>CM021104.1:418279783-418503454 GCA_007115665.2 Sequoiadendron giganteum | reverse complement strand
TGGTCACCCATTTCTTCTTGAAAATATTCCTGATTCTCTTCTTGATTTTCAATTTGATGTTGTGAATCTTGGTGTTCTTCATCAAAATCAATATTTCATGGAAGAAATCTTCCTAGATTATCTCTAGCTCATCTCATCCACAATCTAAATTGTCTACCTTATCAACACTAAGGCTTCAAACTTAATAGCCAGATCTTTTAATTTTCCTTGGCAACAACACCAAAAATGATGGGAAAGGTCGTTGGTGTCACTTCTTGCCTCTTTTAATCTTTCAATTATCGAACCAGGTGTGTCTTAGAGTTATATGCGATAAGGATGTCTCCATGGATTGGGGGACTTTGCACCGTAAACAGTGACCTTTGATTTCGGTCCGACTCCTTCAGAAGCTCTTAGGAGTGGAACTCAGCAACTAATTTCTAAAGACTAACCCTATCGTATTCCTTAACTAATGTGTATTCAGACTCTAATAAATTAGTTCAGACTCCACCTGACTTAATTGTAATTGATTCATGGAAAAATTAACATATAACTAAATTCATTCTAAATCTAAAATTCAAAATTTAAATTTACTTGAAAAGAAAGTCTATTTTAGGATTGTAAGGAAATAAATATTAATCTAGAAAACAACACTAATTTCCATGAATAAATTACAAATAAGCTTTGGTTTAATCTTCCCATCAGTCATCATTATTACTTCCACTAAAACCATCATGCATTTGAAAATAGTTATTAAGTCTCATTCCTATGAACAACATTTAAATCTAGAGTAAACAAATGAATGTTAATCTACAACGAAGCATAATGAACTATCTTAAAAACACAATGAACTAATCTAAAAGTATGAGTAAATGCAGTTACTAACAATGATTAAACAAAAATCAAGATTCTTAACTTTTCAATTCATACAAACTGAACATAAATTAACTAAATGAAAAGAACACAACACAAGGTCACCCACCTCCTTTGGTTGAGCACAATTGATTCCACTTTGTTAAACAGAGAGTTTAACAAATCCACCTCATGAAGTAAGAATTTAATCACCTAAATGAAATCCTCAAAAATAGGTTGCTAATGTGACAACAAAGATTTAAAATTTCATGGTCATTCCATCATTAACATCATTAAAAGCAACACATTTAATACCAAATATTATTTATAATATATCCCCTAATTAGTTAAATATAAGGTAAAACAAGCAAACATATAAGTATATATTCTATCACCAGTATAGTTAATTAACAGTATAATAAAGTCTTTATAAGCATAAAATGATCAATTAAAGTGTCATTTTGAGCATTCATCATGAAGAATCAACTATACATTAGAAAATGTCTCTTTAAGACAAACTACTTTGGAATCATGTCTAGGCACCTTCATAGATCACAATGAAAGTAGATTTTTTGGAATGATGCAATAAAATATTGATACAATAAATAATTTTATGGGTGTAATGGTTGCACCCATAAATATGGAGCACATGTGAGTACCATGTAATTCTAAAAAGTGTAAGTGGAAAGAGAACTTAGGGCACTTATTCACAATCAAAATAGGTCAACATAATCACTTTTTTGAGCTTGCTGACCAATAAACCATAGATGTATTGGTGGTAGATATTCTATAGAATGGTAGCACCAAGAAGCATAAATGAACACATAGGAAAATAACTAGTTGATAGGGATCATAGAGCTAAGAAAATTTCCCAATTTTGGAAACACCTAGGTGTTTCATTTTTTAGTCATTTAATTCCACAATATTTTATATTTAAGGGAAGATGCTAAAATTCTTTTAAATCTTAAAATAATTTTATTAGTTGACTTATTTCAACTATAATAGGATGAAGAGACATGGTATGAAATCATATCAATACCTAAATAAAGCAACTAAGACTTTACCCAGGGTAAAAAAAATTAAAAAGTGGTTAGAAGCCATAGGGGTTTAAGAGGGTTGGTAGTTGATGATATGAAAAATCCTAAGATTAGGGTAGCATGTGCATGCATTGAACTAAAATTATTATGTAACACTATATGGGACTAAATTCTAAAGGTTCTTACCAATATAGGCTATCTTGTCATGACATGTCATGTAGAGTAATGCTATTTCACATACCTAGCCAATGAGATGGTCAAGAATGCCATACTATCATTGGATCCTTACTAATTTTTACTTTGGATCTAAGTCTTGACTATAATAGCTAAAATCGCATGTTGGAAAGGCTTATAAATAACTCTTGGCCAATGGGTCAAACATATATGATATATTTAAGTTGTTTATGTCCAACCTTGGGAGATCAAGGTTAATAATCCTATAATAATGGTAATTCTATCCTTTGTAATTTCCTTTAATGTATTTTTCACTAACATTAGTGGTTCCCTTGTCTAGGTGTTTTATCCCATTTTAAGCCTCTTGTATAGCCTTATCCATTTTATTTTCCCTTTTCCATGTGTTCTCCTCTTTCTACGTGTTTCTTATCTATCAAGTTCACCTTAGTTATCCCACCCATGTAGTAGTTACCCTTTCCCAACTAGCCTCATTTAATGCTTGTGTTTATCCTCATGTGTAGCAAACACTTTCATTTCCTCTCCTAAATTATTTATTTTCATAGATTACCTTGATATAAAATCACCACCCTTTGATGGCCCCCTCTCCCTTAGTTCACCCTAAAAAATGAACCTTCTTGAGTGTAGGTGGGGACCATGCCACCATCTTAGGAATATTAAGTGATCACTTGTAAATTATCTCCTCCTGCCACCAAAACTAAATGCTAGATTCCTTGATATTAACCAAATAAAATTTTACCCTTCCCTTGCCCAAAATCTTAGCAAAAATCTATAAATACCCCCCTCCTCACCCTTATTTGACAACTATAACCTACTAAATTTCCTCATTTCTCATTTTTCAACAAGTTATTCTATTGTATTGGCATTCTTGGATCTATATATTTTTAAGTAGTGTTGCAACTTCATTTTAAGCTTTGTAAAAAGTTGTTGGAGGCTTTTGGACATTGTTGCAAGTATTTTCTCTCCCTAGGGTCTTATTTTCCTTAATTTCTATCATGTTATGATTTTGCTTTCCAATTCCATTAGGTTTACCCTATTTTTACATATTTTTCCACATGATCCCTCTCTTCTCATTCCTTGTTGTACCTAATCCATCTTTCATCCCTCTTTTTGTCTTTTGACCCACTTTTCTTTCTTCCCATATTTTTATCTCTCTCCTAGTTCCTAGCTCTTTGCTTTCATTTATATGCCTAATTAGCATTTTACAATTCTATATTTTGTATTTGAATTCTTTCATGATATAGATATAATTTATACTTTTCCATCCTCATATCATGTGAATTAAGTTTGAATACCCCCAAGAAGATTGATAAAGGTAGACTCCCCTTTAACCATTCAATTTTGTAGGGTTTCTATATTGAATTTGTGTTTATAGGTTATTTGTAGAATATTTTGTGTAGATCCAAGTGGGACTAAAGACCAATGTGCTAAATAATAGATAAAAAAAATTCTCTATGAATTTCAAACTTTCAAAGCACAAGACTAGGTTGTCTCTTGTTGGGTTTCAAAAATGGCATAGTCCTTATATCAGACAACCTTCAAAATTTTCAAATATGTTTTTTCATTTATAGGTCATTTTGATAATCACAGTCTAACATTGTTAGGTGAAACCCTTCCAATTTATCTCTTTTCTCTCATATTTTTATTGTTAGGTTATTTGCATTTTTAATTTTATCCTAGATTATTGTTTGTTTCTTATCAAGTGTCTAATAAACATATTTCCTTGTAGTTTGTTACTAACCTATCAACAAGTTTCAACTAGCTCCAAGTCAAGGCCTAGATTTCCCCATAGAATAGGTTTCAACTTTGGTGTAAAAATTGTCATATTCCTCATCTAAGATCATCTCCAAAATTCTATTCACAAATTATACTTAGTTTTAACGCCTTTTTTCAATGTCATCCTTGTCTATAGGTGTATCTAAACCCTCTTTTTTACTATTTTATGTCAATAAGCTAGATTTTTAAATGTCTATTTCTATTTCATATATTTTTGTGTCTATTCTCTAGTCTTTTGTGAGTTCCAACTCTAGTGCTTGTTTATTAGTGTTAAACTAGGTTGAAAAGTCTTATTTTAAACTTGTTCACTTACACACTTAAGAAAGGAATTGAAAACATAACCAAATTTTCTTTTCTTTTCTTTCATTTGGTGAACTTGATAGGTCTTAGTTATTCCTCCTTCTAAATTTCATATGTTAAGTTATCTTTTTATTTTCTTTTTACTTAGAACAACTCTTTTTTGTTTTGTGATTCCCCTTCTTCCCCTTTAGTATACCTTAGTTCACATTGCTTAATTATTATTTCCATAGTGATAAGTTATATCCCTTTAGGACCATTCATTTTCATAGCACTCACATTAATCCATTAAAAAATGAATGTTTCTTCTTCTTGCACTACTATTGGTGAGGCTATGCCTTTTTTCATGGTCCTAGATAATTTTTATTAGGAATCCCAACTTGACCTCTAGCAATGAATGAAGTTTGTCTCACAACTTCAATAGGTCAAGAATACTATGAAAGCAAAGGTTTTCTGCATTCCATCTAATGTTCTTGACCCTTTGGGAAACCTTATCCTCACTAACCTTACAAGGCTAGAAGTTATATAAAATAATAAGCACAACATGAATGCTAATTAACAAGTTGTCATTAGGTCATGCACTTTAATCAATTATTTATCATATCGACCAAGGTGATGCCCAAGGTTGTCTAGAGAAGGATTTTAGTTATCTTAATTTAATGCTAGATTATATCAAAATAGAGAATTCTTATGTTGTAAAAAAATTAACTAGAAAACATTTCAAAACCCTATTCTATAGAATCATATAAAAGTAGTCTACATAAATCTTTTTAAAATTTTACTACAAGAACATGAAATTAGCTTTAAGTACTAAGTTTTTTAGAATTAACTTTTCATAAATGACTCTATAATTTTTTATTATTATTTTCCATAAAATATAAAGCTAACAATGATTTAAAATTATTTATCTATAATCACAATTAATATAGAGCTTATGTCTCCAAGGTGCAATATTTGAACATGGAATGAAGAATATAACAATATAAACTTTTTAGGTACAAAATGCAATACTTGTAGAATAACATAACAAACAACGAACATAACACAGATGAAAATATACAAATTGAACCTGTGGGTTAAAAATGGTATGAACACAATTATTCAAGCATAAATTCGATGCAAAATTAAACTACTTATCTCTAACATGCACTCCAATCCCTCATTTGAGTGGCCAACTTAATAGATGTTTGAATTCTTTTACTAAAAAATCACCAATAAAATACAAAAATGCTTCTTAAACATGAATTCAATATTTTCAACTGAAAAAAGATTATGGATTACTTCATGCATTAAAATATCAAGTGTCAAGTAGTGTTTGTTGAATAACAAGAAAGATATTTAATCTATGACCTAATTCCTAAAGTATAGCATCATAGTCACATGCATTGATGCCATTAAAATTTTGTTACACAAATTTAGAAATATATTCTAAGTTGAATTAAATATAATAGTTTAACTACTTGAGAAAAATGTTATTAAATAAGTCTTTCTTATATTTCGAAGAATTTTTAGTCTTATGGAAATTTGTAGGTAGATCTATCTCCAAAGCTCCCACATAGTGACATAACCTTTGATGGTTCTGGAGATGCTTTATAAGTTTTAGAGCTCTACAAATGTGACACTTCAAAAAAATCGTCTTTATTGAACATGACCTGCTTTTATAAAAACACATCTTGTTACCCACAACCATCAATATTAAAGTCTGTGTTAACATAGAAAGAATAATAAATGTTCATTCATTAATATCTATTAATATTGTAACTAATTTATTATATAATCTTATTAATTTAAGCATGATAGGATGTATGGAAGGTTTTGAATGGTCAAAATGGGGAAATTTGGTTCTAATAATTATGTGAATGTTTATACCCCATCACTCCCCAAAACCTATGTATGGTTACGTAATCCCTCATGATTCCTTCTTTGCTTGTTGATATAGTCTATTTTCCTCTCTCCTATTACAATCTTCCTCAAATAATTTATACGTATCTTAAACCAAGTGTGACAAATAATCTATCTCCCAAGGGTCAATTATGTAGCCTCTTGAACTCTTTACCTTTTCTTTCCATTTTTCAAATTCTTAATCAAATTGTGCATTGTTAACATTCAGTGGGGTGACTAGATAGAGAATGAGAGGTTTTTATCTCATCCCTATCCAATTATCCATGTATTTATTCAACAATTTTGTAACTTCCCTCGGCCCTTTGGAAGGACCACATAATATTTTTGAGAGATATTAATTCCCTCTTCTAGTGTAGCATATTTTAGGTTTTATACCTTTCTTCATAAACTGTAAAATTTATTTTTGGAATATTAGGGATAAAATCTATGAGAGCTTCATAACACAACTTTAGGTTGTTGGTATATTTTCAACCATAGAAGAATATTTTAATATCCATTCAAAATTGTTTCAAAATGCTTATGGTTTATTTAATTGATGTCTCATTAGAAACCTACTAGTCTCTTCTATATGTTGATACTCCTTGTCCTCTACTGTCATGCCACTTGATTTATCATTATAAAAATGAAGGATCTTAATTGTACTTCCCCATAAATATATTGATGGAAAAGTTAGTATATCTTTCAACCAATAGATAGTTTATGAAAAAAAAACACGGGAGGTTTTGTTGTTTCGAAGTTGCATTCTTCAATGCTTCTAAAAATTCTTGATCATTAGAATCATAAAGCATAGTGCAAAAAATCCTTAAAATATTCCATCTTAATATTTTTTCATTCAAAAACATGTTGTATACCTTAGAGGGTTGTCTACATGTGAGTAATAACTCACCAATCTTACATGATTCGTTCTTAGTTTCTTCTTGGTGTTTGCATTTACCTTGCAAGTTTGTAATTTCTCCCTATAATTTATTTTTTTTCACAAAAAATGTTTTACTTC
Source organism: Sequoiadendron giganteum (assembly GCA_007115665.2). NCBI lineage: Eukaryota > Viridiplantae > Streptophyta > Pinopsida > Cupressales > Cupressaceae > Sequoiadendron > Sequoiadendron giganteum. Next base: position 418,496,428 of record CM021104.1, on the reverse strand, counting down.
CCTCCCTTTTAGGTTTACAATGGATATTTCTCAAGGTTGATCATGTTGTTATTTTAAACACAAAAATTCTTTATCCATTTTTATTAACATCTTTTTGAATTTTTCACTTTCCATCTTTTGTTCTCAATCTTTTTCCTCTGGTATTATTTTCAATTTTTCAATCTCCTATTTTTATTCAAAAACTATTTGTTCCACCCTTGACATTTGTAGTAAAAATTGAATGTCCTTTTAGAATTATCTCTTCTTCCTTTAATGAGGTTGTCATTGGAATTTTTCCTTTTAAAATTATATATTGCAAAGGGGATTCTAGTTTCATTTCTTCACCATCCATTCTCACACCCTCAAAAATTGGTGTATCTTCTTGTGCTAGTATTTCACTAATGGGGGAGTCACAATCATCTGAAAAAATCTATATTTGAAGCTTCCCCTAAGGATTATTTTGTAAATATTTATTATTTAATATGTTGTTTGGTTCTAAGTGTTGACTTAGAGTTTTGGTGCTTGCTCCTCTAAAGAGGAGGTAGACTTCCTTCTTCTTTCTTTCCCTTAGTTCATTTTTGCTTTAGTTTCCTCTTCTCTTCTTCATCACTCAAGGAGATTATTTCTACTTGTTCTTGAAAGCTAGAGTTCTCCTAGGTTGATTTTTTTTAAATTATTCCTCTATCAGTGGCTACATTAGGGTTTCAAAGCTTTCATTTCTACCTAGAGAATGATAAACTTTTATAGTATATTGTTTAAATTTTGAGGAAACTCTATAATAGTAGCTCTAGAAGGTCTCCCAATTTATAGTTTTTGCACTCTTATCAAGGATTTGCAAGAATTTTATTTACTCATATGTCTTCTAGTTTATCAAAATTTGGTATTTACAAAGTAACATAATTAGTCCATGATTTTTTAAGGGTCCTCCCTTTTATACCTATCTATCATAATTTTCAAGGATTCATACAAATACAAGAATAAGTTAACTCTTAGGGTTAGGTTCTTTGTGCCATGACATAGGTGGCTCAAAATTCTAAATGTGAGATACACCACCACACCAAATTGACCCTCATAGGTAAAATATTTTAACACCCAAGCTATAAGTAACTTCCAAGGCACATGAATCATATCCCTATTAATTCCCTTATTCTCACTCTTTTTGTTGGTTATCAACTAGGGGAGGTATTTTTCTTGGTGAAGTTGGTTAGCATTTCTTGGTAAGTTAATTATTTTTCCTATGCAAATCAATTTCTTCAGTTGAAATTTTAGAAACTTGAGAAATAAGTTTGAGGCTTACCTTAAAACTTTTTCAGAGATCGTGGTGGAGCCCTTTAAGAAATTTTGAATAAATTATTTGACCAATTCCATAATATACCCATCTAAATTTGTAAAAACTACAACCATCCTATAGCTCTAAAAACATCTATTGACTCTTGATCCTAAAGTAAAATTTTGGGGGAATTTGGCTATAACTTCCTCTTTACAAAATGGCCTATTTTTTCTCCTCTATAGAAAGGTGTCGAGATGATGAGGCAAAGAATTCTACACAGTATGGGTAACTTTTGAACATGGATAGAGTATTTAGGGGAAGCTTTGAGAAAAAAATGTAAGTTTATTACAGAGAATGGGGTGGTAATTGTCATTATTTAAAATAATGATAATGCATGCAAAATATGATTGCACCACCTTCTTCTTAGATGAGGCGAAGGGAAGGTGACACAATCTTACTTAAAAATAATTATTGTGGATTGTTGGGATCTCATGATTAATTAATAGATTATTTAATAATCATTGCATTCCTAATTAATGGTTAATGCACATTCTTATCATTATTTTGTGATAAATCAAATTCCACTTGCTAAATATTTATTGTGTTTGATACTAATCCCTCATACTTATTCATCATCAATATGAAGGTCATTTATTACTTATAATTTTAAGTCTTCTCATTCAAATTCCACCTTAATGGTTTTATCACGTGCTTAATGTGGGTATTTCTAAGCCCCAACTCTAAAATTCTCTTATTATTAACTTTGAAATTATGATACTTGGAGGAAATGAAAATGGTTATTCAAAGAATCATTGAACAGATGCTTCCAGAAACACAAAAAACCTTTTTAAGCATTGTTGAAAAGATTCTTCGAGAGAAAACTCAAGAAACCTTCTAGAGCATCATTGAAAGGATGATTTTGGAGGAAATACAAATAGTATTTCAAAGCATCATTTAAAGAATACTTTTAAAAGAAACATAAACAACCATATAGTGAAAGGATACTTCTAGAGGAAATACGAACAACCTTTTGGAGAATAGTTAAAAGGATGTTTCCAAAGGAAACATGAATAAGCTTATAGAGCATCATTGAAAGGATGCTTTCAGAGAAAACAAGTGCAACCTTCTAGAGCATTGTTGAAAGGATGCCTCCAAAGTAAACATGAACAATATTTTGGAGCATCATTGAAAGGATACTTCTAAAGAAACCACAAACAACCTTCTAGAGAATCATTGAAAGGATGCTTCTAAGGAAAACACAAACAACCTTCTAGAGGATCATTAAAAGAATGGTTTTAGAGGAAACATGAATAAAATTCCAAAGCATCATCAAAAGGATTCTTCTTGAGGAAACCCAAACAATATCTTGGATTATAGTTGAAAGGATTCTTCTAGAAGAAACACAAACAACCTTCCAGAGCATTATTGAAAGGATTATTTTGGATGAAACAAAAAAACTAATATTTTAATAGATGCAATATCAGGGCCTGCTGTGTTGAGACTACAATTATGTGGAAATAATGTATATAAAATTTGAGATATGGACTCAGATGTATTGGAAGGGATTACGTTTTACAGAGGATCTTGCAAGCATATTAAACAATCATATTGTTGTGGGTCCCTACCATAATTTTTTTGCATGATGTTTGCAAGAAACTTATCATCATCTTGGATTTCTAACATAGAGCTATGCCTAATAGTTATTAATATTTGTAATGAGTATGGATCATCTTCATCTAGGGAAGGCCATATAGTTTGCTCCAAGTCTGCAAGTGATTGGGTAGGTGGATAAAGGACTAGATTCTTGGTTATATTTCCATTGGAAATGATCATTACCATACCTACAACCTATAAAGGCATCTGCAATAGCCAACCAAGGTCTCCCTAGGATGAGGGGGTACCTTTCAAGATTTCCTTTAGGTTGTAACACCATAAAGTCTATAGGGTATTCCCATGAGTCTAATGTTATCACCAAGTCTTTTATAATTCCCTTAGGTTTTATTGTAGACCTATTTACTAATTGTAACACAATAGGTGTTGGTCTAAGCTCCATTAGTTGTAATTGCTTCATGGTTTCCTTTTTCATTACGTTAATGGTTGATCCTAGGTCAATTAAGGTATTCTTGATGAGAGTGCCATTGATTCTGATATCCACAATAGGGCTCCTAGGGTCTTCATACTTAGGGATAACTATGTTTCCTAACATAATATCTATAATTTGTCCCAATAAATGCACAATCTAAGGGTCATTATGTTTCCTTCCTAGCTTCTTGAGGGACAACTCTCTTACTAGGTAAAAATTAGCACTTCCCTAATTTCTTGTATGAGGGGTATCTTTATGCAAACATCTCTAAATTGTCCTAATAAATTAGATTCAACTTTTGAATGATGTTTTTGTATTGTTGGTCTCTTAGGGAATGGAGGTTTTGGACTCATGGTTTTTGGTTTATCTTGATTTGATTTAGTTTCCCTAGGTTGGTTCTCCATAGTTTTTACTAGGATTTCATCATCAGTCAACTCTATGATGTGAGGGGATGAAGGCACAGCTAGAATTTTCCCTAATCTGAGGTGGACATGTCACTCACCTCAACCCCATAAGTAAGGTGTTGGATGGTTTCATTAGCATAATCCTATTAAACATGCTTATTATTGGGGTTAGGTGTAGGTTGTGCAGGAAATTGAGGTGCTCTTGGTGGTGTTGGTACAACCATGGTTGGATTTGGCATTATGGATAGTTTTTGTGGCTACAAGGGTTGTTGTGGCTACAAGGGCTATTGTGGATGTGGGTAATTAAGGTTTTGATTTTTCCATTATTGACCTCGGCGTCATTGTGATGACCATTGGTTTTGTTGGGATGACCACTAGGGATTATAATTTGGTTCTTGGTAATTCTGTGGTGGCCATATTCCTTGTTGTTTTTGAGTCTAATTAGAGGCTTGGTGCATTTTCCATTGTGGATTTTGTACATTGGTCTAAGATTGAGGGTTCCAATTTGAGAAGTGTGCATTATTACTTGGAAATGACATATTATAGGTCAAGGGATCTCGAGGCATACCTTGTCTTGGCTGCTATGGCTTACATTGAGCAATGTAAAACACTTGACCTTCTTCATATTTTAGGGCATGAAATTTTGGCTTCCCTTACTTATCTTCAGAGATATTGGCCAAATTGTTGCACTTGCAATTAATCTTATTCTAGAAGCAGTGAGGGAAAATTTCTATGAGGGTTTCCTTTGCTTCTTCCCACTTCTTCTTGATATGGATGGTATCTAGTTGGGTATCCAAGTGGCTAATGATGTCCTCCTTCATATTGGATAGAAGATTTCTAAGCTCCACCCTTGAAACTCCAATGGGTGATTTGTTGAGAGAAGAGGTCTTGTCACCCCTGATCTTCTTGATAAATGGCCTAGAGTAATTCCTACACACTTTACAAATCTCATCAAAGGGTAATTATGAGACACCCCCTGTTCCAATGAGATTGAGGGAATCCATACAATCTTCATTAATTCCTTTTAAAATTACTAGTTTTATAGATTCATCGAAGAGTCTATTCTGATGAGATTTCTTAAGGAAGAACTAAAACCTCTCAACATAATCTTCCAAAGGCTCATCCTCTCTTTGTGACATCCTGAATATGTCATCCATCTTTCTATCTGCACCTCTATAGTAATCTTGATATTTCCCAAGAATTTTGTCTTTATAGTCTCCCAATTGGAAACAACATTCCTTCCCAACCCCATGAACCAATACAAAGCAACATCCTTTAGCATGGTTAGGAATAATTTAAGGTATTGAGTGTCTATAGTATAGTCATAGCTCTAACATAACACGTCAAACTCAAAGAGAAGGTGTTTGGATCCTCTATAACCAAACCATAGAAGATGGGTTGTGTTGAAGGAGGTATATTTTTCAATGCAACAACCCTTTCTTGGTTGCTTATAGGGAATTCAAATTTCACATGCTCTCCTAGGTTGTTCATGACTTCTTTAGCCATGATATCAAAGTGTATTCGAGAAACCTCCTTTATGTTTTGTGTAGGTACTAGTGTAAGGGATGATTCTTCTTTAGGGATTCCCTTTATCCATTCACTTTGTCCACTAGTATCTTCTAATACTTCATGTACCGAGGGGATAAATCTTCCCAGAGCATCTCATTTCCTCTGCATGCAATGGTTGTGACCCTTTAGATCAATGATTCTTGCACATTGTTAATTCGTATTGCTAGTGATGGCTAAAATACCTATTTATTCTAGTGTTGAAACATTTTTTTATACTATGAAAGCTTGAAATGCATTGAAAAACACACAAAAGAATCTTGAACTTGGCGCCATCCCTGAAAACAGTGCCAAAAATGTTTAGCCACTCTAAAGTCTAAGTAAACTGGTGATACAAATCCTTAAATAAATAGGTCATTATTCATAAGAGGGTTTCATTTAATTATCAACTAGCTCAAGTCATAAAAATTTAGATAGTGCTAGAAAAATATACACATTCATAGATTCTAGACGCATCCTACATCAATGGAGTATAGGAAAATACACGTGTAAATATAGTAAAAAATGGAAATCAAAATAAACTACTAATTCACAAAATAGGGGAAAAATAATGTGAACAACTACCTTCTGTTGTAGGTACCTAATACTTAAGAATACAACTATTAACTATTAAAAACTATAGTGTCCTAACCTAGCTAATTCCTTCAAAGTATGAAACCAAACATTAAGCTACAAAATTCAATTCATGAATTACAACACATGCATTCATAAACATATAACTATAAACTACCAATTGAATTCAATAATGCATTATATAATCTAACAACAAAAACTGAAGTGGGTTGGTAGTACCTCAAGTGGCCCTTTCTTTAGTTGTTGCTTCCAAAAAAATTGTCACACTCACTTACTCAACAAGTCATGATGTCAAACCAATTTCCTTTTATTGCATTCTAATACTGAATGATTACATGAAATCTAACAAGAATTTGTTGAAGACCTTTGTAATGTAACACACATTCTATTGCTGCAACTACTGAGTTATAATTGTAAGAATAGATAACCAAGTAATTAGCTAATTATTAAATAACTAGATCTCCTCCTCGACAAAATATCTTACTATATAGGGTCTATGAGGAGTTTCATTATTCATGGACTGAAAACAGACTTACGAAACAACTATCAACTCTCCCTCAAAGATAGGAAGAGTTATTTTTGGGAAAATCGGGTATAGCCAGAATCTTGGTGTAATGGAACATAGAATTTAGATTTATGGATAACCTGGAAATACTCAAAGTAAAAGGAGGGTGGATTCAGAAGATAGTGGTAGATAAGAAAGGGGGGAATTACAGATTGAGTACTAGATATGTGGCTAGTTTCTTGAAAGGAATAGGGAAAGTGATAGATCATCCCATGGACAATGGTTGGTTTGGGAATCAATACCCTAGGCCAGTTTAGGTGGTTGAGCAATCAAAAGATGAGCCTGAAGAGAAGCAAGAAGTGCCAAGATCACAATCACTAAACACCAAAACTTTATCACACTCTAAGGGCAAAGAGTATAGCATGGCAGAACTAAAAAGCTTGATGGTCGATACAGAGAGGTTGGAAAAGGAAATCTCAGATAAAATCGTGACCCTGGCATAACAAAATTCTATTGAAGAAGAAGGAAAAGAAATAGAGATTAAGGCACAATGGGGTGCCTCTCTAGCCCTGGTAGAGGAAGAAGGAGAAAGGCGGGAAATGACCTCTGAAGGAATGAAGGATATAAATGAAAGCTTTATGGATTTGGCCATGGGGCTAATAGAGGGAGATCAAGAATTGGACTTAGATTGTTTCACAATCTACAGCTGCCAGTAGAACAACAACTGATGTTGGAGGTGATAGAGGCTTTTGATGAGGACTTGGAGGAGTTCTCCCTAGTGACAAAATTAGGAATCCTCCAACAGCCCTCCATGCAATCCAAATCAAACTGTGGTAAAGCAAAGACTCAAGGAAGGAAATCACTGTAAGATCTCAGATTGATAGATGGAGAGGTTGAAGGCCAACAAAACATAACCACCTTATTGAAATTATGGAAGGGGACCCCCCTTCTCGAGGAGCCATGAAACTCCTATCTTGGAATGTTAGGGGCTTGAATGCCCCTAACAAGCAGCGCTTGGTCAAGAGAAGGATTCTTTTGGCCAAGGTAGATCTAATACTGCTCTAGGAAACAAAACTCACTAAAGTAGAGGTGGAAGTGTTAAAACAAAAAATCATGGGATGGAATGTGTAAGGATTTCAAGTAAGTGGGGCCTCAGGTCGGCTAGCCCTTTATTGGAGGCCCTTCATGGTGAAAGTAGAAATACTTCAGGAGAGTTCATGCTGGAAATGTTATTCAGTTCGAAGTATTCACTTCAGTCTTAAATTTGGACTTATCAATGTCTATGGGCCTAACTCATGTGTAAGAAAGCACAATTTGTAGCAGGAATTAGAAGAACTCCTAAACTCAAAAAAGGGAGAAATTTTCATATTAGCAGGAGATTTTAACGCAATACTGGAAGGGAAAGATAAACTTGGAGGGGTTCTAAAGGAAAACCAATCATAGAAAGACTTCAGAGACTGGATCATAAGAAACAATCTGTTGAATATAGACTTTAGAAAAGTTACATACACATGGACAAACAAACAAGTAGGCCCTTGGATGATTGCGAAGATGCTAGATAGATTTCTTTTTTGTGGGGGTTTGGACAATTTTCCTTACACCTTTGAAGCCTCAATTGCTCCAAATGTAGGCTCAGACCACCTTCCAATCGAATTGGAAATCCAAGAGGATAGAAGGCCCTCACGCTCCCCTTCAAATTTGAAAATATTTGGTTCAAAGACCCAACCTTCCAAGGGCTTGTGGAAGAATGGTGGAATAGCATTCAGGTCAGTGGATCGAAAAAAAATTACCTCTCAACAAAGCTAAAATTTTTGAAATAGAAGATCAAAGAATGGAATTCCCACACTTTCAAAAACATCTTTGAAACAAAAGAAAGTATAGAGAAAGAACTCCAAGCGGTGGAAGAGGAAATAATGCAGAATGGGATGAACTCTCAGAGCTATGACAAAGAAAAAGAGTTGTTAGGAAAATATGAGGAGATGCTAGCCAAAGAAGAGATCTTCTGGAGGCAAAAATCTCGTGAAGTGTGGCTTAAGGAGGGAGACAAAAACATGAAATTATTTCACAATAGCACAAGGCAGTGTTGAAGCATAAATAGGATCACGAGCTTAAAAAAACAAGATGGATCCACCATTGATGATCCCTGCGAGATAGCTGAAGAAGCTGTTCATTTTTTCAAAGGCCTTCTCAATAACCTAGATGGCTAAGATCTGCCGAGTCAGAAGGATTTGGTAAAGAATATTTTGAAACTAGTCTCAGAAGCCCAAAACAGAATGCTAAATGAGAAATTATCAAAGGTAGAGATCAAGGAAGCCCTTTTTTAATTACATCCTGACAAAGCCCCAGATGGTCTGCTTGCAAGTTTTTTCCAACACTTTTGCGGCGTTCTCAAAGATGAAGTTTATGAAGCAATTGAAGCCTCATGGAACTCTGGAAATCTTCTAAGAGAAATTAACAACACATTCATTACCTTGGTGCCAAAAAAGGAAGATGCAATTTCTCTAAAAGATTTCTGGACAATATCTTTATGCAACACTCTATATAATTTTTTATCAAATGTGATGGCAAAAAAATTGAAACTCATTCTTCCCTTTGTTATTTCTGAAGAACAGACAGGCTTCATCTGAGGACGGGCAATTCTAGATGGAGTCATCATAATGCAGGAAGTGATTCACTCCATTCAGCAGAATAAACATTCCAGCATGCTCATAAAGTTGGATATAAGGAAGGCATATGACATGATGGACTGGAGGTTTTTACTCAAAGTCTTGGAGGCATTTGGATTTAATAAGAGATGGCTAAATTGGTCTTTCACTTGCATATCCTCCTCGATATTCTCAGTCCTAGTTAATGGATCTCTGAAAGGCTTCTATGAGGTTTCTAGGGCTCTGCATCAAGGCGACCCAATCTCCCCATTCCTTTACATTTTTATGGCGGAAGCTCTAAGGCGGACTATCACCAAAGGCATCAGCTCTTCCCAAATTTACGGGGTCAAGGTGACAAGCGAGCTGCAAATGATTTCTCATTAGCAGTTTTTTGATGACACTTCTCTTCTTGGGTCAACGAAAAGAAAAGAAGCATTATACCTAAGCTCAATCTTACAAAATTATGCCATGGCTTCTAGCCAAGGGGTGAATCTGAGAAAATCAGAAGTATTCTTCTTCAACACCCCGATTCGAAAAGAACAAGAAATCCTAAGGGTCTTAGGTTTCAAGAAAGGTGAACTTCCCTGCATTTTCCTGGGTATCCCCCTAGAAAAAGGGCTAAGGTTGACAGGCCTATGGGATCCACTCAATCTAAAGACAAGCACAAAGGTGAATTCTTGGAAGGTGAAATGGATCTCTTGGGCAAGCAAGATCACTTTGATCAAATCAGTCCTTTCGGCCCTTCTGATATATTTGATGTCCATTCTTTGCATCCCTAGTGGATGTGCCTCCAACTTGACAAAATTATATAGGCAATTCTTTTGGAAAGGAAATGATGACAAGCGTAAGATTGCTCTAATTGCTTGGAAGAAACTATGCAGATCGAAAAAAGATGGGGGTCTTGGTTTCAAACATCTAGACCTGTGGAATAAGGATTTGGGGGCTAAACTAGTGTGGCGGATGCACAGCGAGCCAGAAAAAAAAATGGGCAAAGATCCTACACCACAAGTATCTCAGCAATGACAATGGGGCAACATCCTCACAATATCAAATCCCCCTTCAGGCTCGAGAATATGGAATTTTCTTCATTAAATAAAACTGATCATAAGTGATTATATCTCCTAGGACATCAAGGATGGAAACAAAGCACTATTTTGGGAAGACTCTTGGGTAGGATTCCCAAGTCTGAATAGCTCCATCAAAGTGGGGGAAGTCAAGAGATCACTCAAAGCATTGTGGGGTGAAAAGGTGAAGGATTATTTGATTCTGGACCCCAACAACATAGTCTGTAACTGGAGATGGAAAGACTTCTTTGGCCTCAACCTGCCCCCTGGGGAATTTCTTGCTCTTTCTGAATCCCTCAGAAAGAGAACTATATCCCTAAGAAATGGTGTTGACACGGTGATTTGGACGGGATCCAAAACAGGCTCTTATAATGTGCGAGATGGCTACAAAAAACTTTATAAAGAGCACGTGAGGGCAGTAGAGTCTCTCCCCCTCCGACTATTTTGGAGTAGCATGTGTCTTCCCAAGGCAGACACCTTTGCATGGGTTGCTCTTCAAAGCAAAATTCTAACTGTAGACAGGTTCTAAAGGATGGGATTTCACGGCCCCTCTCGTTGTGTCTTGTGTGAAAAGGAGGAAGAAACGGCCAGCCATTGTAGTGTCCTTTAATTAGGTTGATAACTAGGAACATAAATTCCTCTACTCAGGGATTATGCATCACAACTGGCAGTCATAATCTACTAAAGGACAACATTTTATTGTCAACCCAGGGATGTTAGACTTGAAATGGGTCTACAAAGTATATGTACTAACCACCTATTTCAGACATGTGTTATTTCCTAAAAATACTATGCTAGAATTGGAATTGTTGGAAACAAACTCTAACTGACTAAATCTGCTCAGAATGAAAACTAAATCCAATTTTAAAGACCGGAACTACTCTGTCCCTAGTGGCTGTAGAAATAGTTGACAGCTCTGTAATTCTGCCAACTATAAGAATAGTCACACTGAAGTTCTATGAAAAAGAAGTACAACTATTCTAATTAGAGAAATGAAAAGATAGACAGCATCCCTAAGTGGGCCCCCTTAGGTAGTGTCAGAGACACAATAGATTAAACTGTAAATTCCATGAACGCTTTTATTGAGTTGAAACTAAAAAGTACATGGCTTCACAACTTGCAACTATATTTTTGAAAAACTAAAGCTATTACAACAGCAATCTTCCAGCCCTTTCTCTAAAGGAGAACGGGCTATTTATTCAAAATTGAAACCTAACGACTAACTAACCTTTCCCTCATAAGATGGGAAATCTTTATTACATCATGACCAACCTAATGAAGAAGTGGACACAAGAGGGAGAACTGAGTCAAATCAATTTGAATAATTAAAGCACCACTATCCTAGATTTATGTGTCATCAAGACGCCTTTGCTGGATTCCTGGAATGCTTCCCTTGCATGGCGGATGACTTGTAAGTTTTCTCCTCATTTCTTGTTGTTGAATCAATCCTCTTTGAATCAGTCCTTCAGCAATCTAGTGGAGGCTAAATCTTCTCCTTGAAACTTGGTACCTACAATAACTAACAGCTACTCCTGCGACAAAGGGTTAGCTCAACACATTCAACTCATTAAGATGATCCATTATTCCATTCATACATTCATTAGGTATTGGTTTGGAGCAAACAATATTTCGGATATGGCTGCAGGAAGGTTAATAGTAGTGGTTGCAGGAAAGGTATTTCATCACAAAAAGTCACAAGGCATACATCTTCCATCAAACTAATAAAACATTTAAGCAATAATCATGGAAAGACTTATCATAATAAACTTTTTGTATTAAGCATAAATTCTATGTATTACTCCCATAATTACCACTAAATGTCTTTCTCAGCATAATAAAAGATAAAATATGTTTAAAAACATAGTCTAAAATATGCCAAAAACTAGGCTCATCATCCATCTCCTATTGGAATGCGAGTACGCTCAAGAATGTTGGTGTTGTCTATGTGCAAGATTGGGTTGGGCTTGTGCATTGCCAAAGGATTTTCTTAGTTGGTTTACTACTTGGCCAACTCTGAACAAGAAATTGGTCTTTGGGAGGTTTGGACAGTCAGTCCATCAATAATGGTGTGGGAATTGTGGAAAGAAAGTAACAAGCACCTCTTTTAGGTAAAGAAGATGTGTCTCACATCCATCCTCAACAAGATTGAGGCAAAAATAATAGAAACATTGAATGCCAAACTGGAGCAAAGAGCATTGAAATACAAATACTTTTCTGATTGGGATGCAAGATTGTGATTTGCTTGGCCCTTGTTACGAATCTCGTCGTGGGTGGGAAATAGAGGAAGCAAGGTAATTAAGGAAAAGGCCTCAGTAGTTTGGCCTCCCCCACCTATGGGGTAGCTAAAGCTCAACTTCAATGGAGCCTCAAAAGGGAACCCTGGCCCCTCTGGGGCGGGTTGTATTATAAGAGACTGGCAAGGGAAGACAATTATATCCTCTGCTAAACGCTTTTTGGATGGAACAAATAATGAAGCAGAATTAATGGCAGTCATTCATGGGATGAATTTATGCAAAAATATTGGAGTTAGGAAGATTTCAATCGAAGGAGACTCTACCTTGGTTGTAAATGCTATCAGGAAAGGTGACACTCCCAATTGGAATCTCTAAGGGCTCCTTGCTAGAGCATCTGAAGTGTTGAGATACTTTGACAGATACACCATTAACCACATCTACAGGGAAGGCAATCAAGAAGTAGATGCTCTGGAAAATCAAGGGGTGACATTCGGATAAGATTGGTGCCCATGTGTCAAATGTGCAGGTCATTGTGCCAGCATGGCTTGTTCGACACATGGGCACACTAGGTGTCAGCAGAGGACAAGATTTGAGACACAAGCATCACGTCGAATATCCCAATTGGGGAATGCGTCACCAAAAATAGGAATAATCTCTATCAAGGTATTAAAATGGAAAATAATGCCACACGTGGGAGTGGATTCAATGTGAGCTAACAAAGCTCATAATACATTGAGTGGTTGCATTGGAGAAAGCGGAAATGATATGCTCAGGAGATTTAGATCGAACAAAGAGTATGGAAAACTAACACTTGGAATGCTCAGTACTTCCCTTTGTCAGTTGGAGGAGCCGAGAATGGAGGTAGGTACAGAAGGCATTAAATGCACAAGCTAGCCCTCGTATTTGATTTGGGAGAAATCTGGTTATTTAAGGAGAAATCTCAGGCTTCTCCTGCACACAAAGATGGAGACCCCCATAAAACTAAAATGTGCGAAGTCGGAAGGAGCTTTCACTGGGTTCATCTCAGACCAGAGGTTGAAGAACATTTTCCAGAACAAGGACATTTTGTGCCTTGCAGTGGTTTGAATGGTGCTGGGGAAGAAATTTTTCTTTTCAAGCAACAAAATGAAGGTGAACTTTGATATTTCATCACGCTTTTTAGCATCATTGTTGGACCTAAACATTCCTAAAAAGAGGTGGTTGGTTCTCTTGAGGATGGTGTTTGTGGCTTCAATGCTAGAGGAGGATCTGGACGTTGTGGTAGTAGCAAGGCTTGGTGTGGGGATCCCATTCTTGGATGACATGACTAAAATGTTCCAACAAGGTGTCCAAGTGGATTGGCAGTCGTTTATCATGGACGTGGAGGGAGAACAGTTGGTTTGCCATCAGCACTAGGCAGGGATTGGAGCAAACTTCCTATGTAGGCATTTGGGAGTGGTAGAGGTGATCGGATTGCAATGGCTAAGGGACTTTGTGGACCTGGTTGAAACCATTGATTTCTATGATGAAAATGATTGAATGAGTGTTGTGTAATCTATTAGATTTTGAAATCGAAAGGGGGGATTAGGCGATAAAGGGGTAGTCCAAAAGTAAATTTTGTATCTATGGTAATCTAGAGGCTGGCTTGACCCAAAATTATGAACTTCTGATGTATTTTGCTCGATATCAATATATGCAGCTTGACTGTGTTTTATCTATCAAAAAAAAAAGTAATAATTGGAAATCGTAGTTTGAAAGCCATTAATAGACCAAAAAAGGAGTCAAAAGATTGTAGTTCATAATATTTTATCAACCTGTCAAAGATAAGGAAGGTAATCATAATATGGTTATTGTTGAAGAACTGTCTAATATTGATGGTGATGATGACTTCATTGAAGATGATGAATTTGTCCTATCTTGAAGAGGCAAACACTTTGAAGATAAAGATGGATGCAATAGAGGATAGATAGATGCTCAATAGTATAAGGTGCTAGTGGATCAAAAAAACTATACCTCATTGGGGTTATGAGATATACATGTGAGGATTGGTGTCCAATAGTTTAGGGGAGATCCAAAATCTAGAAGTTCAATATCATACCTTTACGAGGGTGATGTGACACTTCATGTGCAAATGGTGTCCAATGATGTTGGGAACCTGGATGATAGCTAGGCGAGTATACCTATATTTTGGGAGCATCTTGAAGAATTCTTATTGGCCCAAGAACTTTTTTCAAAATGTATTTCCTATTATTTTGTAGTCAATAAGTTTAGTTTTGTAGCATTAAGATGGGGTGTTGGAATACACACTCCAACACAAGTGTAGACATGTTAATAAAGGATCACATGTTAGTTTGTCTTTTAGTTACGTGTCAATAATATTTAGTTAATTATAGATCAATTGTAGTTTATTGGTAATAATTGCATTGTGGGTCAAACTCTTTACCAGTTTGATAGGAAGACTGTTGAGTTTGTTTTGTTATATAAATATATATATTTGTTTATAAATAATTAAAAATCATTATCTGAGTTCTTCAACTATCATTTTTTGTTCTTTTAATTGTATTATGTATATGCAAATAATGTATGTATGTACATATATGTATGCATATGTGTGTGTACATGCATGTGTGTGTATATATATTAATATAGATTGATTTGTACATATATATTTACATACATACATGTATGCATGTGTCCAGGTGTGTCTATATATACAAACATACATTTACATATAACATGTTAAATACACAACATACATACAAACATATACATGTGTACATTTATACACACACATGTGTACGTACATATATATAGAATTGTTTAAGGAACTTGAATTTTACACTTTAGGAGGTCTTCAAAAATATAATGTATGTATGTATGTATGTATGTATGTATGTATGTATCTACATACATGTACATGCATACATATATATAAGTTTATACACGTCAAATATATAGATGCGCATACATGTGTCCATAAACATAAATATAAATGTCTATTAAATCTCAACCCTAAAATGTCAAATTGAATTTCCCTAAATAGCTAAAATTTGAAACCCTAATTTAAGATATATATACATATATACAAATATATACATATGTACATATGTACACATATATACATATATATACACATATATACATATATACACATTGCAGTGTAGAAAATTGTATACCTTTACAATTTCACACTATGTTTGAGTCCCTTAATTTATTGGACTTAATTAAGCATCTAATTGACCCCATAATGTCCTAAAATTATGTATTTCATAGCCCATTTGCACCACCTTTAATAAATTGCAAACATTAAACAAATGCATTCATCTAATACTTTGCCCCCGACACTTTAAATTTTGGAAAATAGATGTCATAACCCAATTTTATTGTGTTTTTAATTATAATATGGTAAATTGAATTATGGAGGAAATTCAATATGTTAAATGGAAATTTTGAAATTTTTGAAAAGATTGAAAAGTTGACTGTCGTTGACTATGTGATCTTTTTTAATTATCTTATATAATATCATGAATTGAATATCACTGATGAATTTGGCAAGTGCAAATGTGTATAGTTGCAGGGTGACAGGTTGAAGGATGAGAACGCAATTGAAGTAGGATCATTTAGTTGGATCGGACAGTAAGCTAGATAGAATCTAGGTGCACACACCACAAAATGGCATGATATTTGCATTTAAAAATTCATATAGGAAATTATATTAAGTTGGTTGAAATGACTCGATGATTGAAAAGATGTACTTGTGAAACATAAATTACATGGAATTTATATTTAAATGTCAAACTTGAACTTGTTTTTTGAAAATTTAGAGGAAAACAAAAGTGAGATTTGGCATGTGAAAGAATGTATGAATTTCATTATACATTAAAACATCATTGTTTGAAATGAAAATGAAAGTCCATTCTTATTTAAATGATGAATATGTACATGAAAACATTTATATGAAAAAATAAATATGTATATATATGTGTCGAGAACATACAAATGTGTGAATGAACATGAATATAAATATAAAAGTATATATATACCTCTTAACAGTTGAACTTGAAACCGATAATCACCATTATTGAATGGATAAAATTTAAATGATATCATGATAAAATCCCAAAAATGTCATGGTCTACCATTGACATTAAGGCAATATTCAAATTTGAGAATGGGGCAGCAAAACCATTAATGCCCATTATCAATTGAAAACAACCCCTTAGTGGAGGCCCAATGAAATGAAGGAAAGTTTCTATTCTTGAAGGATAATATCGACGCCAACACATAGTGAATGGGTTGTTCAATGAAGCGATGTGGAAAAAGTTGAAGGAAAATCCTCGTTTTCAAAGGTATTTGGTGGTTTTTCATTAAAATGTTTATTTTTCTTTTCATTTTATAGTTCATCTATTATCCATGCACAGTCTGAATCATTACATTTTCAATTTTATTGATTTGAATAAAACGTGATCATCAAACTTCTTATGCAAGTCATACGAATTAGATTTGTATTCTCTGATTATAAGCATGGCTCTATTATTTTTTTTCATACTTGGATTTGTCAGTGCATATATCGCCAACAGCTTGGAAAGCCAACTATGTATTACCTTGTAATATTTTAATGTTGTCATCCTTGTGCATAGGTTGCATGTATGCTATTTTGATAGCTCATCACAGGGCTATCGGGTGACCCAATAGGCTTATGATTGGAGCGATGTGATTTATAAATCGATGCCACCCTTTTAAAGGTAGGTCAAATCTGTCACAAAAATATCATGATATATATTTTATTTTGCTTAATATTCTCCATCTGATGGTCAACCATACTATGTGAAGCCATCGCCTTTGATCTTGCATTGAGGTGTATTTCTAATGTTCTTGTTTTCCACATCGTTGAGGGCGACGGTGGGCTTATGTCGCCCAATATTGTAATAATGGTTTCTATTATTTCTTGTAGATTGTAAATAGCCTGTTATGTCACAAAGACATTATGGTTTCATGTCGCCTAGTCCATAAAGGATAAAGGTTGAATGATGAACGCATTCCCTTAATTTGCTTGCATGTGTAGTAATGTACTCCATCATTCTTCATGAATGACATCCATATCGTCCTTAGGGTGATTACTCCTAAGCTTAGGGTAGGTGTTTATGGCTATGGCCTCAACCACCATGTTTAGAGTAACAGTCAATGATTGTGGGTCGTTCTTAGAATGACAAAAGTATAATATATCAACTTTGAATGAGGGTTTTCAACCCAAGCTTGGTTGAGATTCATCCCATAATTCTGATCATTTTATCATTATTGATAAATGGTTAGCATGTTGTTCGAGATCTTTTAAATACCTTTCAAAGGTTAATAACAACTTCATTTAATTCTTTTTACAAGAAATTTTATATACAAGATAAAGCTTGGATTAACGAAGCACTGGAAAACTTGGAGTTGTAACTATAAACTATTGCAAACTTGATTGTTTCAATATAAACTATAACTATGTAGCAGCAAACAATGTTGTATTATTGTAAATAGTGATTGTTTTATTGTAAATGACATCATTTGTTATAAACTGTAACTGTTTAGCTATAAAAAACATTTTTATACATAGTGAATGTTCTATTATAAATGACATCGTTTTGTTATAAACTATAATTGTTTAGCTGAAACAACATTGTTATGTTATAAAAATTGAATGTTCTACTTGGAAACAATAGTGTTCTATAATTGTTTAGCTGAAATGGCAATGTTATGTTATAAACTATGAATGTGTTATTTGGAAACAACATCATTCTATAATTGTTTAGTTGTAAACAACAATGTTTGAATATCACATCTTCTTTTGATACAAACGACACAACAGTATGTGAGAAACTATCAAAACAAACTTGTACTAGATTCATTTATCCCTTGAATTTATGACAAATAAAACATCAAAATGGAACATTATCTAAATGATAGAAATCTGATTTAATAGTTTTATTTCAGAATATATGCCAAATCAATATCATAAGTAGGCACATATATGTGTATGCACATAGACCTTCGTCTATGTACATACACATACTTGTGAAATAACTTCTTTTGTTTTCTTATTTAATTCATTCTTAACTGAATAATAATTTATGTTGAATGTATTCATGGGTCATGTGTATGATATGATTGAATAATGTATTGAATAGTTCCATTTAAATCATGTATTGATTATTGTTTAATGAGGAAATAAGTATTCTTATTTACTCTTTCGTAGAGATGTGAAGAATACTCTTTTATTCAAATAGAACAGTGACACCTAAATAGACTAGAGCACCTCAGGGTAGATGCTACTAGAGGGTAGATAGCTATTATGAATTAATTGTATTGTGGAAAGTTACCTTCTGAGACAGGTGCCAAAATGGAGATCAGAGAGTATAGGTTTTTTCTTTACCAAAACCTATTGTTTGTTGTTGCAATATTATTCTTATGCTTGTCCAAGAAATTTAGTTCATTATGTATGTATGAACTTTGTGATAGCAGTCTTTGCCATTCCTAGCATAGATATTGCATTTTATTTTATAACGTGTAGATATAAATTCATGTTGATGTATGGGCACGCATTAGATTCCACCTTGTGGATTGTTCTTTTGCTAAAATTTCCATGCAAGGTCGGATATTCTTCAAGTTGGAAGAATTTTAGGGAAGTGTAAGCTTTGTGGTTGGGCAGTAAAGCACTTCAACCATGTTCTCGTCCACCAGAGGAGGCGAGCGTCAAGAGGAACCTTGGATGTTTACAAGACTATCTTAGTCTTTGATGTAACCTTGATGTAACCATGATGTAAAATTTGTAAATTGTATCAGCTCTCAGGTGAAGCAGCAACTTGTTGGGATAATGAGGAGTCCAAAAGGAATCTTCAGCCTACTGAGATTACTTGGGAACTCTTCCTCCAATCTTTTAGGAAGAGATGGTTACTGCAACTCTTTTTTGACAAGAAGGTGATAGAATTCCAAAATTTAACTCAATGGAACATGAATGTGACCCTGTATTGGGAAAATTTCACCAACCTATTGAAGTATGTGCCTCAGTATCAAGGAGACAAACATTTTTGTATCTAGAAATTCATATTGGGACTTAGACCCTACATTGGAGCTGAAGTGGATATGCATGATCCTCTTACCATGAAAGAAGTATTCCTAAAAGCCACCAAATAGGAACAGAAACTAAAACAATTATCCAACCTCTGTAATGATTCAAATCATAAGTCACAGTATGGGAAAAATAAGTTTCATAAAGGATACAAGAACCATCAAATATGTATTCTCAAGAGGGGAATTGAGTCGCAGGAGAGAGGTGAAGATGGTAATGGTGGAAAGAACAAGAAGGCAAACAAAAATTGGGGTAAAGATGACCAAAATCAAAAGATATTCAAAGAGGACAAGCCAAGAGGTCGCAAAGGGCCTCATAATGGATGATATACTTGTGGAGGAAATCACTATACTTCAAATTGTTTGTAGCGATTGAAATCGCGAAAGGAAGAAAACTACCAATAGACTCAGTATCACCAAATCCACACTGCAATGGATAACATACAAGCAAAGTATTAGGCTTCACCAATTCAGCTGGCGGGTAAGCTCTATGGTCAAACTGTCTCTATCCTAATTGATACTAGAGCTATTGAATTTTTTATAGATCCTAGAATAATATCCAAGATACCTGTTAGACCTAGATACATGGAAAATTCATGGATAGTCCATTATGGTAATTAAGCAGAGTGGAGGGTACATACTTGTCTCTTTTGTAGTGAGTTAAAGCTTCCAACCTTTCAAACCTAGGTCAACTTGTACGTGGCACATTTAGGCTCATATGATGTAATTTTGGGGATAAATTGGTTAACCGAGCATAAGGCTATAGTGAATTGTGAGGATAAGGTAGTCAACTGTCTGGATGATTATGGAAACCCAGTCGAGATTTGTGGAATGCAAAGACCCTTGGAGCTTAGATAGATTTTTGTTATGCAATCAAAAATGCTTGTCAAAAGGGGTGTGCAATTTATGTTGTGCATATCAGTAACCTTGACAACAAGGAACTATATTTAGATGACTGCCCTATTCTCAAGGATTTCCAAGATGTATTCCCTGATGAACTTATGGATTTGACTCTGAAATGAAAAATTCAACTTCTTTATTGACCTTGTCCTAGGAATTGAGCCTCAATCCAAGGCACCTTAGCAAATTACCACCACCGAACTCTGTGAGTTGAAGGCCCAGTTAATGGAATTGTTGAAAAAAGGGCTCATAAGACCTAGTGTGTCTCCTTGGGGAGCACAAGTTATCTTTGTGAAAAAGAAGGATGGAACCTTGCATCTGTGTATAGACTCTCAGATGTTGAACAAGGTGACCATCAAGAACCAATATCCACTCCTAAGGATTGATGAGTGGTTTGACCAAATGAAGGGAGCGACAGTGTTCTCCAAAATTGATCTCAAGTCGAGGTACCATTAGTTGAGAATTAAGGAAGAAGATATTCTGAAGATTGCTTTCTGAACTTAGTATGGACATTAGGAGTTCACTATGGTACCTTTTGGTTTGACTAATGCACCAACAAATTTCATGAACCTTATGAATACTGTATTCATAGACTACTTGGATGAATTTGTTTTAATATTCATTGACGTCATCCTATTCTACTCAAAGTTTGTTGAAGAGAATGATAAGCACTTGAGGATAGTTCTACAATAACTGAGAGAAAGGAACCTCTTTGTGAAGCTATCCAAGTGTTCATTCTATCAAGACAGGGTGCACTATCTAGGCCATATTATTTTGGCTGAAGGAGTCTCTATAGACCCCAAGAAGATCAAGGAAATTATGGAATGGTTGGTGCCTTAGAATGTGTCAAAATTTTGTAGCTTCATAGGCCTTGCAAGATACTATAGGAATTTTGTACAAGGGTTTTCCCAAATTTAATCTCTTATTACATCACTCCAAAGAAATGGAACACGGTTTGAATGGACCAAGAAATGCGAGCAGGCATTCCAACTCCTAAAGGAGAGGCTCATTATAGCACCAATGTTGACCATCCCTGATCCCAATGGAAGATTCACAGTAATCATAGATGCTTCAAGATAGGTATTGGGAGCAGTATTAATACAAGATGAACAAGTGGTAGTGTATGAACCAAGAAAGCTTAAGCAGCATGAGGTGAACTGCGCACTACATGACTTAGAATTGGATGCAATAGTTAATTCCTTACAGATGTGGAGGAATTATCTCTTGGGAAATCCATTTGAACTCAAAATAGACCACTTGGGATTAAGATACATTTTTACTCAACCAAACCTTAATGCACGGCAAAGAAAGTGGCTAGAATTCCTCAGTGAGTATGACTTCGGAATTGAGTATATAAAAGGAAAAGAGAATAGAGTGGCTAATGCTCTTAGTAGAAAAAGAC
This sequence comes from Sequoiadendron giganteum, assembly GCA_007115665.2. Classification (NCBI taxonomy): domain Eukaryota; kingdom Viridiplantae; phylum Streptophyta; class Pinopsida; order Cupressales; family Cupressaceae; genus Sequoiadendron; species Sequoiadendron giganteum. The sequence goes on along the minus strand of CM021104.1, from coordinate 418,474,714 downwards.
ATTTGGCAATCATGATGTTGACAAGGTCTAACTTGAGACAACAGGTGATACAGCATCTTCCAGGGGATGAGCACTATGAGAGAGTGAAGAGAGCCCTCATAGAGAATCCTACAGATCATCGGTTCGATGGGTATGAGATTGAACCAGATGGAATTTTGAGATACCAGAGAAGAATGTATATTCTAGACTCTAGAGAGATGAGGAAGCTTTTTTTAGAGGAGGTTCATAATTCACCTTATTTAGAACACCCCAGAGTATCCAAGATGATTGCAGAATTGAGAACTCTATTATTTTTGCCTAAACTCGAGAAGGATGTAGTGGAGTACATAACTAGATGCTTAGAGTGCCAGCGAGTCAAGGTTGAGCATGCACATCCAGCTGAGCTATTGTATCCTCATGACATACATGAATATAAATGGTAGGTGATCAGTATGGACTTCATATAGGGGTTGCCTTTGAGTAAGAATAGGCATGATGTTATCTTGGTCATGATTGATAAGTTTACTAAGGTTGTGCACTTCATTCCAGAAAAACTTAAGGATGGATCATTGACCCTAGCCAACAAATTTGTCGAAGAGATCTTATGCTTGTATGGAGTGCCAGAGACTATCATTTATGATAGAGACACTCAGATAACCCCAAGATTTTGGATGACCCTGAATGTCGCATTAGGAACCAAATTGAATTTCAGCTCGGCCTATCATCCTTAGACTGACAGGCAGACGAAGAGGTTGAATCGGGTAGTCGAAGACCTCCTATGAATGTATTGTATGGACCAACAATATTAGTGGGAAGAGTATTTACCATTGGTAGAGTTTGATTACAACAACTCTTATTACACATCCCTAGGTATGGCACCGTTTGAAGCTCTTTATGGGTGAAAGTGTTGTACACCGATCAGTTGAGATAGATTGGAAGACAAGATCATAGTAGGACCTGAAATTCTTAAAGAGTTCGAAGAACAAATAAAAATCATTAAGAGCATATTAAAGCAGGGGGCAGACCAAAAAAAGAGTTATGTTGACAAGAATAGAACTCTTAGACAGTTTGCGGCAAGGGATAAAGTTTTCTTAAGACTCAGACCTCATAAAAGTTCCATTGCCTTTGGAAAATCTTCAAAGTTGGCTCTGAGATATGTGGGACCATTTGAATTCTTGGAAGTGATTAACCCAATTGCTTATAGACTAGCTCTACCACCTGCTCTAACTTGACTTCATAATGTGTTTCATGTTTGTTTGCTTAAGCTATATCATCCTAATGCATCTCATGTGCTTGATTGGCAATCCTTGCAGGTACAAGATCTAAGAGTGGTGCTAGTGGAGCCCATTAGAATCCTCAATAGATGCAACATCTATTTGCGGAGCAAAGATATTGCTCAATTTAAGGTCCAATAGGACCAATATTCTAAAAATAGTGCTACTTGGGAGGATGCAAAAGAAATAGAATTCTCCTTTCCATATTTTATTTCTTTAGAAAGAGACTTTGATAAAAAATAAATAAAAAATTTGGATTGAAATATTATGATGTTTTGGTTTGGAACAATATGATTTCATGTTGAAATAGACATATATGCTTAAATTCTGATTAAATAGACATCGAGACGATGTCTCTTCCAAGAGGGGAAGGATGTCATAACCCAATTTTATTGCATTTTTAATTATAATATGGTAAATTGAATTATAGAGGAAATTCAATATGTTAAATGGAAATTTTGAAAATTTTGAAAAGATTAAAAATTTGAATGTTGTTGACTATGTGATCTTTTTGAATTATCTTATATAATATCATGAATTGAACACTATTGATGAATTTTTCAAGTGCAAGTGTGTGCAGTTGCAGGGTGATAGGTTGAAGGATGAGAACACGGTTGAAGTAGGATTCTTTAGCCAAATCGAACAGTAAGCTAGATGGAATTTTGGTGCTCACACTACAAAATGGCACGATATTTGGATTTGAAAATTCATATAGGAAATTATATTAAGCTGACTAAAATGAATCGATGATTGAAAATATGTACTTGTGAAACGTAAATTACATGGAATTTATATTTAAATATCAAACTTGAACTTGTGTTTTGAAAATTTAGAGGAAAACAAAAGTGAGATTTGACATGTGAAAGAATGTATGAATTTCAATTATGCATTTAAACATCATTGTTTAAAATGAAAATGAAAGTCCATTCTTATTTAAATGATGAATATGTACATGAAAACATTTATATGCAAAAAAAAATATGTATATATATGTGTCAAGAACATACAAATGTGTGAATGAACATGAATATAAATATATATATAAGTATATATATATATATATTTATACCTCTTAATAGTTGAACTTTAAACCGATAATCACCATTATCGAATGGATAAAATTTAAATGATATCATGAGAAAATCCCACAAAGGTCGTGGTTTGCCTGCATTGACATTACGACAATATCCAAATATGAGAATGGGGCGGCAAAACCATTAATGCCCATTCTCATTCAAAAATAGCCCCTTAGTGGAGGCCTAGTGAAATGAAGGAAAGTTGCTAATCTTGAAGGATAACATCAACACCAACACACAGTGAACAGGTTGTTCAACGAAATAGTGTGGAAAAAGTTGAAGGAAAATCCTTGTTTTCAAAGGTATTTGGTGGTTTTTCATTAAAATGTTTGCTTTTCTTTTCATTTTACAGTTCATCTATTATTCATGCACAGTTTGAATCATTTTTTTTGTTTTATTGATTTGAATAAAACATGATCATCGAAATTCTTATGCAATTCATACGAATTAGATTTGTATTCTCTAATTATAAGCATGGATCTGTTTTTTTTTTCTATACTTGGATTTGTCAGTGCATGTATCGCCAATAGCTTAAATTCAGTTGTGTATTACTTTGTAATATTTTAATGTATTCATCCTTGTGCATAGGTTTCACGTATGTTATTTTGATAGCTCATCACAAGGCTATCAGGTGATCTGATAGGCCTGCAATTGGAGCGGTGTGATTTATAAATCGATGCCACCCTTTTAAGGGTAGGTCGAATTTGTTACAAAAAGATCATGATGTATATTCTATTTTGCTTACTATTCTTTATCTAATGGTCACCCATATTGTGCAAAGCCATCACCTTCGATCCTACATCAAAGGGTATTTCTAATGTTCTTGTTTGCCTCATCGATGAGGGCGACAGTGGGCTTATGTCGCCCAATATTGTAATAAGGGTTTATGTTATTTCTTGTAGATTGTAAATAGCCTATTATGTCGCAGAGACTTTGTGGTTTCATGTCACCTAGTCCATAAAGGATAAACATTGAATGATGAACTTGATCCCTTAATTTTCTTGTATGTGTAGTAATGTACTCCATCATTCTTCATGAACAACATCCATATCGTCCTTCAGGAGATTACACCTAAGCCGAGGGTAGGTTTTTATGGCTACAGCCTCAGCCACCATGTTCAAAGTAACAGTCAACGATTGTGGGTTGTTCTTAGAACGACAAAATTATAATATGTCAACTTCGAACGAGGGTTTTCAACCTGAGCCTGGTTGAGATTCATCCCATAATTTTGATCATTTTATCATTATTGATAAATGGTTAGCATGTCATTCAAGGTCTTTTAAAATACCTTTCAAAGTTTAATAACAACTTCATTTGGTTATCTTCTTACAAGAAATTTTATATACAACTATTTAGAATGATAAAGCTTGGATTAATGAAGAAATAGAAAACTTGGAGTTGTAACTATAAACTATTGCAAACTGCAACATTTCGATATAAATTGTAACTGTGTAGCAGCAAACAGTGTTGTATCATTGTAAACAGTGATTGTTTTGTTGTAAACGACATTTAGTTGTAAATAGCATTTGTAGTAGTGTAAACAGTGAATGTTCTTTTGTAAATGACATCATTTTGTTATAGATTGTAATTGTTTAGCTGAAACAACATTGTTATGTTATAAACAATGAATGTTCTACTTGGAAACAACATTGTTATGTAATTATTTAGCTAAAACAACAATGTTGTATTATAAACTGTGAATGTGTTATTTGGAAACAACATCATTTTGCAATTGCTTAGTTGTAAACAACAATGTTTTAATATCATAGCTTTTTTTGATACAAACGATAAAACAATATGTGAGAAATTGTCAAAATAGACTTGTACTAGATTCATTTATTACTTGAATTTCTAACAAAAGAAATGTCAAAATGGAACATTATCTAAATGATAGCAATCTGATTTAATAGTTTTTATTTTAGAATGTATGCACAAATCAATAACATAAGTAGGCACATAAATGTGTATGCACATAGACCTTCGTCTATGTACATACACATACTTGTGACATACCTTCTTTTGTTTTCTTATTTAATTCATTCTTAAATAAATAATGATTTATATTGAATGTATTCATGAGTCATATGTATGATATGACTGAATAATGTACTGAATAATTCTATTTAAATCATGTATTGATTATTATTTAATGAGGAAATAAGTAGTTTGATTTAATATTTTGTAGAGATGTGAAGAATACTCTTTTATTCAAATAGAACAATGACACGTAAATAGACTAGAGCACCTCAGGGTAGATGTTGCTAGAGGGTAGATAGTTGTTATGAATTAATTATATTGTGGAAAGTTACCTTCTAGGATGGGTGTTGAAATGGAGATCAGAGAGTATAGGTTTTTGCTTTACCAAAACCTTTTTTTTTTGTTGCAATAATATTCTTATACTTGGCCAAGCAATTTAGTTCATTATGTAAGTATGAACTTTGTGATAGCAGTCTTTTCCATTCCTAGCATAGATCTTGCATTTTCTTTTCTAACGTGTAGATAGAGATGCATGTTGATGTATTGGCACACAATAGATTCCACCTTGCAGATTGTTCTCTTGCTAAACTTTCCATGCAGGGTCAGGTATTCTTCAAGTTGGAAGAATTCTGGGGAAGCGTCAGCTTCATGGTTGGGTAGTAAAGTGCTTCAACCATGTTCTCGCACACCAGAGGAGGCGAGCGTCAAGAGGAACCTTAGATGTTTACAAGACTATCTTAGTCTATGATGTAACCATGATGTAAAAGTTTTACATTGTATTGACTTTGTGGCCTTATGAGCCAAGTCGAACTTGGATATTGTAATTTGAAATTTGAATTGAATATATAAATATAGACTCATTTTAATTAGACATGTGTTTCTATGACTGATTATAGCTACTTAGTTATGTCTTTTTAATTTGAATGTATTCATATGTCATTTGCAATAGTATTAATTAAGTAATAATTTAGGATGGGTTATTACAATAGGCTTGGGACTCATTCGCCCAATGGGGAAGTGTCCCACTACTCCGTTTCCCTCCAAATTTGGATATGTCAGTGGTGGAATTATAACATTTGAATTTCCACTTGCAAATTTTAGCTATTGGGATCTATTTTTTGGGAAATTAAATAAACACCTATAAATACATAGTCTTTTTATTAATTCAATAAATCTAGCATTAAGGCAATTTTCACAAGAGAAAATATTATTGTCAAGAGAATTGAAGAGAAAATTTATCAATCATCTACAACAACATTCAAGATCATATCATCATGTCAAATTTCATGTGTTTTCATGTCATGTTTTGGAGCTAACATTGTAATGTAGGTTTCAAGCATTCAAGCAAGAATTCAAGCATCAAATCAAGCAACCAAACAAGCCAATTCATGCAAGATCCAATCCTTAGAGTGATGTGGTAGACTTCAGTCCTCTAAGGGTAACCATTAAGGGTTTGGTGAGTTGTAACAAACAAGTTTCCATTCATCAATTCCTTCCATTTGTCATTATTTTTTTCTATCGAGGTTTAATTACTAAATCAAGGTTTGACCAAGGCAAACCACCATTCACCCAAAAACAAACATTTTTCCCTCTCTTTATGTATGAGAAAATTTGCAGGTGGAGAAGGATTCAAAAGATCTTGAAGGAGAAATTTTGCAAAGTTTCGTTTGTTGTCAACATTGTTGTCAAGTCACGAAAACTCAAATTCAGAATTTATTTCTAACTTTCCAACAATGAAACTAGGAGCAAACAAAAGCTTAGATATTGCACTAGATGACCCAGAAAGTTGGTATGGACACCTGTATAAAGACCCATTCTCCCAAGGGAAAATGAATCCTTGAGGACACCTAAAAACCAAGTTTTCTGATTATTTTTGCAATCCTCTACACTTCCCAAATCCGCTGGTAAACTGTTGTTTCAGTCTGTCAAATTTTGAGAATTTTTGTCTTATGTATTAGGTCTAATCATCCATTTAGTTTAATCATTTTAAATCATTCCAAATTTATCTAAGATCTTTCCTATTGTCCTAAGGAACTAAGATCCAAGGTTAGATTGGCTCGCCTCAAGGTTGAAAGTCAATCTTTACATCTTGTGATCTCTTTCCTAATGAAATTTTAGAGAAAGGCACCTAGATCCTATATTTCTAGATACTTGGGACATAGGACCACTTTTTCTTCATTTCACACACACACACACATACATATATATACATACATACATACATATATAAATACTTATATATATATATATATATACACACACACACACCATAATTAAACTCATTTGTATGTATGACTTGGATAGGTCCAACATATATTACATTTGAAACTTTAACCCACTATTTTTTTATCTTACCCCCCTTAAACTCTAGGTTGCGATATACATATACCAATAGAAGTTTCATAATAGATAATTAGGCAACATGATCAAGTGGGAAGTGAGTTAGATATAATCAAAAATTTAAATCAAAATATGATCTATTTCATCATTCTCATAAATATGAAATTATGCTAAAGGAGATATAAATTCTTGACTGTTGTTGGTAATGAATTGCCTACTATTTAAGTAGTAATGGAGTAGGTGCACAACATGTGAAATTATCAAAGTTTGTGATGTAAAGGATGAATGTATGCATATGTATAATATAATGAATCTCATACATGCATGACTTCAATAGATCCAACATATATTATTTGAAACTTTAACCCACTATTTTTTGTTATCTTACTCCCCTCAAACTCTAGGTTGTGATATATATATATCACAACCTAGAGTTTCAAATAGTAATGGAATTTTGATGATAGATGATTATGCAACATGATCAAGAAGGAAGTGATTTAGGTATCATCAACATTTTAAATTAAAAGATGATCCATTTCATCGTTCTCAAAAATATAAAATTATGCTAAAGGAGATACAAATTCTTGAGTGTTGTTGGTAATAGATTGTCTACTATTTAAGTAGTAATGGAGTGGGTGCACAACATGTGAAATTAGTAAGGCTTGTGATGAAAAGGATGAGTCTATGAATATATATACCATAATGAAGCTCATACATGTATGACTTGGATAGACCCAACATATATTGTTTGAAAACTTAACCCACTATTTTTCATCTTGCCCCACTCAAACTCTAGGATTTTGATATATATACATATAATAATGGAAGTTTAATGACATATAATTAGGAAACATGGTCAAGTCATAAGTTAGTTAGATATCATCAACAAAAATTAAAAGATTATCAATTTCATGATTCTCATACATATGAAATTATGTTGTAAAGGAGATGCAAAAAATATGTGTTGTTGGTATTGTCTACTATTTAAGTAGTAATTAAGTGTGTGCAACATGCAAACTCAGTCCTTGGCTTGAGATACATAAAGGATGAAGAAGACTAAGGAACTTATGGGCCATTTCTAGTGGATGAAATTAGACCTACTTCCTATTTGGTGTGAAGAAGGTTCTAGGACCAAATAGATTCCAAGCTCCATTTCTATGGCCACCTACTACATTCCAATCAATGGAGTCTCCAAAAATTTCCTCCCCACTAAGAGGGAAGTTTGATAGGGGGACCTACTTTCCCCTTTTATATATTCCTATTTATGAAAAGATTTAAGGAAAAGCCCTTGTAAAAAAATCGATAAGAACATAAGAGAACTATAAGTTTCATCAAAACTAGAAAATATAACTCACTAAGCTAGTTTGTGTATGATGTGTGATTCTCTTTGAAATGAAGCTCTTTAGAGAGAAGCTAGAGATTTTAGGGGTTCAATTGAAAATTTTAAGGTTTCAAAATAGCTATTTAGGGTTTCAATTGAAGATTTTAGGGTTTTAAAATAGTTGTTTAGGGTTTCAATTAAAATTTTAGGGTTTTTTAATTGATTTTTTAAGGGTTTTAATTGAATATTTTAGGGTTTCAAACTAGTTGTTTAGGGTTTCAAAGTAGCTATTTAGGGTTTCAATTAAATATTTTAGGGTTTCAAACTAGTTGTATGGGGTTTCAATTGAATACTTTAGGGTTTCAAAATAGTTATTTAGGGTTTCAATTGAAGCTTTTAGGGTTTCAAAATAGTTTTTTGGGGTTTGAAATTAAGTATTTAGGGTTTTAATTTTAAAAATTAGGGTTAAAAATTAGCTTGTTAGGGTTTAAATTGGACATTTTAGGGTGAAAAATAAAGCATATAAAATTTCAATATATCAATTGAAAACCACAAATATTTGGTATTAAAAATACTTGTTAAATAACAAATTTTGCAAGTGGTTGGGTGTAGCAGACCTTTGTTTGAAGCCATGTGGGAAATTGATTATGCAAATTATTGCTTGAAGACTTGTGAAAGTTGTGCTAAATTCAAGGGTTGAAAACGAAGGGAGCACTATGTATGTCATGGTGTAACTTTCTTGGTGTGAAAGAGAAATGACAATTTTATTATCACTTTTGAAAGTCATCATTTGGATTTTGTTTACTTTATTTATATTAAAATAATACTTTTGTTTTAAGTTTACCTTTGAATGAAGGTGGTATTTTATTTTATTTTTAAATAAAAAACCACCTTCAAATGAAGATGACCCTTCACTCAAAGGTGATTATCATGCTACTTTCAAATGAAGGCACCTTCGTTAAAGGGTGCTTGAGTGTTTTGAGTGCCCCACAACATCAAAAGAGTGATGTCCCAAGTTTGGGATTAACCATCTATAAAACTTTTATCTTACAAAACCATATCCCCCTCATTTTTTTATGGTAGTAAGTTTTTCCCTTTTGGTTTTCTCTTCCTTCAATTTGAGAGGTTTACATCATAGTTGGTTTATTGATTCACATTATATATTTGATCTTTGAGTTAAATGGTTGGATGTTGATGAGGATTTTTTGTTTGAATTTTTATGAAGGGGATCTTACTAGTCACGACTTGAGAACTTAGAGGTGTCAGTAGAAGAACTTCTATACAGTGTTGGAAAATGTGTGTATACACCTTGTGTAATGTTTATTATGTAAAATTAATATTTATATGTGGTGCACTTAGGGATTCTAGGGATGCATGAATCACTTGGGTTAGACATTCTTAGGTTCACTTTGTATGTTGTATGCAACATTGGGATATGTTTTTAATGTGGGTTGCACAATGGGAAAATATTTAATAGAAGTTCTTCTACCAACACTACATAGAACATACAAAGCGCTCAAGTCATGACTAGTAAGATATCCTTCATAAAACTTCAAATAAAAAATCCTTATCAATATCTAACCATTTAACTCTCAAAGATTGGATATATAATGTGAATCAATAAACCAACTAGGATGTAAATCTCTCAAATCGAAGGAAGACCAAACCAAAAGATCTATTCCCAAAACTAAGGGAATAAACTCAAAACCATCATCTACACTCCTAAAAAATGTCTTTGTATAAAAATATCATATGCACAAGGAAATAAAGGAAAAGAAACCATGTCAAGAAATCCTTAAATAAGCCTCTTGAAAAAACATCCATAGCTCAAGACTCATTCCCATAAGGAAAAAGCACAAAATAAAATGCATCTAAAAACAAGCTGGGAAATACCTAGTAAATGATTTACCATCAAGAGGACCAAGAGTGGTGATTGATATTTCTACTATAGGATACACCAAGCCACAAAAACTATCACCATGAACAATATCCTCAACAATTCCATATTAAAACCTAAGTGTAGGCTCTTCGGTCTTCCTATTGAAATCTCATCCAAGAGTAACCATATGATTACATAATATCCAAGGAAAAGAGATATCTATCCTCACCCAAATCTAAAATATGTGTACAAATAATCATTGAATATTAATTTAAATTGAATACAACACCACAATAACTAGAAGATCACAAGAAAATGATCACATCACCCAATAATCAAATTATCAAAAATAATTATTGAAAGCTCAAACTCTAGAATAAGGAATTCTTCATGACATCATGATCGACATTTCCTCAAAAGAAGATCATGTCACAATAAATATATTTTCTCCTAAGAGAAATTGTATAATGCCAAAACCCTAATACATAATCAAGAGTCCATCATGACATAATAACATTGAGCATTTAAACCAAGGACAATATGTCAACCTAATAAATCATAAAAAACACCTCAAGGTCAAAGAATCCAAGAGTCCTCCATGGTGTCAAGATGTTAACATATCCAAGTCACATGATGATAACCATCTCCTATCAATATAACTTAAGATTTCAAATAACTTTTATTGCATACAAGAAACATGATCCAAGAGATTTTCATTGACACCAACAATCATTATAGAAGTCATCCATCATTAAGTGATGAGTCCACATTAATTCCAAAGCTCCCATTTAATTATGACACCGAGATGCACATGACATCATGATAATCATCTCCTAAATAAATATCACCCATGGCTCATGCACAATCACTCAAATATAACACCAACATCACAAGAGGATAAAGTAGATCCAAGATTTCCAAACCAAGAAGATAAACCACCACATACAATTTGGAATCAATCCAAATCCACCAATAATGAATATGCATAACAATCATACTATGCCAAATCTCCAAGAGTACAAGGAACCTCCATGACACCATTAAAAAAACTAGGTTCCCAAATGGATAGGTTAGTAATTTGGGTGTAACCCATATTGGCCTATGTTAAGCAAGCTTGTAGATTTCCAAGGAGGGTTGTGGGCTATGAAACCAACTTGAATGCCCCATTTAGGGGATGAAAACCTATCTAAGAGGTACTTTAGGTGGTATTAAGAGGAAATTAGTAAGTAAGAATGTTACAGCCGGTGTGTTAATATCTATTTACTATTACCTAGTTTGGTAAACTACTTCAATAAATGTGAATGTGTTTTATTTATGAATTCTAATGGAAATATGTTGAATTAATGTTTGATTCAATTAAATGATTTATGATTTAGTATATGAAATATGTAATGTGAATATGACATGTGTGTGAGGTATATGATGCATTGTTTTGGTTAACTACTGTTATGGTGAACTAAGTTGAATGCAGGAACATGATCAAGCCTTCAGATGAGAGGGGAAGTATCACTCAGGAGAAGAACTTGGTCTGGTAACCTTTAAATTATGCATTACTGAGCTTTCACACACTCACACCCTAGTTGGTCTTAGTTAAGTCAAGTCGGTTTGGGTAATGGGTAAGTGATCTTTTGTTTTGATTATGAATGTTTATATTGAATTGCAATCTTGTGTTATGATTGTTTGGAATGAGGGATGTGATGAATTATTATAGTCGTGTTGAAGTCCTTCCTTGAGTATTTACTTGTATATCAACGAGATATACGCATTTAATGTATATATATGTATATGTGTACGTGTATTTCGTAAACTCATACATGTGAGTAAGTACGCACATGAGTATATGTAGGTAGATGTACCTACACATGCTCATGGATGAATTACCCATATGTGTGGGAATACCGATTGAACTAAGTGGCATATATATGTGTGTCTGTGTGTGTGTGTGTAAATTCCATGTATATATGACGATCAATGGTATTGTATGTTTGAGTGTTTTATAAATATATTGAAATGGAATTACGTATATATATGTACATATAGTATATATATATATATATGTGTGTGTGTGTAAGTTGATATATTAACATATATATATATATATATATATATACGTAATATTATTCTTTATATTTATGTATAATATAAATATATTTGTTAATAAAATGTATTTGATAAACTTATGGAAAGAATATATATTATTATATATATATGGATATATATACATATATGTATATATATACTTTAATTAATAAATGTGTGTGTGTGTATATATATATGAATATATTTTTTAATATAATTTCCAAGCACATAAATAGCATTGATTAGTATTAAGCAAAGCGCATATCACTACAACAAATCCCTATGATTTGCTCCATTTTTTGCTTCCGCCCACTATTTTAATGTGTTTTTTGGTAATTTTTTGAAAACGTCGGTGCTATTTATCGGGATGGCACAATTTTTGGCATTTATTGCGCTAATCAATACAAGTCGGTGCTAATTTGGGCCTAAAGTAACATCATATTTAGCATCGATATTAGCTTCGAGTTTAGCGTTGTGTTTAGCTCTGACTTTAGCTTCGAGTTTAGCTTCGAGTTTAGCTTCAGGTTTAGCGTCGAATTAGACACCCCTATGTCGAAGAGACTTATTTATATGTCTCATCGACGATGTAAAATAGTGAAATGTCAACAAGATACAGTTATATTGAGGAGATAATCACTTATGTCACATCAATAAGGTATATCTACAAGTGCTCGACGAAACACAACTCTTGGATATAACGAAGTAATGTCGATGAGACATTGAGATATCAGTAAGATAGATAAGATTGTCTCATCGACAATCTTCAAGTAATGATCAAAAGCATACACCGCTATACCGTCAGGATGGTGGGCAACATATGCAGTAGAGTGGTGTACACCGCAACCTCGCAGCAAGAAGCCTTGAGCAAGTCGGTAGTGCAGTAAACAACAAAAGGGAAGGGAAAAACACCGCTATACCATAGTGATAATCACAAGCCTCCCCAACATGGTAGAGTTACATTGATATATAAAGAAATACCGCCGAAGGAAAATATCGATGAGAAAGTGGCATATCGGCAAAAGATATTAACTTGTCTCATCGACACTAGAAACCAACATCAAAGGAACATAAGATCTAATGCAAGTGAGACATTGAGATATCGGTAAGAAAAATAAGATTGTCTCATCAACACTCTTCAAGTAATGATCAAAAGGATACATCGCTATACCACTGGGAAGGTGAGCAACATATGTGGTAGAGTGGTATACACCGCAACCCTGTAGCAAGAAGCCTTGAGCAAGGCAGTAGTGCGGTAAACAACAAAAGGGAAGGGAAAAATACCGCCATACCATAGTAGGTATAATAAGAGATGGTGGTAGTGTGGTAATCATGGCATCATTACAATTTATAGCAATAAATGTAGAAAATCAGATCAATTGCCAAAATTAAATGCTATTAAATTATTAAGAGTTGCCAAAACTAATATGACTAAATATCACGCCATCCAAAGACAAGTGAGTTTTCCCAATATCACACTCAATTGTACTGCACTGGCATGGAAGGAGCTAAGGATATGAGAAGAAGAAGTCATGCAAGCATGAAATACTCAGGTAAGTGCACAAAAACTCTCTGAAAGAGCTCTATTAATTTAAAAAATCTTTCAAGGTTTTGTCATCTGAAACCATAGAAGAAAAAGTTGAAACATGACTCTTAAAAGAAAATGATCAAAAGTAAAAGAAATTCGGCCTAAAATTAAAGATGAAGAACCAAAAGTAAAGAAGAAAGCACTCCATCCTAAAACAAAACAATCAAAAGTAAAAGAAAGTCAGCCTAAAATTAAAGATGAAGAACCTAAAGTAAAGAAGAGACCACTCCATCAATCCATATTAGATATACTTCCAAGGTCTAATAAAGAGCGTAATAAGAAGTTTTTCATGGACACCACACAAAGTTGTAGGGATGCCCTCATTTCCAAATCTCGATGGGACCTATTTTGGTATTTTTACAGTAAGAGAAATGAGAAGATTCTAGTGTCAAATGCTTGGATGTTGGATATAGCAAGGTTGATTGTCCCAAATGTGTTTGTTGATGTAGAATTTATCAAACTGCTAGCCAAACAATATCACTCAACTACCAAAATAGTAAGGTTTCCAAACAGCACAGTATTGGTAGAAGTAACCAGAAAAGCCATCATTGAGTGTTTTGGCTTAAATAAGTAGGCTCTGACCAAGATAAACCTGCAGAAAAGTGTTGAGGATTATGCTAGGTTAAAAAAGACTTATAGAAGTGATGAGGTACCCCTATATATGAAAAGAGGTATTGGTAACAGAACATTCCCCATTTCTACTACCACAATTGAACCATTTAATGTGACAGATTGTCAGTATTACTTTTTGAATACATATTTATCTCTTTGCCAAGTGTTGGGGATAGATGCTCAAGATAAAATGCTAATAGGCCTAATGATGATGGCCATGAGAATTCAAAACCTTGAAACTAATATTGAATATGACTTTGCTTCATACCTTGAGAAGGAGTTAGATGATGAATTCTCCCAAGTTATAGAGGATAAAGCACCGATTACATTCAGACACTATTCCCTACTGTGTCATCTGATATTGTACCATAATAGGAACCATTGGAATAAAAGAATGGACTTGGCTACAGTAGATGAGCAAGGGAATCCCACACCTGTCCAGAAATGGTGCTATATTTGGGATAGTCGATGCAAGAATTCAAGCTTTGTTGTATTCTACAAAGACTTTGTACCAAAAAATCCTTCGAGGTCTTGGGTATGCAATACCAAGATTGTCAACCAAAATGTTGCAACTAGTGAGACCTTTGGCTTTAATACTAGAGCAGGGTCATACACACAATTTTGGAGATTGGTTCTTCCTCTCAGAAGTTACAATAATAAGAGTTTATGGATGCCCTATTGCTCCACACATACTACCAAAATTTGTGCCCCTCAGATTATCATTTCTTGAATTTATGTGGCAAATGATGTGGATGGAGAAATATGTAATGCACAAGTAGAAGAAAGGCACTTTCCTGCCAAACCAAACCAAGTGTGAAGATTGGACTGTAGGCTCAGGCACACTAGAGGAGTTACAGTATTATTTGAAGACAAGATATGCATTGAAATCTGGAAAAGAAAGAGCCTTTGACCCTTAAAATCATATGAACAACATAAGGCACAATCTTCTTACCAAAATGGCAGTGCCACACCAAGTGGATTTTGAAGAAGATGTCATAAGGAACTATATTACTTATAATGATGTATTTAGTAGAAGGAAAAAATGGGAATATATGAAGAAGCTTGAAGAAAGGACGAAGTAGATGTCCAGGGAATTCCTAGGATACTTTGTTGAGGAAAGGACCCCATCAAGAGGATAGAATTGATAATTGGTAGATTTGAAGACTTGTACAGAAAGAAGGAAGCATATCTCGAAGAACATGATAGTAGTGCAACTGCAAAGCATACCCCAGGTGAAACCTCTGAGCCTCCCATGGAGTAGTTACTGCAAAAAAGATAGCAGACAGGAAGCATTGAACAGTTGGTACCTTATGAGGATACTAAAGAGGTGGGCGATACTGAGGAAGTGGCTATAGTATTGTAGTCATTGATCAACCCATTCTTGAGACCAGTGCCCATAAACATGAGGAAAGGATTGGAGATGTAGAAAAGACAAGTATAGAGGTACATGAAGATAAAAGGGAAATTACAGCTAGGAGATTCATAGAAGATGATGAATTCATTAAGACTCTTGAGTTTAAGGGTTTATGGATGAAGATGAAGATAAAATAATTTCAAGAGACGATGGAATCAGCTAAAGCAGGAATTAAAGAATCAGAGAAAAATGAAATGGTAGCACAGATTTTCCAGGAGTTAAGAGTTGACAATATTGACATTAGCCCCTAGAAGGCTAGAGAAATGGTCTTGAAGAGAAATATTCTCATTTTCCCTGGCTTGGAATTAAAGAAAATGTTTTTGCTTGATCAAGTGTGGGCTCAAGAAGATCCAATGCTAGTTGTAGAATTTGACTCTGATGAAGGTGTGAGTGGAACTGGGTATAACCCAAAGATTGAAACCCTGGCCATATGGATCAAACAGAAAAATACACCGAAGCCAAAATTATTGGATGTAATTCAAGGGATGAAAGGGGTAGCGATGGTAAGGACAATACAAGATACCACCCATTTGGAGGCAACCACAATGACCATGCATTCGACCATGTTCACTCGAGCAACTGTTAAGGGATTAGAAGACAGATTGAAGGAGTATGAAAAGGAACAAAGGCTCATAAATGATGAAGTTAATAAATTGTTCATGAAGAATGTCAAATTCAAAGAACAATTAAGATGAGCAGGACCCTCACAAAGCAAGGAGATGGTGTTATGTAGGCCTCCTATTGCTCCAATGGATATTGTGAAGAACATTTTTATAGAACAGGTAAAAAATCCAGAGAAGGAAGTGGATGATGTAAAGAAGGCCAGCAATCAAACCCAGGATGAAGTGAAAAGACGAATTTGTGAAGTTATGGAAAATATTCTTGAGCATAGGATAAAATCAGTTATGGATAAACTAGAGAATGTGCATGATAGTTATAAAACACTTCAATGGGTAATGGATCAAATAAAGATGCATATGCTTGTATTAGATCCTTTGTTCAAAAGGTGGTAGCCTATTCACCACACTTTGGCTAAGTTATGCAAAGTTCTACAAAGAAGTCTTGATGCACCCACAACATTAAAGCCAACTGAACAAACTATGAAGATGATTACTGATGAATTTCAGTATGTACAAGGGTTTGATAAAAATATTGTAACATGAATGGATTTATTCCATACCTGGAAAAAGTGGTATATACTTGAAATCATGAGAGATGGTGATCAGTTGAAGGACTTAGATAAGTGGAAGAAATAATTCAGTCAGGTTGTTCAAAAGTGTGTAACTCATATACAGGAGGATGACGATACCAGTCTTCCCAGGCTAAATCAGATTATGGATGGGTTGATTTTTCTTGATGCGGGATACCTAAAGTTTGTCAATGATACAAAGGCATTACTAGATAGTCTTGGAAAACTCATCTTGCAAACATGCAAAAGATCCAGGAATATAAGTGGCCATTAGATTTTATGTTGTATCAGTCGGAGGAAAAGTATTTGGTTTTGAAAGAATAGGACACTGAGGTGAGAGAATTTGAACGGTCATCATGGAGAGGAAGACTTTTCCAGATCAATGATCACGGGTCTTCTATGTTGAATAATGGAACCATATGTCAAAAAGTCTTAAGTCTTGTTATTTCCTTAATTATGCTAATTAAATAGTTTTTAGTTAAAGTAGTTATGAAAGGTCATTTCTTTTTGTAAAAGGCTTTTAGCTTGTTGCTTCCTATATAAATAGGAAACCAAGGCCTAGTTTTAAATTATCATCATATATCATTTCCATTTTGAAGACTTTTTTTATTAATATATATCAATTAAAGCAATATAATGGAGAACATCTTATTATCAAAGATTTTCCATGACTTTATTATCATTTTGTATTTTTCTTATGTTTTCCATACTTATTTCTTCTTATATTTGAATGAATATCAGTTATTGAGCCTCAATACTATGCTTATGTGAATGAATATGCTAATACAGTAAAGCATTTATTATGGATGTTGGTAGAGTTGCTAAATTTTTGAAAATTTGAGCTTATTTTTCCTTGTTACATGTTTAACATAAAAATGAAAACTATTTAAAAATAATAAAGTTAGCAAAGTTGCTTATTTAAATAATTATGAGTTACGTGCATTAATATTTTATTAACTTTTGTGTCTTCACAAACATATGTTGATACAAAATGAATGGAAGAAGCATCCAAGTAATCCTAATTTTTTTTGCCAACAATTCATACCAAAGATTGAACAATTTAAGGATATTGCAATAGGTAATTAAGGATATGATGATGATGATATATTCTTGTACTTGTATATTATATGAAACATTCCTTATTTTCTATGAAATAGTGTATATATTCTTGTACTTGTAAATATTCTTTTACTGTTATGTCTATTAAATAAAACAAAGTTTGAATAAAAATGCTTCACCCTTTTTTGTAAGTGAGTATGTGAATTATTGTTTAAGAAAAAATATTATAGTGTTTACATTTTCCGTTTACTAGTTTCAAATCTTCATTTGCTATGTATATAAAATTATATGTTCTCTTTATCTCGAATGACATAAAACAGTAATATCATCATAATCAGGGTTTTCAATTTCAGCACCATCATTGTCCACACTTTTCATATCATGTTCACTTTTAAGTACAATTATCAAAATTTTATTTTTATTTCTTGTCCTAATTAATCTTGATTCCTTTCAGCACAACACAGTAGGTTGCATGTTAAATTTCAAACATTTTATTTGCATTTTTTTGTATATATTATTTTCTCAGTGCATCATTATGTAACAACAATTTCATTTTTGAGATATATAGTAAAAATAAATAAAAGCACATGTTTTCTTTGTTAAGGGAAATGTATGGTGAATATCTTATGTCTTTCAGATAAGTGTGCAAGTGAAATAAGACATAACTGATTGAATCTGATTTTCTAATGTACAATTGTTTTTTATGTGCTTTTTACTTTTTGCATGTGGATTACCCTTAGAAAGAAACTACTTATCTTTTCTTAAATGAAGCCTTTACATTTCCTATCTATGAAAGGAATTTATTTCTTGACAATAGGTTTGTGAACTTCATAAAATTAAGATTGGTGTAAAAGGCCATCCACGTAAATGTCGTTTGGTCTAGAATTATAATGGAAAATAACAAAGCTTGCTAGGAGAATAAAACAGGTTTTCAATTGTCCAAGTACAACATAATATTACTAAAGCATTTCAAATTTTAGGCCATAAGAATCATCCTTTTTTAAACATGGATTGAAAATAATTTGGAAAATTTAGAAGTCTTGGTCATTAACATTATTGTTTGCTACAATGTCATCCAGTGTATCATTGTCAATGTTTATATGTTCTTTCAAGTATTTGATATTATCATCATCCTCATCTTGACCTGCATCATCTTCATCATCATTGAAATTTGACTGTAGACCATCTATATTGTTACCAGATGTATTTGGATCATCATTTTCTATACCATCCATATTGTTGTCTACCATAACATCATCTAACTCTAGATTGTTGTCTTTTTGTGCCTGAACATAACCATCTTCAACATCATCATGGATGTCAATTTCTTCTATGTTCTCTAATCCCTCTCTCGCATTTTGTTGGCCATCATTGTTTTTCTTAGTATCCACTAATGCATCATCAAATACATGCCTTAATCTTGGATCATAATGTATGACAAATATCCATTTCGGGTCCAAAATATCTTCATAGAAAAATACTTGCACATGAACGACATACATATATTAGACATTATATAAATTGTATGAACATATATACATCAATTGAATAATGGAACATTATTTTATAGACTACCTTTTTTATACAATAATTGCTATGAAACACAATTTTGACAACATATTTTATAAAACATCAGTTTGCACTCATTTATTATTCTTTGGTTTTCTGCCCTTAAGAACATCCTTAGGGAGACCTTGTTCTTCCCTCTTCTTTCACACAGGAGTGTTTTTTAAGAAGGGGTAATCAATAAATAACTCATACCAAATGGTAAGGTCCATAATATCCTCAACCATTATCAATCTATCAACCTCTCTTTCCATATCTCGATCTTTATCATTTATAACCTCAACAAATTGACAATTTGGTCTTATAGTAGGGTCCCTTCCCTCACTACTATTTATAAATCCTGCAATATTTTGTGTGTGTCTGCACATCCATATATATACATAAGATGACCTCTATTCATTTATTTTCCACTTTCCAATTGGAGACTATGTGTATACATATTCAAATTTAGACCATATGCTGACATGCTAGGCTTATATTATGCTAGCCTTCTCCATTCACCACTGTAATATGATGGTATGGCATTAATCTCCTAGTGGTTTGTTTTGAATTGTTTCTATGTTTGGATCCCACATGTACATTGTGGACAATAAAGAGGCCTAGATTCACTCCATGAATATTGGAGGGTTGTATCATGTAGTGGTATCCCTAAAATTGAAACACCTCGTACACTCTAGGTAGTTGTTGATCACTAGGCCAAGCGCAATATAGTCGACGATCAAATGTCTCTTTGTAAATTGATCTCAAACTCAGGGGCAAGTCATCATCTCCATAAAATTCATTCTCATAGGGTATGTATTCCACCTTCCCCTTGTCTTTAAGAAAATTATGCATCTTCACACCGGTTCTTGTTTTGTTACTTGTTTTCATCAGTTCCTCATCTTCAGAGCTAGTATATTGGCACGTATTTTTGTTAGATGTATCATCTGATAAATGATCATTTCCCTCTAGGTTGGAAGTCGGTGATCTAGGAAACTTTAAACCAAGAAATTTATCCTACAAGTATCCATTAATAAAAAATTAGTTATTTAAATAATATAAAATAATGTTTAAATGAAGTATACATGTTATTTATATCAAATTGGAAAATTCCTCACCATAATTCCTATTGGATTTGAATTGATTATAGGAGGCATACTACTGATTGGAAGCTCAGCATATATATAATGTCTTTGTACAATCGCTCGTTTGAATTGTATCTTTCCATGACATACAGAACATCCACAAACAACAATTTTCTCAAAGTATTCATCCCATGTACTATAGTCCTGACCTGCCTCTTCTTAAGTGCAATCATTTGTTGTGTCTACAGTATCCATTGTCATATCCTCTTCCACCCACTATCGTCTATGTGATTTAACAATTTTAGGTCCACATACACGTACATATCTTGTTCTTTTGCTAGTTGAGAGCTTAGGCTCTGCATTTTCTCCAAGCTCCATCTAAAATAATCAACAACATGCATTAATTTATGTCAAGATTGGATAATACATTATAAATTTCAATAATACTGTGAAACAATATGGACGTATCACAAAATGCCATCAGATCATTTTTTCCTAAGTTAAGTCAAAATTTGAGTACCTGATGTCTTGCTTCATCCTTTGTGTCCTCATTTGATATGTCACGATTTGTTGCCATGGCCTCATCTCGCCCCTATAATACACAACATAGTAAATAATGTTTAGTACACCAATTATATCATTTCAATGAATATGCTATCCAAAACAAAACCTCACTTTATTCATATATTTGACATATTGATATCATGTTTTGGCTATCCTAATTTTCAAACTTTTCCCTTGATCATAGAATCAGATTTAATCACCATTCCTGAGCTTTTTCAACCAATAAGTTTGACCTCAAAGGCCTCATGGACAAAAAAATGACTTTATCTCCTCTATGTTGTAGCATTTGTGAATTCATAAACACCTTCCTCCTTTGGTTGAGGTTGCTTTCTCTTCTTACCTCTATTGTATCTGCAGATTTCATTGTCTCATCTATTTCCACCACTTTCCTCTCAGGAATTTAGTATTTCTATGCCATCCACGTCCTCTCTCCATGGCCTCCTTTGTGAATAAAATGTTGACATAGAAGCTTTCACTGCACTACCACCGAGAAGGAAAAATCAACTTGCGGGACCGCGATAAAAATTTCTCTACTACATCGAGCCGATGAAGGAGCCACAGGACAGCGGTGGTCACCGCACTACCACACACCAATGGCAGAAGACTTGCGGGAGTCACCGCAACACCACCAAGAATAGAAGGAAGACTTGTGTGCTGCCACATAATCTTTCATCGCACTATCACCAAGAATGATGAAGCACCTTGCGGGACCGCGGTAAAAACCGCTCTACCGTACTGAGCTGGTGAAGGAGCCACGGGACAACGGTGGTCACAAAAACAAGGCAAGAGTTGGAATTATTTCCAACACTATGGATCCTATGTTACACAACAATGAAAATAGTCACTATATAGGCGCTAAATTAAGAAAACTTGATGCCACCTTATACGTCCCAAACAGATTACATTTACGGCCAAGAGTCGGCGCTAAAGTTGGCATTAACTAACGTTGACTAAAGTGTCAACTAATCAATCAAAATAAAAAATTTAAAACTTTCCCACATGAAGGAAGAAATCAGATGACAAAAAAGGGGAAAAATATCACGTGAAGGAAGAGAGCAGGATGCTACCAGCAACTGATGAGAAATTTGATTTAGTTTGCGACATGCCACACAAAGGAAGAGAGCAGGGCCCTACCAATAATTGATGAGAAATTCAATTTATTTTGCGACACCATAGGTAAGGTTACAAAAAAAATTCTTGGTTGAATTCATGATTGTTTACTGCTCTTTGTATTGTATTTGAATTCATGATTGTTTACTAGTTTGTGGCCTAACCATTCTAAGCAACCTCTAAATTCTCCCACCATTATAAATTGTAAAACCTTTGAGAAAACAACAACAAAAATTACCCTACCCATTTGAGCTTTGGCTCAAAATATTATAGCACGAAGCGAGGATGCCTCGATATTCTTTCCCTAACCTGGGTATCAAGGAAATAGTGAACTGTTTGGAAAATCTGGGAATTGGGTCAGTCACTGTTGAGCAACTGCTGAAAATAAACACAAAAATTGCTTGGCTTTGCCCAGCCGCGCCATAGTCACCGATGCCATGAAAAATTTGTGCAAGATTGCATTATGAAAGATTTTTCATGATAAGGTTATCAACACTAAGAAAATTGAACGAATATATTTTCCCTAGGTTATCAACACTAAGCAAACCCAACGAACATATTTGCCCACAAAACAAAACTTTCATACCACAAAGTGGACGAAAACTTTCATACCTGACAATGTGTACTTTGTTTTCCTTCACATACTGGATGAAAATAATTTTCCCTAGGCCACCTCAAAATGTCAAGCAATAGAGGGAAGTGAGCATTGTCAACAAACTCTGGCCACACTGAGGTAATTCATTGTCAATTTATAGATTTTTAAATGTTTCCATTGTTTCTTTGAATTTTAGTTTTTAGTTTTTTATTTCTAAATTTAAAAGAAGAAATATAATTTAAAAATATATATATATATATAGGGACATGAGACTAACAAAGATAAAGACGAATTGGCTTCCACATTGGGGGTAGAGGCAGTGAAAAAATTGGTTAATGTGGATTGGACAACACTTGCCAGATACATAGAAAAACATTCTGGTAACACCCCTCAAACATTGCAAACAAATAAATTGTGTCAAAGGGAACCAATTGATTCCCCAACCAGTCCTGCATCAAGAAAAAGATCCAAGAGGAAATCACTGGTAGTAAACTCTAAGAATGTGGAACAAGGAGCAGAGAATTCCACTCATGGGACACAGACTTCTTCCACCATGCCATGTTTTCAATCTTGCATTGGTAGCTACAATACGAAGATAGAATACGAGGTGGTTTCAGGGGAAGTCCGAATGATGGATGTTGGGAAAACGTTTGTGAATAGGTTGAAGGAATCATGCCTTCAACGGTTCAAAGATCATCTACATTTTCCATTCTCAAAGATACCCATGCACCTAAAAAAAGTAGTTATCCATGACATGGAGAATGAATTTGGCACAGGTTGGTCTGTAAAGAAGATAAAGCTACAAATGTCTCAAAACTACAAGAGATTTTGGTGCAACCAAACAAAGAAGATAAAAAAAATCCCTCTTGAGCTAAGGCAGAAAAAAAGGCCAATTGATGTAAGTGTGAAAGTATGGAAAGAGCTTGTAAAAGCATATGAGAAGTTTGATGCATGGAGGAAGTCTGGTGAGGAGAGTACATAGGTATTTGAATTTTCTCATATAATTATATCAAATTTATTAAATGATATTTAAATTTTATTTGTGCATAGTTCAATTGAATTAGTATATGTTTCAAGACAAGGCCTCCAAGGCTAGGCTTGAGAAACTTCGTGCCACGCATCATAGTGGCCAGAAAGGTTTACAGGCCTTGATCTATACACTTGTAAGTATACTTAATATGTTAAATGATTTTATTTTTATTTCCTTGGAAAAAGTAAATGATTGCATATTAATTAGTTTAACTAGTCCATATGCCATGTTTTGATAGGAGGAGAAATATGGCCGCCATCCAAAGTAATTTGAAAATAATATGTTACAAAACAAAAAGTGGAACGATTTTGTAATCTAGATGGAGAACGAGGTATCAATAGTTGAGTTTCAATAACTTAGTTGGATATTATTTTGTTAATATGTCAATTTGCATCTCTTGTGTTGAGTTGTTTATTGATGCATAAGATGAGTAAATAGATTCAAATATTATGATTACAAGATGATCGTTTATGTGCATGAATAAATAGTAGAAGGATGTAGATGAACTCAATTCATCTGACTTTATGCCTCTTGGCAGGCATTCCTCTTGAATATCTAATATCAGGTGCCCAAGACTTCCTTGTAGCTTTTACCTTTTGTTGCCACCTTTCCTCTTCACTGTTAGACTCGTCTCCTTTTTCTGTATGTGCATTTATGGCTTCGGCTTCTAATTCATCCCATGTTTTACCTTCCTCCTCTCCAGAATCTTCTTCTTCTTCATCCTCCTCTGACTCCACAAGAGATTCATCTTCTGAACCTTCCTCGTCTGATTTTGATTCCTCTTCTACATCAAAGGGTTCGTATCCTTGATCTAACTCTTCTAAATTATTAGAATTAGAATCACTAGCTTCCATATTCAAAAATTCCCAACCAACATCTTCAATAAATCTATCTAGATCATTAGTAATAGTCTTCAAAATTGGTCGCCAGTTCAAGTTCATTTTTCTTTCATAATACTTTATATCTATGGAGTTCAACCATTCCTTGATGCCATCAAGTGAAGATTGAGGAATGACGTACATACGGAGTACATCCCACTTGAAGTCTTTGAAAACAATAGCCATATCAAATGCCTTTTTCCCAAGTCCTACTCTCTCAAGTTTAACAATATCAATCTCACTAATAGTGATTACTAAGAAAGGTAATTCCACCAACTCTACCAAACAGTTTACTGTAGGAACAATAAAAGTAGAGGCTTTGAAAGGAACTCCATGAAAACCAAGCTCTCTAAATGGTACATCAAACTCTAGTTCAAAATATTTTAGATGAGGCTGCTCCGATAGCTCTCTTACTGGCTTGATAAACCCTTGAAACTCTGCATTGATATTATTTTTGTTGTCCCTCTCTTGTTGTTCTTCCTCAATTTCATCAGGATCATACATTGACTTTCTTGCCCCTCCTAAATTTTGGACCACATCCATTACCTCCACATAAAACTAGACATCCTTGGTCTTCTTGGTTCCCACGCCATGATATGGTTATGCAAATGAAAATGAACCAAAGTAATCATCTCCTTCTTTGCTAGCTAGAAGAATGCATGCTTAATTTTTTGATACATAATATCAACTCTCTCTTCTGCTCTCATGGTTGAATATCAAAATTCATTATGGTGGGCCTCCAGAGTTCCAATCATCTTTCTTCCTCTTCCATAAAATGTTGGCCTAATCCACAAGTCTGCCAGCCTAATTGCCTTTGTTTTTGAAAGCTGAAGTTTCTCCTGAGTCACCAATGTAGCTCTCTCTGCCTTTTCAGACTTTTTCATTGTTGTAGGAAATTAGCACCTAATTGATTAACAATCTCAATCTCACTAATAGTGATTACTAAGAAAGGTAATTCCACCAACTCTACCAAATAGTTTACCATAGGAACAATAAAAGTATAGGCTTCGAAAGGAACTCCATAAAAACCAAGCTCTCTAAATGGTACATCAAACTCTAGTTCAAAATCTTTTAGATGAGGCTGATCCCATAGCTCTCTTACTCACTTTAAAAATCCTTAAAACTCTGCATTGATTTTATTTTTCTTGTCCCTCTCTTGTTGTTCTTCCTCAATTTCCTCAATATCATACATTGACCTTCTTGCCCCTCCTAAATTTTGGACCACATCCATTACCTCCACATAAAACTAGACATCCTTGGTCTTCTTGGCTCCCACACCATGGTATGGTAATGCAAATTAAAATGAATCAAAGTAATCATCTTTCTTCCTCTTCCATGAAAACCAAGCTCTCTAAATGCTATATCAAACTCTAGTTCAAAATATTTTAGATGAGGCTACTCCCATAACTCTCTTACTCGCTTGACAAATCCTTGAAACTCTACATTAATTTTATTTTTCATGTCCCTCTCTTGTTGTTTTTCCTCAATTTCATTAGGATCATACATTGACCTTCTTTCCCCTCCTAAAGTTTGGACCACATCCATTACCTCAACATAAAACTAGACATCCTTGGTCTTCTTGGTTCCCACACCATGACATGGTTATGCAAATGAAAATGAAGCAAAGTAATCATCTTTCTTCCTCTTCCATGAAAAATAAGCTCTCTAAATGGTATATCAAACTCTAGTTCAAAATCTTTTAGATGAGGTTTCTCCCATAACTCTCTTACTCGCTTAACAAATCCTTGAAACTCTACATTGATTTTATTTTTCTTGTCCCTCTCTTGTTGTTCTTCCTCAATTTCATCAGGATCATACATTGACCTTCTTACCCCTCCTAAAGTTTGGACCACATCCATTACCTCCACATAAAACTAGACATCCTTGGTCTTCTTGGTTCCCACGCCATGGTATGGTTATGCAAATGAAAATGAAGCAAATTAATCATCTTTCTTCCTCTTCCGTGAAAACCAAGCTCTCTAAATGTTATATCAAACTCTAGTTCAAAATATTTTAGATGAGGCTACTCCCATAACTCTCTTACTCGCTTGGAAAATCCTTGAAACTCTACATTGATTTTATTTTTCTTGTCCCTCTCTTGTTGTTCTTCCTCAATTTTATCAGGATCATACATTGACCTTCTTGCCCCTCCTAAAGTTTGGACCACATCCATTACCTCCACCTAAAATTGGACATCCTTGGTCTTCTTGGTTCCCACGCCATGGTATGATTATGCAAATGAAAATGAAGCAAAGTAATCATCTTTCTTCCTCTTCCATGAAACCGAGCTCACTAAATGGTATATCAAACTCTAGTTCAAAATCTTTTAGATGAGGCTGCTCCCATAACTCTCTTACTCGCTTGACAAACCCTTGAAACTGTACATTGATTTTATTTTTCTTATCCCTCTCTTGTTGTTCTTCCTCAATTTCATCAGGATCATACATTGACCTTCTTGCCCCTCCTAAATTTTGGACCACATTCATTACCTGCACATAAAACTGGACATCCTTGGTCTTCTTAGTTCCCACGCCATGGTATGATTATGCAAATAAAAATGAAGCAAAGTAATCATCTTTCTTCCTCTTCCATGAAAACTAAGCTCTCTAAATGGTATATCAAACTCTAGTTCAAAATATTTTAGATGAGGTTGCTCCCATAGCTCTCTTACTCGCTTGACAAATCCTTGAAACTCTACATTCATTTTATTTTTCCTATCCCTCCTATTGTTCTTCCTCAATTTCCTCAAGATCATACATTGACCTTCTTGCCCCTCCTAAATTTTGGACCACATCCATTACCTCCACATAAAACTGGACATCCTTGGTCCTCTTGGTTCCCACACCATGGTATGGTTATGCAAATGAAAATGAAGCAAAGTAATCATCTTTCTTCCTCTTCCATGAAAACCAAGCTCTCTAAATGCTATATCAAACTCTAGTTCAAAATATTTTAGATGAGGCTACTCCCATAACTCTCTTACTCACTTGACAAATCCTTGAAACTCTGCATTAATTTTATTTTTATTGTCTCTCTCTTGTTTTTCTTCCTCAATTTCATTAGGATCATACATTGACCTTCTTGCCCCTCCTAAATTTTGGACCACATCCATTACCTCAACATAAAACTGGACATCCTTGGTCTTCTTGGCTCCCACCCCATGATATGGTTATGCAAATGAAAATGAAGCAAATTAATCATCTTTCTTCCTCTTCCATGAAAACCAAGCTCTCTAAATGCTATATCAAACTCTAGTTCAAAATATTTTAGATGAGGCTGCTCCCAAAGCTCTCTTACTCGCTTGACAAATCCTTGAAAATTTGCATTGATTTTATTTTTTTTGTCCCTCTCTTGTTGTTCTTCCTTAATTTCACCAGGATCATACATTGACCTTCTTGCCCCTCCTAAAGTTTGCACCACATCCATTACCTCCACATAAAACTATACATCCTTGATCTTCTTGGTTCCCACACCATGATATGGTTATGCAAATGAAAATGAAGCAAAGTAATCATCTCCTTCTCCGTTGGCTGGAAGAATGCATGCTTAATGTTTTGATACATGATATCAGCTCTCTCTTCTGCTCTCATGGTTGAATACTGAAATCCATTATGGTGGGCCTCTAGAGTTTTAGTCATCTTTCTTCCTCTTCCACCAAATGTTTGCCTGACCCACATGTATGTCATCCTAATTGGATTTGTTTTTGAAAGTTGAAGTTTCTCCTGAGTCACCAATGTAGCTCTCTCTTCCTTTTCAGACTCTTTCATTTCTATAGATCATCTCTGGGATTTAATCATTTTTACCACATGGTTGATGTGCTTTGAATCCTTGCATCTAAAGGAAATTTCCTTAACATAAATACTGGTAGGGAATTTCAATGTTTCCATTGTAGTTTGCATTAAAGTCAGTACCTACAACATTGAAAATTATCCTTATATAAGAATTCCCTCCATCTTGTTAATTGGCTTGTAACACTCTTGATGGTGGCTAAATGAAATCTGATTTTGATTCCTCTTCTACATCAGAGGGTTCGCATCCTTGATCTGACTCTTTTGAATTATTAGAATCAGAATCACTAGCTTCCATATTCAAAAATTCCCAGCCAACATCTTCAATAAATTTATCTGGATCATCAGTAATAGTCTTCAAAATTGGCTGCCAGTTCAAGTTCATTATGCTTTCATAATACTTTATATCCATGGAGTTCAGCCATTCCTTGATGTCATCAAGAGAAGATTGAGGAATGGCGTACATGCGGAGTACATCCTACTTGAAGTCTTTGAAAACAATAGCCATATCAAATGCCTTTTGCCCAAGTCCTACTCTCTCAAGGTTAACAATCTCAATCTCACTAATAGAGATTACTAAGAAAGGTAATTCCACCAACTCTACCAAACAGTTTACCGTAGGAACAATAAAAGAAGAGCCTTTGAAAGGAACTCCATAAAAACCAAGCTCTCTAAATGGTATATCAAAATCTAGTTCAAAATATTTTAGATGAGGTTGCTCCCATAGCTTTCTTATTCGCTTGACAAATTCTTGAAACTCTGTATTGATTTTATTTTTCCTATCCCTCTCTTGTTTTTCTTCCTCAATTTCATCAGGATCATACATTGACCTTCTTGCCCCTCCTAAAGTTTGGACCACATCCATTACCTCCACATAAAACTGGACATCCTTGGTCTTCTTGGCTCCCACGCCATGATATGGTTATGCAAATGAAAATGAAGCAAAGTAATCATCTCCTTCTCCATTGGCTGGAAGAATACATGCTTAATCTTTTGATACATGATATCAACTCTCTCTTCTACTCTCATGGTTGAATACTGAAATCTAGTTTGGTGGGCCTCCTTAGTTCCAATCATCTTTCTTCCTCTTCCACCAAATGCTAGCCTCATCCACACGTCTTCCAGCCTAATTGGCTTTGTTTTTTGAAAGCTGGAGTTTCTCCTAAGTCACCATGTAGCTCTCTCTGCCTTTTCAGACTCTTTCATTGCTACAGATCATCTTTGGGATTTAATCATTTGTACCACATGGTTGATGTTCTTTGAAAAGGAAATTTCCTTAACATAAATACTGCTAAGGATTTAATTTTCAATGTTGTCAGCCTAATTGGCTTTATTTTTGAAAGTTGAAGTTTCTCTTGACTCACTAGTATTAACTGTAACTTTTTTTAAATTTTATTATGGTATGTGCACTTTGATATGATGTAATATGATTATGGTTTTATCTCATATGTTGTAATATTAGATATATAATAGAAAAATAAATTATTGCATGAAATAAATAATAAATTTTCATTCTAAATGTTTTTTTTGCAGAACATAGGTCTTCCAGAAGATCAAGATGATCCTCAACATGATATAGATCCACAAAATATTGGTTTTGTTGGTACAAATCACATGGCAGAGGATGATGATGACACAAATACAAAAGACACTGAGGTTGATGACAATGATGATGTCGACGACGACGACGACGATGATGATGAGACAATTGGTGGTAGTAACTAGTGACATTCATGATCATATAGACTGCATCATGGATCATTGTTGATATATCGTTATGATGACTCTTTTCATGGTTACTATCATATGTATCATTTTCATGGCCTACAATACTATATTATTAAGTTGTATCATATTGACATGTATCATTTTCACTATATCATTTGGATATGTATCATCTTGGCTTGTATCAGTTTGAGTTACATAATTTATCAATTTTATTTATATCATTTGTACATGTATCATTTTCACTTATGTTGACTGTTGGACATGTATCATTTTGACATGTTTTTGATGTACTGCCATATTTGACTTTCACTTGTTTTTGTTATATATGATGATGATCTTATCAGTATTGACTTGTCAATTTATATATATTAAAAGTGGTCGATGATTTTTGGATGGATTTATTATGTATGATGATTTTAATTTACTGCTCAGGATGGATGTTGTCAAATTCAATTAAATTATAGATATTTGACTCACTTGTTTTAAGTATAGATGATGATCATGTTACAATAATAGTTCAGACTATGATGAAAGGTAAAATTAATGCTTGGCACCTCTAGAACATAATTGAAAAAATCAGAGAAGTGTTAAGCTCTTTTGGTGGGTAATGACACTGAACAATAGATGTACTTTTTTTTAATCTTTACAAGCAATACAAAAATTTTGTGTTACCGACCCAAAAAAAATTTGTTATCTTGTTATTTAATCATATGAGTTGAATAATTAAATTACTTACTCTATAATCATATGAGTTATTTAAGAGGCACGATATATTTGACTAATTAAATTGAAATAAAACATATTAAATTAATAAATGGAAGCAAAACTAGAAGCAAACCTGGAAGCAAAACTGGAAGCAAAACTGGAAGCAAACATGGAAGCAAAACTAGAAGCAAAAATGGAAGCAAAAATGGAAGCAAAATTGGAAGCAAAAATAGAAGCAAAACTGGAAGCAAAATTCGAAGCAAATTTGGAAGCAAAAGTGGAAGCAAAACTGAAAGCAAAATTGGAAGCAAACCTGGAAGCAAAACTAGAAGCAAAAATGGGAGTAGACATAGAATCAAAACTGGAAGCCAAATTGGGCACCATTTTAGGTGCTATTTCTGACGTTATTTCCGATGCTATTTTAGGCACTAACAGAGGCGCTCTTTCGGCACTATTTTAGGCATTATCGAGGGCGCTGTGATTTCCTAGTGCTAAGTCCGATGACACTTCCGACACAAAATTTTGTGAAAAAGTCGACGCTGAGAAGACCATGAATGTTTGCATCGAGTTTAGCGCCAGCCAGATCGCCCAATTCGTGAACTAAAATACACTAAAATCCGATGTTATTTTAGGCGCTATTTTCTTGTTTTGTTGTAGTGTATGGTAGCATATGGCGCATGAAGCATAATGCATAAAGGATGTGGCACAACATTTATGAGAATGAAGTTAGTGCATAAAAGTCTCTAAAGACTAAGTAAAAGCACGAAGCAAAGCATGTATAGTGTTGTTGTGTAAACAATTTAGAATATGGTTAATTTTGTTAAGAATTTTGTAGACTATGTCAAACTATACCTATGAAGGTGATGCCAAGAATTAGAGGTGGCACCATATTTGATAGAAGTTGTAATGCAAAAGAAGTCTTTGAATTCAAATAATCTTGCAAATAAGTGCAAACTTGGTAGCATTTTGAAATGGAATTAGAATTAGGAAACCTGTTTTGAGCTTGTTGTCCTAAATATCAAGTCAAATTATCCATGAGACTATCATGTGTTGAAAACCTATGAGTGAGTCATTGCATGAGGAAGAAAGGTGGCAAAAATACTTACTTGTTTGTAGCCTTCTTTGCTCACAAATTAGTATAAATAGAGGCGCCCATTCTACCAATTGTTACACTTATCTTTTTAATTTTCTTAGTGATATTCTGCTGCAAATTTTGTGAGAGTGAGTTGAGAATTGTGAGATAGAGTGAGTTGCTTGTTATTTTATATTGTTTTGTTGGGAGATCTAGAGAGAAGCTAGTAGAGGTATTTTGGTTGTTCATAGTGGAAGTAGCAAGTGATCTTGAGGCATTTGGGAGGGAAGATTATTTAGTTGGAGCTTTAAAAAGGCATGTTGATTTCTACTCCCTTATTATTATGTTGAAGAGTTTGTTTATTTTGAGGTCATGTTGAAAATATTGTCTTTTAAGTGTGTTTGATTCTTGTAAGTATTTTGAAAGATATTTATTTATCTCTTGTTTTGGGAAACCTTTCTTTGGGTTATTTGTATATAGTTATTATACTATAAAAGGGGGTTTATATATTTGAATACTATTTATATTATTCATAGAATGTTAGAACTATACATAGTTTGGCACTGCTCTAGGTGCATAGCATATGATAGGGTTTAATTGTGGATCTTATAGCATGTTATTGGATATAAGTAAATGGGAAGATTATTTTTGGGGTTGGGATAAATCCATCTGAAAGGGGATAACCTTAGAATAGAATACTAATGGTCAATACAAATTGAGCAATTAAATATGGTGATTTAGAACTCACTCAAAGTTATTGGGTGATGAATATTTGGCCAAAGTAGTGTAGGTAGCCATTGTCTGCACTGTCAGTTCATTGTGTGATCCAATTTACATTCTAGGTTGGGGTAATCATATATGAGGTAGTAGACATTATGGTAGCTCTAGATTTATAGGACACATCACTATGCTCAAAAAAGGCTATTTGAAGGATGAGGTTACCAAACCAATCTCTTCGTTGAAGGGTAGGGCCATCTACCAATTTGGTAGATGTGTAAGGGACTATAGTTAGTCCACAGTTGGTAGAAAAGCGCTTGAGTGATGCTTCTCCTCATGTTGTTGGTGGCCAAGATTTGGGAGGACATTCTAGACCATTTGTATTTATATTTCTTATAAGCTTGTTGAAGCAATGTATGCAATCATGAGTCCATCTATATGGAAAATGTAATCTGAAACATTATCTTGCATATATTTATGTAAAGTTAAATCATACTTATATTATTGGAATGATTCTTTGTTTATGCAATGAAAAAGTTTGGATAAAGTTATATTTCAAATGATGCATTTATTATTGAATAGAAAATAATTTTTTTACTATTTTTATTTAGACGCATAGTCAATTACATGTGGGTAAAACTTAGTAGATTTACTAGGGAGAACAATGGGCATGTTACAAAGAAATTTCAATTTATAGGTGTTTGTGGGACTGTGTGAGGTGTGAGGTGTGAGGAAAATATATGTATATAGGTGCATTGGATTGAATACACATAAGGAGTGATGAAAGTGAATGTATTGCAACCTTACATTTGAAGATAGTACATGCTTGGCCTCTCTTTTTGGTGGATTATTTTTTTTAAAAGGTTTCCTCTATATAAATCTTGTGTTGTGAAATGATCTTTTGGAGTTTCTTGTATTCTTATGTTGTTGATTTGTGCCTCTTTATTACTGCTATCTTATGGTGATGTTATCTTCCTTTTTATTGTTGGTTTAAATTCATCTAAGATGGGTTGTATTAAGCATGTTCAAGTGGACTATTTAAGCATCATAAATAGGTCAAATATTTACATGGTAATTCCATATTAAGGAAACTTAATTATATTTTTTTATAAAATATTCATATTTTCATATTGTAGTAGTCTAAGTTGTGCATCTCACCAAGCATCATAGCTTGAATGGAGCCTTGATAATTAACAATTAGATTATAGATTATTCTCTTAACCGGCACTATTTTTGGTTAATGCTTGACAATGATTACTGATATGACCATGACTCTTGGTAAAACCTTTCAATATTTTTAGATCTGGATGATACCATTGATAATCCTCCCTTATACTTTGTTAACACAAGATTTGTACTTGCAGACCAACAATGAGTGCCAATTTTTCTATCGATTATACTTGATAATGTAGGGAAATATTTTAAAAATATTTTGTTGAAGGTACATTGACTATGCATGAGTACAACTATGCAGATCCGAGGACTATGAATCTTGACTATAAGGGTTTTGTCAAATCTAAAAAAGAGACTAGTTTTATTTGGATCTCGAAATATATTGAGTATTGTATTGATTTATAAGTTTTTAGATATTTTTGATGCAATGATGAAGTTTATTTTTAATAAAGATACACCCAACAAAGTTTATTTAAAATATCTCCTAAAAATTAAAAATTAAAACCTCACAAAATCAAATTCAAAAGATCCTACAAAATAAAAATTTGTCAAGGACCCAGGGATCCCATTGAGCGTGCTAGAATATATGATGTTAGCTTTGGAACACGATGTAAGAAATTAGTCATATTAACCTTTATTCTAAATCAAGCAACAATATCTTCATATTGAACATAAAGGAGATCAAACAAAATAATTCTTACCTTCACTTACCAAAGAAAAATATCTCATTTGTTAAATGGACTTACTTATGGATATGAACAATGTAGTTGTTCTTTGGATTTCTCAAGATATTGATAGCATGCACTTGTATGCGTATGCTTGATAATGATTCATGTTATGTTGTGCTATATGCTTATGAATGTGATGGAGGATCAAGGGCTTCATTTAGGTACTTGAGTGTATGTGAATGGTGGAGATTAAATGATGAATGGATGTTGGAGATTAAACGAGACACCCTTGAGACATTGGACCACATGTAAGGGGGCTTTTAATTTAATTTATTTTATTTTTTGGAGAGAGGTAATTATAAATTTAATTTAGTTATTATGAATGGATGATGTAGACTTATTTATTTGAATTTTGGAAGGATAAATTTATTTAAATTTTATTTTTTAATTTAAGTTGATGAGAATGAACTTATTTAATCTAATTTAATATTAAGGTGGAAGAGGTTTTAATTTGTTTAATTTAAATAATGAAATGAAAATTCAATAGAATTTATTTAATTTGATGATAAAGTAGAAATTCATTTAATTTAGTGAAAACATATCTAATTTAATTAATTAATGTAAGAGGCATTCTACAATGGTAACAAGGGGTGGAGTATAATAGCATGAGTGCCATTTACATGTCAAAATATTAATATTTCCAAATAAATAACACATAAAATTTATGTTTTTATTTATGTAGTAAATAAAATAACTCCAAATTGATTTTAACATTATTTATATAGAGTATTTGAGATATCTATAATAGTTTTTAATATCAAGAAATTAATAATACAAAGAAATTAGGGTCTGCAAAGGGACCCAAAAGTAAATATGATTACAAGACCAACAAACACCAACCAAAACCCAATACCACAACAAAACCATCCACCAACCATGTCCTCTGAAATAATCCTCTCCAAAACTTGGAAATACTCAGGGGATAACTGATCCCACCCCTCAATCTGCCAATCACCAGCATGCTCAGAAGCCCATTTGGCTAAACAGACTGCAAATCTCTTCCATTATTGAGGGATGTGGATAAAATAAACTACCTTCGACATGGAACACAACTACAAAATATATTGAACAATCGAAGCAAGTTTCCAATTAACCCCCTCCAAATTCTACTCATTCAACACATTAACAATGATCTATGAATCTAATTCATAGATAATCTTATGTTGGCCAAGGGCACAGGCCCGCTCAATAGCCCAAAGAATCATCAACCCCTCCATAATATTGTTGGTTTTTTGTCCTTTATGAATGAAGAAGAGAACAATAATGGGCCCAAAGCTATCTCTCCCAACCCCACCACTAGCAAGCCCAAGATTACCTCTAAAATATCCATTAGTGTTGATCTTCAAAACATCCATCAAAGGAGGAGACCAACTCCCATCCTTAAAACATTATTTTTAGCATGCCTACCTCTTTGAGCACAAAAGGAATCAAAAGCTAAACACCGCAAGCCAAATCTATTCACAATCTCCTCATCATTCCTTTCCAAAGGAAAAGCCACTTCACATTTAGCTTCCACCATCTCCTGAATCATACCAACAATTCTCTGCCAAACTTGCTAGATCACCAATTTAACCTCACGAAAAATACTATGATTCCTTTCCAGCCAGATTTTCTAAAGGATGAAAGCAGAGCTAATGCACCACACAATCTGGAGAAAAGAGGCCTGTGTTGGAGGTCTCCCAAAGCTATTCCAGAATTCAACTAGAGAGGAAGCATGAACACAAGGATGGTTCCATATGCCCCACCAAAAATTCCAAATAAGAATAGAAAAAAGGATAGTGAAAGAACATATTCGAAGAGTCCTCCTCACTGCACCCACAAAGAACAAAAATTGATGGGCCTTGGAAACCCCTTTTCCAAAGATTTTTCCAAGTCAAATATTTGTTCCAAGCTAAGGTCCATAGGAAACAATTATACTCGGACCAGGAGAATTTATTCCAAACATTTTTCCACCAAGGAACTTTCGAGCCACCATACTTCCGAGCAATCAACTCCTGATACTGACTAGCCACCATGAAAACCCCCTTAGGATCTGGACTCCAAGCCAAAGTATCCCTACCTTGAAGAGAGCTACATATTCCACTTGCCAAAATATTCTGGAGATTAGCACAATCCTCCTCCAAGCAAGCCACAGGCCACTTGCTAGACATCTTCCACCTAGATACCTCCATAGGCCCACAAGGTAAAAAAGTCTTAAAATCACCACCCGAGACCAACTCACCTCCAAAGACCGCTAACAAAGATCCTACAGATTAGGATACCTACTTGTGATAGGGGGAAATCCATCCCAAGAGTCAAACCAGAAGAGAGCCTCAAACCGCCTATTGCATATCCAAAACAAACCCTTCTTAATCAACTTAGCACCTTTTTTTAGTGTTTCCCAAATCACAAATCCTTTTCCCACAAGCGAGTACCGAGGAACCTCCTCCTTTGGTATCCCCCTTAGATATTTGTGAGAGATAATCCTGGCCCAAACATGATGCTACTCCAAACACTATTGCCAATAAAGCTTGGAAGATAACACCAAACTAGTCAAGGTGGACTACATCAGCCCAAGGCCACCAAACTACTTCGACCTACAAACAATATCCCACTTCACAAGGCTCCACTTAGAGGAATACAAATTTCAAGCCCATAAAAATTACCTAGCCAGAGAGTCAAACCTTTGACAAATCCAACAGGAGCCACTTGCAACATACACCTATAATTGGGAAGATCCTGCACCACCAAGTTAAGAAGTTGAACCCAACTAGCAAAATAAAGCCACCAATGAGTCCAATGATTCACCTTCACACAAAACTTGTCTAAAATATTTTGCCAGGATTCCCTAGGGAGAGTACCAAAAGAGATAGAAATGCTAAGATAAACCAAAGGAAAAGAGCCAATCTGAAACCTCAAAATATGAGCAATTTGTTGTTGAATGAGCCTTAGAGTATTAAAGAAGAAAATGGAAGACTTATCCTCATTAATCAACTGCCCAGAAGTAGCAAGATAAATGTGTATCAGGGTAAAATTTCTAAGGTTAGCTACAAATAGCATAATAAACTAAACTCTAATCCACAATAGAGAACAAAGGAAACCATAAACAAATAAATATGAAACAATGTCACCTATTATTCAAGCCTCCGTTGAATGACCTTTATTGCTCTTCTCCATCTTGTTGTAAATAGTAGTATTGCCCTCAAATATGAAGTGCAACTATAGCCTATGCCTAAGACAAGCAAAATATTGAAGAATTGTGCTCAAGTACTCAAAAATTCTCAAGCATGTAGAATGTCTAAGTGTGCAAAAGATGATTCAGTGACTAAGTTTCTGAGTGACTGAAAATGGCTTGAGGGAAAAAAAATTAAAGAATGTCAAATTAAAAATGGATGGCTAGGATTAGAAGTTGACAAAACCCTAAGATCAAAGGCTAGAATTCAATGTGATGAGTAGCATTAGGGTTAGGGAAACATTGGATCAAAATTAGGGCAAGATTTGAAATGAAGGGCTGAGATTTAATTGGAGACAATTAAATCAACGGTGGAGAATAAATGAGATAGAAAAAGAGGTAGTTGGAAAATCAAATAATAATAGAAATTATTTGATTTATGGAGGAAAGTTGACTTTTGGAATTAATTAATGGTTTAATTCATAAATGGGAATAAGACAAAAGGTAATAAATAATTATTTTAATTATTTACTTGTGGGATGAAAAGTGGGTTAAATGAATAATTTTATTTGATTGAAGGAGAAAAGGATAATGAAAAAATTAAATAATTAATGGTAATTATTTAATTTGTAGTTGAAAATGAGTAATTAAATAAATTAGAAATTTATTTACTTATAGGAAGAGTAAAGATTAGTTAGTGATATCTCGGTTCAACTAGCCAAAAGAGATTGGAACATTTTGCCCTTTTTCGATGGCGTTGCTCGCACCTGGATTCTGTGTGAGGTCGTGGCTTGCATGAGGGCTTCGCCCTCTATGCATGGTCATTCTTCTTTTGTTTTCAGCTTCCCGGTGTTGTGTCTTCTAGTTGGGGGGGTTTGTTTTGGTTGTGAGGTTAGTTTTCTCTTTCTTTGTGTGCTTCCATCTCCAAGCGTGTGGGTTTTGTCTGGGGTGGAGGCATTCTTTTTTGTCTTCTATTCTTGGTTGTGTTTATTCTCATTGTTGGTCACCA
This sequence comes from Sequoiadendron giganteum, assembly GCA_007115665.2. NCBI lineage: Eukaryota > Viridiplantae > Streptophyta > Pinopsida > Cupressales > Cupressaceae > Sequoiadendron > Sequoiadendron giganteum. The sequence continues at coordinate 418,436,052 of CM021104.1, read as the reverse complement.
CCTTTGGGTAGGGTTTGGCTCTCTTTGGGCTCATCGAATGCCTCATATGACCTCAGTGGGTGTGGATTTCAATTTTCCCTTGCAAAGTAGTGGGGCTCGATTTTGCATGGCTCATGGGGAGACTTTGGGGGTCAAGCCCTCAATGGATTTTTGTGTTGTTGGTGCTTCATCTCCAAATCGCTCTCTGAAGGTTTTTAATAATAGTTTGTTTTCAAAAAATGATTCAAATAATGGTGGATTTGTTCGAGTTGGAGGTTCTCATATTTTGAAGACAAATGGGTGCCTTGAACATTCCAAAGATAGGCCAGTGCTAGTTATTTAGCCTAAATTGATTGTAGAGGACATCGAGCATTTCTCAAAACATGCTTTGCTGTATAAATTTCTAGGAATGAGGGTTTCGCTCCAATTTTGGAATCGTGGGCTCATTGTACTTGGTCCCCGAAGGGCGAGATGGAGATAATATTGTTAGCAAATAGTTACTTCATGGTGACATTTAATTGCATGATAGATCTCAATAGAGTGTTTGAAGGTTGGTTTATTCATTAAACACTGGAATGCGAGTTTTGATCCTTCAGAGGAGCTTCCAAATCGGGTGCTAGTGTGGGTTTGTCTCCCCAGATTTCTAGTGGAATTTTGGCACAACGACATTTTGCATCGAGTTGCTTCATTACTGGGAAAACCGGTGGGTCCTTCTTAGAAAAATCAAGATAGAAAGGTAATGACATTTCTCGTATTTATGTTGAAATGGATTTAAATAGCCCTCTTCTAGATTCCTTGGAAATTTGTGCAGGTTCATGCTCTTGGGTGCAATGGCTTGACTATGAGACATTGTCATTTCATTGTCGTCTTTGTCATGAATATGGCCATTTACAGAGAAGATGCTTGAAGTCTAAACCTGTTGGGAATCAAGCAACTTAGTCTCCTCGCAATCCTTCTAGGGTTGACAAGGGAAAGGATCCTGTGCCTGGTGAGACTGTGGGTGCAGAGGGTTTTATTCCTACTAAGGCTTGTAATAGGAACAGGGGCCAAAAGAGTACCTTTCAGGAGAGCCAAGTAGGTGACTCCTTTAATAGGTTTGAGGTGTTAGATGATCTAGGTCAATAGGAGGTGAATATGGGAATGTTGCTTTTGGATCAGGGTGCTTCAGAAGGGGTTTAGGAAGGTATTATTCCAGATTATAACCAGACTTCTCAAAAGATTGGAGTTGTTCAATTGGAATCAGATATGAGTATGGTGGTTCATGGGAGGTCTGAGACTATTGTGGATATGAAGATGGGGGAGGGCGAGATTTCCACTCTAGTGGTGAAAGTGGGGGTAGACTCGATAAAAGGTAGTAAGGCTTCTCATTCATTGGGAATTATTCAGAAAGACCTAAAGAAAGGGGTGGCATAGAAGTCTTCTAAAGTTGGGAGGAAGAAGTATTTGGAGGAAATAAAGTTGATGGGGGAGTCTTTGGTGGATTTTGGGTATGTAAAGACCCTAGATTCCCATTTCTCTAACCCTCCAAAATTATTGTCCTCTCCTAGAATGTAAGGGGTTTGAATAGTGGTCCTCAACAAAAAAGTTGTTTGTGATTTGTTGAAAACTCATTCTCCTGATGTTCTTTTTTTATAGGAGATTAAGCTAACAGTTGAAGGTATGATTGGTTTGTTGCCTAAGCTATGGGCACGGGGCAGTTGTCAGTTTATTAGGGCTCAGGGTAATGCAGGGGGTGGCTTGCCTATGGAATCCTTTAAAGATTCATCCTCTTTGGTGGGTGTCCTCCAAGTCATCTGTCTTTGTGGTTATTTCAAGTCTAGAGTTGGGGGAAACTATTCTTCTCTCAAACATCTACGTGCCTACTAATTTTCCTAGTAAGCAATTATTGTGGTCTCATATTAGTTATTTTTGGAGCCTTTCTCCTTTGTTCCCTTGGATTTTTGCGAGTGATTTTAATGTCATTATTGATTTGGATGAGAAGAAGGGTGGTATTGCGAGATTGGAGCCCTTTGATTTCCTTTTTCGTGATAGCATCTTTGTATTGAATCTGGTTGACATTAAGCCTCGTAATGGATAGTTTTCTTGGAACAATAGGAGATTGGGGGAGAGTTGTATTATTGAGAGACTTGACCGTTTCTTGGTGTCTTGTTTTTTGCGTTGGTGGAGGGTTGTATTCTTGCTCAAAGATTTTGGACTAGAGGGGTTCAGACCATTGACCTATTAAGTTTTTTGCTACTTTGGCTTGAGTTGCTCGGTCCCCTTCTTTCAAGTTCCAACTTATGTGGTTAAGAGATTCTTCTTTGTAGGAGCATATGGTTGAATGTTGGAGGAGGGGAAGACCTACTTTTGGCACTGCAATGTACTCCTTTTCTAAATTGTTGCAATATGTAAAATATCAACTTAAAAGATGGAATAGGCAATGATTTGGCAATATTTTTCATGCCAAGGTTGTTGCCCAAGTTGACATGGATGTCATCACTCAGGAGATAATGGAGGTTGGTATTTCAAAGGATTTACTTAGGGAGGAGGCCTGAGCTCGAAAAACTTTGGAGTGTGAGTAATGCGAGGAAATTTATTGGAAATAGAAGGCTCAAGTTGAGTGGTTACAGGAGGGAGACAGAAAGACCACTTTCTTCTTCAACTCGGTGAAGGCTAGGAGACATGGTAATTTTATGCCTATTCTGGTGAATGATAAGGGTGAGCATTTATCTTCTTTGCAGGATATGTCTAAAGAAGCTTCGCAATTCTTTGCTTCTTTATTTTGTGAAGACTCTCACGATGGTTTGGCAAAAGAAAATGAAGTCCTTTCCTGTATTCCCTCCTTGGTTGCTAGGGAGATGAATGAGAATCTTTTAAGTAATATCTTGCTAGAGGAATTAGAGGCTATTGTTTTCCAGATGAAGAAAGGGAAAGCCCTGGGCCCCAATGGTTTTCTAGTTGAATTCTATCAAGAGTTTTGGGATATCATTAGGTTGGACTTGTTGGAGGTGGTTAGTGAGTCTCTAAGAAACAAGCATATGTTATGGGATTTAAAATCTACATTCCTTTCTCTCATTCCCAAATGTGAGGGGGCAGATCATCTGGGTCAATTTTGACCCATTTCTCTTTGTAATGCGGTGTATAAAATCATTTCCAAGCTGATTACTGAAAGGCTGAAGCGATGGCTTGGAGGGCTTATCTCTAAGGAACAAAGTGGTTTTGTGGAGGATCAAAAAATTTTGGATGGGGTGTTCATTGCTACTAAGACCATTCATTCGATGGCATCCTCGAAAGAAAAGGCGATGTTCATCAAGCTAGATATGGCGAAGGCTTATGATAGAGTGAGGTGGTCCTTTTTGCAAAAAATTCTTATTGCTTTTAGATTTGTCGAGGAATGGATCCAATGGGTGATGTGATGTGTTACCTCCACTTCATTCTCAGTGTTGATTAATGGTGAGCCTTGCTCTCTTTTTAGCACTTCTTAGGGTCTTCGTCAAGGGGATCCTCTTTCTCCTTATTTATTTATTCTTCTTGCTGAAGGCCTTGGTAGAATGGTGAAGTGTAATGTGGAGTTGGGTTTTATCCAAGGATGGAGGTGGGGAAATGGTTTTCCTCCTTAGTCTCACCTGTAATTTATGGATGATACAACCTTGATGGGTTTGGCCAAGATCAGAGAAGCTTCAAATTTGTGCAAGGTTTTGGATATCTATCTCGCTGCTTTTGGTGAAAGGATTAATGACGAAAAATCCTCCATTTTCTTCTTTAATACTCTGAGGCTTATTCAACAAAGGATTGCTCGTATCTTGAGGTTCAAGATTGGTTCTCTCCCTTTAACTTATTTGGGTATTCCTATATCTGTTGGTAGACTTCCTAAAGAATCATGGCAGAATATTTTGGACAAGTTTTGTGCAAAGGTTAATCATTGGACTCATATATGCTTGTCTTTTTCTGGTCAAGTTCAGTTGCTAAAGTTAATGGTGCAAGCTCTTCCTATTTATAGGTGCATGTTACAGGTGGCTCCAGCTAGGTTTGTGAAGAATATGGACTCTCTGGCTAGACAATTCTTATGGGCGAGTAGCTTGTCCTCTTCCAAGCGGAGACGGGTTAAGTGGGATGTTGTGTGTGGCCCGAGGTAGTTTGGGGGTCTTGGATTGTCGTAGGTGACTTGGTCAAGGTTGGATTTGGTTGCAAAGCTTTACTAGAGGTGGTGTGTGGAGCAGGATCATATCTGGGCCAGGATTTAATCTAACAAGAATCTTCCAGGGGTTCAGAAGGAGAAGCTTCCCAAGTTTCCTTTGGTGGGGAAAGGCTCTGTGATTTGGGGAACACTTAAGAAAGGGGATACGTTGATCAAGGAGGGCTTGTTCTGGATATGTAATAGGGGGGTTGAGGATCTCTTTTGGTCTGATTCTTAGGATGGTTTTTCCGCCATTCTATGTCAATACCCTAATTTGGTGACTCTGTCTCATTTCTTTTTGGAGGTTGGTTGGTCAAGGGTGAGTAATTGAAGAGTTTTGATTCATGTGGACAGGTGGAGGTGGCTCGATGGAAGGATCCTTGCGAGTGGCCTATTCATGGGTTAAAGGAGGATTGTGTTGTGCTTTAAAATATTTTGGTTGGGAGACAATGTAGCTCCCTTAGGGAGAAGGACATTCTAGCTTGGATCCTGAATCCTAAGGGTGCATTCACTGTGGCTAGTGGTTATCAAGAACTTCTGTATCGTAAGTTTGGGGGGTGGAGGTCCCTTGGTGGAAACATGTGTTGAACAAGTTCTCATGGCCAAAATGTAATTGTTTTATGTGGACTCTAGCTTGGAATAGATGTTTGACTTGGGATAATCTTCGTAAGTAGGCATTCCAAGGTCCCTCTATGTGTGTTTTGTGTGACTGTAGTGAGGAGGATTCTTACCATTTATTTTTTCATTGTTCTTATTCTATGTTGCTTTGGAATTGGTGATGGGGTGTTTGGAAACATCCTTGTGTTCATAAATACTCTTTTGTTGAGTTCTAGAGCAGTATGGGAAGGCCCCCCTCCTAGGCCTCTTTTCTCCAGATTGTGTGGAGCATTGGTCCTATGTTCATCCTCTGGAAATTTGGTTGGAAAGGAATTGTAGGATTTTTTGTGGGGATAATATGATGTCTTAAAAGGTTTGGCACAAAATTGTTGGTATGATCCAAGAGACAGTGGAATCCAAATGTGAAGTGGCCTTTTCGTTGGAAAGAAATGATTATGAGATTGTGAATAGATTAGGCTTGCAGGGGTTGACTTCGGTCTTTGCGAATGACAAAAGAGGAGGGAGGGAAAAAAAGAAGGTTCAAAGGGTTGGAAGATGGTTGCCTCCTCTAGTGTATTTCCTAAAGATTAATACTGAGGGTTCTTCTCAAGGTAACCCAAGGCCTACTGGGATTGGTGGAGTTGGCAGAGACTGTTTTGGTTTAGTCATTTTCCTTTTCTCCATCCATAAGGGGTGGCAATCTAACAACCTTATGGAAGGGTTGGCGATTCTCTAGGCTATTGAGTGTGCTTGTTCCATGGGTTGGTGTAATATTATCTGTGAATCTAATTCATAGATTATTATTAATATGGTTCTCAAGTAAAGGGTGGCTGAGGTTAATTGGCAGATTGCATTGGTGGTTCAACAAATTTTACAGAGGTGCTCTACATTGGAAGTGGTGTTTTTTGTTCACATTTTGCATGAATGGAATAGGGTGGTTGATTGTTTAGCTAAGTGGGCTTCAGAGAATGAGGATGGTTGGAGGATTGAGGGGTGGAGATAGTTATCCCCTGAGTATGTTTAGGATCTAGAGAGGGTCGTTGCTGATGATATGGAGGGATAAGTTGTTGGTGGCTGTTTGGTTGGTGGTTTTGTTTTTGTTAGATGTTCATGGTTTTCCTTTGTTGAGCTTATGGGTTCCCCAATCCTTATGTACTGTTAATTTATTGGTTTCAATAAAGTTTTTACACCTTTTTATTAAAAAAAGATTAGTTAGTGACGCATTTAAATAAACAAATATAATATATTTATTTCAATAATCATAGAGGAATATAGGATATGAATTAATTAAATAATTATTAAGTATGACATTAGGACATAATTAAATAATTTAATTATGTGAGGAAGAAGTGTGGTTTGACATAGAAAATGTAGTTCGGAGGCCTAGGTCATTTTTATGTGTCTACATTTTGCCCCTCTTTTACATAATGCAAATTATCATGTTGTGTCAAAGAAAACAAGTCAACAATATGCCCTAGTGTGAAAGTAGGGAGAGGAAGGATGACGAGGAGGTAGTGGTATGCCCCCTCAAGAGGATAGGTGGGTTCAAAGAACATGAGTGTTCTCTTGAAATGGATGAGAAGACTAGAGGATGAAGGAATAGAAGAACTGTTAGCACGAAAGACATGGATGTTATGATGAAAAAGGAATACTTCAATATTTTTCCAAATAACATAATAGGTGTTGCATAATCATCATCAGGTGGTAAAGTGTGACAAATAGACAACAAAAACCATGATATGACATAGACCAAGGTGTGCAAGGTCATCTGCTTGCTAAAAGAAAACAGTCGCAGACAAGGAATATCCTAACTCATACTAAGGGCTAAGTTGCCCCAGTCTTTTTGTCAAGACACACCAAAAACAACAATCAAGGAAAAACAGGTCATGAGATGTCATCACACCTCTAAATCCTTCATGGGGCATCCTCGAGGTAGCTAGTAACATGACCAAGAGACAAACAATAAAAAGATAAGACAAATTAGACCAACAAAATCAACAGCCATTCAATGTGTTTGACAATATTTGTTTGATGAAGGTTGATTGCTTGACGATTTAACAGTTTGACAATGTGATGGTTTGACAATTTTGACGGTTTGATGATGCTTGTCATCAGGAAGGACACATCCTAAATATTTCAATGACAATGTGACAGAGCCTATCATCAGGAAAGACACATCCTAAAAAGGCAAATGAAATTTTGATGGGGTCCAATTCCAAGAAGGACACAACTTCAAGGGGACCATAAAGTGACTAGGTTGACATTGTTTTGGCAATTTGACTAATTTTTTACTTTAATGACTAATTGGACTATGTTGTTTGTTGGTTCATGATTTGAATGTTGATGTTCAAATGAATTTTTTGTTTCCATATTTGACTATGCCCGACTTATGTGGCTGATGCAATGAACCCTAAAGGACTGACCTAGGTGGCCTTGTGGGCTCATCAATTGATGGCATTGCCTATGTCGTACACTTAGAGACCTCATAATTCGACATGAATCTTGACTTTGTTGCAATGTGTAGTGCCTCTTGTGTTCCTATTACTCCTATGATACCTTTTTGTGTGTGCTTGATGTCGTTCAGATACTGCTTATGTTTAATGCATACTTGAGACTATATTGGTGATTGTTTCATCATGTTGTTTGGTTGGTTGACAGTTCTACTTACTGGACTTGGTTGTTTACAACACTGTTATTTTTTATATGTGGACATATGTGTTTGATGTTATACTTATGCAATTGTTTACTTATCATTTAATGATGATAATGTTTAGAATATGGTTATTGATTGAGGTTTGGGTGAGAGGGACGATGTGGCATCACTCATCTATGAGCGTCCTACCACACTATAATTCTCTCACACGGTGTGCATGGCATTAGATATATATATGTTGTTTCGAAACTCAATTTTATGCAGGATTGCAGATACCCAAGCCTCGATTCCACCTACACTGTCAAGACAAGGCGAGCCTCATAAATCTCAATGGGTATGAAGTTGAAAATGAATTTGACAAGAAAGAAACTTCGTTCGCGTCCGTCATCCCATCATTGTTTGTCGATGTCGTCTGTCAGTACCTCGTCTTGTTTGGTATCATTTTGTCTTATGTCATTCATTTTACGTGTTAATCTTAATATGTTAATTGTTCGATTCTAATGGGTTATCATTATTAGCAATGGTTATTATTATTATTGTTGAAATTAATTTAATTAAGCATCAAACTTAATTAGTAAGGTGATTTGGGAAATTATCAAGGATTTAACTAAATATTAAATTAGTTTGAAAATTTAAAAGAATATTATTTTAATTGTCGATATTTAATTGTCTTAATTATAAATAGAATAATATTTTATTTTTCGCTATGTAAATTCCCAATTAGCTATTAAATAATATTGTTTAGTTAATTAAATAATATTATCTATTTAATTAAATAATATTATCTATTTAATTAAATAGTATTATCTATTTAATTGTTGTTAAGAATATTATTCCAAAAATATAAATATATTTTTAGAAATCTCAAGATGAAATGGTTGATTTAATGTTACCCGATAAAATGATAAATGGGGTAGTTTTAAGTTTAATTTAATGTAATAATGCATTCTTAGTGGGTAAAATATTAATTTAAGAATTTAAGATTTCTAAATTCTTTAAACGGAAGAATTTTCCTCCAAGTGGTAAAACGGAGTAAAATGAATGTGTCGGGTGTTAAATTGAAATTTGTGTTTTTGCCACCTGTTTTCTTTGTTTTATCGAGAAACTTGTGAATTTGGTGAATCAGACGTGAGGAAAAATAAAATGCAGAGTTTCTGCCCAAAATGAAAAGGGGTTTTTGTTCAGATAAATACAGGAGTGAAGGTGCAGTTCTCTCCACTGGCCTCTTCAATTGGGACACCACACAGAGTTTTGGACTTTTCTACTTGGCAGATCAAATCACTACAAAAAACCAGGCGAGGGAGGTTCAAGAGATCCAGGTCGCATATATACTTCAGTCACTGCATGAAATTTCTTGAGTTACCCTTTCAATAGTCTGTGTATGATTGGCTATGTGCCCATTCTCTGCATGCATGATGATGCTTATTTTCAAATTACAAGCTTTCTATTTTCTTATACTCTATAAGGATAACCATTTCAATATTTTCTAAAATATATTAAAAAAAACATTTTTGTAAAGTTGTTTAATGTGTATCTTGTAGTCAATACAAACTTTCAGACCACAACTCCTAAGGCATTTTATTTGTTGTATACATATTACTATGATGTCTATTTAATCTTAACAATCCACTACCATATTGTGAAATATTATCCTCTCATGAGACAAGAGTAATGAGACATTTTCTCTATTCTTGACATTATCCCATATTCTCAAACTTCTATTTTTTTGAGGCACAGTCAATTAGGAATCTTTATTTGTAAATATTCAACCTTATATTTTCTAAAATAACAGTTTGCATAGGGATTAGGGATACTTCATATAAAATATCAAGTGACTGTCCTTTTTGGAAATTTGGTAGAAAGAGTAGTGTATGGTATTGTGTCATGGCAGATTTTTGGTTCTATCAAACCCCTCGTTTCAAATCTTCCATTTTAGCAAAGACTGGAAGGATGCTAGCAAAGGTAGAAGAATTTGGCTTTATGCCAGCCAATAGCATTTGCTTGAAATTTCTAAAGCCTTTCAACGAATCCAGTTTGAGCATATCCTACAAATATTGTGTTCCATGAGACCACAATTCTTTGAGGAATTTTGTTAAACAGTTCACATGTCCTATCCCTGTGTCCACATTTTTTGTGTCCTCCCTGCCACTTTTGGTTTCTACTCCTCAAACTCTTTCTTGCTAGTATTGACCTTTCACTTCTCCAATTTTGGTGAGCTGCAACATGAAAATAAGGATTTTGACAAGGGTTTTAGAGCATGTTTATTAACATGAAGTTACCGTCAAGATCCTAATAATGAGAAATTTTAGGTTTTAACATTATGGTGATAGAGAGAAATAGTGAAACAAGTGCGTAATAGTAAAAAAAATAAGGAAGATAAAATGATAAAAAAAAAATTACATATCAGAAAATAAGAAATAAGAGAAGAAGAAAATTAAAGAGAGAAGTAGCAAAAGAATAGCAAAAATATAATAATAATAAAAAGAGTGAAAGTAAGAAGAAGCCCAATTTATCAATTATGATTTAAGTTAAAACATTTTAACAAAAAATAGAATTACACATAATATCTCTATTATCAGAGTAATATGATATTCTTTTTTATTTTACATATATTGATGTATTTAATCTGTTAAGCATTTAATTCTATATATTAGAATATACATAAATCAATACATTAATATGAGTTATGCACTTATCTCATATAATTTATAAGGTAATAAATTAACATTTATATCTTTGGACAGTATAATTGAAGGATACATATTTATATCGATAATATGTGTTAAATGGAATATTCATATATTCTTCATTTAATTATATACATTTTGTAAAAACAATTATAAATTGTAGATATATGACCCTAATGAGGAGTGATTTATTCACTTGATATAACCAATATTTATAAATATTTATAAGGTAGTTGTGTATATGTATATGCACACCCAATATTTATCATATTCAAGAAGTAGTTATGTGTATGTATTCATCCTTGAAATACCACTTCAAAGATCATAAAAAGAAGGTATTTATTTCCACCAGTAATAATTATTTCCACCAATAATATGTTGAATATTAAATAATTGAGAGTAAATATGTTTTTTTTTTTTTAAAGGTATTTATTTTCACCAATAATATGTTGAATATTAAATAATTGAGAGTAAATATGTATTTAAAGAAGTGGTCAATTGTATAGATGGAATTGAAATGTATTTGGGTATACAAAGGAGTAATGACCTTAAAAAGTAAATTGAAACAAAAAGGAGGAGGTTACGAAAGTAAAATGTTCTTTTACATAAATATTATGAAATCAAAGTCAAGTGGTAAGTTAGTTCACTAATTAAACTTGAGTGAACTTCACAATTCATGGAATTCAAAATCCATGGGTTACATATTCTAGGTTCTCATAGTGCTTATCTGTTTAAAAGATATTGTGATGAAGATGCATTTAATTATGCTTTACACTATCTTTAGTAAGATTGGATGATGTTCACGTTTGAGTGAATGATTAGGTAAAGAGTAAAATTAAATTTTGTGCTCTTATCATTTACTAATTTTTTGTGAAAATTAATTACTCAAGAATATTAGGATTATAGTTCTTTAAATATTTTAATGATCTTTTTATGAGCGAAAGGTTAAAATGTAAGTAAGTGTTGCGTTTATTGGACAGGTACTTTTAAAATTTGATTTATTTTCGGATACATTCAAATTAGATTTAGTTTATTTAAGTTAAATTTAATTACAAACTCATTCAATATTAGAATTGTGATTTTGAGAAAAATTGTTTATGTTAGATTTAAATTAAATTTATTTAGCTTATAATAATCAAAGGTATATAGTACATTTTAATTAAATCTATTATTTTGAAGTAACAAATGTATAGGCTAGGAATTTTTAAATCCGATGGTACACCTATTGTAGGTTTTCATAAGTTCTTTATTTAATTAAATAATTTTGATATAGTCTTAAAATATGTGATTCTTGAATGTTTAATAATCCAAAAATTACTAGGAGAGCTTTGATTTATTTGAGTGTTATAATTAAAGAAGTAGAAATTGAAGTTAGATTATTATCAAATGGTTAATCCTTTCATGTTCTTATTAAGTTAGTTTATTTACCAAATTAAAAAGGAATGTTTGAACAAGAGGAATATGCAATATGCTTTCAAGTTTAATTGCATGTATGGTGTTGGGAGGTTAAAGTTTTATTTCTCACGTTCTCCTGATTGACTGAATTCTACATTGATTTATTTTATGTTTTGATGAGTTTTTAAGCCAAGTCATGATGTGGGTTTCTTTGGGAACTGAAGTATTTGTGTACCCTTCAATTGGGAGTATCTGAATATATGTGTTATAGTATCCCTTGCTTTTCCCTTGTATGCCTCTGGAAGCAGTCACCTTGTAAGTAGTCATTGAGATTGTTGTTTGTTATGTTTTGGTTGCTCTTGTGGTTTGGTCTTGTGGTTGTTCCTGATTGTCTGCTTGGTCATGGGTCTTTCTTGTCAATTCCTAGCATGGGGGGTGGGCCTTCAGGTCCACATGGTCGGGTGGAATGTGCTATGCACCCCATTAGGTTCCCAAGTTATGTTTGCGATGCAGAAGCGGATGCAAAGTTTCTAGAGCTTCACTTTGATGAAGAATGGCCCTCATTTTGTACCTTATTCTTCATTGATTTTTTTTTGTGTTTTTTTGAATATTTGATTTTTTTGTCTTTTTGGGAATATTTGAACCTCCTGTGACCAATGTAGAATCCAAGGAAGCCCGATGTTAGGAAATGTGCCCCCAACTAGGTCTAGGACTAATCAGTAGGGATGGGATGGGACAGGGGTTTATTATGGACGGAAAATGGAGGAGAAAGGATGCAAGACGTCAACTGCTTGAAAGTCATAATAAAGATGACCAAGGCTTATGATGGATGTCAAATGGGAGAGGATGGAAAGCAAAAAAATTATTATGGATTAGGGTGGAAGATTAGGTAGAGTGATAGTAGATGAAAAAGCAGAGACTGACTACACATGGCGCCTGTTTGTCAAGTTTTCACCATGGTACTTATCCAAAGCGCCACCGAAGTGGTTTTCACTATTGGACTAATTATTTCTCTTTACTATTTTCATGATTTGTTGATTTTTTTATTGTCACCAAGATGCCTATTTGCCAGGTTTTCATCAAAGTAACGATTTTCTTGATTTTTTATTTTTTATTTTTTTATTTTTATGGTTTTAGCATGGCTATCTTAAGCTATGTATAGAACTTGTGCAAGTGCAAGTTGTTGATAGGCTCAGACAAAGGTTCCCCTTCAAGTGTGGACAACTAATAAGCACCAGAACCAAAAGATGTTGTTATGACATATGGACCCAGCCAGTTGGGCTCAAATTTGCCAAGTTTTTCACGTTCTGCTTATTTTTTTAGATTCTCCATCAACACTAAGTCACCAATGTCGAAGTGTCTAATCAAAACCCTTTTATTGTAACTGCAGCAAAGGTGGTTTTGATGTCATGTCCCCGAAATAGAACACCAAAATATAAAAATAATTGAAATATCAAATAGATAAAATAAATAACTGACAAAAATACATATTAAAATTGTAAGTACACATATTAATAATTTAATATTATTATAATTATAAAATTTAAAATATTATATTCATAGTCATTATAATATAATATTACAAATATTAAAATGCCATTAATCCAAAATTACACCACTGAAACATAAAGTGTTAAAATATAAATAAATAAATAAAATGAATAACAAAATACATATTAAAATTATAAATATGAATATTAACAATCTAATATTATTATTATTTTGATTAATATAATATAATACTATAAATATTGAAAAAATAAAAATAAATATAACATAATATATTAATAATGATGAACACAAATATATTGAATGAAATGCAAATACAAATATATCTATAACAACATATAAATATAAATTGATAACATATAAAATATCATATAAAAATCAACATATAAATATAAATTGAATAACATATAAAGTCAACACAAGTGATAATAAAAATATATTAAAACAAAAAAGCAACAAAGAAAAGTGAAAGACCAGCAACCAAACAAAGTCACATCCCTATGTAAGGAAAAGTCACACCTTTTGACTCTATCAAGGATATTAAAAGAGAATCATTTTCAAGGGAGAAAGGCATTGATGGATAAATGGAAAGGAATGTGAATCATGGAAGAGATTAAGAAATCTGGATATAACTGTGAGTACATAAGAGCAGATTTTATAAAGGAAAGAATATGATATGATTCATAAATCAGATTGAACTCAATAAATAAGGATCAACAGGTATAAGAGGTCTATGATTTAATATATTATTAACATAAATATATATCTGAAGTGTAAATATATATATATATGCATTCATGCAAAGGTAATTGTTGTAAATCATTTAGGAATAATAATATATACATAGAATTTTATAGAATATATATATTATATATGGTTACGTAACATTTAAGATATTATGAATTGAATGCCTACTAAATAATATATAGTAAAATCATAGGATAGTCAGTAGGATTATGCTTATTGTTTATTATTGTTTATTTATAATTATGATATATTAAGAAACTCATATACATATGTACATTGCTAATCTGTTTATGTTATGATATTCATGTTCCATGATGGTAGGGAAGTAGGATCACAAGAGGGGGAATCTGTGTAACGGAGTCACCTAGATACGCCACCTGAGGGTAGGACATGATGAGCCTACGAGGGCCAAGGGGGTTTCTGCCTAATTAATCAGAGTACTGCCTTTGGGTCTAGGTTGGTCTCCACTAGATACGCCACCCGGGGGTGGGACATGATGAGCCCATGAGGGCCAAGGGGGTTTCTGCCTGATTAATCAGGGTACTGCCCTTAGGTCTAGTTCAAGCATGAGATCCACCATTGTAATCTTACCTTCCCACCATGGTGCAACATGAGGAGAGGATCCATTATAGGAAATTTTGGTTATGATAGATTTACTCATACTTTACCATTTTCTTGGGAAATTGATAATTTGGGAAATATTTAAGGTTATCCCAAAAAGGGACATTACAAGTGGTATCAGAGCATGTACCTGCCAGCCTGTGTTGATGTATCTCCATATGTGTGTGCCTTCCATGTGTATACCTTGCATATACTTTGTGAATTCAAATGTATATTGTGTGCTTGTATGTATACAAGAGGAAAGGATAGGACCCACGGTGTAGTGCGCAATGCACCGATATTTTTTCTATCTGGGATCCATTAGGGATACATGTGTGTTAGCCATTGTGTATGTGATGAATGTTAGATATATTAAGTATGTATTTGTGATGTGTGGTAGAGCTTGTCATGGTGTTTATGATTAGTCTATGAAAATGTTAAAAGGGTAGTCTTTCATGTTGCTTAAACTAGTTGGTTGCATGCTTGAGCTATTTGCTTGCTTGCTTGAGCTACTTGCCTGTGTGCGTGAGCTGGTTGTTTGCTTACTTGAGCTACTTGTTCACTTGGTTGAGCTACTTGGCAATTTATGTATTCAAGTGTATACTTTATGACTTATGTGTATTCATGTGCATGTTTCATGTCAGATGTGTCTTCAAACAAGATTACTCCATGTGTGTTTATGACTACTTTATGCTTAAGAATTATGAAAATTGTTGAAACTTTGTTTGTCAAAATGCTTCTTGAGTTGAGGTGTAACTATTGAAATGAAAAGATGTTTGGAGTTTTGATTGCTTGAGGACAAGCAATTTTGAGCGGGTGGACTGTCATGTCCCCAAAATAGAACACCAAAATATAAAAATAATTGAAATACCAATAAATAGATAAAATAAATAACTGACAAAAATACATATTAAAATTGTAAATACACATATTAATAATTTAATATTATTATAATTATAAAATTTTAAATATTATATTCATATTCATTATAATATAATATTATAAATATTAAAATGTCATGAACTCAAAATTACACCACTAAAACATAAAGCGTTAAAATATAAATAAATAAATAAAATGAATAAAAAAATACATATTAAAATTATAAATATGAATATTAACAATCTAATATTATTATTATTTTGATTAATATAATATAATACTATAAATATTGAAAAAATAAAAATAAATATAACATAATATATTAATAATGATGAACATAAATATATTGAATGAAATGCAAATACAAATATATATATATATATATATATATATATATATATATATATATATATATATATATATATATATATATATATAACAACATATAAATATAAATTGATAACATATAAAATATCAGATAAAAATCAACATATAAATATAAATTGAATAACATATAAAGTCAACACAAGTGATAATAAAAATATATTAAAACAAAAAAAGCAGCAAACAAAAGTGAAAGGGCAGCAACCAAACAAAGTCACGTCCCTATGTAAGGAAAAGTCACACCTTTTGACCCTATCAAGGATATTAAAAGAGAATCATTTTCAAGGGAGAAAGGCATCGATGGATAAATGGAAAGGAATGTGAATTATGGAAGAGATTAAGAAATCTGGATATAATTGTGAGTACATAAGAGCAGATTTTATAAAGGAAAGAATATAATATGATTCATAAACTAGATTGAACTCAATAAATAAGGATCAACAGGTATAAGAGGTCTATGATTTAATATATTATTAACAAAAATATATATCTGAAGTGTAAATATATATATATATGCATTCATGCAAAGGTAATTATTGTAAATCATTTAGGAATAATAATATATACATAGACTTTTATAGAATATATATATTATATATGGTTACGTAACATTTAAGATATTATGAATTGAATGCCTACTAAATAATATATAGTAAAGTCATAGGATAGTTAGTAGGATTATGCTTATTGTTTATTATTGTTTATTTATAATTATGATATATTAAGAAACTAATATACATATGTACATTGATAATCTGTTTATGTTATGATATTCATGTTCCATGATGGTAGGGAAGTAGGATCACAAGAGGGGGAATCTGTGTAATGGAGCCACCTAGATACGCCACCAAGGGGTAGGACATGATGAGCCTACAAGGGCCAAGGGGGTTTCTACCTGATTAATCAAGGTACTTCCTTTGGGTCTAGGTTGGTCTCCACTAGATACGCCACTCGGGGGTGGGACATGATGAGCCCACGAGGGCCGAGGGGGTTTCTACCTGATTAATTAGGGTACTGCCCATGGGTCTAGTTCAAGCATGAGATCCACCATTATAATCTTACCTTCCCACCATGGTGCAACATGAGGGGAGGATCCATTATAGGAAATGTTGGTTATGATAGATTTACTCATACTTTACCATTTGCTTGGGAAATTGATAATTTGGGAAATATTTAGGGTTATCCCAAAAAGGGACATTACATTTGATATGCTTGTAGATGATTCAAGGCCCTCTTTCTATGCTCATCAAGCAATTCTAACTCATGCAATCGAGATATACAATATTCCTCATCGGTAATAAGCCCTTTCATGGAGACTCGTAGGGAGGGGAATTTGACCTCGATAGGAAGGATAGCCTCTGAACCAAAGAGTAGGGAAAATAGAGTGGCACTGGTGGGTGTGTGGACGCTTGTGCAATACGCCCATAAGGTAGGATTAAGTTGAATCTGTTAGTCACTGCTAGTGTCATCGACAGTCTTTTTAAGAATTTTGATTATGGTCTTATTGGATGCCTCGGCTTGGCCTTCGCCTTGCAGGTAATATGGCATGGAAAAAAAATTGAATATGGAATTTCTTACATAACTCACATAAATCTTGATTTTTGAAGGGACGACCATTGTCAGTGATGATGGTTTGAGGAACACTATACTGGCATATGATGTAATTGAGGATGAATTTGGAGATTTTTTTACCAGTAATGCATGTCATAGGGATGGATTAAACCCATTTAATGAAGTATTCGGTGGTGGTGATGATGAACTTATGGCCATTTGATGAGGTGGGATGATTTTTTCCTACGAGTTCAAGTCCCCATTGGGCGAAGGGCCATGGTGAAGTGATAGGTTGCAACTCTTGTGCAGATACATGGATGAGGTTGTTGTGTATCTGGCATTGTCAACATTCCCGCACAAAGTAATAGGCATCATGTTCCATTGTAGGCCAGTAGTATCCCAGTCACATGAATTGTTTAGCTAGGGTTAGACCACTAGAATCGGATCTACATATACCTTCGTGTACTTCATGTAAGGTAGTTTGTGCTTCATTAGTGTTGAGATATCTGAATAAGGTGTTTTCAAAGCTATGTTTATATAAGGTATCATTGATGATGGCATAGCGAGCAACTTTGTGGATGAGGGACTTGCGTTGATTGTTGGAAAGGTCGGGTGGTAGGGTCTGGGAATGTAAGTAGTCACAGATATCCTAGTACCAAGGAGAATCAGTACCAACAAGCTCACATACCATCTCAGACTTAGGGACATCAAAGGCAGGGACCAACAACTATTTCACTAAGAACTCGTATTGTGACATATTGTTAAGAATATCCAAAAGAGACCCAATAGTAGCCATGGCATCTGCTGCTTTATTTTGAACACGTGGCACTTGGCAAAAGGAGATGTCTGCAAAGTTCTGCTTGAAACTATCAACCATTCATTTGTATGGGGTCAATTTGTCATCCTTAGTATCATACTCATCATTGACCTGTCGAATGACCAATTATGAATCACCGAAGACCTGTACACTTGATTTTCCATTTTATTGCCATACACAATCCTATCAACAAGGCTTCATACTCTGCAATATTATTTGTGCCCGGGAAGGCTATCCTGAAAGGTTTAGGGATTGTATCACCTTGAGGGGTAACAAATAATATACTTGCACTTGATCCATGATTAGTCTGCGAGCCATCAAAATAGAATTTCCATGTTACTCCCATGTCAAGTGTGAATATTGACTCGTCAGGAAAGTCTGAAACCAAAGGGTGATCAGCTTGTGTGGGTGCATCTGCTAGTTGGTTGATGATGACTTGTCCTTGTATTGCCTTATGTTCCACATATTTAATGTCGTATTCATTGAGTATCATGACCCATTTAGCCAATCGTCATGTTAATGCTTCCCTACTGAGTAAATATTTTAGAGGATTTATTTTTTCCACAAGATTAGTCTGATGGTTTAACATGTAGTGTCTCAACTTTTGAGTGGAAAAAACCACTACAAGACAAGTATGTTCAATTGTACTGTAGTTAATCTCGTATCCCACCAAAGTGCGACTAATATAATAGATTGTGCATTCCTTTTCCTCATGGTCATTTTAAGCTAGCAATGCCCCCAGTGCGATTGAAGTGGCTGAAATGTACATAATTAGGGGTTTTCCATCAATAGGAAACATCAGGATAGGAGGTGTCAAGAGGTACTCTTTAATCTACTGAAAATCCACCTCACACTTGTCTATCCAAATAAAATCCCTTGCATAACAAATATTGAAAAGGTTGACATTTATTTGCAAGTTGTGTGATGAAGTGGCTAATAGACTGGAGTCGGCCTTGTAGTGTTTGAAGTTGATCAATTCCTTTAGGTGGAGGCATGTTTAATATTGCTTTGAATTTTGCTAGGTCTACTTCAATGCCTTGATGGGAAATAATGTATCCCAAAAGCTTTCTTGATGTCACATCGAAGACACATTTCTTGGGATTTAGGTGGACCTTGTATTCTTCTAGATATTTGAAAATATTGTCCAGGGCTCTTAAGTGATCAACATGTGTCAAGGATTTTTCCAGAAGATCATCAACATAGTCTTCCATCAATGTGTGCATGAGATCATGAATTATGGTGGTCATAGCTCTTTGATAGGTTGCGCTTGCATTTTCAGTCCAAAGGGCATGACATTCTAGCAGTACATACCCCATGGGAAAGTGAATATTGTCTTTGGCTAATCTTCAGAAGCAATACGGATCTAGTTATACCCCGAGAATCCATCCATGAGGGACAACATCTTGTATCCAGTCGTTAGGTTTACTATGATGTCTATATTTGAAAGTGGGAAGTTGTCCTTCAAACATGCTTTGTTCAAATCCCAAAAAATTGTGCAGATACGGATTTTCCATTTGGTTTGGTAACTAGTACAAGGTTTGAGATCCAGTCAGCATAGTCGATAGGTCTTATGAAACTAACATCCAATAATTTCTTAAGTTCAACTTTGATCAACATAGCTATTTGAGGGTGCATTTTTCTAAGATTTTGTTTGAAAGGATTTGTGTTTGGATGTAATGGTAGATGATGTGAGACCAACGTGGGATCCAACCCTAGCATATCAACATAAGACCATGCAAAATTGATTTGGCATTCTGTGAAAATGCTTGAAATTTTAGTTTTTCCTCTTTTGTTAGGGATGCTGCAAAGAGAACAGTCTTAGGATTATCTGCAGTACTGATGTTGACTTCTATTATGTCTTTGATCACCATCGGGGATCTCTCTTGATTGACAGGGAGAAATTCCAACCCTCCATCCTCGGGTGCCTCTGAGAGGTTTTCACCCTCAAATATGTCCTTTCTTTTTACTTTTGCTTGGTTAGAAGGTGCCTTGTGGTTTTTACCTAAAGATCATTCATTTTTTATTTTATTTTTGTCATTTTTGCAACTAGAGGGTGGGACAATCTCATTGAAATATGTTGAAGCATCAATATCTATAGTGAATCCAACCTTATGGTCCCCATGTGGTATGCCCTCTCATAGTCCCATAAATTTAGAAATGGGCTCATCATTTTCAAATATGTCCAAGGTAGGTGGATCTTGTTGGTCCTAATTGATCAATTATGGGGTAAACGAGGGAGATGCCATCATCAGTGTTAGTGAAGGATGGGGAAGTAGATGATAGGGTAAAGACAAAGGTATTATCGGGGTCTCAAAAGGATTTTATCCATGCTCTTTTGTCTGTGGTCTTTCGTGGGTCATGTTCATAAAAGGAGTCAAGATAAATATTGATATCCATGAGGTTGGTAAAGGATGGACGAGGTATGCCAAACCCCTTAAAGAAATGATCAAGCTCATAGTTTTTGGTGGTGCAAGAGTCCTACTCATATTCATTAGAGTCGATGTCACCATAATAGATTTTGGTAGGATCCTCAGATGTCTCAATGTCTTTTGAAGCCCTCACATCCTTATTTGAAAGCACCTTAGTACTTTGAGCACCAATCTTAATTGGTACAAACCCTAACCCTTGGTTCTTCAGTCGCTTAAGAGGAATCAAGGGTTCTCTCATTCCATTTTTATGAATACCACGTTCATTGATTCCATCATAACCCTTTTGTTTCATGAGCTCAAAAACTTTTCCATATTGTTTTATTGGTAGTGGTGACAAATCTTCTTTGTCTTTGTAAATCCATGTTGAAATGTCCTCAATGTATTCTTTGTTTAACTCTCCCTAGCTTGTGAAGGTGGTGGTGGGAGGAACTTTAATAACAACTTTGGGTTCTATCTTGAAGCAAGGCCTACCATAAGACTTGGGAGACTTAGGTAACTTTGTGATGAAATAGGCAGTCTTCACTTTATACTCCCCACAACCTTTGTCTTGGATCTTTATTTTGGGGTCGGTAGATGGGGTTTTGGATGTGGATGTTTTAATAAGGGTGGAGGAATCGACATAACTGAATGACATGGATGCAAAAGTGGATGTGGAGGCTTCTCGATTGATAGGCACCTGGTGTTTGGGAATTCCCCTTAAGTTAGTGTAATATTAGAAGGGATCGGGATCACCAATAATCATGACTTCAATGCCATTATACATAAATTTCAAGCATTGATGATAGGTGGAAGGCACAACTTTCATGGTGTGAATCCAGGGTCTACCGAGGAGAAGGTTATATGGGAGTTCAAGGTCCAAGACCTAAAATGTGGTGTCCATAATTGCATGTCCAACTTTGATAGGGAGTGTGATAACACCCTTGGAAGAGCGTTCTTTATCATCATAGGCCTTGATTACAATACTTTTGGTTGTGTCTGCACATGCTTTAGAATAGCCCGATACCTTGACCAATTTTAAGGTGCAAATGTTCAGTCTAGCTCTGCCATCTACCAGGACTCGTTTGACCTTGTGTTGATGGAAAAATATTTCAAGGCACAATGGGTCGTTATGGTTAGAATTTTGTGTAATATTTCTCAGAAAATGAGACATGGAGTGAATTAGCCAAGTATCCAACCATGGCTTCAAATCGGTTGACGTCCAAGTCGGTAGGAACAAAGGTTTCCTTCAAACCCTTATCGAGGATAACTTTGTCTTTAGGTGATAGGTGTAATAGCTCGAGGATAGAAATTTGTGGGGGTGTCTTACCCAATTGGTCAACAAGATCATATTGGCCTTTAGATTGTGGCTGCTTTAAAGGACCAGATAAAGTAACCTTAGCCCTACAAGTAGTGATGGTGAATTCAGGAACCTTTTTAATGGTGATTGTGTTGACATAGTCATCCATGACATGGAGGTGATCAATTATCTTTGAGTAATCAAAGGCATTCCTAGTATAATTGGCCTGATTATATGTCTATCGACTTGAGGTGGAGGGATTTCCCGAACCATGGTCTTGTAGTGGATTCTTGAAGATTGTATGGTCTTGATTAGAATTTTGTTGTTCTCCTTTGACCTCTATGGTACCATTTTCAATTAGGTCTTAGATTATGTTCTTCAATTGACGACATGATGAGGTGCTGTGCCCTTTGATTCAGTGGTAGTCACAAAAGGCATTGTCATCCCACCAAGATGGTTTGAACTATCCTGGGTCGTATGGTTTAGGCTCTTGGAGTTATATGAAATTTGATTGTACTAGCTTCTTCGTGACGGATTCGATTGGTTCCAGTAAAGGGGTATATTATCTTCGTGGGTATTGCTTTGGTTGTCTTGGAAGTCCTCATTCTTGAGTATTTTGTACTGTGTTGGCCATGTGGTCATTCATGTTGGGTGCTTTAAGATTCAACGTGTGTCTTATTTTGTTCACATCTTTCACGTCTATGACTCCATCATTTGTTATATTCTTATTACGAGACCAAAAATTTATTTTTTCATTAAAGGTCTATTGGTTGTGTGTTTTTGTTGCCATATGTAAGTTCACCTTGGGCAAATAGAACTTTTTCAAGTGTCATGCCTTTCTCGACTAAGTCTACAAATGTGGAACAACAATGTACTTGTAAAGGGTGTTTCAACTTTGGCTTGAGGTTTTCTATGAACATGTCCACTTTTTTTTTTTAGGAATCTCAATGGGACATCGAATCACCATACTACTCCATCTTTGGAAGAAAGTAATAAAAGGGTTTTCCTTTATCTTGTGTCAAGTGGCATAAGGTAGAAATCGTGACATCATTTTCAATGTTATAAGCATAATTCTCCATGAATTTGTTGGCGAGGTCATCCCATGACTCTATAGACCCTTTAGGTATCAATGCAAGCCATTCAAGTGCCAACCTTGTAAGACTTCTAGGGAAGGGTCTCAAAAGGTAGGAGTGATCGAATGCCACATCCACACAAGCAGTGGTGAATTCTTGTATGTGCTCAATAGGATTGCTATTTCCTTTATACTTGGTGAAAGTAGGGATAATATACCTAGGAGGGAAAGGAGGCATGTATATGCTAGTGTCATATGGGCAAGGATGTAAACCATGTGGTGAGTATGTTTTCTTGTTTGACACTTGCATCCCCTCCACTTGCTTTTGTAGGGTAGCCAATTGAGCAATCAAGGCATCTATTACGAGATTGTTGGCAACATTGTTACGAGGTCCCATATTGTTGTTGTGTGGTCCCATGTTTTTTTGAGATGACATGTTTTGGTGTGGAATGTTGTGCGGATGTGGTGGATTTTGATTGTGTCCATGAGTATGAATGTGTGATGTGTGAGTTGGGATGTGAGAAGTGGTTGAGCTATGTTAAATTTGTTGGGTGTGTTGTCTGTGTATATTTGTGTTACCAAAAAAGGATCCATGTGTGTAGCTCCATATGAAATTTTAAGAGGTTGTGTCATTTGTGATCCTCGTCCTTGGTGAAAAGGATTAGAACCATGTGAAGTGTTTGTGTTTTGACTATGTGGGGCATTCGTTTTTTGTCCTTGAAAGGTGTCTGTATTGACACGAGGATCTTGTGACATGGTGTTTGTGTTTGATTGAGGTCCTTGGATGATAACCCTTCTTGCCTTAGGTCTACCAAGGATGTTATATGTGGAGGCCCCTATGGCCTTAGCTGATGACCCAAAGGGAGTAAATGCCAAGCCAAAGTGTTGTGTTGTGAATAATGGTTGTGATGTGGTTTGTGTCATGGGTTATGATATAGATTGTGTTATAAATATGGATGAAGTGTTGGTAGTTGTGGTACTCTAGGTTGTTGTTCCAATGGATATGGAAGAGTTAGGTTGTGGTGTAGATTGTTCTTGGCTTGTTTGTGTGTTGTTCTTGGGTGACATTGTTGCTCATAAGGTATTAACATCAAATCCTTGAGGTAGTTTAACTCCATCATGTAAAAGTTTGGCTAAATATCATTGAGGGTCCAACATGAAAATTTCATCCACAAGAGAGGCAACATCAAGATTTTGTGCGGTAACCTCTACTTCTATGAACACATTTCCATCTTTGTCTCTAACAAGGAATTGTTCAAAAATATTTTGTTTCTTTGGTTGCTTATAAGATGTAGATCCCAAGTTGACATGGTCATGAATTTCAAGGTTATTATTGTTGTGAGGATCATTAGTGGTATTTTGAAAGTTGAGGGTGCTAGTGTAATTGTAAAGGTCATCATCGTCATGAAAGAGATCCATTGCTTGATGTTTCTTTTGCAATCTAGTTTCAACCATATAAGACTTTCTCAAAATGAAGGTGGAAGGTATGAGACTAAGACCATATTTTTGGTATCTTTTTGAAACAAGGTATGTCTAAATGTAATGCAACTATTTTTTTGGTATTTTTGGTATCTTAATGTATGCAACAAGACTAAATTGATAATGATAATGTTGGATGTAATGAAGTCTAAAGTGTATGATAATGCTCTTTTAGGTCTAAAATGTTGTGGTATGAAGGATTTCAATGACTAAGAGGTGATGGATACCTATGGTGAACTTTGAGGGCTTAAACATTTTTGAAAGATGTAATAATAGGATCACTAACTAACCAAGGGTAAACCAATGTTTCAACTAGGATTGTCAAATGCCCTTTTTCTAGGACAAGTGAAAAGAGTGACAAGGTAAGTTTCCCAACTAGACTTGTGAGTAGGAGATTATCACCAAAATGACAAAGGACTAAGTTAAAAAGTGACTTGATCAAATGACAATCTTTTTTTGAAGCAATTATTTATGCCAAGGTATAGATAGTTGTGTTATCCTAAAATCCACAAGGTTTGTAGCCTAAAAGTCTGAAAAAGGTAGCCTAATGTGATGTTGGTATATGCAAGTAATGAGGATACTAAGGTACCTAAAATGGTGACCTAATAATGGAATGATGATATGCAAGGTGAATCGAGCAAGTTTCTCATTTTAAACAAGAATCACAACAAGCAGTTGGTCTAAAAATGGATCTCAAAGGTTTGAATATGATTTTGGAAAGAGTTTGAACTAATTTTGATTGTTTTGTTTGAAAATGTTGCTAGGTGTAATGGTTATTTTCTTGTTTGTTTGGAAGACACACACATAAAACACAATGTCTTGAGTTTGATCTTGGTGTGAAAAAGTTTGATTTCAAGATGAAAACACTCATATACAACATGCACAATCCTAGTGTTGGCAAGGAAACCATTGGTTGATATCCCCACTTGGATTTCTCCAGCCACTTAAACAAGGTAGACAAGTAGAGACTTGGTGGCACTGGCTCCCCTCCATGACAATCACTTCTCGGGCTCACCAAGTCTCATTCCCCAAAGAGGAATTTATGTCTTTACACATGAATAGCTTGAAAATATGGGGCGGCTTTAGAGGTTCGACCTCCTACGATCAATGAGAATATAAAAAGGTTTTTAGCCACTAAAAAAATTGGTTATTAGTAAAGGCATCTGTTCAAGGTGGCCATTACACGTGACGAGATTAGCTCAAGATTATGGTCAATCAAGAGGCCTCCCAGTCCCTTCCTAGGAAAGGATTTTGATGTAGCTCACGAGGCTACTAAGGGTGGCACTTGTTGGTATGACACATCCACACCTGTTGCTAAATGACTTTTCATCAAAAAACACTTTTCTTATCTAGTGGTTTAGAAGAGATTGGCTTTAGCTTGTTACCGCTCGGGTCATTCCCACCTTTCGAAGCAGGGTGGCAGGACCTCTAAAAAAAAGGTATACAAAAGCAAGGAAGTACTATGTTTTTGATCTCCCAGATCACACGAAGCACAAGGAGAGAGCATACACAATGCCTTTGCCTCACACTCACATGGGGTTCATTTTAATTCCAAAATCCAAATGTGGGGGTGGTTATACAAGTGCCATAGAAATGATTTTGATCCTCAAGATCACCAAATGGTGCGAAAGGAGAGCATATGCATTCAATGACAAGTTGCAAACCATAAAACACCAAAGCTACTTGTTAATTATAAACCTAATTAGGATGTCAAAACACTCAAGTTCTTTGTAGACCCACTAATCATTCTATGTGAAAAAAGACATTTAAGATAAAAGCAAACTAAAGGAAGAGCCTTGCAAAGCACGATTAGTAGTTTTAACCTCCAATAGTTGACAAACAAAAGCTCAGGTTTTAATTTTTAAATCTTAGACATTCAATTCTACAAAAAAAGAGTCAAATATTAGCCATGAAATAAAAAAGAAAATAAAAAAGAAAATGGCATTAATCTAATCAACAAAATTAAAATTTAATCTAAACCTAACTAAGTTAATCCAAAAAATCAATCTAAAATAATCTAGATTAAGACTATCTAAACTAAAATTGATCTAAATATTAAACTAACAAAATTAATCTAGGTTAAAATTAATTATTAAAATTAATCTAACACTTGTTGAAGGTTTTGCAAATGGGGTAGCAAGCTAAGTGGGCTTAACCTTGGGGGAAACTTTGTGGTTAAGCGCGCTTGAGCTGGAGCAGTACTGGGATGGGTGACCTCCCGGGATGGACCAATGCTTCACCTCTGTGAGCATCACCTAGATGCAATGAGTGCTAAGTGGACCATTCATTATCATGAGAGATGGGTTCTTGTGAACCACTACTCATGAATCATGGGGCAATGAGTTTGACTCGAAAACTACACAATTGAATCCTAATAGCAATATCATAATTTGACACGTTGTGGAAGAAACCTCCTACTTATCAATTGATGAGCTAAAGGGGCTCTATAATGAATGGTTCATAAGGCACAACACTTGCTGAAGGTTTTGCAAATGGGGTAGCACAAGTGGGGCTTAACCTTGGGGGAAACTCTATGGTTAAGTGCATTGAGCTGGAGCAATACTGGATGGGTGACCTCCCGGGATGGACCAATGCTTCACCTCTGTGAGCATCACCTAGATGCAATGAGTGCTAAGTGGACCATTCATTATCATGAGAGATGGGTTCTTGTGAACCACTACTCATGAATCATGGGTCAATGAGTTTGACTCGAAAACTACACGGTTGAATCCTGATAGCAATATCATAATTTGACACGCTATGGAAGAAACCTCCCACTTATCAATGATGAGCTAAAGGGGCTCTATAATGAATGGTTCATAAGGCACAACACTTGCTGATCTACTAGGATTAAGCAAGAGTACTGGGATGGGTGACCTCCCGGGATGGACCAATGCTTCACCTCTGTGAGCATCACCTAGATGCAATGAGTGCTAAGTGGACCATTCATTATCATGAGAGATGGGTTCTTGTGAACCACTACTCATGAATCATGGGTCAATGAGTTTGACTCGAAAACTACACGGTTGAATCCTGATAGCAATATCATAATTAATCTAACAGTTAATCTAAGTCATCATTAATTTAAGCTAACAAAATTAATAATCAACTAAATCTATTCAAAATCTAAATTAGAGTAATCTAAATTGTCCAAAAATTAATCTAAATCTAAAGGAATAAAAACAATTTTTTTAATCTAAATTAACAAAATTAAGATTAACCTAACAAAATTTACCAAACAAAATTTAATTTTTAAATTTAGCTATAAATTTTTTTTAACTAAATTGAGTAATCTAAATTAAACTAAAAAGGTCCCGCTACTCAATCGCCCGCCCACCGTGTTGATCCAGAGATCAAGGATAGGCGACACAAAATTTAATTTTTAAATTCAACTATAAATTTTTTTTAACTAAATTGAGTAATCTAAATTAAACTAAAAATCTAAATTAAACTAAAAATTTAAATTAAAAATCTAAACTAAAAATCTAAATTAAAAATCTAAACTTAAAATTTACATTAAAAATCTAAAAAAAACTAAAAGCCTAAAAATTAAAAATCTAAAGCTAAACTAAATTAAAGAATTTAAATCTAGATTATTCTAAAATCTAAATCAATATAAACTAAATCAAAACTAAATCCATATAAACTAAATATGATTAAGAAGGCAGTTCTACGTTCAACCAACAATTAGTTGCAGCAAACCCTCCTACACATGGCATTGATGAGAAGAAGACAAAGTTGTCGAAGTCCATAGAGAAGAAGAAAAACGTGTCGAACAACAAAGGTGTCCAAAGATGGAAGTAGCACAAAAAATTTTGAGGGCCCATTTTTTCTGCAAAATACAAGCGATTAAATCATATCAAATGATGGCATAAACAAAATGCATATCAAATGATGGCGACAACATAGCAAATGCATATCAAACGGTTTTAGCAGCATACAAAATGCATATCAAACGAAGGTAATAGAAAATGTATATTAAACGACTATAGCAGCGCAACAAATGCATATCAAACGATTGCAGATTTAAGAATGTGATTGACCAACGCAACATAGCAAATGCATATCAAACGATTGTAGATGGATCGACATAGCATAGAAAATACATATGTTTTTAAATTATAGAATGTGACTGACCAACGTAGCACAACAAATGCATATCAAATGATTGCATATTATGAGGGAGAGAAAGAGCCAAAAGGATATGAAGTAGAGTAAATAACAGTTGTAATGTGTTTATCTGCAAACAAAATAATTAGTTGTGTAGAGGAAATTATAATGAAAAGGCAACATTAAATGTCATTATCAAAAAACAAGTTTTATCGGTAGAGTTACTTAAAATTATCAGAGACAACATTAGATCACAATGAGGGATAATGTATCATCACGACCCCGCAGATATGCTAGATGCTTCTTGACAAATTTAACCTCTTTTAAACTACATAAAACAGTATTGAATATGAACCATTTAATTTTGCAGTGTTATCAATTAATACATTCCTACATTAAAAGATTATGCTGATATTAAATCCCCTTCATTGATCTTGAGTGGTTGAGCATGGATGTATTGCCTGCGTTGAAACATAAGAGCCAGTGGGGAGCTATATTAAAAAAGAAATGATATCAATTAAGGCTAAATAAACTCTTATTAAAATGCAAAGCAAAATTTAGAGAGAATAACAGTTACCACCTCATTGCAATATGTGGAAAATCTAAATAGTTACCACCTCATTGCAGTCCAAAAAGTGTGTGGAACAAATTGAGAAGTTAATGCAATATCATATCAAATCTTTTCCAAAATCTATCTTCAAGATCTACCTTTAATGCTGAGATTTGTTTGAGTATACGAAGGACAAAGATCAGATGGAACAATTAATGAGGTTGTTGCGATTACTATCTCCAACAAATCAAATCACGACTCAAATAATAAGAAAATTAACTTTTTGATGTTGGAAACAAAAGTGATTGATGCTGAAAACAAAATGGCTTTGTAATGACAAATGTTGTTTATCAAAAATCCAATCAAAAGTGAAAATATCCGTAAAAGAAATAAACGATCTTTTCAATGTAACATGCATGCAAATAATTGATGCACACAAAGTTACTGTCTGTCCCTTCACTTCATAATAATTTATTTGCAGAAATAAAAGATACCCAACAAGAGGTTAATTTCTATGGAGAGAATGGATGCGTTAGGAACTTACTGAGGGTAACTCGATTATGCAAAACAACATTCACCATGCAAAAAAGTATTATCCTTCAAACCTAAGATCATTAATGACTAATTGGTGTTGAGAAAAGAAGCTAATTGATAAACAAAAGCTAAGTAATTGATTGACAACAAAACCTAGTAAAAATAAGAGAAGCGATACCTATTAAGGAAGGCCTTTGCTCAAAGATTTTACAAAAAATTCATCAGACAAAAACATATATCCACAATAATGCGAGATGTCAGGTTCACCAAATGTATCAGGGTAAAATTTCCAAGGTTAGCTACAAATAGCATAATAAACTAAACCCTAATCAACAATAGAGAACAAAGAAAACCAAGAACAAATAAACATGAAACAATATCACCTGGTCTTCAAGCCTCCATTGAATGACCTCTATTGCTCTTCTCCATCTTGTTGTAAATAGTATTATTACCCTTAGATCTGAAGTGCAACTATAACCTATTCCCAAGACAAGCAAAATATTGAAGAATTGTGCTTAAGTAATAAAAAATTCTCAAGCATGTAGAATGTATAAGTGTGCAAAAGATGATTTCGTGACTAAGCATCTGAGTGACTAGAAATGGCTTGAGAGAGATCTTTTTAAAGAATGTAAAATTGAAAATGGATGGCCATGATTAGAAGTTGACAAAACCCTAAGATCAAAGGCTAGAATTCAATGTGATGAGTAGCATTAGGGTTCGGGCAACATTGGGTCAAAATTAGGGCAAGATTTTGAAATGAAGGGTTGAGATTTAATCGGAGACAATTAAATCAATGGTGGAGAATAAATGAGATAGAAAAAGAGGCAATTGTAAAATCAAATAATAATAGAAATTATTTGATTTATGAAGGAAAGTTGACTTTTGGAATTAATTAATGGTTTAATTCATAAATGGGAATAAGACAAAAGGTAATAAATAATTATTTTAATTATTTACTTATGGGATGAAAAGTGGGTTAAACGAATAATTTTATTTAATTGAAAGAGAAAAGGATAATGAACAAATTAAATAATTAATGGTAATTATTTAATTTGTAGCCGAAAATGAGTAATTAAATAAATTAGAAATTTATTTACTTATAAGAAGAGTAAAGATTAGTTAGTGACGTATTTAAATAAACAAATATAATTTATTTATTTAAATAATCATAGAGGAATGTAGGATATAATTAATTTAATTAATAGTGTGAAGTATGACATCAGGACATAATTACATAATTTAATTTTGTGAGGAAGAAGTGTGGTTGGCATAGAAAAATGTAGCTCAGAGGCCTATGTCATTTTTATGTGTCTACAAAATGTCCAATGCCTTACGCAAATTAGTGGCTTCTCTTATCTTAGCAATGCCCATCAAAGTAGTGCCATCAACAAATTGCAGTTGAGACTTAGAAGGTAGATCACTGCCCCAAACCCAACCTTGGATAAGACCTTGTGCCACATTAGTCTTAATAACTCTCCCCAAACCTTCAACCAAGAGAATGAATAAGGGGAAAGAGGGTCCCCTTGTCGAAGGCCTTTAGAGGCCCTAAATAATGAAGATGACTCCCCGTTGATTAAGAGAGAAAAAGAAGTGGTCATGATACAACTCATAACCCACATAACCCACTCTTTGACAAAACCAAAAGAAATAAGTACTTTATGCAAAAAAGACCACTTAACTCTATTGTAAGCCTTTGCCAAATCTGACTTGATAAACATAGAATTTTCTTTAGATGTTGCCATGGAATGAATAGTTTTAATGGAAATGACCACAACATCCAAAATTTGCCTATTCACCACAAATCCTCCTTGTTCCTCGTAAATAAGCTTGCTAATCCACTATTTCAACCTCTCAACAATCAGCTTGGAGAGAATTTTATAAACCACATTGCAAAGGACAATGGGCCAAAAAAAACTCAGCCTATTTTCCCCTTCGTAATTAGGAATGAGAGCAAGAAAAGTGGAATTCATAGCCCTCAACATCTGCTTGTTCCTCTGAGATTTGTGAACCACCTCTAATAAATCCATATTCACAATGTCCCAAAATTCCTAGAAGAATTCAATTGGAAAACCATTAGGTGCAGGAGCTTTCCCTTTCTTCATTTGAAAGACAATGGCTTCCAATTCCTCTAGGGAAATGCAACCCAAGAGGTACTCATTCATTTCCACAAAAACCAAACAAGGAATATAGGAAAGAACATGATTTTCTTCTGCCAATGCATCTGAAGAGTCCTCCTTAAATAGGGTGGCAAAGTACTACAAAGCTTCTCTAGATATATCTCCCAAGGAGGACAAATGCTCCCCCCTTTCATTCACAAGAAAAGGGATCGAATTACCATGTCTCCTAGCTTTCATAGAATTGAAGAAAAAGGCAATGTTTTTATCACTCTCTTGTAACCAATCAACTTGGGCTTTATGTTTCCAATAAATCTCCCCACACAACTCACACTCCTCTATAGCTTTCAAAGCCCTCACCTCCTCCTTAATAGAGTCCTTAAAGAGGACAAAATACCTGATCTCCTGAGTGATAGCATCCAAAGCTGCCTGAGCAGCAACTTTAGCATGAAAGATGTTGTCGAAACATTGCCTGTTCCACCTCTTAATTTGAAACTTCACATACTGCAACTGCTTGGAAAAATAATACATAGCGGTACCAAAAGCAGATCTGTCCAAATGCCACCACTCAACCACATAATCCTACAAAGAGGGATCTCGCATGCAAATAAGTTGAAACTTAAAAGAGGGAGAACGAGCAACATGAGTCGAAGAAGCAAATAACTTAATAGGCTAATGATCTGAACCCCTCCAATCTAGAATATCAGAACAAATAGACCAAGATCCACTGATCCATAAATAAGAAACCAAGAACCTGTCAAGCCTCTCAACAATACACTCCTCCCCTAATCTCCTATTGTTCCAAGTAAAGTGACTATTACTAGGCTTAATATCAACAAGATTTAGGACAAAAACATTGTCTCAAAGAATAAACGCAGAAGGTTCCAACTTCAAAGTTTCTCCCCTCTTTTCCTCCAGATCACAAATAGCATTGAAGTCGGCTGCAACAATCCAAGGGTATAGAGGTATATAACTCCAAATCAGTCGAATGTGAGACCACAAATGCTACTTACCAGGCAAATCAATAGGAGCATAAATATTGGAAAGAAGAATAGTTTCTCTAGTTTCCAGACTCGAAGCAACCATGGAAATAGAAGACTTACATGTCACCACCCAAAGAGGGTGAATCTTCAATGGATTCCATAAACAAGCTAGACCCCCTACATTACCTTGGGCCTCAATGCATTGGAATTGACCTCACCTCCAAATTTTAGGCACCAAACCACACATATTCTCAATAGACAACTTAGTTTCCTGAATGAAAATAACATCAAGCGAACGATTTCTTACCAAGTCACGAACAAATTTTTGTCAAGGGCCATTGTTCAAGCCCCTTACATTCCATAAGCTGATAATCATTTCCGAGTGAAAAAGTGAGAATCAAGAGTATTAACAAATCTTGACTCCACCAACGTCTCCCCCATCATCTTAATTTTCTCTAGATCCTTTCTCCCTGCCTTGAAAGTCTTCTCCTGAGCCCCTTTCTTAATATTTTTTTGGTGAAGCCCCAAAGAAGGAGAAGCCTTGCTTCCTTTTTTCAAATCAAACACCATCTTTGTTAATGGAAGGGAGTTCTCCTCCCTAGTATTTTCCATAGCTACAAGATCCCCAGGAACTATTAGAACCACTAGATTGAGATCAATATACATTTGCAATGCACCACTTTCCTGGGTATTATGAAGATCATCTGAAATAAAACCCTCCCGAACCACCTCCAAGACACCTTGATCTAGAGCCATCATACCCGAATTCACCTCTTGTTGACTAAGGTCATCCAACACTTCAAATCGATTAAAATGTCCCCTTCCTGCCTCTCCTTAAAAGTCCTCTTTTGTCCATGATTCCTATTACAGGGCTTAACAAAAGTGAACCCCTCATTATCTTTAACAACACCGGGAATAGGCACCTTTCCCTTGTCAACCTTAGGAGGGTTGCAAGGACGTAGAGTAGACTGGGATTTTGAAGATCTTGACCTGGGGCATCTTCACTGCAAATGACCATATTCATGGCACAACCAATAACATAAAGGAAGAGTCTCATAGTCTAGCTGCTATATCCAAGAAGATGCACCCACATGAGTTTCTAGAGAGTCTGGAAGAGGGTTACTCAAATCAATCTCAACACAAATGCGAGCAAAATTCATTACCTTTCTATCCTGCATTTTCTAAGAGGGACCCATCGGCTTCCCTAGAAGTAGAGGAACCATTTGCAAGATGTCATTTCTCCAACACTCCACTAGGAACCAAGGGAGATGCACCCACACCGAAACATGATTCAAAAGCTCCTTCGACGGGTTAAAACCAGTGTGCCAAGGTTTGATGAATAAACCAATCTGGTTGTGAAAATAAGGCCCTCCCTCAAAAACTCTGATGCAATCAACCATGCAATTAAAGATGGCCATAAACTAGCTGTTTGCTAAAAAGATCACTTCCATTTTGCCTTCCAGAGCCCAAGTTCGTTGAGTCCACACCTTCGAGAATAGGAGAGAGACCCACATACCCATGAATTTGCAAATCAATGCTTGATTTGAGAAGTACTCCACATCCTCAGCGATAGATTCTAGTTGAATCACCAAAATAGGTCTATCTTTCCTCCTCTCCAGACACCCATTAAGTTTTGAAATGCAAGGACCCCAGCCAAAGTCGTACCCTCCATTTGCGAAGCTTTATTTAGGAACTCATTGGCATCAAAAGGCCTTGAAGAGGACGGGCTATCAACATGCAAAGAAGCCTTAAAATGCATTCCTTGAAATGAACTGAAAGATTCTAGTGAAGCCAAATCCAAAGAAGAGATAAGCGACCGTATTTCTCCTCTCTACGCACAAGCCAAAAAGCAAAGGACAAAAGGAGGATAGTCGATCAGCCCGACACAAAACAATGAACACAAAGAAGCCACCCAAGAGACAACCCCCATACACCAATGAACACTCCACACCCCACTAAAAAATGCAGCAAAAACCCCCACTATGAAGCACCATCGAGAAACACCCAACCCCTAGCTCCAAGCACAACCTCCAATCACGAAATTTGTAAGAAAAACAAAAAAAATACCCTGATCTCATCAACATCCCACCCCACATTCAACCACACACTGATCTTTGGCTAAATTAATGCCTTGCACATGCAAACAACACATGCAATAAAAGTAGATCACGACCTATAGGCAATGGGCATGCACACAACTTGCCTAGCACACCTGCATTGCACCTCCAAACACCCCCCAAATATCTATAATAGTTTAATAATGAAATAGAAATGAATTTAATTTAATAAAATAAAATATATAAAATTAATTATAAATGTCTAAACTAATTATCGATTAATTACTTGATAAGTAAGAGGTATTTTCCATAGTGTGTCAAATTATGATATTGCTATTAGGATTCAATTGTGTAGTTTTACGAGTCAAACTCATTGACCCATGTTTCATGAGTAGAGGTTCACAAGAACCCATCTCTCATGATACTGAATGGTCCACTTAGCAATCTAGGTGATACTCATAGAAGTGAAGCACTAGCCCTTCTTGGGAGGTCACCCATCCCAGTACTACTCCAGCTTAAGCATGCTTAACCACAAAGTTTTCCCGAAAGCTTAAACCCACTTAGCTTGCAACCCCATTTGCAAAACCCTCAACAAGTGTTGTGCCTTATGAAACCCAATACTACTCCAATTCAAGCACACTTAACTACAAAGTTTTCCCCAAGGTTAAACCCACTTAGCTTGCAACCCATTTGCAAAACCTTCAACAAGTGTTGTGCCTTATAGCTAAGTGGGTTTAACTTGGGGAAAACTTCGTGATTAAGTGTGCTTGAGCTAGAGTAGTATTGGGATGGATAACCTCCTGAGAAGGCCCAATGCTTCACCTGTGTGAGTATCACCTAGATCATTGGGTATCATGAGAGATGGGTTCTTGTGAACTACTACTCATGAAACATGGGTCAATGAATTTGACTCGTAAAACTACATGGTTGAATCCTATAATAAGACTAATTTTTATAACTCATGAAAAAAAAAAAACGATTATTTATTTTCTCGATGAAATCGAATACCTAACTAAAAAGACATTCCCACCATAAATCAAGTTCTCCGAACAATGAAGATGCTAAATAATTTTTTTCCAAAACTTAATTTGTAAACTCGTCGATTGTTTCAGTTACTTTTATTTAGGGTTTATGTGGGTTTATGTCTTTAATGGTCGCGCAAAGTTGACGATCGTTGTCATCGTTTTTCTTCCTTTTAGCTAGCTGTCTGTTAATCGTCAGAATGGCTGCCAATGCCCCCTCCGGACTAGACAAAGAGCAGGTATGTTATACAGTTCCCTTCACATAAATTCTGTATTGTAAATAAGAGATTTAAAATGATCGTAAGAGTAAAGATTTCTGCGATTCTAGCTTCTAGGGCTTTGAAGCCCTGCAATATTGAAATATTTCATTAACAGTATGCGAATATTTCCAATATATTGTTTAAACTTAGCTGTAAATGGTCCGATATAGCAATATAGGATATTATGGAGGCTCGTTTTCGCGAAAGAGACTTTTCTTTTGGGTTATTTGCAAAATGTAGAGAGACAATGGTAAAGTTAAAAGTTTGCTCCTTATGTAACAGCCAAGCCAGATGGCAATTTGGCATAAAAACTCTAGACGGGAGTTTCTTGCCACTTCATAAATTATTTAAAGATTGTCCTACTGGGCTCTGATTTTATGACAAGTTCGAAGTGAACTGAAGCATGCCAATCGACGTACCTCATGAATTTTGAATTTATAGGAAGTTTGAAAAAGTTGAGTTTTGCAGAGAAATATCATTCTGTATAAAGGTCTTCTGAAAAGGGAAAATAATTCTGGCATTTGATTCTGGAGAGAGTGATGTTCACTTCAATGCCATTGCCTATACATGCCAGTGGATGAATCTAGGAATTAAAAGAAATAATTGAAAATGGACATTAATAGCGAAGAAGCGACAGCAGAGTAGGAATTTGGAGTTGTAACTTACTGCATTAGGATTTAGTTTCAATAGCATGTAAACAAGAATGACTGGTTTTTTTGTCTGGTTGCAGATTTTTGGCATGGCAGAGCAGGAAATGGCATACAGAGTTGAACTTTTCAACAAGTATTTCATTATTTCTTATACATCACGTTTACACATTCTCAGTAGTAGATGTAAAATAATAAGGATTTGTTGTTTGGATTCTTTATTTTTCTGTCTTGTGTTCATTCTTGAGTTTATTGAAATATACATGCTCTGCAAATTAAATTTTTTCCATTCATACTGACACTTCAGAACTGGTCAAAAAAATGTACATCAATCTTGGTAATTTAGGCACGTTAAACTTTTAGATTTGTAACCTTAAGTGGGACGCATTGAATGCCACTGACAACATGGTGCTAACCGAAGGCTTTTATGAATTAATTTTAATTTAAGAATTTGGGTTACACTCATACACAATAAATTTTGATGAATTAATAAAAGTATAAAACTAAGCACCAGATTTTGAATGGGTGTTTTCTCGGATCACTAGGTGAGAACTATTTATTCCCAAAGTCTTGATTCCTCCATTTGGAATCCCTTATGTTCAAATGCTTAGTTCGATTGGAAAACTTTCCCCCAAAAGATGGTTCAGAAGAATGATTCAAAACTGGAGGAAGAAAAAGTTTTCACAGGGTGATCCAGCAACCTGCTGTCAAAAACTTAAGCAAAAAAATAACCTTGACACATTTAAGAACAATATGATGCTCATAGAATAGATGGTCAGAGGATAAGCACACAGATACACTAAAAGTCACAGTCACCAGTCATGTGACATTGTGAAAGAAGACTAGGAAGATCAAGGTAAAATATTACTAAGATGAAAACAACTCGAACATGACTGCCACTGTGTTTCTAATCTTTGTTTCTATTTACCTTGTCACAGAAGCTCAGCTTCTTCAAATAACTCAAATTGATAATTTGTTAAGACTTTCTAGATCCAGGCAAAAATATTTGCATCCTTCTTACCAAAGGTTTTAGTTTCAAATCTTTCTAGAGGGTGCTCATTTTTTCACCGGAAATATGTCTGGCTCAGAGTTGATAATTTAGGAGAATCATCCTTTTCAAGAACTAGGAGGTTTTCCAGAGTTGTTTAAAAGTCTTGCTGAATTTGCAACGAACTCCCACTCCCCTGTCACATATTTTTGTCAACTGTGCATACACAGACATGTTTTTGGTTGAAATATGTAAAGTAGTTGCCTATTTGACCAAATTATTCAATTTAAAATTTGATTTCAGAATATTTTTATTGTTTGTTTGATCCAAAAAATTGGATCTTAATCATTATTGAAGGGTCAATTGTCGTCACTATCAGCCTAGAAGATTGTGAAGAACTTCAAAGACTCAGAAAACTTGCAGATGACAATTTCAAAGCCAACCAAACATTCCACTGTACTGAAGATTACCTTGAGTTGATCTGGAGCATCTTAGGGAAGCTAAATTTTCAAGGGAATGTTGCAGAAAACAAAGCATTTTTTGTTGGTGATGAAACTGCCAGTTATAGAAGGGGTTTGCAATCACTCTGGCAGTTTCACAATTGCCAGTCTGATGAAAGCAGTTGTTTAGTACAGTTTGTCTTATTGGGCAGAGCAATGGTTGCAAACATTGTCTCTTCCTCTTCCAAGCGTTTTCTTTGAAGAAACCTGCCTGAGGAGACTTGTTAGAGTTTAACAAGGGCTGGTTCATACTCTGATCTTCGTAAGTGATGTACATAATTTTCATGGAGTTGCAGGCATGTTGTAGGTGTGGAACTCATTTGTTCTTGTTTGCATGAGTTCATTAAGGTTCTACTGCCATTGGACCTACTTATAGAGGCTGATATATAATGACATGAGGAGTTCAAAGCTCACTTTTGCAGGAGTTTTTTTCCCATTTAAGGGTTTCTCCAGGTGTATGCTTGTTTAGTTTTGTTTTCATGCACACTTCTTCCTGTTTCAGTCTTTTTCCTGTACTTTAAGGCTACATTGCAAGTATTCTTTTGAACTCTGATTTCTTTGAGCTAGTGACAAGTTTATTGGTCAAGAAAAGGGAATATTTGAAGCTAGTAGAGATAAATTCTTAATTAGTGAACAGTGAAGTGTAATCTCCACTGCAGTTTGCGGATCAGATTGGCGACTATAATAAAGTAAGCCACTGTTTTAGTGAGGTAGTTATTCATGGTGCCAAATTTTGTTAAGAGGCAGATTTGAGGTGAAGAGTAAGGAGAACACACCAACCAATAACTGGAAGAGAAGGCTCTTTTATCTGTTGATTCCTATCAATAGGAGATTGTCTTGGAGAGAGGTAAAAATAATTGCTGTGTATCACACGGTATTGGAATCAGAAGTCCCCTTATTCTCCATTTGAAGATGGGAGGTTGCTGAGCAGGATTCCATTCTAAGATGTTATTTGTCTCAACATCTCAACATCTCTATTTCTGGATGTCTCAAAAAACAGCTAGTAATTAGCAACCCTTGGAAATCATTTTCAAGAACTTGCAACTGCATTAGCATTTCAATATAGCCAAATAAGAGATGTCTTGTGCATTAAATTTTGTGAGCACTCTTCCGCTTCCTTTGAATTTTTTCTTATTCCTTTTTTACATACAGTCCAAGTGCCTCATTATAAGAAATCAGTCAGAAGTCGTCCATATTAGCATATTGCAAACATGAATTTTAGATATTGAGATAAGTTATCATCAAACAAGTGAATGCCTTTAGGCTTTTAATCATTTCTCCCAAACCATCCAGCCATCTTGTCCACCTCAAAGGGCCATGCTTACATTCATAGAAGGTTCAGGATCTTGAAAATTTTCTTTTAAATTAAATTTCAAACAAACTCTACAGACACTGTTCAACATTGAGGTTTATTTTGGACAAATAAGTATTTAAACTGTGTAGACCAGGCAAACTGTTCTCACTTTTATATTATTTTTCTTTTGAGCTTTTCTACCAGTGAAACAGTCATTGACATTATATTTATATTATTAACATACTTACAAGGAAATGAAGGACATTTATCATTCTATTTTACCATTTCTCAACCATTCAACAAGAAAACAATTTAAGAGTAAGGGAGAAGAAACCGAGGGTTTTTTGAAGCAAAGAAAATGTGCTTCTGTGTAATGTCCCAAATTTGAAATGATCAATCGAGCCGACTTGTTTAAATTCAGTGTTTCTAAACACCAATAAATTAATTAGGATTTGGCCGACCATTTGGTTGGCGCCTTGTTTATTGTAATTTTTGCATTTCAATTTTATTTCTGTTGGGCCAACATTTGTGAGACCAAGTATTTATTGGTCATTTGCTGCTCTCTCCTGGCATCACGAATTTTAGACTCGATCTGGCCAAGTTTGCGCAGAGGACGTAGTCACTCTGGCATTGGTGCTTAGGTTTGTGCGTAGCCTCAACCTGGGGAAATTCGTGTTTACCAACGTCATTCTCCTATAGTCGCTCACTCCAGGTTTAATTGCAGGTTGGTGGCGAATTGGGTATAGCGCATCTTATAGATTCGATCACCTCAAAGGAAGTATTTTCGATAATAGGCATGGAGCTTTGGCAACGAAATGGGAGTTAGAATACATTCGGGTCATCTCATTTTGAACAAGCGATCTGAAATCAATTGCTATTCCACACTTGGTTGGTGGCGACCGACGCCATTGCAAGGGCGGAGGATGCTGAGAGTTGATCGCTTCTTAGTCGGGCCTCAAGTTGGACGCACTCCTAGACGCGAAGGAACCTATCGACTAGCCAATCCAGTGCAGGAACTGATCGATCACTCCATTCAATCAATTCTGTGGCAGTCGCACTCCTGGGGCATGTAATCGATTTATTCTTTGTTGTGAACGGGAATGTCATTCTGACTATATACTTCTTTGCGTACTACCTGGTGAAATAGTTAATCCATTTTATTGTGTTCCAAATTTGAGCTCTTTTGTCAAAATTAATTTCCAGATAATATCGCCATCATCTATTGTGGTATCCTGTCCATTTGTTGGAATCTGTCTGTGAAATCTTACAGTGATATCCGTTTATGTCTCTGTGGCGAGCAAGTATAGTTTTGGCGTTTTAATTTGGATGTGTTGCTATTATGATTGCTGTCCCAATTGGTTTCTGGAGGCATCATTATAAGCAAGTCTCTTATAGTGGTATCAAAGCTTCTGACCCTGCCAGCCTGAGGGTATTGCATGAGTCAAAGGGATCAACGCACCATCGAAAGGGAAAAGAAGAAAGCAACAAGTGAATCTTTGGGAATAGGAGACAGAGGCAAGAAGATGGGAGATAAAGATGACCAATTCGATGACCAGTTCGAAGCTTTCTTAAAAAGGATGGCCAGTGTGCAGGAACAAATGGCCAAGCAGTAGGAACAAACAAACCAGATGATATTAACAATGATGCAATCTATGAATGATAGGAGCAACAATGACAAATCAGTTTCAAACAACGGGCCAAAAGGCAGTCAGTCCAATAACCCCGGATCTGAAAATCAAAGCAATAAGGGTTGGCGTCCCACACAACCCACTTTCCTACCCAAGCATGGATCGAATCATGGAAGTGACGAACAAAATCTAATGGAAGGAGACATTAACGCTAGCATGGAAGCCTATATGCAGATCGACCCTGAGATAAGTCAACAACTTTCCTTCATTCAATTTCACAATATAAAGAATGGTTCCAAGGGAAGCCAAGTTACTTACCACCCCAACAAGGATCTGCAACACAGGGTGAGTAAGCTAACACTTCTGACATTCGATGGCTTAGGAAATATGACTGCTCAATCATGGATATGGAATTTGGACACTTATTATTCTCTCAGCCCCATGACTGAAGAGGAAGCCATCAAGTTTGCCATCCTACATCTAGAGGGTTTAGCTCATGAGTGGTGGCACCATGGCATTGTGACTCAAGGATTTGGACAGGTATCTACTTATGTTGAGTTCACATAGAAGTTGACACAGAGATTCGATAGGAAGGATCCGGAAGCATACTTCCAGGAGCTAACAAGACTCAAGCAAACAAGCATTATGGATGATTATGTTTTAGAATTTCAAAGACCCGCAGTAATGGTATCAGATTTTTTGGACAAGAGGCTTGTGTTCTTTTTCATTGAAGGCCTATCAGAGTCATTTCGTGGCTTGGTGAGAGCTTTGGAGCCAACATCGTTAGAGGAAGCCATTCAAAAAGCCTTAAGTCTTGAAGATTCCACCAAGAAAGGAAAAACTATCAGCAAAAACACACCAGCAGGGCAGCCAAAGAAGCCTTTCATTAAGGCTAATCCACCACCAAAGGCCCCCCTTATAGGACCACATGGCATGTCAAGGAATGAACATCGCAAGAAAGGCTTGTGCTACTATTGCAATGAGAAATGGAACAATCAACATTGATGCCAAGGAAGGGGACAAGTGTATTACATTGAAGTGGTTTCCGATGATTAAGCAAAAATGAAAGAAGAAGTCAACGAAGAAGACAATAATGGGGAAGATTAGGAGCTCATTGTTGAAAGGGGCCCCACGGGAGGTACTCTTGCAACACTCTCAGGAGCACCACGATACCATTCTCTCCGAGTGAGGAGAGTTCTTCAAGGGCAGAAAGTGACGGTGTTGATAGATAGTGGAGCCACTCATAACTTCATTGACAAGAGGACAGTGGCCAAGTTGCGCTTGGGAGCAGATGACTTTGAAGGGTTTGATGTTGTGGCAGCTGGAGGGAACATCCTTTCTTGCACCAAACGGATCCAACAAATGGAGCTGATCTTGGGTGGGCACAAGATGAAGGATGATTTCTATGTTGTTGATATCTGTGACACGGACATGGTCTTGGGTGTTCAGTGGCTTCATTCATTAAGGGAGTACACTACCAATTATCAAACTATGGAGCTGAAATTCAAGCATAATGGCAAAGAGGCTGTCCTCAAGGGTCTTTCCAAGAATGGCCCTATGGTAGTTTCAGCAAAAAGAATGGAGCGATCTTTTAGGAGAGATGAAGTAGCATGGGCAGCGGAGTGTTTGATTTCAGACTCTAGTCCATCAAAGGAAGAAAGAACCTTTCCCCTTCACATTCAAGCTATTATGAACAAAAAATGCAAGGTGTTTAGCGAGATTCCATCGGGGTTGCCGCCGGATAGGGGGTTTCAGCATGTGATAGAGCTTGAAGAAGGGGCCAAACCAGTTATCACTACTCCATATCATCATCCGATGATGTACAAGGAAGAGATCGAGAAGGCCATCAAGGAGTTGTTGGATATGGGGCACATACGACCAAGCTCGAGCCCTTTTGCCTCATTCGTGGTGTTGATCAAAAAGAAGGATGAGACATTTAGAATGTGCATCGATTATAGAGCTCTCAACAAGAAGACAATCAAGAACCACTATCCTATTCCCCAGATCGATGAATTGATATATGAGCTACATGGGGCAGTGTATTTTTCCAAGATTGATTTGCGTTCAAGATATCATCAGATTAGAGTCAGAGATGGGGATGTGCATAAGACAACCTTCAGATCCATTATGGGCATTATGAGTTCTTGGTGATGCCGTTTGGGTTAACTAATGCCCTATTACATTCTAGTCTTGCATGAACTAGGTATTCATCCTTCAGTTGAGAAAATTTGTGTTGGTTTTCTTTGATGACATCTTGATCTACAGTAAGACATGGGAA
This sequence comes from Sequoiadendron giganteum, assembly GCA_007115665.2. Lineage (NCBI taxonomy): Eukaryota > Viridiplantae > Streptophyta > Pinopsida > Cupressales > Cupressaceae > Sequoiadendron > Sequoiadendron giganteum. The sequence goes on along the minus strand of CM021104.1, from coordinate 418,392,874 downwards.
GAACATTTGAGGCATATAGAAGAGGTGCTTGCATCCTTGAGAAGAATTCATTCTATGCTAAGATGTCAAAATGCGAATTTGGGATGACTGAGATTTTGTATTTGGGCCATAAGATCAGCGCTCAAGGGGTTAGTGTTGATGAGGAGAAGATCAAGGCTATTCAGGAATGGGCTAGACCTAAGAATTTGACTCAGTTGAGGGGATTTGTGGGCCTTTGCAGCTACTATAGAAGATTTTTAAAGGGTTTCTCCCAGCTTGCAGCACCCTTGACTAATTTGACCAAGAAAGGAGCCTTCTCTTGGAGTCCCACAACACAATAGGCATTTGACAAACTCAAGGAGGTAATGAGTTCGTGTCTTGTTTTAGCTATTCCAGACTTCTCATTCCCTTTTGTACTTGAGTGTGATGCTTCAGGGGAAGATATTGGAGCGGTGTTGATGCAAAATAAGCACCCCATTGCTTATGAGAGCAGGAAACTCACAAATGCTGAGAAGGGTTTCTCCATCTATGATAAGGAGATGTTGGCTATCATGCATGCCCTTGCAAAATTTAGATAGTCCTTGGTTTGTGGGAGATTTGTGGTAAAGACGGATCATAACAGTTTGAAGTACTTCCTCAATCAGCGTGATTTGAATGATAGGCAACAAAAATGGGTAAGCAAGCTTCAAGCCTATGGTTTCGACATTGAATATGTGAAAGGCAAGAACAATGTGGTAGCAGATGCTCTCTCTAGGAAGCCTTATCTATGCGCTATGACTGATATATCTGTTGATTGGAGGATGGGCATTATAGGTGAGTATGTTAGAGATTCGTTTGCTAATGATATTTTGGAGGGAAAAGTAAATGATGACAGGTACAAGGTGGTTGAAGATCTCATCCTCTATAATAATCGGATGTATCTTGTGCCTCCCTCTAAGATCAAAGATAATATTATGAGAGCTTGCCATGACACTCCTCTTGCTGGCCATCTTGGGTTCTATAAGACATACAAGCAAGTGAGGGAACGTTTCTCCTGGAAGGGGCTGAAAAATGATATCTTGTAGCATGTAAGAGAATGTTTGGTGTGCCAACAAAATAAAACAAAGAATCTATTACCAGCTGGTTTGTTGCAGCCCTTACCTATTCCAGATCGAAAATAGGAGAGCATATCGATGGATTTCATCACCGGGCTTCCAAGGGTGCAAGGTAAAGATTGTATTTATGTTGTGGTGGATAGACTCACTAAATATGCTCATTTCTATGCCATCACTTCAGAATTTAAAGCTCCTCAAGTTGCAGATCTGTTATTTAGAGAAGTATTTAGACTCCATGGGCTACCAAGAAATATTGTGAGTGACAGGGATAGCAGGTTCATCAGCTTGTTTTGGCACACACCGAATTAACCCCCAACACTAGCTATCATCCCCAAACAGATGGACAAACGTAAATCACGAATAAGTGGATTGAGGGATACTTGAGAAACTATGTGACAGGACAGCAATCCACTTGGGTGAAGTTGCTACATCTTGGAGAGTTTTGCTACAACACCACCCATCACATGTCCATCGGAATGTCTCCTTTCAAAGCACTCTATGGTTACGAGGCTACCTACTTCATGAATCTAATTCTTGCAGATAGCAAAGTCCCAAGTGCTAGAGACATGGTGCAACAAAACATGGATATCATGAATTCTTTAAAAGAAAATCTGCAGTGTGCCCAAAATCAGCAGAAGTTATATGCAGATCAGCGAAGGACTGAGAGGGTCTTTGAGGTTAATGACATGGTGTATTTGAGATTGCAGCTGCACAGGCAGCCATCTCTCAAGGGGAACGAAGCGGAAAAGCTGAAACCTAGGTTCTATAGGCCATTCAAAATCACAAGGAAGATTGGATAGGTTGCATATGAGCTTGAGTTTCCTCCAAGGAGCAGAATTCATAACATTTTTCATTTATCATGCCTGAAGAAGGCATTGGGTCAGTAGGTCACACCATCACTAGAGTTGCGACCCGTTGATGATGAAGGCAAATTGATTCTCGAGCCTAAAACGGTGTTGGACGTAAGAGAGAAGCAGTTGAGGAACAAAGTCATTCCGTAGTATTTGGTGAAGTGGAAGAATTTGCCAGTTGAAGACGCAACATGGGAGGGTGTGGAAATTTTTGAACATCCTAATCTGAGGTTGCTAGAGGACCAACAACCATCTGGAGGTGGGGACTGTAATGTCCCAAATTCGAAATGATCAATCGAGCCGACTTGTTTAAATTCAGTGTTTCTAAACACTAATAAATTAATTAGGATTTGGTCGACCATTTGGTTGGCGCCTTGTTTATTTTAATTTTTGCATTTCAATTTTATTTCTGTTGGGCTGACATTTGTGAGACCAAGTATTTATTGGTCATCTGCTGCTCTCTCCTGGCATCACGAATTTTAGACTCGATTTGGCCAAGTTTGCGTAGAGGACATAGTTCATCTGGCATTGGTGCCCAGGTTTGTGTGTAGACTCAACCTGGGGAAATTCTTGTTTACCAGCGTCATTCTCCTTCAGTCGCTCACTCCAAGTTTAATTGCAGGTTGGTGGCGAATTGGGTATAGCGCATCACTTACAGATTCAATCACCTTAGAGGAAGTATTTTCAATAATAGGCATGGAGCTCTGGCAATGAAACGGGAGTTAGAATACACGTGGGTCATCTCATTCTGAACAAGCAATCTGAAATCAATTGCTATTCCACACTCGGTTGGTGGCGACCGATGCCACTGCAAGGGCGGAGGACGCTGAGAGTTGATCGCTTCTTAGTCGGGCCTCAAGTTGGATGCACTCCCAGACGCTAAGGAACCTATCGGTTAGCCAATCCAGTGCAGGAACTGATTGGTCACTCCATTCAATTGATTCTGTGGCAGTCGCACTCCTGGGGCATGTAATCGATTTATTCTTTGTTGTGAACGGGAATGTCATTCTGACTATATACTTCTGTGCGCACTACCTGGTGAAACAGTTAATCCATTTTATTGTGTTCCAAATTTGAGCTCTTTTGTCAAAATTAATTTCCAGATAATATCGCCATCATCTACTGTGGTATCCTGTCTGTTTGCTGGAATCTGTCTGTGAAATCTTACAGTGATATCCGTTTATGTCTCTGTGGTGAGCAAGTATAGTTCTGGCATTTTAATTTGGATGTGTTGCTATTATAATTGCTATCCTAATTGGTTTCTGGAGGCGTCATTATAAGCAAGTCTCTTACATTCTGCTAAAGTCTTTTAAATCTATATAGGCTGTTCGGTTCTGTCCAAGAGACCCAGCTGTTAATTAACACATATCAGCTTTAAAAGTTCAATTTGCTGTATTTCAAAGTAGAACAATCCTTCATCTTTGCAAGAGGAATACCATTTGCTTAAAGATTCTACAATGTAGCATGAATGGCTTTCTGTCTGTTCCATAGTCAAATATGTAGGAGAAAAACAAATAATTTTAAATCAACTCTCAAGATTTCCACATAAAATTAAACTAAGCAGAATCTTGATATTCAATGACAGAATTGCCACAGACAGAGTCAAAGAGATAAGTTTCTCATGTGTGTTTCTGTAGGGGAAAACCCCCAAGAATGTTGCCGGTGCAACTATTTACATCGTCTATTGTAATGAATCTTCTTCAAAATCCATTTAGGGGCATCATGTCCTTGATAAAGCTGGCTGAAATTAAACACATTATGAAGAGAAGCATGTAGAAGAGACTGAAATAAATAGCTGGCTGAAATTAAAAACATTATGAAGAGACGCATGTAGAAGAGTCTGAAATATCAAATAAATAGCTGGCTGAAATTAAAAAACATTAAGAGAAGCATAAATATTAGTCTGAAATAAAGTCTCTGACTGATGTTGGATATCCCAACAAGAAGAAAAATAGTAATGCCATTTGTTTTGCTTCATTTCAACTCTATACAGAACTAATGACCACGTGTATAAGAGAAGCATTGGTATGAAAACAATTCCAAGATGTCTTATTACCTTATTAGGACCATGGTAATTCATTCTGCATTGCCAGTCAGTCTGGTGGGTAATCTATCCAGCCAGAGCATAAGCCTTTTGCAGGTAAATAGTTGATTCAGAAGCTGGGAAATATGGAAATTGCTTAAAACTCAAGCTAGACAAATTCTCCTTTTTAAAGCTTTGAAATTTTTAATATATTATCTGCAAACTGAACATCCACAGGTGATCCCTGATAAGGAGAGGCAACCCTCCCACTGGTGGGTCTATAGTAAAATCTCTTAACAAATAAAGAATCACTTCGACAACAAAAACATATAATGAAGCAAGGGGTCATTGTTGGTGTTAGAAGTATTGTCATTGATGTCAAAATATCACACTGTCATATAGATACGTCAAAGCAAATTATGAAAGTTTATAAACAGACTTTAGGGAGAATTGTGGGAAATATTTTGTGAAATATTGTATATATTATTTGTTGAAAGAGAGGGTGACTATATGAATAGAAGAACAAAAGTATAATTTGTGTGTGAGGCGACATAATTCAGACTAAGGAAGCAGATCAATCGAGAAGATCTCAAACAGATTTCAGATTTCAGTTTCATCATAGAGAAGATATCGACTATAAATTCATGTCATTGGGAAAACATAAACGACGAATAAAAGATCACATTGGAAAGCAATAATATTATACCACCCCTGCCAAATGCAAGATCACTATACACTCTCATGATATACTCTTGTGGGACGTTCAAGTGCATAGCCGCCAGTATGGTTGCTTTCAGATTTAGGGGTGTTCATAGAGTGGCGGATTACTATTAACAAAGCAACGATGATCATTAAGGAATTACGAGGGTCTTAAAGAAAAATATTGTTTCTGAAGAATTCAACCAAGAAATGATAATTAACCAAACGAATCAATAAAGACAAGACAAAGGCACGACTTTATGAAGGAATACGATTTCATCAAATGATGTGATATGTTAAGACTAAATCCAATTATGAGTCAAAAAAGGAAACACGTCTTCATGAAGAGCCACGGTTCTCTAAATGGAATGGTGTGAATGAACTTTTGAAGAGACATGTCTGAAGTTATAGATGTATCTTAAGAGATGTAAATGAGGCTATTGAAAAGACGTGTATAAAAAAAAACAGGTGTATTCTTTAAAGGAGACGTTGTGTTCTTTTATCACAAAGTTATCAAAAATTAAAAATGAGATAATACGATTTCATGAAGCGCCTCATTCTAAGTGGTATAAACCCCTAAATGCTAAACCCTAAACAAAAATAAGAGAGATCCGAAGTGGTGTGTTCCAGCCTTGGAAGGATATGTTTAATATTAAACAAAACACTTGAAGTGATACGTTGGAAAACTAAATCTTATTTTCAAAGATTAAATTTGATAAGATGTGATTAAGACATGAAGAGGCAGATTTTAAATAATGTGTTCTTTCGTCAAGGGTTGCAACTCATAAGCAACATATAAAATCCATATTCAAAACAGATTTGTAAGTGTGGTTGTGTGAGTAAGAGAGCAGTTCAGTCAGATTTCCATCTCCTTGTGTGGGCTGAAGGTGATATTATTTATCACATAGAGCAGATAGGAGAGTTGGGTTTGTGCAGATCAGATTGAAGGCAGTCTCACTTCCATCAAGTCAAGGATCGGTGCCTTGTATTAGGGGTTGGTGCTCCTTGTAGGCAGGTGTCTACTAAATTTGTGAAGGTCTAGGTGTTCCTTGTAGGCTACATTCTACTAAATCGTCTTGGTGTAAATCTGTAGGTTGGTGCCTACTTTAAAAATAGTATTTCAATAAAGTTGTATCAATTTGGGGAAATTGGTTCATATCAAAAATTGATTGTAAAAAGTTTGAAATGATTAAGAAATAAAAGTTTGTGATTGATTTACTGATTCACCCCCCCCCTCTCAGTAAATCTTTTGTGCTCTTCAATTGGTACCAGAGCAAGGTCCTTCTTGAAAGCCTAACCGCTTGAAGGAGATCCTTAAGAGCACATATGGCGAATTCAAGCAACACTGTGAAAGCACCCATCTTTGATGGGACTAATTATGCCTTTTGGAATATCAAGATGGAAGCATACTTGAATGCACTTGGGTTTGATGTGTGGCAATCTGTTGTTGATGGGTATTCACCTCTAGCTACCCCTCCAACGGATCAAGCAGGGAAAAAGAGAAGTGAAAACAATGCAAAGGCCAAGCATGCTCTTCTTTGCAGCCTAACAGATTCTGAATTTACAAAAGTCATGAGATGCAAATCAGCAAAAGAAATTTGGGACAAACTTCAAAATATTTATGAAGGAGATGCAAAAGTTAAAAAGGCAAAGTTGCAAATTCATAGAAGAAAGTTGGAGACTCTCAAAATGGAGGATGATGAAGATATTGCTTCATATTTCCTTCGTGTTGATGAAACAGTGAATATCATGAAGGGACTTGGTGAAGAGATCAAGGATGACTTCATTATTGACAAAATTCTAAGATCTCTTTCAACAAAGTTTGAAGCCAAGGTTGCAGCATTGGAGGAATTAACAAACTTGGATCAGCTAACCAAAGATGAATTACATGGAATCCTTGCTGCCTATGAGATGAGGATTGAAGGAAGATCACCACAAAAGGAAGTCTCATTCAAAGCATCCAAAAAGGGCAAGAACAAGCATGAAGAAAAGGATGAAAAATCAAATGATGAAGCAGAAGCTTACTTTATAGGTAAACTTAAGAAAGGAAAAGGAAAATACAAAGGAAAATTTCCTTTTAAGTGCTTCAATTGTGGAAAAGTTGGACATTATGCCTCAAAATGTCCTCAAAATGAAAACAGCTCTAGTGAAGAAGAAAAAGAAATCAGCAGCAAGAAAAAGGGAAAGAAGAATTTCAATAATAACTCAAAAAGGAAGTTTCAAAAACATAAGAAGAGTTTTTATTCAAAGAAAGATAGTAGCACCTCCGAAGAACAAAGTGAAGATTGCTCTAGCAATGTTGAAGAGGAAATACTATTCATGGCTGAATGTGAAGAACTAAATGCGGATGAAGTTTTTGATAAAGAAGAAAAGATTGATCAAGAATGTAATGAAGAAGAGGAAGTGGATCTTGAAGAAGAACTGCACTATGCTTATAAGAAGAATGAAGATTTGAAGAAGAAAGCTGCCAAGTACAAATTGAAGGTCAAAGTGATAACAAAAGACTTGGAGAATTCAAACAAAACCATTGAAGATTTGAGAGCTCAAATCATGGAAGCTGAAAGAAATGAAGAAGAATTGAAAAACAAACTCAATACAAAGGAGATGAAATGTAACAAGCTGGAGCAAGAGATAGCAATGCTAAAATTGGAACTGGAGAAAACAAAGGTTCAACACACAAAGATTGATGAAGAATCTAGCAAGTTGATTGAGCTAATGAAGGCTCAAGATGTTCTTCAAAGCAAAATGGGAGGTAGTTTTGAAGAACAATCCAAGAAGGTCACTAATTCCAAAAAGGATTTCAAGACCTTCTCAAAGCAAGTTGAAGAAGAATGGATAAGTGCTGATCCTAAAAGAAAATCAAACACTAGGCAATCATATACATTCAATGGGTATTGTTTTCTATGTAACAAATTTGGCCACAAGGCCTTAAACTGTAAAAATAAAGTGAAAAATATTCCTAGCTACCTTAGGAGAGATTATAATCCTTTCACACCATTAATGGACTATAATAGTTTATGCTACAATTGTAATAACCTTGGGCACCAAGCTCAAGCTTGTAGGACAGCTTTTAATGATTCTCCAAAGCAAAACAAGAAGGAAGATAAGTCCATTAAAAGGAAAGAAGTGCCTATCAAAGTGTGGAAGAAAAAGGAGAAATCAATGTTCATTCAAACCGCCTTACATGCTGAAAGTAAGAAAGATAGATGGTACATTGATAGTGGGTGCTCAAAGCACATGACAGGTGACAAGAGCAAATTCATCTCTCTTGAACCTACTGATGAAGGAACAGTAAGATTTGGTGATAATACAAGAAAACAAATAAAAGGAAAAGGAACACTTAGTCTAGATAATGGGAGAACAAAAACAGAAGATGTTTTGTATGTTAAGGGCCTAAAAGAAAATCTTCTAAGTGTTAGTCAACTTTGTGATCAAGGACATAGTATCACATTTCTTTCTAATACATGTGATATCAAGAAAGATGGAAAGCTGGTTGCTCAAGCTGAAAGGAAACATAATTTGTATATCTTAAAGGAGATAAGTTGTGAAAGTTGCAACCTAGTACAAGAGGATGAAAGTTGGTTATGGCACAAGAGGCTAGGCCATCTCAACTTTGATAATATTGTCAAAGTTAGCAAATCAAATGCTGTGAGAGATATGCCAAGGATAACAAAACCTTCTAATATCATTTGTAGAGAGTGTCAACTTGGAAAGCAAACAAGGTCAAGCTTTAATTCTAAGGAGCATTCTTCATCAAAGCCATTAGAACTCATACATACAGATCTTTGTGGGCCAACCAAATCCAAGAGCATGAATGGGGAAAGATATTTTATGTTGCTGATTGATGACTTCTCAAGAATGACTTGGGTTGCATTTTTGAAAGAAAAATCTGAAGCTTTTGATAAATTCAAAGCTTTCAAAGAGCTGGTTGAAAATGAAGCAAACATCAAGATAAAATGTCTTAGATCAGATTGAGGAGGAGAATTCACATCAAAGGAATTTGAAAATTTCTGCATAGAGCATGGAATTAAGAGGCAATTTTCTGCAGCAAGAACCCCTCAACAAAATGGGGTTGTAGAAAGAAAAAATAGTACGGTTCAAGAAATGGCAAGGGCAATGCTAAATGAAACCAAGATAGCAGATTCCTTTTGGAAGGAAGCAATTCATACAGCAGTTTACATCTTGAATCGTGCACAAATAAGAGTGAACAATGAGAAGACACCATATGAACTTTGGAAAGGTAGACCAGCAACTGTCAAGTACTTCAAAATTTTTGGAAGCACTTGCTACATTAGAAGAGATGAAGGAGATTTGGGCAAATTTGACACAAGAGCAGATGAGGGAATTTTTCTTGGCTACTCATCAAAAACTAAAGCATATAAATGCTACAACAAAAGAACTCACAAAATTGTTGAAAGTGCTAATGTAAGAATTGATGAGGGAAAGCAATTCAAAGAAGTTAGACAAAGTGATCACCATGTTCAAACTATGAATGATGAAGACAAAGAGGATGAGGACTCTCAAGAGGAAGAAAAGGAGGAAGAGGCAAAGGAAGAAGAATCTTCACAAAAGACTCCCATAAAGACACCAAAGACATCTTCCAAGTTTGTTCAAAAGAACCATCCTGAAGATTTGATTCTTCAAGATAGATGTAGATCTGCAAGGAAAATGGTGAATTACAATGAAGATGGTCATGCAGCATTCCTATCTCAAGTAGAGCCCAAAACCTTTGAAGAAGCAAGCAAAAACAAACATTGGATTAGTGCAATGAATGAAGAATTGGATCAAATAGAGAAGAATGAAACTTGGGAACTTATACCAAGGCCAAAAGATAAGAATGTAATTGGTACAAAATGGGTTTTTAGAAACAAATCAAATGAAAATGGTCAAGTCACAAGGAACAAAGCAAGGTTAGTGGCAAGGGCTATGCACAAGTTGAAGGAGTAGATTTTGAAGAAACATTCGCACCAGTTGCAAGGATTGAAGCAATTAGAATGTTTTTATCCTATGCAAGTCACAAGAAGTTTAAGGTGTATCAAATGGACGTCAAATCTGCTTTTCTCAATGGAGATCTAGAGGAGGAAGTCTATGTTGAACAACCTGAAGGTTTCCTACTATCAGAAGACAAGGATTATGTGTGCAAACTGAAGAAAGCTCTCTATGGGCTCAAACAAGCCCCAAGAGCTTGGTATTCTAGACTTGATAAGTATCTCAAAGAGCAAGGTTTCAAAAGAGGAGATGTAGACAGCAATTTATACATCAAAGAAGAGGATGGACACTTATTGATTGTGGTGGTGTATGTAGATGACATCATTTTTGGTGGAGATAAGGACAAAATGTGCAAAGAATTTTCATCATGTATGCAAAAAGAGTTTGAAATGTCAATGTTGGGAGAATTATTCTTCTTCCTTGGGCTACAAATTTCACAATCATATAAAGGTATTTTCATCTCTCAAACCAAATATGTGAAGGAAATGTTAAAAAGGTTTAGAATGGAAGACTGCAATCCTGTGAGTACTCCCATGGTTACAGGTTGCAAGCTAAGCAAAGATGATGAATCCCAAGAAGTGAATCAAACACTATATAGATCAATGATTGGGAGTCTGTTGTATCTAACTTCTACAAGACCAGACATAATGCAAGCTGTTGGAGTTGTGGCAAGATTTCAAGCAGCACCAAAAGAAACACATGTTCATGCAGTAAAGCGTATATTCAAGTATTTGAAAGGCACAATGGAATATGGTCTATGGTACCCTAGTAGAAATGACTTCACTCTTGAAGCATTGACAGATGCTGATTGGGCTGGCAATGTGGATGATAGAAAAAGTACAAGTGGAGGAGCTTTTTTCCTTGGAGGAAATCTAGTGTCTTGGATGAGCAAAAGACAAGAATCAGTCTCTCTATCTACAGCAGAAGCTGAATATATTGCAGCAGCAGCATGTTGCACTCAACTTTTGTGGATGAGGCAAACTTTAAGAGACATCAAAGTGGAGTATGATCATCCTTGCACTATATATTGTGATAATACTAGTGCAATCAATATCTCCAAGAATCCAGTAATGCACTCAAGAACCAAGCACATCCCTATTAAGTATCACTTTTTGAGAGAACAAGTAGGAGAAGGACAAGTATGTTTAGAATACATAACTACAAAAGAGCAAACTGCTGATATATTTACTAAACCACTTCCAAAAGATACATTTGAATATCTAAGGGACAAATTGAGAGTTGTTCCACATCCATCAAATTAATTGATGGCTGCATGTATTCAGGGGGAGCTACGCACAAAAATCTTGTAGCTTCATGGAGCTGAAATATTGTTAGAAGACCCCTTGCCATTGATGTCAAAGGGGAAGAAATTGGAGATAGGGGGAGCAAAACCAAAAAGATTTTGGTTGAAAGTTGCCATCAATGACAAAGGGGGAGATTGTTAGAAGTATTGTCATTGATGTCAAAATATCACACTGTCATATAGATACGTCAAAGCAAATTATGAAAGTTTATAAATAGACTTTAGGGAGAATTGTGGGACATATTTTGTGAAATATTGTATATATTATTTGTTGAAAGAGAGGGTGACTATATGAATAGAAGAACAAAAGTATAATTTGTGTGTGAGGCGACATAATTCAGACTAAGGAAGCAGATCAATCGAGAAGATCTCAAACAGATTTCAGATTTCAGTTTCATCATAGAGAAGATATCGACTATAAATTCATGTCATTGGGAAAGCATAAACGACGAATAAAAGATCACATTGGAAAGCATTAATATTATACCACCCCTGCCAAATGCAAGATCACTATACACTCTCATGATATACTCTTGTGGGACGTTCAAGTGCATAGCCGCCAGTATGGTTGCTTTCAGATTTAGGGGTGTTCATAGAGTGGCGGATTACTATTAACAAAGCAACGATGATCATTAAGGAATTACGAGGGTCTTAAAGAAAAATATTGTTTCTGAAGAATTCAACCAAGAAATGATAATTAACCAAAAGAATCAATAAAGACAAGGCAAAGGCACGACTTTATGAAGGAATACGATTTCATCAAATGATGTGATATGTTAAGACTAAATCCAATTATGAGTCAAAAAAGGAAACACGTCTTCATGAAGAGCCACGGTTCTCTAAATGGAATGGTGTGAATGAACTTTTGAAGAGACATGTCTGAAGTTATAGATGTATCTTAAGAGATGTAAATGAGGCTATTGAAAAGACGTGTATAAAAAACAGGTGTATTCTTTAAAGGATACGTTGTGTTCTTTTATCACAAATTTATCAAAAATTAAAAATGAGATAATACGATTTCATGAAGCGCCTCATTCTAAGTGGTATAAACCCCTAAATGCTAAACCCTAAACAAAAATAAGAGAGATCCGAAGTGGTGTGTTCCAGCCTTGGAAGGATATGTTTAATATTAAACAAAACACTTGAAGTGATACGTTGGAAAACTAAATCATATTTTCAAAGATTAAATTTGATAAGATGTGATTAAGACATGAAGAGGCAGATTTTAAATAATGTGTTCTTTCGTCAAGGGTTGCAACTCATAAGCAACATATAAAATCCATATTCAAAACAGATTTGTAAGTGTGGTTGTGTGAGTAAGAGAGCAGTTCAGTCAGATTTCCATCTCCTTGTGTGGGCTGAAGGTGATATTATTTATCACATAGAGCAGATAGGAGAGTTGGGTTTGTGCAGATCAGATTGAAGGCAGTCTCACTTCCATCAAGTCAAGGATCGGTGCCTTGTATTAGGGGTTGGTGCTCCTTGTAGGCAGGTGTCTACTAAATTTGTGAAGGTCTAGGTGTTCCTTGTAGGCTACATTCTACTAAATCATCTTGGTGTAAATCTGTAGGTTGGTGCCTACTTTAAAAATAGTATTTCAATAAAGTTGTATCAATTTGGGGAAATTGGTTCATATCAAAAATTGATTGTAAAAAGTTTGAAATGATTAAGAAATAAAAGTTTGTGATTGATTTACTGATTCACCCCCCACCTCTCAGTAAATCTTTTGTGCTCTTCAGTTGGCTTACTGACCTTAGTAGAGGGAAAAAATCCGACAGAACCATTAATCACAATTATTGTGAGAAATTTTCTGAATAGAACCAGTCCCATAAATCTAGGCCCAAAACCTAGATTGTTTAATATGACATTAACAAATGGAAGTTCAGTGATGTCAAAATTCATTTCTAAGTCACTGACTCCCATGGAGGGAGTTCACCAAAGGATTTAGTGCATGGCATAGCTTCTTTGCTTGGTAAAAGATTATCCTAAACAAATCTACTCTCTGTACAACCTGTTCTAGCATCTGAGATTAAATGAGGAGGATAGAGCTCAACCTTTTAGACAAAGGATTATATAGAAATTTATTTTGAAACATCTGATAATGTTACCAAAGTCAATTTTCTTGATCATTTATCTTGGTTTTCTCTCGTAATAATAAGATTTAGTAGACATTTATTGATTTTTTGCTGTGATGAACTTTATTGATTTTGTGCCGTGATGAACTAATCTCAAAAGTTTACATTACAAATTTTATCAATTATCCTTCCAATATAGAGCAGGAATTCCATTTACAGGAGAGATTCTAATACAAAATCTATCCACTTCTTTACAATGGTTATCTTCATCTAAATAAATTTGGCAACAAAGAAAAGTTGAGAAAGGTATCATCCTTGCACAAATGGCTTTGTTTCTTGAATATGTTCATTTGATTGTACCAAATGTTAAGTTACCAGTTTGTCACTCAGATTCCCTGGATCTGGATCTGATCCGAAACTGATTCAGGATCCAGTTTGGTGTTAGCTGGTGAGAGGCAGAATGCCTATGGGGTTACCCCTTCAAACCCAAAATGAACCAAGGCAAACCCTCTCAGGAAGAATGCCTTTATAAATCTTTTTAAAACTAAACGATGCTGTTCTGTTTGCCTAGAAACTCTTCATTCACTCTTTGCTGTGTTGCTGACATAAATCCACTGTGTGTAGGGCATTCTTCCTCGGCCTGGCAGGATCTAATAAAGGCCTACTGTATGCAGTTGTCTACTTTCAGACAATTTTCCTGGAATCAGGCTTTTTTTCTGCTGTGTGCCATCTGGTTGTTTCTACTGTGTTGTTTTCATTTTTTATTTGAATATATGTGTGGACATGATATATTTCACTGTTTATTTGGAGTCTGGATGGGAATACAAGAATTGATAATAAAAGTTTGTGAAGATTTAAAATTTAAATCAATAGGAATTTTATAAAGGGGTTATTCTACGATCATTATTATATTGATGATAAGGTTTTATTTATTTATTAAGGAACGGCTTTTCCCAACCTCTTTTTTTTGACCAAATCCAAGAACCGAACTCACAAACCTGAACCTGAATCAGAACCAGAACTGGTAACCTAGACAAAAGAAAGGAAAGTGCCTTGTAAAGTAATCCTTTCCCTTGAATTTTTAGACTTAAGCATAATACAAAATATATGGATTGCTTTTTATGCTCTCTCAATTAACTACAACCTAGCTCTTACCCTTGCATCCCAAGCCCTTTTTTGCTGAAAAGATCACTATTCAATTTTAAATTTGGTAAGACATCTGTGTGATGTAAATTAGTGAGGACTATATTATGTCATCTATTACTTTTAACTATCTTAATCTCTTGGTTCCAGGCATGAACATACTACTTTTCCTTAAAATTTGATTAAAATTTTTGTGCTTTTTTGGAGGACCTTTTGGGGTTATTATAATGCCAGGTATACATTTATGGGTTTTGATGAACTGAACTGCCACACATTTTCTGAAAATTCTATATAAGGTGTTAAGGCATTTTTACATTGCTTGGATTAGTATGGGCTTTGTGCTCCTTTAATAGTTGTCACTATATTTGATATAAATAGGCAAGTTGTTGAGTTGTGAGAGTGCTGTCTTTTCTTTGATGCAGGCTTACTCAAACTTGCTTTGACAAATGTATAGAGAAGAGGTATGCAATTTCTGGAAAGCTAGCTCAAAATGTTTAGACTGAAATAAATTGCAACAGTTACACATTTCAAATTCACCATTAAGCTTGGTTGGCTATTTCTTTGTGGCAAACCCTCCAAAAATGACTGCTTTCATTTACCACTCTGTACAACTTTGCTGTTTTTCTTTAATTGTTAGTTAATTGTTGAGTTCCTAGATTTCTTTTTACTGCAGTAATATTCTATTGGTAATGGATGCATTTTTTGGTTCAATTGACCAATTTTGTGCAGATGTGGATGTGAATATATTTTCATTTTTCTGTTCTATTTAATATTACTGTTTTTCAATAAAGGCATAAAGGTGGTAGGGATTAAGAATGGTTATGGATTTTTTATGAGATTCACGATGAGTTCAATCCTGACAAGTCTAAATTTCTTGGGGGATTGGCAATGCCTTTGTAGGATTCCAAATTTGAACAGCATTGTTTACATTTTGCAAGGTTGACTCATTTAAAATTTCTAGTTTAATTGCCATTGTAAGAGCTTTTATTCCACAATAGAGTTCCTTTGAGATAATAGAAACCAGCCTACAAAATCTACTAGATTAACTTCTGTGTTATCTTTATTTTATAGATTGTTCAAGATTTTCTTTTGGACCGTCTCAATAAGATTTTACAGTCCATAGGTTTAATAATAGTAAAGTGATATTATAATGTTTTTGAAGAAATTAAAATGAAGATGTCTGAACATCTTGGAGGTCAAGTAGTACCTTTGGGGTGCTTGGATTTTGCAAAAGATTGGCTGCTTAAAAGATCGCTGTAAAGTGTCATAAAGTGTTTATAAATAACAAGTTAAGTGAACAGAATCTGGGTTATAGTGTTTGTCATTGATTGTCTTTGCAATCAAAATGTTTCCTGTGAATACAGCCAAATTAGTACAAAAATCAACATAACGGGATTGGAAAGTTGCTGGCCCTTGCTTTAAATTGGAGTAGCCCCTTTATTTATAACATTTTGTATTCTTTTTCTATCCAAATTATGGCTATGTATCGTGATTTGTTTTTGTAAATTTTGAAAATGGAAAACCATTATTAAGTGGAATAAATAGAGCAATTCATTCTCATACATTTTTCCCATCTTTCAGTGGGCATGTAAAATCTGTTAGGACCCGACACATCTAAATTGTACACCTGCAATGCCAGACTGAAGAAAAACTCTCTGTGGTTCTAGTCATATGTCAAGTGATGAAATTCTGAATACCCATATTTAGAGTTATGGTTTATAATAAGTTTGAGTTGCAGAGTCAATAGTGACCTAGTAATTGTAAAGGTTAAAGCCAAGTGACTGCTACAGTATAAACTATGAAATCAAATGTAAAAACCCCTACCATTTTCTTGACCAATAATTTGCAATTTTCACATTTTTTGCTAACAGGCATTCTGAACAGTTTAGATGTAACTGTTTATGAGAGATTTTCTGTATGTCATTCTCACACCAAAGTGTATTTCCATTTAGATTTTCAATTTACATTCACAGCTTTTGAAGAGACAAATTGACAAACATTTGGCACACATTCAAATGACTGTAGAAATCAGAAAATGGATATTACAGTCTGCTATTCTAATCAGCGAACTACAGAGGTATGCATATCATGTTCTAACCACAAGAAGATGCAGTTCTGAGTGCACAGGAGTAGTTCTAGCTCATATCGCCTATGCCAAGGATGGAAATATAGAATAATGGCAGCTTTGTACAGTCTGGAAAAGCTACAGCAGTCAACACCTGAGTAGTAATTCTGAAAACTACCTTAACCCCACATTTCACCTTGCAGCTCACCCTACACTCCACAATGACAGTGTTAATTTTAGGACCAGAATTAAGTTAAGCAGAAATAAAACAAATTCAAACGATAGAACACAGCATATACCCTGGGAAAACTCTCCTTCTTGAGGGAGAAAATCCCAGCAACAATATATCACTTATATATTGATAAAATAGCTGCAATAAGCTTTACAATTTTGACCTATCACAAGGCCGATCTGATGTAATGACAACAGCACCAAACTTGATGCAAATGCACAATCAATGAAGAATATCGAACTCCTTGAAGGCAAAATATTGATCTGCTGTATGAATTGATCTCCTGCTGGTATGCAAACTTACTTGATAATAATGAATGAATTGAGAGAGAGTAGCGCCTTATATATATACAAATTGATATGGTGTCTATCAAACAATACATCCTTTCACAAGAAGTCGGCCTCTTCCATGAAATGATGCGTCACTTTATTCCATGCGATTTTGGTTTAGTCGGCTTTCATTTTGAATAAAATAAAATACAAATTATTAATTGAAAAGAAGCACCCCTTCATCAATGTCAGCCTCAAATAAATAAGTAGCCACGACTTTATTTATTTGATCATTATTTAATTCGGGTGAAGGATGACATCTGTAACTATAACATCAACATTCCCTCTTAGCTAGGGAGGAATATTTCCAAATATCCATGTCATGGAGTCTCTCAACATGACACCCACAATGGTTACACCCATGTGTGGAGAGGAGTTCATCACGGAGTCACTCAACATGATATCGTCATGGAGTCACTCAACATGACTCCCACCATGGCTACACCCATGTATGGAAAGAAACATGCGTACAAGTGCCCATTACGGAGTCACTCAATGTGATGTCGTCTCTCAACATGACGTCCACCATGGCTACTCCCATGAGTGGATAAACACAAGTACAAGGGATTCATAATGAAGTCTCTCAACGTGATGTTGTCATGGAGTCTCTCAACATGACCACCATGGCTACTCCTAGAGGGTGGAAAGAACCACATCTTTGTCTCAAAGATGGACAAGGGCTTTCACCTCAAATTTCTCCGTCTCAGAGAAAAATGCATTATAGCAGATAACAAACATCACTGATGCTGAGCCTCCCTCTCAGCAAGGGCTTCATTCTCCACAACTCCAAGCTTGTCTCGAAAATGCACAAACTTCACTCTTGAGAAAGGTTTGGTGAGAATATCAGCCATCTGATCATTAGTGCAAATATACCTCAGTTGAATAGCTTTCCTCAGTACCATATCTCTGATGTAATGGTATTTGATCTCTACATGTTTTGTTCTGTCATGGAACACTGGATTGACAGATAGCTTCACACAACTTTGATTGTCACAATGAATCACAGTCAGCTCCAATGATTGTCCAAACAATCTTGCAAGGAGCTTTCGAAGCCACACTGCTTCTCGAGCTGCTACACATGCTGCAATATATTCCACCTCTGTTGTGCTTAGTGCCACTGAAGACTGCTTCCTGTTACACCAAGAAATCATGGCAGACCCCAAGCTAAAGCAACATCCAGAGGTGCTCTTCCTGTTAGCTACACTCTCGGCCCAATCAGAATCAGAATAGCCTTGTAACTTTAGATCTACACTGGAAGAATATCTCAAGCCATATCCAACTATGCCACACAAGTATCTCAAGATATGCTTTGCTGCAACTAGATGAATTTGCCTTGGTTCGCACATGAACTGATTGAGGGCACTCACTGCATAGCAAATATCTAGTCTAGTATTGACTAGATACATCAACGATCCAATCAACTGCCTGTACATGGTGGGATCTACCAAATCTGAACTAGCTGCAAAATCATTCAATTTCTTCAAATTTGTTTCCATCGGTTTAGACATAGATTTGCAATCCACCATCCCAAATCTCTTCAAGATATCTATGGTATATTTTCCCTAACTTAGAATAATCTTATTAGGTCTTTGCCATACTTCCAATCCTAGAAAGTAATGTAGAAGACCTAAATCGTTCATCTCAAATTTAGAAGCTAACTCCTTGCATTTGACAATGAGATATTCAACTCTAGTAAGAAATAAGTCATCAACATAAAGAACCAAGATTAAAGCCTCACCATCAACTACCTTGAAGTAAAGATTTGAATCTGCATCATTCTTGAAGAATCCCAAGCTCATCAAGTATCGATCAATCCTCTCATACCAAGCATGAGGTGCCTATTTAAGGCCATACAATGCCTTCTTCAATCTGCATACATGAGATTCCTTTCCATGAATCACAAACCCATCTGGTTGTTCAATGTACACTTCCTCGTCAATCACACCATTAAGAAATGCTGTCTTTACGTCCATTTGGTGTAGCTTCCATCCCTTAGTTGATGCAATAGCAATAATAGTCTTGATGGATGTATAACGAGCAACATGAGCAAATGTCTCCTCACAATCTATTCCCTCTTTTTGTGAGAATCCTCTAGCCACAAATCTTGCTTTGTACTTCTCAATGCTCCCATCAATTGCATGCTTGATCTTGAAAAGCCATTTGGAGGATACAACGGATTTTCCTTTAGGGCTCGGTACAATATCCCAAACATCATTCTTGATAATAGATTGGTATTCTTCTGTCATAACATCTCTCCATACTTGCTGATTTGATGCTTCCTCAACACTGGAAGGTTCAAACTCAATGATGTGACTCATCAATGCTACATAGCTTGGAAACTTCTGTGGTCTTTTACTTTCTCTGAATGTGCCTCTAGGAGCTGCATACTTCTCTGCCTCTTGCATAGTCTGTCTAGCCCATAGAGATCTCTTTCGACCTATAGCAATGTCTCTTGGACCATCAGTAGGTTCTATGGGATCAACTGGGTCACTAGTCTCTTCTGGTTCAATAGATTCCCTCTGAATCTCAGGAGTATGATCAACATATCCTGAGGTATCTCCTGTTCTTCACTATCTATCTCCATGTAAGACCCCTTAGATATTTTGAATGCAACATCTTCTTCGAAAGAGACATCCCTGCTGATCTCAATCTGTTCTGTCCAAGAATGTAAATCCTGTAGGCCTTTGAAGATTCACCGTAACCCACAAATATTCCTTTCTTGCTAGATGGTTCTAACTTAGATCTTTTATCTTTAGGCACATGAATATAAACGGGACAACCAAAGATTCTTAAGTGACTAACCTCAGGTTTCACACCTAAGAAGGCTTCTTCAGGAGTCATATTTTCCAATATTCGATGAGGGCTCCGATTCTGAACATACATTGTAGTTCTGGATGCTTCTGCCCAAAGGAAGGTTTGTAAGTCTTGATCATGAATCATAGCTTTGCCTGCCTCAACTATGGATCTATTCTTCCTTTCTGCAACTCCGTTTTGCTGAGGATTGTAAGGAACACAAAACTCCCTCTTAATCCCAACCTCAATGCATAAATTACGGAAACCTCCAGAAGTGTATTCTCCTCCCTTATCAGATCTCAAAACCTTGATCCTCTTTCCGAACAAATTTTTCAACTTGAGCCTTAAATTCTTTGAATTTATCAAGTACTTCTTCAGACTCCTTAGACTTCAAAAAGTAAATCCAAGTCTTTTTAGAATAGTCATCAATGAAAATCACATAATACCAAAACCACTCAAGGATGCCACAAGCATTGGACCACACAAATCTGAATGAACAAGATCTAGAATACATTTTGATCTACTTGCACTACTATGAAAAGGACCCTTAGTATTCTTACCCATTGCACATCCTCTGCAAGTACCATCATGCTCTTGACTGAGTTTCAGAAGGCCAGTAACCATCTTCTCCATGGATGGAAGAGCTCTGAAATGTAGGTGAGCAAGCCTCCTATGCCAAAGCTCATTGAACTGGTGGAATCATGCAACAATGCTTGAACTGGACGAATATAAAGTGTATAAAGACTCTCTTGCCGGACACAATCAAATGGGCTGTTTTGATGCTAGAGTTCTTCGGCCAAGCAAAAAATTCTCCTTTAGAAAATGCAACTTGATATCCTTTTTCCTCCAAGGCTGAAATTGATACAAGATTCCTCTTGATTCTTGGTACGAACAAGACATCACTCAAATGAAGAGGGATGCCAGAATCTAGATGAAGAGAGGTGGCTCCAACACCTTTCATTGAATAGCAAGCATCATCTCTGATTATCACTTTAAGGTTGGTTTCTCTTTCTACCAAATCTGAAAGATGCTCTTTATACCCTGTAATGTGTCGAGAAGCGCCACTATCAATCAACCATGTGCTACTGTTAGTTGGAACATTGCTTGATAGGGCAGAGATGAATAGAAATCCTCCTAAGTTGTCTCTTGATTCCTTTTGAGGTGAGACATCATCAACATCCGCAGTAGAAGCATGTTGCTTTGGTCTTGTTGCACAATCTCTAGCATAGTGACCATATTTGTCACATCTGAAGCACTGAATATGGGAGAGATCCTTCTTCTTCTTGGTTCAAGAGCAAAATCCAATTTCTTGTCTCTATTACTCTTGAAATTTCCTTTTCTCCCTTCTCTTCCTTTCCTTCTTGAAGTTTGAGCAGCAAGAACATGATTGTCTTCATTGTGAGCGCTTCCTCCATTACCTCTTGCTGCCAACCTGGATTCCTCTTAAATGCAATCAGCTCTAAGACGATCAAACTTTGGTAATTTAGATCTTCCACTGATACCTTGGATAAAGGTCTCCCAAGATTGAGGAAGAACATTCAGGGCCAACATGACTAAGTCTCTATCTTCAACTATATCTCCAATGGCATAGAATTGATCTTTCAACTTAGTGATCTTCATGAAGAAGGAGATGACTGAATCTGCTTTAGCCATCTTGATGTGATGTAGCTGTTGCCTCAAGGCAAGAGCTCTGTTGGTGTTATTGATCTCATACAATCCTTCCAAAGTCTTGAACATATCTCTGGCTGTCTTCAACTTGGAGATAATTGGCACAAGGTGATCCTTCACAAAATCAATCAAGATCTTCGTAGCCTTCGTGCCACTCTTCCTCCATTGTGTTTTCTCAGTCTCATCGGAAGGCTCAGGCACCTCACTCTCCACGAACTCGAGAATATCATTTTCTTCCAATGCAATGAGAACTCTGAACTTCCTAGAGGTGAAGTTAGATGCACCATCAAGCCTATCTTCAACCTTGAGTCCGTTCACCATTTTTTGAGGCTAAGATAGACTCCTTTAGATGAGAAGAAGTGAAGAAGATTTCACTGCTTAAACAAATCTGATCACGATCTTGCTTAAATCCGCTCTGATACCATGTTAATTTTAGGACCAGAATTAAGTTAAGCAGAAATAAAACAAATTCAAACGATAGAACACAACATATACCTTGGGAAAACCTTCCTTCTTGAGGGAGAAAAACTCAGCAACAATATATCACTTATATATTGATAAAATAGTTGCAATAAGCTTTACAATTTTGGCCTATCACAAGGCCGATCTGATGTAATGATAACAGCACCACACTTGATGCAAATGCACAATCAATGAAGAATATCGAACTCCTTGAAGTCAAAATATCGATCTGCTGTATGAATTGATCTCCTGTTGGTATGTGAACTTACTTGATAATAATGAATGAATTGAGAGAGAGCAGCGCCTTCTATATATACAAATTGATATGGTGTCCATCAAACAATACGTCCTTTCACAAGAAGTCGGCCTCTTCCATGAAATGATGTGTCACTTTATTCCATGCGATTTTGGTTTAGTCGGCCTTCATTTTGAATAAAATAAAATATAAAATATTAATTGAAAAGAAGCACCCCTTCATCAATGTTGGCCTCAAATAAATAAGTAGCCACGACTTTATTTATTTGATCATTATTTAATTCAGGTAAAGGATGACACCCGTAGCTATAACATCAACAAACAACACCTACCTGCTGGTCAACACCATTGTCTCATGTCCCACCAAAGCTTATACAATTCTTCATAAATTTCCCATGCAAGGCTTAGGACAGTTTAAGTGCTCAGCAATAAGTTTTTCAAAGACCACCAACACTCACCATATGTCACGCCTAGCTGATCTAACAAAGTCAACCAGCATAAGAAGATTACCACGCCACCAATATGAAAGTCTCACGCCCAGCAAAGGAGTATGACGCTCCACAATGAAGTATCATGCCCAGTAATGAAGTAACTCTCCCAACAATGAATAGAGTCACGCCTTGTTAGAATATTTTGTCATTGATGTCAAGGTGTGAGCTAGCTGCTTGTCTACTTGAGCTGCTTTAGCTATTTGCTTGTGTGTTGAGCTACTTGGTTGTGTGCTTGAGCTACTTGGCTGCTTGGTTGAGCTACCTGGTTGTCTGGTTGAGCTAGTTGCTTGTCTTCATCAGCTACTTGCTAGTCTACTTTGTCAGCATCTTTTGCCAAGTCAGTTTGCCTAGTCAGCAATCTATGTCTGCAGTTGAAAAGTCTATCTTCAATTGTGCCACTTTAGATTTGCTATGGTTTTACTGATTCACCCCACCCCTCTTAGTATTTCTTGATGATTCACCCTCCCCCCTCACCCCCTCCCCCCTCACCCCCTCCCCCCTCTTTCAGTATTGTTTGGTTGAGCTAGTTGCTTGTCTTCATCAACCTACTTTTATACTTTTCAAATGAGCATATTCAAATGAGCTCCTTGAAGCACCTTTTATACTTTTATACAAGGGTTTCACAAGAGGAATTAAAATTTTTGCATATTCAAATGAGCTCCTTGAATCACCTTTTATACTTTTCTTGCCGAACTTTCTAGAAAGCATATTTTAAAATGCCTTTTTAATTAAATAACCCCTTTTTGGCTCTAAAAGACCTTTTTATGAAATAATAGATATATTTGATGAGCAAGGTCCCCCTTTTATGCATCCACAATTTAAAACTTTAAATTCTCTTTCTAACAAGCTATTGCACTAAGGTGCTTTTTAATTTTTTTAATAAAATTAAGCAACCTTGGTAAAATTATTAAATTAAAGCAAGAAATGTTTTTGAATTTTACAGCTCAAATTTGACCGACTCCAATGATGAAATGGTGATTCAAAATGATTCTGAGCATTTTATCTGAAAAACACAAATTTTAAGGGCTATTTTTCCTTCGATAAAACTCATCGTTAGATGCTTGGGTCTAAATGTTGTCTCACCGTCAGATATCTCTTTCCCCTAATTGATCTGTTCTTCTATATGTCTATAGAGAGCGGGCCCAACGAAGGTGAGATCCGCATTTCGAGTTTGTCGGAAATTTGCCAAGGAGGAAAGGAGCGGGGAAACAAAATAGATATTTCAGCAACTTTAATGATATTTTATCTTTTTTTAATTCATAAGAATTTTACAGTGTTCCACGGGGATGCGTTGTTGCAAGCTGTGTGCCCTTGGTCTCCTTGGTTGTTTAGCGGGGTGCTCAAGATTCGTGACATGGTTTAACCGCCTCCCGTGGATCTTAACTCTGGTTTGTATCGGGCATTGACAGGTCGATCTTTTGGTGCAACGGCAAGGCCAACAATTGGTATCAAAGCCGGTCACGGATTTGAATCCCTCGCTTGCGTTTGGGGATTGTTGCAAGGTGTGTGCCCTTGGTCTCCTTGGTTGTTCAGTGCGGTGCTCGGGATTTGTGACATGGTTTAACCGCCTCTCGTGGATCTTAACTATGGCTTGTATCGGGCATTGATAGGTCGATCTTTTGGTGCAACGACAAGGCCAACATGCGTTCCCCCCAAAAAACCTCGCGTTTCCTAGACGGGGACGTCTCAGAGACTTGGGGACTTGGGGGGGGGGGACGTCCCCCCACCAGCCCACCACCAGCGTCGCCATCCCACCACTAATGTCGTTGTCTCCAAGACGCCTCAAGGACTTCGAGGATGTTGGGGTGACCTCAAGACGTCTAGGGGACTCCTAGTTGTCTCCAAGATGTATAATTCTTATACATTTTTTATAACTATTTTTTCAAGTACTATATGTATTTCAGCACCCGACCAACCCCTCGCCGTTGTCCCCCTGCTGTCCCCTCGTCCACCACTAATGTCGTTGTCTCCAAGATGCCTCAAGGACTTCGAGGATGTTGGGGTGCCCTCGAGACGTCGAGGGGACTCCTAGTTGTCTCCAAGATGTATAATTTTTATACATCTTTTTATAACTATTTTTTCAAGTACTATATGTATTTCAGCACCCTGCCAGCCCCTCGCTGCTGTCCCCCTGCCGTCCCCTCGTTGCCCCCAAACTTAGACCCCTCGTTCCCGTGTCCTCGAAACGACTCTCTTGTCGTCCCCCTGTCACCGTCCCCGAAACCATGTGGAACACTAGAATTTGTTTTAAATTTAATATGATTTTTAATGACTATTAATATTCTTTATTAAACTTAAGTTATTGGTATATTAAATATTTGTTAAATATATATTATTATTTATAAATTATATTAATTATTATATATATTCTTGTAGATTGTATAATAAATTAATAATAATATATGTTAGTAATATTCTATAATCTTAATAATATAGATTATAGAAATAGAATAATAGACTTATAGTATTAGAGTCTCAGACTATAATAATATATAATATTATTTTTAATATTATTAATAGACTAATAGTATATAGATTATAATTTGTATAAATAATAATATTATAGATTCTAATAATAGTAGATATTATTTATTATTATATTATAGATTGTATAATAAATTAATTAATAATATAGATAATAGAATATTCAATATATGTTTTCTAGGTTACATATAATATATACGTTGCAAGGTGTGCGCCCTCGGTCTCTTTGTGCTGTGCAACGCCACGCAACGCTCGGGTTTGTGACATGGCGTAACCTCCTCCCGTGGATTCTTAACTCTGGCGATTGTATCGGGCATTAAATGGTCGATCTTTTGGTGCAACGACAACTGTTTGTGCAACAATTGGTATCAGAGCCTGGGTCACGGTTCAAACCCCTCGCTTGCAGGGGGGGGGGGAATTGTTGCAAGGTGTGCGCCCTTGGTCTCCTTGTGCTGTACAACGCAGCGCTCGGGTTTGTGACATGTCTTAACCGCCTCTCGTGGATTTGTTAACTTTGGCGATTGTATTGAGCATTAACAAGTCAATCTTTTGGTGCAACGACAATCGTTTGTGCAACATATGTATTTGAATATTTTATTACATTTTTGTACGGACGTAGCCAATTTTGTATCCAACCCCCTAAAAATATTTTCCATACCCACGTACCATACCCACATACTCGTACCTGTGCCCGTACCCGATTCGACAAGTTAGCTCATATCTGATCCAGTGCCCAACCCTCAAGCACAAGGGCCTAGGGCACTTAGTTTGACCAATCTTCAAGCCTTCAAAAACCTCAAACTTTGCTCCAACACTATCAAACTCTTCACCAGAAAATTCCAACGCCCAAGAGTGATGAAAAGGAGTCAACTAAATGCAATTTCAGACCTGTTACAAACCCTACATGAGATATATGGTACAAACTTCTCAGAGAGGCAACCAGCATTTAAAAATCAGTTCGTTGCCAAACATGCCAACTGAACACTGATTTTGTGGCGCCCAACCATGAGGAAAGCTCAGAAACAATACCTGGAATGATACTTAGCAGTCCCATTGAGTTATGAGCAAACTTTTGTTTTCCAGTATCTCAGAAAAAGCACACCAACTCACTAAAAAGGCATCTAATCATTACCAAACTTGAACAACACTCCAAGAAAGCTCACATCATACCGAAAACTAAACACCCATATCAGAAAACTTCATAAGTCTTCATCTTCTCCAAATCCAAATCACCAAATCAAGCCAAAATCGCTGTTAATAGCAAACCAAGAGCACCAACCAGCTAGGGTGGATGTTTCACCACGGAAACCAGCAACCAAGAAGAGGGTTTTCGTCCTCAACCAGAAAAAGAAGAACTCCCTTAGCTCATTCCAACAACATCTCCTTAAGTTGTCAAAACATGCATGTCCAAATGAGAGCTCAAACTCATATATATAAAGTGAGGGGCAAATTAGGGCAACTCTCATTTCATTTCCCTCCATTTCACCTTTTTGAAAATAACATGAAATTATCTCAAGATGGGCGTCCAACTTTTTGCCTCAAAAATTTCACTTTAAAATAAAAAAGAAAGACATAAGCTCCAACTAGGCATCCCACCCCTTATGAGGCATAAAATTAGCCTTAAAAAAGGATAAATTACCTTCCTTCTAGGTGCCACACAAGGAAGAACATTGGCCCTCTTTTAAAAACGTCACCTTACTAGGCCAAGGGGTACACTTCATGAACCCACGCCCCCCTCACTTGAGTTATATAGCAACATTATAAAACTTAAGTGATAATAAATCAAATATTAATGTCACCACCATTAGGACTCACCATTGCCATATATAGAGAGCACTGCATTGAGTTGCTAGAGGAATTGAGTCAAGACCAAAGTATAAAAAATAATAATTACTAAAAATAGTGAGTCAAATCTCCAAATTGACCCAATCGGAGCCCAACTGGAACTTACTAAAAATAGTAAGTTACGAAAAATAGCCATTGCTAAAAATAGCCACTTGTTGGAAAAGACCCCGAAAAACCCACAAAAGCCCATTGGTAACATCAATTTATGATATTGCTATCAGGATTCAATCGTGTAGTTTTCGAGTCAAACTCATTGACCCATGATTCATGAGTAGTGGCTCACAAGAATCCATCTCTCATGATAATGAATGGTCCACTTAGCACTCATTGCATCTAGGTGATGCTCACAGAGGTGAAGCATTGGGAACATCAATTTACTCCTTTGAACATGCTGACACAAACTCCAAAAAGTTAGTGCCAATTGCAAAGCAACAAAACCCGAAAAAGGGGACATTACAAACCACTCCTCGAGCATCTTGGGAATCAAAGGTTCGAAAGCCATCCTACTCAGATTCAAACTTCATAACCCATGTTGCAAAAGTTTGGGCATAAGAGTCCTATTTGCAAAATATGGGCTTGAGAGTATGAGTTGCATGCTCCCTTGCAAATCTAGACTTTGAGATCAAATTTGCATAGGGTTAGACTTGCAAATTGGCCTTGCAACTCAGATCTGGCACAAACAAGAAACATCTTAGGTCAATGTGCTTGGCCACTTGACTTTGCAACCTAACTTGGCATCTTGCCCATACGGTCTCAATAAACAAATTACAAAGCACAGAATTTGCAATGACAACTCTGAACCTTGTTGAATTTGGTATTTAGACTTTAGAGTTCAGCCTTCCTTGAACATCAAGTAGGGGCTGCACATCTCTTGGACCTTAGGGTTCAATGTGCACCAAGCACTTTGGACTTTGGGGTTTGAGTGACATATCACAACTCAATAACCTCACCCTTGGTTCAGACTTTGTCTTGCAAGAGTTTTTATCTTGACCTTTGAACTTTAGGCGTCAATTAGAAATTTGCCTCACGAGCAGGAAACAATTGATTGCCAAAGGGTACATGATTTGAACTTCGGGGTCCAATCTCTGTAACATCCACCCTACTTTCTTTTTTGGAATTTTGCCAAGGGAAACCAAACAGACATAAACAAGAAACATGTGATGAAGCGCAATCACTGTCACAAGGTTTAAGAATGATTCACAAGAAGATGTGTGACTGTCATGATACTCAGATTTAATGTTCTTTCAATGTGCCAACACTGCTGTTCATTAATTTATAGGAGAACATCTCTCCTCATTGAGGTTCCATTACATATAATGAAAGAGTAAGTAATCCATCATTGAAATTACCTTAAATGGAATATAGCAGAGGGTTGCAGGTTTGCTGATGCAATTTTGCAGAAGATAACAGCAGTAACCACCTTCAGATTTCTCCCTTTTCAGTCATAAACTGCCTCCCAGCTACAGCAAAGGCTGCAAGTGCATATAACCAACACCATACCCTCTTGAAACTGCTGCTGGAAACTACATCTGTAGAAGACATAGTGACTCCCCATATATTGAGAATATCTACCATATAAAGTTGCTGCATACTCCACAAGTTGATATCCTAGAACTCAAATTGAATGTGCTGTATTTAGACCTGTTATAGCAGTTCAGCCTGTGTAGCTGAGTGATATAACTTAGACAAAGATCTGAAACCAGTTTGTTCCTTGCCAAGCAGAATATGTAAGGATCGGGACCCAATTCAATCTCACAATAATGATCAATAACTCAGTAACTCATAAGCATGGAATATAAATTAAACAACTTCATTAAGTAAATAAATTTCATAACACTTCCTCATATGTGTAGTGCATAATCCAGATAATAGCACATAATATCTGATAAACAAAAATACAATTCAGGCTCTCATGCCATGTAAACAACTAAAGATACAATCTTGAAGTACAATACATATAATGATACAAAATAATGTGAGGACATATACAATACAGTTTCCAACCGCCGCTAACCCTCGTAGTCATCCACAAGTCAAGAGACGAGAACATGGCTCAGGTGCTTTTCCGCCCAAACACAAAGCTTATGCTTCTTTGGACTTCTTCCTAACACGAAGAATACCCGACCCTGCACAGAGTACCTAGCAACTTGGAAATAAAAAGCAGGAGGGAGTCCCAGTGCAAGCTTGATGTATATACATGCATTTCTAAACATGAACATGCAATGTCCCACAAACAGGATATGACAGAGAAATATATAAATAATTTTGCTAGGTAAATTTCATCTATTCCAATGAACACATGGCTTTGGTCAAAGCACTAAAAGTAATCGGGAGATCTCGAAAAGAGGATCGACCTTCTTTGTTAACCCATATTCGGCACCTTGTCCTGGAAGGTTAACCCAACATACACAAAAAACAATACAATGCATATTTTCTTTTATAAAATAAATAATTTAATACTCCTTTACTTCATGCAAATGATTTATGTGTCTGTCACTTTTTCGTATATATCAACATAAATATTTTAAGAAGAAAGTAGATTTAGAAAATTGGATTTGCAATAAGAGATTTAATAATAGGAAAATAATAGATTTCTATATATTTTCACAATTTATATTTCCACTATAGACTCTTTCTTTCAGATAAATACTTTCCAGTATGCAGCAAAATAAGAATCAGACCGAGTGTTCATAGTTGCAGTCACTTGCAGACATTGAAGTTAGTTGATTTAAAGCAAAAATGGTAGAGTTTGCAGGAAAAATAGCATAATATCTGCCATTCAGGATAACACAGGTTTTATGATTGTAAGTATACAAGCTGGTTCAACCTATTCACAATAACTATGCAACCATTGTCTCTATGGCTGTGGTTTCAAACTGTTCACAATAACTATGCAACCATTGTCTCCACGGCTGTGGTTTCAAACTGTTCACAATAACTAAATAATCAAACTCTAGGCTGCGGCTTCTATCTATTCACATTAAGCTAAAAGCAGATTAAAAGTTTGCTACAGCTACTGCTAATTTTTGGCTAGATAGTGCCCTACTGAAGTCTTTTAAAAACATTCATTAATTTTTAATTCAAGTTGTCTGGCATACTATATATTGGAACAGAGCCAAACTGAATTATAGGGTACTTTATTGTCCAGCTATTCCTATGGCTGCATCTTAAATCTATTCACAAAATAAAAATAAAATAAAACCAATCTTTTTACAGAAGTTGGTAGGAAACTCAAGATAATGATTTTATGCAGCCACTGCATTAACCTTTTAACAATAAATGAAAAGATCTAAAACATGGGAGTTTGTGTCATGCCCCTGCCATAGCACTCAGCCTGGGCGAATAAAATAAAATGCAAAGAAAAAAATAAATTAAGTTAAATTAACTTGGGCCGACCCCCTTCATTGTGGTGCTCACTTTGAAGTGTTTAAATAAAAATTAATTAATTTCTTTATTATGGGCTGACCCTACATTGCTGGCCGACCCCTTATGAAAATAAGCTAAAATTAATATATATATTAATAACAGAGCTTTACATCATAAAAGCAGTGACCAAGAAATGAAAGGCAGTGAATGATTAAAGGAGTGGGGAGGTTAATGACGTAGCAATTAATATTGTGAAGGGCAGCAATCAGATCTGAAGTGGTATGTGACCCTTCCCATGAACGATAGGGGATATAAGAGGGACACTTTTCCAAGGCAGAGGAAGATCATCAGAAAAAGAATATCACCTGAATATTAAATCATCCATCACCTTTAGAAAATACATTTATTACTCAAACCACAAAATATTAGAAGGATATACACCAGCAGTGATATAATATGCAGATATTCATCAGCAGGGAAAATATGCAAGTGACTCTTAGCTCCATTGTGGGTATGAAATGAAGACATCTCAAAGGCAAGAGGACAAAATCGAATGAAAGGAAATAGAAATCTGTACCTTCTAAATTAGAAATAATTAATTGTTTGGCATATGTGCACCAGTGTGGTTTTCAGAGTTTTGTGTTTATTTGTTACATGTCCTAAATGTTTTCAGTCATGGTTGAGGAGATGATGGATTGCAAGAGGGGTACGGTGACGGGGCACTCTCTTGGGTATGCCACCTCAAGGTAGGGACTAGATGAGCCCCATGAGGCCAAGGGGGTATAGAGGGTATTGCCCTTGGGGTTAGGAGAGATGGGCTTCCGGGGCACTCTATTGTAACCTCATCCCGCCACCATGGTGAATCAACACAAGAAGTCCAATCATAGGGAGAGGGAAATGGATGGCAAGATGAGGGGATAACGGGATGTGGACACCTCATTGGGTACACCACCTCATATGGATGGCACGGGCCACATGAGGCCAAGAGGGATGGTATATCAACGCTTGGGCCTAGGGTAGAGTATCTAGAGACACCCTATTGAGGTCACATTATCCATTTTATATTTCTGATGAGAATTTGATGATGCTTAATTAAGATAGTCAATTTATCGAATTTTTGGTTGTAAATGGTTTCTAACCTATTTGCAGGGCTTCAATCAAATAAAGGTAATCCTAGCCCAGCTTGTTCATTTGAAAATCGAGATTTAGGGCTAAATTAGGGCATTTACAAATTGGGGACATTACAATTGGTATCAAAGCATGTTCCTACCAGCATGCGGGACATACCTACTTTAACCGTCATTCAATTAGAATTAACTATTCAACCTTCTTCTTAAGTAGGCCAATAAGGCATTTTTATAAGCGTGTGCCTTTCTTGTGTACACATCATATATCACATGTTTTCACATGTGAGCTTCATGCTTCCTGTATATACTTTATGTATTACGTGTATTCACATGTATTTTTTGTGCTTCCTATGTATACTTTATGTATTACATGTATTCATGTGTACTTTGTGACTTATGTGTATACCTTGTATTCAAGTATTCGTGTGTACACTTTGTGACTTACGTGTATACTATATGACTTATGTGTATTCAAGTGTTCATGTGCACCCTATATGACTTACGTGTATACTATGTGACTTATGTGTATTCAAGTGTTCATATGCACACTATATGACTTACGTGTATACTTTGTGACTTACGTGTATAGTATGTAACTTACGTGTATTCAAGTGTTCATGTGCACACTTTATAACTTATCTATATACTTTGTGTCTTACATGTATACTATGTGACTTACGTGTATTCAAGTGTTCATGTGCACACTTTATGACTTACGTGTATACTATGTGACTTGTGTGTATTCTAGTGTTCATGTGCACACTTTATGACTTACGTGTATACTTTGTGACTTTGTGTATTCATGTGTATACTTTTGACTTCATGTATTCATGTGTATATTTCGTGACCTACATGTATTCACATGACTTACGTGTATTCATATACCTGATGACGTATGTGTATCCATGTGCATGTTGTGTATTTATATGTATACTTTGTGTATTATGTGTATTTGCTTCATGCCAGATGTGTCTTCAACAAGATTACTCCATGGGTGTTTATTGTTAGTTTTTCATGATCAGATAAATCAAGCAGAAAGTAATCAGAAAATGCAACACATGAGACAATGAACACCACAGGATACTCTGGGAAAACCCTCCAGCCTGAAGGAGAAAAACCCAGCCAATATATCTCTTATATATTGATTGAATAAGAGCAGAAATCTGCTTACAACTCAGACCTAACACAAGGCTGAATTTGATACAATGAATAAGAGCACCTCTCTTATTTATAATATACAAATGAATATGTTTCTCCTTGAGTTCAACCTGCTGCTACAGAAAGATGATCTGCTGCTACAGGAAGATGATCTGCTGTTACACAATAATGCTCTGCTACTTAGACCCGAACTTCTCCTCTTGAATGTGAATTATGCTGAATGAACTTGATTTCAAATGAATGAACAACACCTTGTATTTATATCCAAGACGTGACTCTTCATCAAGGAGGTCGGCCCTTTCAAGGATAGAGACGTGTCTTTTCAAGTGGCGCCAATAAGACAAGTCGGCCCAAAATAAAGTATTATTTATTTAATAAAATCGTGCCTCTTGATAAGTCGGCCCTCTTTAATTATAATACTTAAATGAGGCGCCTCCTCATTAAATAATATCGATTAAATAAATTAAATAGCCTCAAGGCTATATTTAATTTATTTTTTGTAGAAATCATGACTGGAAGTGTTTTTCTAGATGCTGAAAACAACAACACTCCCTCTCAGCTAGGGAGGAATACTTCCAGCTGTACAAGTCATATCACCTCATCGTGATGACAAACATCATGGCTACATCCATGTGTGAAAAGAAGCATATCACCTCATCGTGATAGCATATTACCTCATCGTGATGTCAACCATCATGGCTACACCCATGTATGGAAAGGAGCTTATCACCTCATCGTGATATCAACCATCATGGCTACACCCATCTATGGTATGTACAAG
Organism: Sequoiadendron giganteum; assembly: GCA_007115665.2. Taxonomy (NCBI): domain Eukaryota; kingdom Viridiplantae; phylum Streptophyta; class Pinopsida; order Cupressales; family Cupressaceae; genus Sequoiadendron; species Sequoiadendron giganteum. The sequence goes on along the minus strand of CM021104.1, from coordinate 418,359,662 downwards.
TGCTCATCACTCAACGTGATGTTGTCACCTCATCGTGACGTTCACCATGGCTCTCCCAGAGGGTGAAAACACAAGTACAAGAAAATCATCATAGACTCTCTCACGTGATGTTGTCATGGAGTCACACACATGACATCCACCATGGCTCCCCCAAAGGGTGGAAACAAGGGCTTTCACCTCAAATCTCAAAGGGAAATGCATTAACAAGGGTTTGCACCTCAAATCTCTCTCAAAAGAGAAATGCATTAAAGAGGATCATTGATACCGAGACTCCTTCTCAACTAGGGCTTGATTCTCCACCATACAAAGCTTGTTTCGAAGGTACACAAACTTTATCCTAAAGAGATGCTTGGTGAGAATGTTTGCCATCTGCTCATCAGTGTTGATATACATCAACTGAATTGCTTTCCTCAATACCATATCTCTGATATAGTGGTATGCTTAGTGCTGTCATGAAACATTGGAATGACAAAGCTTCTCAAAGCTTTGATTATCACAACGGATGACAGTCGACTCCAATGATTGTCCAAACAATCCTGCAAGGAGCTTCCGAAGCCACACTGCTTCTTGAGCTGCCACACAAGCTGTAATGTACTCGGCCTTTGCTGTACTCAATACCACAAAAGACTGCTTCCTGCTACACCAGGATATCATGCAAACCTCAACTGAAACAACATCCAGAGGTACTCTTCCGATCAGCAATACAACCATCTTCTTTAGGTTTAGTAGGTTCCCTCTGAATCTTCAAGCACTTGCATCAACCTCTTGACCTCATCGTCCAAGATTGCCTGCAACACTTGCCTTAGAGAAATGGTTTCCAGCGCATACCTCTGTAGAGATTCAAGGTTGTCCTCTTCGACCTCATCCCAGATCACTCTATTTTGAATAGGTTTGCGGAGCTACCTATGTTAAATCCAGGTTGACTGACTTGAGCAATTCTGATCTCACCTGTTGAAGATGTACTTCAAGAATTTAGCATCTAGCCTTGCAACACTGCAACCCTTAATCTCAGTGAGTCATAGAACTCCCTCTGAAGGTTAATTCTTCCTCTTCGAAGAGATGTCTTCAACCATTCACTCAGTCTCATAGCTGCAAGCAATGTCTCCATTCTTCAACCTACAGGATGCATCGAGCTCTTCTTGAAAGCAATCTCTTACGCTTCTTGATCCGTCCTGAAAGCATTAAGAAGAGATTACTAATAGTTCGTGGAACTCAACTATCTCGAACAAAAGTACCATTGCTAGAAGCATACATGATTGACTATCTCAATGTTATAGCATGAATTTAATAACTACATAACAATTCACGAACATTATTCAACCATGCAATACTTATCTCATTGAAATCAGGATCTCCTGAGTAATCCCAGATAATTAATTCATCTTTGTGATTATGACATGTCTTTCTTCCATTTTCTCGGAAGAGCTAATCTCAGCATAACAAAAGACAATCTACACAGAATCATAGATCATGCATATAGAAAATCAATCATAATCGTAATTTTAGTTCTCCTTTTATTTCAGAGTCACACTCAGAAATTAGCATGAAACAACTTGCAATGAATAATTCTTAATTCCAAAGGATCTTATCCCAGTGATCACTATTTATTGGTCACACGTAATCCAAGCAAATAATGTCAGAATTGCACAACTCAACAAATTGAATTTTAGCCTAGAAGGGTGATTACAAACAAAACAAAGAATACTTATCTCTTTAAATATTCTCATGGGTGGACCCAGTAAGGTACACTGCTCTTGCGCTCAGATCAGTACACAACCTTCACGGCTTGAACATAGGCCCATGACCTAGAATAGAAATTCCCTAGAATCATTTTGAGGAGAAATCTTATCCACATCCGCAAATGAAGCATGCTGATTAGGCCTGGTTGTGCAATCCTTTACATAGTGACCAAACTTGTCACATCTAAAACATTGAACACGAGAGAGGTCCCTCTTTTTTTTGAATGCGGGAACATCATCAAAGCCTTTATCCCTATTCCTCTTGAAGTATCCTTTCTTTCCTCCTTTTCCTTCCTCCTTCGAGGATTGAGCGGAAAGAACATGAATGTCTTCATTTGTAGAGCTTCAACCAATACCTCTCGCAACCAACCTAGACTCCTCTTGAATACAATCTGCCCTCAAACGATCAAACTTGGTAAGTTTCGATCTTGCACTTATACCTTGAATGTATGACTCGCAAGATGAAGGAAGACCATTAAGAGCCAATATGGTCAAATCCTTGTCATCAACAATATGACCAATGGTAGAGAGCTGATCTCTCAACTTGGTGATCCTCATGAAGTAAGCGATGACAGTTTCCCCTTTCATCATCTTGACATGATGAAGTTGTTGCTTTAATGCAAGTGCACGACTTGTGTTGTTGATCTCATACATCTCCTCCATAGTCTTAAGCATTTCTCTCGCTGCCTTCAACTTAGAGATGATTGGAACAATATGATCCTTCACTGAATCAACTAACATCTGCTTTGCCTTGGTATCTTTCTTCTTCCATTGAATCTTCTCTTCCTCATCAGTAGACTCGGCCAATTCATTTTCCTCCAGGGTGAGCATAACTCTAAATCTCCAAGATGTGAAGTTTGTTCTCTCAAGTCTGTCCTCAACTTTGAGTCCGTTCACCATCTTGACGATAAGGTAGATGTGACTGAAATGTGAACAGTAATGGAGGATATTGCTGCTTGAATGAAATCTGATCGAGATCTTCTTATACCTGCTCTAATACCATGTTAGTTTTTCATGATCAGATAAATCAAGCAGAAAGTAATCAGAAAATGCAACACATGAGACAATGAACACCACAGGATACCCTAGGAAAACCCTCCAGCCTAAGGGAGAAAAATCCAGCCAATATATCTCTTATATATTGATTAAATAAGAGCGAAAATCTGCTTACAACTCAGACCTAACACAGGGCCAAATTTGATACAATGAATAAGAGCACCTCTCTTATTTGTAATATACAAATGAATATGTTTCTCCTTGAGTTCGACCTGCTGCTACAGGAAGATGATCTGCTGTTACACAATAATGGTTTGCTGCTCATACCCAAACTTCTCCTCTTGAATGCGAATTATGTTGAATGAATTTGATTTCAAATGAATGAACAACACCTTGTATTTATATCCAAGACGCGACTCTTCATCAAGGAGGTCGGCCCTTTCAAGGATAGAGACGTGTCTTTTCAAGTGGCGCCAATAAGACAAGTCGGCACAAAATAAAGTATTATTTATTTAATAAAATCGTGCCTCTTGATAAGTTGGCTCTCTTTAATTAATAATTAAATATTAATTATTAATGATATAAATAATACATTAAATGAGGCGTCTCCTCATTAAATAATATCGATTAAATAAATTAAATAGCCTCAAGGCTATATTTAATTTATTTTCTGTAGAAATCGTGATTGGAAGTGTTCTTCCAGACGCTGAAAACAACAACATTTATGATTATAGAAGTGTTGAAAATGTTGTCTATCAAACCTTCTTGGGTTGGGAAGCACTAAAAAATTAACTTACCTAAAATTGAATTGTTATTAGTATGCAAATGCAATAATGAAGAGTTGTAACTATTGAGGTGAAAGGTGTGACTCCCTCAAAATTGTGATATAAAAGGGAGAGCATTTCAATTGACATCATTGAAGAATTCAATTGATGAATAGATTATAGAACCTGAAGCAATTTTGCAAATGAATTAATTTAGGTGAGGTGAGAAAGGTTGTGATCTTCAAAGGCGAAAAGTTATGACCCTTAAAATGTCTATGACTCCTTTATAATGAAGGGTGGTGATTCATTGAGTATGAATGATGGTGACTCATTTATTGTGAAGGGTGGTGACTCCTTCAAGAAATGAATATAAAGGAATAAATCTACCCAATGGATTCACCCCACCACTAACATATATGCCCAAAAGAAGTAGATAAACCCAAAATCAAGATTGAAACCAGTATTAAAACCTAAGTACAAAACCTAATTGTACATGATTGGTCACTATGTTGAGGGAAAGAAGACCAAGATTAAACATCACCGTTAAGATCATAGATATGTGTCATGCTATTAAGCCTCATCTTAATATGTGGAAAATTGCCAAGGGTTGGTTGACAAATTTAAGGTCTTTGGAAATTCACCTATTAATTTACTCAAGCATATTCTCCCACAGTCACAGTCCTTGAGATCACCTAAATTGCTGAAAAGGCTTAAAACCTCTTCATTAACAACATTTATTGACTTGATCAATCCAATAATGTTGTACTAGAAAATATGTACTTAGATGGTTATAACATATGAGTCAATGATAAGGGAATATATGATTTGAATCTTTATGTGAGATGAAGTATACTTTATCTAAGGGAAATTGTCATCAGATTGTTTAAAGGGGATACAACCTGTAGTAGAAGACACCTAAATCCCTACTCAAATCAAAATCGACTTTGCACCAAGGAGTAAGATTTTGATATTGACAAACACCCCCATAATCCATCATGATGAAGGTTGCAACATTTGTTCCTATCATTGTGGATTTCAACAAGAGTAATGAAGAATTTGCATCCTTGCCTAGGATCCTTGTGGTAATGGAATGAGAGAAAACTTTTCTTAAGGAACCAGTCTTGCCAATTTCCAACTCTTGGTTTGTTATTAAGAGTCATTGGGGAATAGTAGGACGTGAGTGAGAAGAATATTGGACAACGAATTATCCTCATACTTCAGAAGATGGTATTAACCTTATTAGTATACAAGTTGAGGCAAGCATACAAACAACTTCTTTCGAAAGAAAATCATTGTAGTCTAAATTCAGACATAACCAAGACAATCGTCACTAGTTGTAGAATTTTCAAATTCCTTTTGCTTGGGGACAAGCAATATTGGGAAGGGCGGATTGTCATGCCCTTGTCATAGCACTCAGCCTGGGCGAATAAAATAAAATGCAAAGAAAAAAACAAATTAAGTTAAATTAACTTGGGCGGTCCACCCCCTTCATTGTGGTGCTCACTTTGAAGTGTTTAAATAAAAATTAATTAATTTCTTTATTATGGGCCGACTCTACATTGCTGGCCGACCCCTTATGAAAATAAGCTAAAATTAATATATATATTAATAACAACGCTTTACATCATAAAAGCAACGACCAAGAAATGAAAGGCAACATGTCTTTCCCCTATTGTGGGGATATAAGGACACTTTTCCAAGGCAAAGGAAGATCATTTGAAAAAGAATATCATCTGAATATTAAATCATCCATCACCTTCAGAAAATACATTTATTACTCAAATCACAAAATACTAGAAGGATATAGTCTAGTGTTACCAGACTTGGATTTGCCTCAGACTCGGCAAGCCGATTTTTGACTTGGACTCGAACTCGGAGCCCAGACTCGTTCAAGACTTGACAAATAGAAAAACCCAAGAAATTCAGAGATTTTTGTAGGATTTAAAACTTGTTTCATGCACCCTTTAACAAATAAACCTTAAAGACACAATAACATTATCAAATAGAAACTACTATGATCCCTTACACAAACATACATTGATCACATAAGTCTAAACACAAATTTTAGCTGAAGGTAATAAGTAATACTAATAATAGTATCGTAACGTTGGAGTTTGTGGATACTCTGGAGTCTGACGATCTTGGAGTCGCAAAGCACTATGCACTACCACTAATTTCATTGCTCATCTATAGGTCAGCCTATTCCTCTTGATAGAGTGAATAAAGTTCTATGTGGACCAATTCCTCTTTGCAACAGAGGAACTAGCAACTTGTGAAAGGAGGCAAAAAATAAATTAGTAATTTACTAATTAGGACATTCAATTATGATTATATAAATGTTCAACACTAATCAAATTAATAAATTATGTTAATGTATTACCTGTGAAAAGAGGGGCGAATAGCAAGTGTTCTCAATTGTGGTGCATCCTTCCCATGCCATGACCACCATCCAATAGGATCCCTTTGAGCTAGTGTAGTTCTATCTACCTTGGCCTCTGGGTTGCTGAATGTTGGACCACAAAGATTATAAAGTCAGTCCATTGTGTACGAAGTAGGCTTGCCTCCTCAATTGAATACTTTTTGCAAGGGTCTTCATAAACCTCATTGTCATCACAAGGAGGCAGCTTACCAAGCCTTGGTACATACCATTTGGGATTAAGAGCAGAGACTGCCATATGAAGTTGTTGATAAAATATCAAAATAATGAGATTAAGTTAACTTAGATGACCATTAATATTACATTTAATATTTAATACCCTCCCTTAATGGTCATTGTATAAACAAAAAACTAAGTCTACCCATATTGTGCTGGTCATCGAAATGCAAAATGTGCAGACTCCTTCTGCTCAGTCTGCTCCGCTACGTGGGCGCTTTGCTGAGATGCTTCCTGGTTGGACTTCTCATCAACCAACCACTTTTTGCAATACCTCTATATATGACCAATCTTCCCACAGTAAAGGCAAGTAAAAGACTTCTTGGAGCCCTCCTCCGAATCACCTCGTCCTTTCTGTTGAGTGGACTCACCTTTGCCAACATCCTTGGCAGTAAATGCTTGTTCAACAGTAGGAGACTCATTGCTGCTCCCAAATTGCTTTTTCCACCGATCTTGATGCAAAAGCTTGTTGCACATCTCATCAAACTTCAAGTCAACATTGGTGGATGTAATGTTGAGTGTTTCGATGAAGTGCTCGTAGGAATGTGGCAAACTTTTCAAAGTGATCACCACCGTATGCTCCTCTTCTACCTTACGACCAATGGCCTCCAATTGATCGCGAATATTTTTAACTTTCATCAAGTGCTCCTACAAAGACACTTGGTCATCCATCATAATAGAAAAAAACATATTCTTCAAAAAGAAAGCCTTTCCCTTGTTTGAGGTCTCATGAAGATCTTTATAAATGCTTCCAGATCTCCACAGCATATTTACCAGAAGGTATTATTGGTAACATGTCATCAACGATAGATAATTTAAGAAGCATGACTACCTCCCTATTACTTCCATCATACTTGTCCTGATCCTTCCCAACAACAGTGGGACGAACTTCTGTACCAAGAATAAGTGCATCCAGACACCGATACTCAAAGATGGTAAGCATCCTCTGCTTCCACGTGGTGTAGTTCTTTCCATTGAACCTCTGCGAACTTTCCAACATAATATTGGACAAGGACGCCATCCCTCCTATTTTCCAAAGCTCAAAAAACGAGGTAACTCTGTGTAAATTTTTGAAGAAAAACCTTTTGAAAACTCTTTGCAAATTTTTATTTTCCTAGAAAATTGTCAAAACTGGCTAAAAAACTTTTCAAGCTGCCATGAAATATCAAAAAATAATGCAAACTTGGCACAAATTTCAAGGCATGGGTCCAGAGGTACCCATAAAAAAATAGTGACGACCCAAAAAATGTCTTGAAAAACCCACTAGGAATTTGCAATCAGAATAAAAAACGGGCTTGAAACAAAGGGTTAAAGACCCTTGCAAAAACCCTAGGCGGCATCTATAAATTGCAAAAAGCCCTTCAGAGTAAATCGCGTCTGAGAGAAGAACAGAAAATCGGTGCCCAGATTTGATAACCCTGCAGAAAAAATCTTTAGGAAAACCCTTCTTCAGTCGCGGCTTAGAAAGACTAGATCCTGTCGCTCAGAAAAATGGAGAAAATCCGCATACAGAAAAAAAAAACCATCGTGCGCAGTAAAAACCAAAAGAAAAACTCACAAAAACGTGAGTAGAGATATCTCAGTCGCGTGCCAAAAAAGAAGATGAAATCGTGCCCTCAAAATGAAGTCGTGCAACCAAAAGGGTAAAAAACGTGCCCAGATTATGACAAAATAGCGCACAAAAACCCTTTAGAATTATGCAAGTTGCGATAAAGAAAATCGTCTACAAAAACCCTCGACATGTAGAAAGACATAGGTCACGCTTAGAAAGACCAAATCCGTCGCGGAAATTTCAGACGTGACCTCCAATAAATCGTGAAAAAAAATGCGATGCCAAAAAGAATGACAAAAAATGCAGATAACAGAATTGCGTCCACTAGAAGAACAAAACTAGAAGTCGCGCGGTTGAATGTACAGAGAAACACGTCCAGATTAAAGAAACACGTCTACAGATAAAAATGCGACCTCATAACTTCAAACCCTAAAAAATACGAAAATCTTCAAATCCGCAATTTTTCCTCTTCAAAAAATACAAAAATCTTCAAAAGAAAAAATCACGAATTTCTGTGTCTCATTACCCTAGCTCTGATACTATGTTGATAAAATATCAGAATAATGAGATTAAGCTAACTAAGATGACCATTAATACAACATTTAATATTTAATAGAAGTAGGGTGTTCATAGTGTTCCATTGCCGTATCACAATGGGCTTAATTTCTAGCTCATATAATCCTGAATTAGGATTCCTATCAGAAATTGCTTTCTTCATTTTTCCAAGCATGGAGTCAAATGTTTCATAAATCTCTCCAAGACTTGGAGAGTTTGTATTAGCATATCTAATGACATCCACAATTGGTGAAATGATGGAGCAAATATATCTGCAAACAAAAATTTGAAAAAAGACAAGTTAGAACTTAGAAAATAAAAAAATATTAATAATAAAATCATATATATATATATATATATTTATAAAATCAGCAATCAATAACAATTTTTTTATCTCACATTGGACCACCAATCATCATCAATTTTCTTCTGTTTGATGCTTCTCCCTTCTGTAGTGCTTGCCATAGACCATCTATTCCACTTTGAATTAACCATCATCAACTGTAGAGCCTCTTGCACCTCAAGCATCCTTGCTAACAAAATAAAATATCTGGCATACCTTGTCTCTACAGGCTTGAGAAAGCCTTCTTTGAAAATGTCCCGAGGAGAGAAAGTGAGGTGTGATGGTTGCAAATAAACATCTGAATATCTTTAGCTCCTACAACCACATGGTACACCCGATCTATCTTCCCTATGTCTTTCAATGCATTGTTCAACACATGAACACAACAAGGGGTCCAAAACATGTGCTTGTAAGCACTTTCAACCATCAAACTTGCTAATTTGCACACACATGTTGAATCGGTGACCACCTGCACAACATTGGTTGCCCTAACCTCCTCTATGGCATCTCTCAAAATATGAAATTGGAATTCTGCATCCTTGCGCTTCCCAGAACAATCAACGACTCTAAGGAAATATGAGCCAGTTGTACATGTGACTATGATGTTGATAAGTGGCCGATGTCTAATATCTGTCCACCCATCCATGTTAATAGAGCAGCCCATCCTAATCCAACATTGTTTCATGTCCTCCATCACCACACTCACCTTAGAATATTCTTTGTCAAGGAGTGTAGTGCGTAGTTTATTTTCTCCAGGGGGGGTGAATGAGGTACCAATAGTTGCCACATCTCTAAACATTTGTTTGAAGTAGGGAGAATGTGCTACATGGAATGGGATGGCATGGGCATAGAAAAAATTGGCAATGGAGGACTTTGCCACATCTCGTGCATGCACATTGAACATACTTGCAACTGTATTTGGCTTTTCACTAGAAGTACTAGCTTTCCTCTTCCCTTTTGTGGAAGCATGAACACCACCACTACTACCACTACCAACACTAGGACTACCAAACATAGAGGGCATAGGTGTAGTTGAATGTGCAGTTTGTGTTTGCATTGGCTGCCCCATAGACTGTCCTTCAGCCTCCATGTCTTGACAAATCTTTTATGTCTTGACAAATTTTGACCCCATGGCCTGTATAACCCAATAGATGAGAATAGACTCTTGTGTAGCTTCCATTAAATTTATCATTACAAATGTGACATTGCCACAATCTACTACCCCTTGTGTTTTTCCCTTTGTTTTGGTCTAGGCGTGTTGCTAATTGAAGAAGAGGTTTTTTAGGATTAAAAGTGCCTTTTGCATATTTTTTTAAATATTTAGAAGGGCATTCAAATGGATTTGTTTGAGGCTGGCCCCCTCAATCGATTGGGTTTCATTTTGTTCTACTTCTTCCCTCTCAACATGCCCACTACCTTCACTACCTTCACAATCCCATCGAGAAGAAAAATAGGTTGGTATAGGAGTTCCCCAATTACATTGTCATGGCAAACCTTGCTTTACACATAGAGAGGATGGCAACAAACAAAGACATCCGAGACAAAATATTGGATTAGTTGGAGGTGTACAAGGGTGTGGAGGGAGGCTCTTCTCTTCAACTCAAGCCATTCAAAGGAGGAAAAACTACCAATTAAGTAAAAAAACTAGAAAGTTTAGCTTAATATTAGAAAGTAGAAACTTGAAAGTTCTAAATTTGAATTTTGAATTTTTTTTACAAATCTTATGTTATTCAAAATGTTTTATTTGTAGATTTGTGGTGGAAGATTTATGGTTTTGGCACACCAAAAATTTAGAGGCTAGTTACCCATATCTTGAGAGGCTAGTTTATCCATGTTTTGTGCTGACCTTGTTGTGCTTTTGGATGTGAACACAATTGGAGCTTATTTGAGAACAATCCCATCGAGAAGAGAAATAGGTTGATATAGGAGTTTCCCAATTACATTGTCTTTGTGTAGTACAACCTTCACCTTAGAACCAAAAAGGTAGAGGTTGCTCCTCATGATGCCATCAATTTGGATGCCGCTGATCCATTTGTTGATTGGATTTCTAAAGAAATAGATATTATATTCATTAATGAAGATCTCATTGAATTGGAGAGTGTAGTAGTGGGGTGGAGGCATTTGGGGAAGACAAAAACATATTTAAGGAATTAGTTACTCATCATGTTGATTCTGATTTTCCTTCTAGTTCGGGGCTTAGAAGGACTAGTAATCGGAAGGGTAAGAAGAGGATGTAAGCTGTATTTGGCTGATTATGACATATGTCAACAATTAAACAACTATTATTCATAGTTTTGTAGTAAATACAATGTATTTTTTAACTTTGAAACTTTGTAAATTCAGATTTTGAGCTTTTGAGGGTCATATGACATGTATTCTTTGAATTATGACAAATTGAATAATAGACTTAGGTGCTCTCCAAATGCTTTAATTTCTGTTTATTTTGGGTGTATGTATTCTTTTAATGATATTTTGCCAACTCTTGGGTCTGAGTCAAAGTTTTTGGCTGCCAGGTTCAAGTTTTCCAACTATGATGCGGGAGTCAACCCTATCTAGTAACTTGCACATTTACCCAAGGGTTTCCATAATTGCTTTGATCTTGGTTCCGGTGAAGATAATCTTATTCTCAAATTCTTCCTCATCTACCCATATCACTTTGTTGGGCACTTGTATTACTGTCAAAGTGATTGATGCTCATATGCTTTTATGAGTGCAATTGCCTTCAAGGAAAATCTCATCCAATTGCTCACCCTCTTTAGCTTATTTATTGAGTCACACAAGACATCAACATATTTAACCACATCTTGCAACTTATATGAGCTAATAGTTCCTCGAGGGTTACCTTAATTTAAGTCTTAATGGATTCTTTTTTTGCCTTGAGCAATTTATTTTGCTCAATTATTGTCTCGCTTTCCTTTTTCACTTGGCTTCTGATAAAAGCCATCTTTTTCATCTAAGCTTGCAATTTCTCAATTAACGATCAACACTCTGGGGCACACAAGTTGATGAAGGACCTCCTTGGGAAGAAGTAGGAGCTTGGAAGTATGGAAGAAGTGAGAACAACTTGAGCACTCAAACAGGGCCAAGTTAAAGTTAATGAAAATTCTACGATAAAAAGTATATTAGAAATTTAAGATTTCAAACAGCAGGTTTATTTATTGAGTCACACAAGACATCAACATATTTAACCACATCTTGCAACCTATGAGCCAATAGTTCCTCGAGGGTTACCTTAAATTAAGTCTTAATGGATTTCTTTTTTTGCCCTGAGCAATTTATTTTGCTCAATTATTGTCTCGCTTTCCTTTTTCACTTGGCTTTTGATAAAAGCCATCTTTTTCATCTAAGCTTGCAATTTCTCAATTAACGATCAACACTCTGGGGCACACAAGTTGATGAAGGACCTCCTTGGGGAGAAGTAGGAGCTTGGAAGTATGGAAGAAGTGAGAACATGAGGCACAACTTGAGCACTCAAACAGGGCCAAGTTGAAGTTAATGGAAATTCAATGATAAAAAGTATATTAGAAATTTAAGATTACAAAGCAGGTTATGAGAATGGTCACCCTAGCAACTTGCTTTAAAGTGGTGATTAGACTATACCCTATTTTTGGAAGAATGGAGAGTGGAGTCTATAGTGAAAGGCAGTAGGAGCAGCAAACTGGCAATGGTCGTCAGCAGTAGACAAGTTGAGCTGTTGGTCAATTTAGGTGTCAGTGTGGTCCTATGGTGGCTGATGTTGCAACTGTTAGTTTTATGATCAGATCTAAGTGCACAGAAATTTAATTCAAAAATTCAACACAAAGACACAGCCAATACCCTGGGAAAACCCTCCAACCTGAGGGAGAAAAACCCAGCCAATATATCTCTTATATATTGATAGAACAAGAGCAGAAATCTGCTTACAACTCAGGCACAATGTAATGCCGATTTGATACAATGAATAATACCACCTTTTTTTGGTGCTAGATACAAATGAATATCTTTCTCCTTGAACTCGACTTGCTGTTACAGAAAGATGATCTGCTGCTGTATCAAAATCTCCTTCTACAGAAAATGCGAACTTGATAATTACTTGCTTGTCAAATGAATAACCTTCATCTTCTATTTATACATGAGCCAATGAAGTGATGCGTCTTTTCCCAGCAAGAGGTTGGCCTCAATACAAAAGACGTGTCTCATGGAAATCCACGCCTCTTCTAGGAGGTTGGCCCCATTTAAATTATTTTTAATTAAATAATAAACAATCATTTAATTTATATATGAAGTGCCTCTTCATATCTCCAAATCAAGCACATATAAATTGAATAGCCATTGGCTATATTCAATTTATTTTCTTCATGTGAGTTTGTGCTTGGAAATAGAGGCCTGCGGCTGCTGGTATACATCAACACTCCCTCTCAGGTAGGGAGGAATACTTCCAGCTGTATAAGTCATATCACCTCATCCTGATGACGATCAACATGGCTACACCCTTGTGAGAAAGAGCTTATCACCTCACCGTGAAAGCATATCACCTCATCGTGATATCAACCATCATGGCTACACCCATGTATGGTATGTATAAGTGCACATCACTCAATGTGATGTTGTCACCTCATCGTGACGTTTCACCATGGCTCTCCCAGAGGGTGTAACACAAGTACAAGTGAATCATCACGAACTCTCTCACGTGATGTTGTCATGGAGTCACACACATGACATCCACCATGGGTCTCCCAGAGGGTGGAAACAAGGGCTTTCACCTCAAATCTCAAAGAGAAATGCATTATCAAGGGCTTGCAAATCTCTCTCAAAAGAGAAATTCATGAAAGAGGATCACTGATACTGAGACTCCTTCTCAGCTAGGGCTTGATTCTCCACCATACCAAGCTTATCTCGAAAGTACACAAACTTTATCCTGGAGAGAGGCTTGGTGAGAATGTCTGCCGTCTGCTCATCAGTGCTGATATACCTGAACTGAATTGCTTTCCTCAATACCATATCTCTGATATAGTGGTATTTGATTTCCACATGCTTAGTTTTATCATGAAACACAGGGTTGACAGAAAGCTTCACACAGCTTTGGTTATCACAATGAATGATAGTTGGCTCCGTTGATTGTCCAAACAATCCTGCAAGGAGCGTTCGAAGCCACACTGCTTCTCGAGCTGCCAGACAAGCTGCAATATACTTGGCCTTTGCTGTACTCAATGCCACAAAAGATTGCTTGCTGCTGCACTGGGATATCATAGCAGACCCAAAACTGAAGCAACACCCCAAAGGTACTCTTCCGATCAGTGACACTCCTTGCCCAATCAGAATCAGTATAACCATGCAGCTTCAATTCCACACTTGAAGAATATCTCAACCCATATCCAACTATGCCACGCAAGTATCTCAGGATATGTTTTGTTGCAACAAGATATATTTGCCTTGGTTCACACATGAACTGACTGAGTGCACTCACTGTGTAGCAGATATCTGGTCTAGTGTTGACTAGATACATCAATGAACCAATCAACTGCCTGTACATCGTGAGATCCACATGATTTGAACTACTTGCAGCCTCTTTCAACTTATGCAAGTTGGTCTCCATAGGCGTAGTCATGGATTTGCAATCCATCATACCAAACCTCTTCAAAATATCAATGGTATACTTCCCTTGACTTAGAATCATCTCATCTGGCTTCTGCCAAACTTCTAACCCAAGGAAGTAGTGCATGAGAACAAGATTCTTCATTTCAAATTCAAAAGCTAACTCCTTACATTTGATGATGAGGTGTTCTTCTCCAGTAATAATTAGATCATCAACATACAAAACCAAATCAATGCTTCACCATTGATTACCTTGAAATACAGGTTAGAATCAACATCATTCTTTGAGAAGCCCAAACTTAATAGGTAACGATTGATCCTCTTGCTTTCTCTGAGGTTCCTCTTGGGGCTGCAAAAATTTCTACCTCTTGCATTGTCTTCCTGGCCCAAAGAGGTCTTTTCCTTCCAATCACAATATCTGTAGGCCCATCAGTAGGTTCCAAGGGCTCAACTGGATCAACATCTTCTTTAGGTTCTGGAGGCTCCCTCTGATTCTTAGGAACATGGTCAACTTCCATATCCTAAGGAGGCTCTTCATCATTGATCTCCATATGAGTGCCCTTGGATCTTTTGAAAGCAACATCCTCTTCAAATGTGACATCTCTACTGATCTCAATTGACTTCTGACTTGGAATATAGATTCTGTAGGCTTTTGATGTCTCACTGTAACCTACCAATAGTCCCTTCTTGCCAGAAGGTTCCAGCTTTGTCCTCTTTTCCTTTGGTACATGAACATACACTGGACATCCAAAGATCCTCAAATGACTTACTTCAGGCTTCACCCCTGTGAATGCTTCTTCAAGAGTTATATTCTCCAAGATCCTGTGAAGACTTCTATTCTGAACATAAACAACTGTCCTGGATGCTTCAACCCAAAGGGAGGTTTGCAGATCTTGATCATGAATCATGACTTTGATTGCTTCCACAATAGATCTATTCTTCCCTTCAACAACTCCATTCTATTGAAGATTATAAGGAACACTGAACTCCCTCTTAATCCCGACTTCAATGCAAAAGTTACAGAAGCTGAAGGAAGTGTACTCTCCTCCGTTGTCGGATCTCAAGACTTTGATCTTTTGCCCGGACAAATTCTCCACCTAAGCTTTGAATTGTTTGAATCTCTCTAAAACCTCCTTAGATTCTTTAGATTTCAAGAAATAAATCCAAGTCTTTCTAGAGTAGTCATCAATAAAAATAATGTAATACAAGAAACCACTTGAAGAAGCAACAAACATTGGACCACATAATTTAGAATGAATAAGATCTAGAATACATTTGGATCTACTTTCACTACTATGAAATGAACCTTTTGTATTCATACCCAAAGCGCAGACTTCGCAAGTACCTTCATGCCCCTGGTTGAATCTTGGAAGGCCGGTGACCATCTTCTCCATGATAGGTAGAGCTCGAAAGTGAAGGTGAGCCAATCTTTGATGCTAAAGATCACACATGAAGAATCATGCACTAGAGCTTGAAGAGGACGAGTGCATAGCCTATAGAGACACTCATGTCTAACTCCAATCACCCAAGCAAACTTGATGTTTGAGTTCTTAGCGCATATAAGAACTTTGCCTTCTGAAAATGCAACTTGGTACCCCTTGTCTTTCAAGGCTGAAATGGAAACAATGTTTCTCTTGATGCCTGGAACAAATAGCACATCATTTAACTGCAAGGAAATGCCGGAATCCAAGTGAAGAGAGGAGTTCCCAACTCCTTTCACAGAGTAACTAGCATCATCTCCAATAATGACTTGTTCACTGGAATCCATCTCCACCAAATCAGATAGATGCTCCCTAAATCCGGTTATGTGGTGAGAGGCACCACTATCAATCAACCAAGTTTTGGTCTCGGTAGTTACATTGCTTGACAAGGCTGAATATAATAGGTATTCACTTGAATCCTTCTGCATAGAGGCTTCATTAACATCTGCAATGGAGGCTTGCTGCCTAGGCTTGGTAGGACATTCCTTTGCAAAGTGACCGTACTTGTCACATCGAAAACATTGGACTTTGGAGAGGTCCCTCTTCTTCTTGAAGGTAGGAGCATCATCAGCTTCTTTATTCCTATTCCTCTTGAAATATCCTTTCTTTCCACCTTTCCCTTTCTTCTTGAAGGATTGCGTGGCAAGAACATGAATGTCTTCATTTGTTGAGCTTTGACCAATACCTCTCGTTGCCAACCTAGACTCTTCTTGGATGCAATCTGCCCTCAAACGATCAAACTTGGGAAGTTTCGATCTTGCACTGATTCCTTGAATGTAAGATTCCCAAGATGAAGGAAGACCATTAAGAGCCAACATGGTCAAGTCCTTGCTATCAACAAAATGCCCAATGGAAGAGAGCTGATCTCTCAACTCAGTTATCTTCATGAAATAAGCAATAACCGATTCTCCTTTTGCCATCTTCACATGATGGAGTTATTGCTTCAGTGCAAGTGCCTGATTTGTGTTATTGATTTCATCTCTCTTGCCATCTTTAACTTGGAGACAATAGGAACAATATGATCCTTTACGGAATCAACTAACATCTTCTTCGCCTTAATATCTTTCTTCTTCCATTGAACCTTTTCTTCCTCATCCGTAGGCTCGGGAGCTGTGCTCTCCACAAACTTTGCCAACTCGCTTTCCTCCAAGGTGAGCATAATTTTGAATCTCCATGAAGTGAAATTAGATGCTCCCTCAAGCCTATCCTCAATCTTAAGACCGTTCACCATCTTGAGGAAGAGATAGAAGAATCAACGATGAGAAAGAGAATAAGGGGTATCGCTGTAATACAAAAATCTGATCAAGATCTTCTTCAAACCCACTCTGATACCATGTTAGTTTTATGATCAGATCTAAGTGCACAGAAATTTAATTCAAAAAATTCAACACAAAGACACAGCCAATACCCTGGGAAAACCCTCCAACCTGAGGGAGAAAACCCCAGCCAATATATCTCTTATACATTGATAGAACAAGAGCAGAAATCTGCTTACAACTCAGGCACAATGTAATGCCGATTTGATACAATGAATAATACCACCTCTCTTCGGTGCAAGATACAAATGAATATCTTTCTCTTTGAACTCGACTTGCTGGAAAGATGATCTGCTGCTGTACCAAAATCTCCTTCTACAGAAAATGCGAACTTGATAATTACTTGCTTGTCAAATGAATAACCTTCATCTTCTATTTATACATGAGCCAATGAAGTGATGCGTCTTTTCCCAGCAAGAGGTCGGCCTCAATACAAAAGACGTGTCTCATGGAAATTCGCGCCTCTTCTAGAAGGTTGGCCCCATTTAAATTATTATTAATTAAATAATAAACAAACATTTAATTTATATATGAAGCGCCTCTTCATATCTCCAAATCAAGCACATATAAATTGAATAGCCATTGGCTATATTCAATTTATTTTCTTCATGTGAGTTCGCACCTGGAAGGAGAGGCCCGCGGCTGCTGGTATACATCAACAGCAACAAATCATCAGCATGCTCCAATAATTAGTGGCATGTTAGAAACAAAATTAACTTGCATTTATTTATTAATTCATATTAGAAAAATAGACATTCTAATTTTTCTTCTGATGTCAGGTATATGTTAGAGAAAATAACCATTTTGGCAATCGCCTGGTGTTTCTAGATAGCGACTCAAAACTATTTTTTATTAAGACCAGTTTCCTTTGTATAGGAATCAATTACTTGATATGGTGTTGATATTTAGTGCAGTTACCTTTTCCACATGATATGGGAAAATTATTCGTGTTTTTGGAGTCAGTAGCTAAAATACTACTGCAGGAGCATATAAGGGGCAATTTACTGTTTTGTTCTCACTGCACTTGGAGTCTGCATGCATATGTTTCCATTTATGCCAACAAGAGTGCCGCATATTGGTGATTATATATAAGATTTTAAGTAGTGGTGATTGAATGCACATGAAAATGTCTTTGCCATACAAAATAAATCTGAAAGATAGCATTAACAACCAACATGAAACTGTTCAATAGCATTCACTTATGAGAAAATACCATTGCATAGGAAGGGATTTTTGGAGAACAAACATGATTGGCTCTAATTGAGAGAATGACATTTGAATTTGTTCTGGGTCCTGTATAGTTGTTTCCTTGCAAGATGCCTTTCCTTATGCAAAGGGAATATAGTAATAAACAGAAGGAAAGGGGAAAAAGATGCCATCTGAGCCTCAATTACATATATGCACAGACCATAGAATTTATGCATTGCAGAATATTAGAGAAAAAGGCAAAAACGATACTATCTGCACCTCATTTGCATGCATGGATCATAGCATTCATAAATTGCAAAATTTTGTTGGCAGGAACTTATTTGGTTTGATGTATATTTTCTTGTTTGTGCATGTTACAAGCTAAATGCCTCTATTTCAGTTGTGTTCATTTTGTGTATACATTAAGACAAGAAGCATCATATGGGGCATTGGTATATGTCTCTTTCTTTGGGCTAGTTACAAATTTTGGGAATTTCTCTACTTTGTTTTTAATTCACAGACAGCAGTTATGTTGTCTAAGACATGCAAGTCCTAATGTTGAGATCAGAATCATGAAGGTATTCTTGTTCAGTTTTATGTATGATTTCTCAACCCCTTTTAATACTTCAGGTATAAAGAATCAGAACTTAATATGGGAGAAAACAGTTGCATCGATCGTTGTGTTGCGAAATACTGGCAGGTATTTCCTATCATTATGTTATGCAATCTTGGACTAATGTTTGCCAACATTGAAGAAGCCTGGATCTTCAGAGTTCTTTCTTTTGTTTGCTCTCTTGGTATCCAACATGCTTTGTTTGAGTTTTTTATTCATTAGTTGTATTAAAATGCTAAAGACGTTCCCATCTAATGGCTCTTTGCTATTATATGATGAAAAGTCGAGGCTTTATAGACTCTTGAGGATTGTTTCTCTGGTGTTTTCGATCATTATGCTGAAAATTAAGGAGGCCACTAGCAGTGGTAAATACAATAAGTCCTAAATGTTTTTTCTCCTGCAATATGCTTTTTTCATGGAAGAACTGGAGTAAATAATTGCTTTTTGGTTGGCATAAAATTACTTATCTGTCAATAGAAACATTAAAGGAAAAAATCAACTTAAATAGGTTGAAATATCAAGAAACTGTTGCATGCTGACTTTCAATGGACAGTGGCTACTAGGAAATAAGAAAATACACAAGCATTAGGGGGTAATACCTTATTTCACATCAATGAAGCTTGACCACAAAAATCAAGTAGAGCTTGATCACACAGTTACAAAGTTTTACTTATTTTAGTTCCTCACTTATTAACTATGGAGTTGATTCTGTGATAGTTTCATTTCTCATTTATTTCCTGGGGTGGTCTTTCATAGGTTGATGTTGATTATCAAATTTTACTAGAAGTCCATCAGAGCCATTCTGATCAGATTTTTGAACACCTTCAATTGGCTGGGATCAAAACACCTAAGAGTTAGTTTGTTTATTTTAGAGAAATGGATATTCCTTGTTAATTTCCTAGTTATTTGTTCCTATCTCTCATCTTTGCCGCCAACCTTAGAAACAGGATTCTGTTCTATCTTTCAAAGAATCTCCTCCTTCGGCTTCAAATCATAGTTATCAGGTATGGAACTCTGCTGGTCTGACCGGAAGGGAGAAAGGTTTGGAAATTTGGGATTATTTTACTTAAGTTTGGTTTAGGAAAAACATAAAAATGAAAATATTTAAAATTTATATGACAAACATATTCAAAATATATATGAACATCCAATATGTCATGGGTGTAATACTAATTTTGAAAATAGAAAACCTAAAATATGAAATGTAAAAGTAAGAAAAGATTAAAGTAATTAAAATAAAATTATATGGTCTAACCTTCTTAAAAAGCTATTAATCATTCTAAATCTATTTATTGTGCTATACATTCGCAATGGCGTTGACTATGCTTGTGAAATGTTCCCCTTAATTTTTTCCCTTGTTTTCAGTTCACAACAATGCAATCATGCACCCGTTAAGAATTAGCTCCAAACCAAAACACAGCTGAAACAACTCTAACCAAGAATGCGCCCTAAAACCACTTAAAGAGGAGGGGTGGGCATATGGTCAGAGGATCCCTAGGATCTAATAACTTTGATAACAACTGAAAATAGAGAGCTAAACTCGACACCAAGCATGTGCACGCAAGATCCTTCTGCAAGGCGAGGTGCTAACATATGGTGGAGTGCTAGTTATTAAACTGAAAAATAAACTTCTTTTGCTGAAGTAGGCATCCACAAGCGGTGGGAATACTCCACTTATCTAGTGGGTGTGATTATTACAATTATTTAAAGGCGGCAAGCCAACCAATTAACCTCACTTCCACTTAAACTGTGGGGGGTATACAATCCACACAACCACTTAATTTTTGTGGGGGGAATAGAACAAAGTAAATTGCAACAAGTAAACAAATTGCTGTTAGTACTACTAAAAAACTTACAAACAATTATTAAACAACTGCAATATATCAAAGATAAGTTCTCAACACAAGCAATGGTTAGAGTATCACTTCCTCTAACATTTACAACTTGAAAAGATGAAGAATTGAAGCTCAAATCAGCATGACAATAAAACTTAACTAATCTGATCAGAAACAAAAGGTACAGAAAATCAGACCAGCAAGCTATGACTTCACCAAAACGGACGTATCTTTCCCGAATCAACTCGGAAAGCTCCCAAACCACAGCCCAATAACAGCTAGGAGATATGCGCCCAAACCTCAAGGAGAACACGAGCCAAATATAGTAGCAACAGGAGGCATGTTTCCCAATGCAAGCACAGTGAGATGGTACGGCTTGCCAAGAGGGTCGAACTTCTCTTAAAAAATCCACACTCAACCAAAAATTTCGAAACTTTCCAGAAAGTGGCGCCCTTCACAGTAGAACAACATGGACGAACACCCAGAACGAAACAAAAATCCTCGTTGAAGCTATGAGCAGAAAATAGCTTCAGCCATGGCAAATCAACAACTCAAAAAATAGGCTTTACATCAGCAACTTGTTCGATATTATCAAATTGAAGCTCCATCTGTATTTCAATGTGAAATATAGTCATAATGATCCACCTAGGAAGCCATAGTTTCAGGCCCGAAGAATGGATTGAATTCGCTAAGCTTCCCCTTAGTCAGGTTCTGGATTCAAACCAACAACATAACTTTACTTTCCAATTTCCAAGATGAGATACAAAGAGCAAGGCATCAATATATAAGTTTTTACCAAGAGGAGATGAAACATTTGTAACTCCCAAAGAAAACTCTTCCTCTTCACAAAAGGGATGCCAATCTCCAAAAATGCACCATTTAAAATATAAAATAAACTCTTTATTCCACTCCTTCAAGTCGTCCCACTTAAGATGATGAATAAACATTTAATTAAATATTAAATGTATCTACTTTATGGCCCCAACTTAAAAACAACTTAAAGTCATTAAGCTAGGCGTGGGGTACAACTTCAAAACACAATTTTAACTAAGTATGAAACTTAGTCCAAGGAACAACCCATCACCAAATTGGAAACTGAGACATTACCAAAATCTGGATAATGAATTGCACAACACTGCTGATGAAGACACTGCCAAAAATAGACTTACTAAAAATAGCCAATGCTAAAAATAGTAAGATCACATCAAAACCACAGTAACCCAAGCTGAGCAGGAAACACTGAAAATCCTAATTTGCTTAACTAAATAGCTTACAGATTTCCGGAAATAGGCTAACAGTTCACAATAAGGTCATCACTGGAAAGGGGACATTACAGCTTGCAACTCATTGATGGAGCATACTTACTTGGGAGTTGGTAACTTATTTGTGAGTGAAGAAAATTGGTAAGTGCAAGTGGGTCTACATGACTAAAATCACTTTGGATGGTTTTGTGGGGAGATGGAATATGTGTTTGATTTGCCAAAGGATTCTCTTTGAAGGAGAGAATGGATGCTTGTGAGATGCATGTCCTTGTTGCTAAGATAGAATAAATCTGCATTTTTCTTACTTTCATATCAAGATAGGGATGTGAAGTCTAGCTTCCTCAATGGTTGTTAGAGGAGCACATTGATTTCATGATTGTGTGTGTGTTTAGTAAATCACTCTTTGGACTGAAGCAGATGCCACATGGATGGTTTGAGAAGAATGATAGGTTCATTCTTTCTTGTGACTACACTAAATGCAAATATGAACATAATGTATATGTCGAATATTGGTGTTTGCATGCTTATTGTTGTGTTCTATTTTGATAATCTAATTATTATTGGGGATCTTACTTCTTTGATATACAATCTCAAGGACAAATTGAAGATATGATTTTGAGATGGCAGAAAGATTGCTGCATTATTTTCTAGGTGTTCAGGATTTTTAGATGGAATGAATTTTTATCTCATAACGTAAGTATGCACGGGATTTATTGAAGAAATGTAGGTGGCATTATGACCTTATTTTCCTGTATCAGTCAAATAGACCATGAAGTTTGGCTCTCCAGCAATGTAGTGTTTTTAAACATAATTTGTTTTGTTATGTAATGTAAATGAGCTATTTTATTATAAAGCTTATTTTTTGTCTGATGTATATTATTTATACTATGCATATTGGTAAGTAGTGGCATTATGTAGATCATTAGTAGAGGGGTAGGTGGCCTATGTGAGAAGCTAGCAGAAGGTTCATTGAACCAAGCCAATATAGTTATAGTTTGTACAATAAGCTACTTATTTGTTATAATTAGGGGTTCACCACTTCTCTATGTGACCAATACATATTTATATCAATTACCATTTTATATTTGATATTTTCACATTATTGGGAAAAGTATTCTCTATTGTTTTCTAGAGTTGTAGGTGCAATCCTTCTTTTAGGTTTGGGGTTTGGGGTTTAGGGTATAAATGCCCCAATTGCACTTTCCTTAGTCATGCCTCTTGCAACTACATTGCAGGTAATATTAGAGCCAGTTAATGGTTTGTAGGGGAGAAACAAAGCCATGTATTAGAGGACCACCCATAACCTTCCACTGAAATATTGGAATAGGGTGATGTTTTTGTTTAAAAACTTAACCAGCCATTTTCATCAAGCCTAAATTGTTCAATTTGGAGTTATGTAGAGGCAGACATCTGGTTCAATTTATTGTTTTGGAGTTGTTTGGAAAATCTGCAATTTCTATTTGGCAGTTCATATTTTAGCAGGCATCCAATTGTGGTGCTACTGTTTTGTTGGAAACTAGATTCAATAAGCTTTAAAATGATTGGTATTTTGTTTATTAGCCAAAAGGCTTTTCCTTCTTGGTTTTCAAGCCCAACAAATGCTAAAAAGGTTGTTTCACACTGAAATATTGTTATTGCTGGAATTGTCTCACTTTATGGAAAAACCATTTTTCTTAGTACAAGAAAACACTTTCAATTAGCACACATCCATATTCCTATTCGCTGAACCCTCTGCACCTATTAGCATTGCAGGTGCTAGTTTTAATGAAGTATTGAGAGAGAACAATTTTGTCATTTGATGCATATTTCAACCTCAAAAAACCCAGGTTATCTCTGAGAAAATAGATTTTTCCTTTTGAGTGGTATGAAAATTAAAAATTTCTTCTAGTAAATGAGGACAGCTTTTTAGAATTTCCCTTGCATGAAGGAAATTATTTGCACCTATATTTGATAATTCACTTCCTTTGTATAATGTGTTTACTCTTGAAGATGGACGATGTGAACAAGATTCTTTAACTACTCTTGTATTAATTGTGTCAGCAGAAGGTAGCAAGAGAGACTTTTTGATGCAGACAAGGATATGGGGTCAAATTAATGACAACCGGTCCCTGCAGCCATTTCCTGGTTTCCCTCAGTGGACCCAAACTCAATACAGAATTCATTGAATAAATTCAAATCTTTTTTTAATTAAACATGCTATAGTTAAACAGTGCTGCTACAGAACAAACTCTACAAGATGACTTTTTGTTGTTAAACAAAAGCCTACAGGTTGCTACAGGCAGGTATGAAAACATTCCAGGTAGCTACAAATTATTCTGTGTAGCTATGAAAGCTACTATAGAAACACTCCTACATGCAGCTACAAGCAGATTTTACAACTACTATTCTTTCCCCATCAAAGTTCTCCTTCCATAAGAGCCTTCTATTTCCCCAAGAGCTCTTTCTATTTGCTCTTTTCCTCTTCAAGAGTCCTCTGCTCTTTTTCTTTCCTTTTTCCCTCCACGAGCCTTGCTTTCTGTAATAACCACCCTCAATTTTTTTTTTTGAAAAATATAACTCCCAACTGAAAGGAAGATGCAATGTAGAATCCTTCCCTCTTTTTGATCATCCAAGTCTCAGAATGGGCAATGTTAGAGCATACGGTATTTTGGAATTACATTCAACTGAAAAACATTGCTGAAAGGAAAGTACCAGGTAGCAAGCTAGCCAATGCCACTTATTCAGTGAGGTGCATATTGTAAGAATTATTTTCATTGATGTCAAAGGCGTATGGACGAGATTGTCATTGATGTTAGAGGTGATATCAAAAGAACTAATCACCATTCATATTGCAGATGAGGGACATTGAATAAAAGGCCAAAGGCCACTAATTGTTCCTCACAAGGCAGAAATAATATAAATTTAAATCCATATTCTTGTTGGTCAACCTCCTCAAGTTTTGCACCCTCATTGAGATTTTAAAAATAAATAAATAAATAATTTTTAATGTATGGGCCAACCCCCCTTATAGTGGTGCCTCATTTGATGAAATTAAAATTAAATAATTTTATATTTTCTGAAGGGGCCAACTCCTTATGAGCGCCCAAGTTTGAAGGGGTGCATATTAATAAAGAGTCGCCTCCTTTGTCAAAGATTGTAATCATTTCATGAAGTTGCCCCCTCCCAAGTAGTTATAAAAAGAGTTTGTGATATGTGCAAAAGGATTAGTGTGGAAGATAAATAGATATATTATATATACACCAGCAGATTTGTGTGAAGAAAATATTACAAAAGATTATTCAAAGGCAGATTTTTGAAGGAGAATTATCAAAAAGAAAAGTACTTTGTCTCTCAAGAGGTTGATGCCTCATATTGGAGAGGTTGGTGCCTCTTATTAAAAGAGATTGGTGTTTCATATTGAGTTGGTGCTCAGCGGTGGGGATTGGTGTCTCCACTGGGTTGGTGCCTACAAATTTTTGTAAGAGATTATTTATTTTGGTGGCTGAATTTGGACAGTAGATCCAAGCAGTCCTTATTCCGTGGTTTTCTCCCGAAAGGGTTTCCACGTAAATCTTGTGTTCTTATTTGTTGATGTTGTGTATTTAAAATTATTGTGATTATTATTTTGAAAAGTAAAAGTTAGTCTTATATTGATTCACCCTCCACCCCTTTCTCCGCCCCTTCCCCCTCCCCCTCTCAGTATAAGTGTGTGCTCATCACATATGCACTACAAGAAATAAGCATCTTCCACTTAATTTAGTGGTGGTCGTAGGGGCACATCCGCTTATTCAGCGGGAAAGCATATGGGCACATCCACTTATTTAGTGGGAAAACTTATACAATATTGAAATGTAAAACCAGCTTCTTCCACTTACCCAATGGTGAGCGCTTACCACTTATTCATTGGGGTAAGTACATTAGCAATAATAAATTTAAACCCATTGGTGGTACTACCATCCAGTGCTTACAAAATAAATTGCATAGAAATTGAAGCTTTTGGCAGCATAACCATCCAAACCATTACAAGGTTAAGCACATAGTGAACAAAAAAAAAGTGCATAGAAATTGAAGCTTTTGGCAGCATAACCATCCAAACCATTACAAGGTTAAGCACATAGTGAACAAAAAAAAAGTGCATAGAAATTGAAGCTTTTGGCAGCATAACCATCCAAACCATTACAAGGTTAAGCACATAGTGAACACCAAAATAAGAGGATTAGTTGCTGATATAAAGTGTTGATGTAAAAGAATTGCTGAAACATCCCACAATAGTGCCAAATAACATGTACCCAATAACCTAGCTATGAGATAACAATGTGATACCTTGAATGGATGAATTAGAAGGTTGGTACAGGTCTGAAAACACCCTTTTTGCCGTTGTACTTTGGACTAATCAGAACTGATACACAGTTATCGATGCTTTGGAAACTAAAAAAAAAGCATACATGCACACCCTCAAGCATGCTACTAGAAAATCACTTCAAACTCCACCAAACACACCTCAAAATCACTGCTAAACATTATTAAAATATTAAATGTAATAGTAATGGTCATCTTTGCTTTATTTAGTCTTTAGTTAAATTGTAAGTTTACTTGTAGTTAACTTAGTCTGCTTTTAGCATCTTTCCGTTTTTTAGCTTTAGTTTGCTTCAGCTAACGATTGTTTCTTTTAGAAACATCATCTTGTATTTTTTCTTTTTAAGGAGATCTTCTCTCCATTTGTAAATAAGCAATTATGAATATCAATTATCTTTTCATGGTGTCAAAGCTTAGGTTTGAACCTGATTAACCGATTTTTATTTTTTTTGTAATAAAAAAATCGAAGAAATTTTTTAGAAATTTTTTGAAGGTTTTTTAGGGAGATTTTTGGAGAAGTTTCTGGCGAATTTTTTGTTTTATTTTTTGAGGAAAATCGTGAGGGTTTTATCATCAGAAAAATCGTGGGGAAATTTCTTTTGCAAATTACTATGTAAAATTTGCGGATTTGTGAGGTTCGCGGGTCTTTTTTTCTAAAGATTCATCAAAGTTTTGTGCTTATTTTGGGCGTGCGACTTGAATCACGTCAGTATTTTTAAGGAGGTCTTCTCTCCAATTGTAAATAAGCAATTATGAATATCAATTATCTTTTCATGGTGTCAGAGCTTAGGCTTGAACCTGATTAACCGATTTTTATTTTTTTTGTAATAAAAAAATCGAAGAAATTTTTTAAAGGTTTTTTAGGGAGATTTTTGGAGAAGTTTTTGGCAAAATTTTTGTTTGATTTTTTGAGGAAAATCGTGAGGGTTTTATCATCAGAAAAATCGTGGGGAAATTTCTTTTGCAAATTACTATGTAAAATTTGCGGATTTGTGAGGTTCGCGGGTCTTTTTTCTGAAGATTCGTCAAAGTTTTGTGCTTATTTTGGGCATGCGACTTGAATCACGTCAATATTTTCGAGGTTTTTTTTCTAAAAATCGCGCCATTTGGTCTTTGATTTGGAGGTCGTGACTTCTGAAGGTCGTAAATTTCTTTGCGTGTCTCTTCTGTGTGTATTTCCATGACAGGTTTGCAAAAACACTTGATTAGGGCCTCTATTTTTAGAGTGCGACTTTCCTCTATTTTTGCCCACGTTTCTGAGCTTTTTGAAGACACGTTTTTGGTGTTTTACAGACACAATTTTTTTGTTTGCAATGCTTTGATAGGTTCATGGGCTCTCAGTTTGTGATATCTCAGCCTGTTTTTGGAAAAATGTGTTTGCTCTTGAAAATCATGGGTCTGCTTCAAATCGCGTGTTCTGCTATTTTTTTCAAGAGAAATCATATTCTTTTTGAGTTTTTGAGTGTGCAGACTAAAGCAAGTGTTGGATTCAAAGCTGGTGTTAAAGATTACAGATTAACTTATTATACTTCGGAATATGTGACCAAAGATACTGATATCTTGGCAGCATTCCGAGTCACTCCTCAACCTGGAGTACCCCCCGAAGAAGCGGGAGCAGCAGTAGCTGCCGAATCTTCGACTGGTACGTGGACCACTGTTTGGACCGATGGACTTATGATCCTCTGGTTTTTTGGCAGTTTTCAGCAAGGTTTCATGTCGGGTTTTTAAGTTTTTTTTTTGGAGATTTTGTGATTCGAGTCCGTTGTTTGGCACAATCCTTTCTTCTCTGGTTGTGCGGATCTGCATTATTTCTAGGTATTGTTCGTTGAAGATCATGTGTTTTGGTTTGTGGTTACTGGGAATTTTCCTTTCTTGGTTGTGCTTGCCTAAAAATCGTAGAGTTTTTCTCCAGATTTTTGTGTTGTTGATTGAAGTCTGTGCTTGCGCTAGTTTGTGAAAGGCTATTTTCAGATTTACTGGGCATCTTCATCAGTGTTTCTGTGCAATTTTGCAAAAATCGTGTTTTTATGGCAGCCTAAATAGTTGATTTTTGGAGTCAGTTTTGACAGAATATTTTTGGGAAAAATAAAAATTCTGCAAAGAGTTTTTCGATTTTTTTACTAAGTGTTGTTTTATGAAGAGTTTTTTGACGATTTTTTCCTATCTAAAAATCGTGGGTTGCCACTAGCGTTTGCAGACCAATTTTTTGGACGATTTTTTTCTCAACAAAAAATCGTGCACCTAAAAATTTAAAAGAGTTTTTGAATTTTTTTTTAAATTTTTTTGCAGTTCAGAGGTTTTTTTCTAAATAATTTTTAACTTTTTCAGTGTTTTCAAAGGTTTTTCTGATCGTGGGTGTTGTGCCAGCTAATGTCCAGGACTCTAGAGTTTATGTTAGCTGATCACAGACTTTACCTCGTTTTTCGGGTCTTTGGAAAACGAGAGGGATGGCTACTTGGTCCAACGTCATGTTGGAAAGTACGTAGAGGTTCATTGGGAAAAGTTATACTACTTGGAAGCAGAGGAAACTCATAGTTTTCGAATGCTGGTGGCTTGATTTGATTGTTCTGCGAGAAAGGATCTGTAATTGCATGGTGGTTATGCTTCTCTAGATATCAGTCATCAATAATATGTTTGCAGAAGACTTTGGGTAGACTTAGTTTTATGTTTGTACGATGACCATTAAGGGAGGGTATTAAAATATTAAATGTAATATTAATGGTCATCTTAGCTTTATTTAGTCTTTAGTTAAGTCATAAGTTTACTTGTAGTTAACTTAGTTCGTTTTTAGCATCTTTCCATTTTTTAGATTTAGTTTGCTTTAGCTAACGATTGTTTCTTTTAGAAACATTGTCTTGTATTTTTTCTTTATAAGGAGATCTTCTCTCCATTTGTAAATAAGCAATTATGAATATCAAATGATACATTAAATTGAAATGGAAATGAAAGCCACTACAAGTCTGAAATAGCTCATTGAAACTATTGGTCACTAAAATTTGACAAAGTTTGAAAACTTATAAATCCTCCAAAACTAGAATTTGCATTGTAACTCCTAAAGGTTTGAAACCCATCTCAAACATTTTGACAATATACATGAAATGTAATGTAAGGTATAAGAAAACAAATGTCCAAGTGTAAATGTCACTTATACTTAAATGTTTATTTCATGTATGGTTGTAATCATGCCAACATCAAAAGTTCAACCCAAAACATGTGCAACTATTGTCCATGGGTCTAGGCATCACCAACCAGCATGAAAAACTCCCAAAAAATGCAATGCTTCACTTAGAGATTCTCACGCCCTAGCCAATAGACACCCATCAGCATATGGTACAGCCATAGCAATGAAAGGAATCCTATTCAAACAACAATAATCTCCTGCAAGAAGTGTACGGCCCGCATAGATAAGTGGTACGGCGTGCAACAACTGAATGGTATGGCCAGCCAATGGAACTTCCAAATTGCCCTTCAAAACTTCAACAAATCTCTCACAAACAACATTAAATATATTAGAGATTCAAAACACATCAAAATCTTCTATGATTGCAACCAAATCTTAAACTTCCCTTTGTATCTCAAGGGTGATTCTTGTATGAAAACACTCTAACCAGCTACGAGGGTTTTCGTCCTCAATAAACTTTGGAAGAACTTAAGTCTATCTCAAAATGAGCCCCAACACCTCCTTATATAGTTTTTTTGGAGGGAAATAATCAATTTAAAAATTATAATGATTCTATTTCTCTTTTTTCCACACAAAGACCTCTTTGGAGAATTAATATTACTTTTCATGAAAAAAGACCTCCAAGCCTAGGCATCCAACTTAAAATACAACTTAACACCTTTCCAACTAGCTATTACACTAAGTTGTCCTAATAATATTTACCAAGATTAGACAACTTAAGTGAATTAATTAAATAATTATCCAATAGCTTACCCAAGTTGCAGAAAGCACTGAAATTGCATTGGAATCAAACTCTGATCACATCGAGATGATATTGAAGATGTAGGATGATTAGAACCAACCAGGTGATTTACTAAAAATAGACAGCTTCTCCAAGAAGTTTGGCGAACATCCTTAGTGTCCGAAATCACTTTTGAAAGTGGCATAATGATCTACACTGCCAACTGAGTTCATTTCCAAGAACCAAGGTCACTGCTAACTAACCCTGAGCAGTCCAAGAAGTTTGGAGTTCTTCCCAACTCACCAGGAAGCTTACAGGAAAACTCAGAAACTGAGCTAAATGCTCAGAAACCAATTCTGCTTAAAATAAGAACATTACACTTGCTCTTTTTTTTTTCTTCTCTAAGAGCATTCCCTGTTCCCTGTTCTTTTCTTTTCGCTAAACCAATTTTATAGATTGGTTTTGCTAACTATTAGATTCCATATGAGCACTCTTTGTTTCCAAATGATGACTCTTCACATTCCTTCAGTCTTTTGGTGGGTTTGAAACTGTTCATTTCCTCTATTCAGCAGAGGTGAATGCAACCAATAAAACTATTGTTAAGACTTTCAAATGTTGACACCAGGTATAACTTATTTTTCTCTGAGCATTGTTCCTCCAGATTAAAATAAATTGCTTTGAAAGTCTGCAATTGCTATTGTTGGACTAAATCTGAATTTCTTTTGTCATTCTGTCCAGATGGGGTTTCAGATGATCATGATGGCTGCTGATGACCAGCAAAATATATCAGTGCAAAAGCCTTGGCTAGCAATGATCTTGAATCAGCTGGTGCCATGCAGTTACTACCCTTCTTAAACAGAATCTGATTTGGGCAAATGATCTTCTGTAGGACCTTTGCAATTGTTAGGAAATCTTTCTATGATGATCTGGAATTGCTGTGAATGATTTTCCCTAGCTTCTGTGAAACTATTGCAAGAATTTTTTTCCTAGCAGCTACAAAGTTACAGCAAACATTTTTTTGTAGCAGCTGCAGAACTATTAAAATTGACTTTCAATAGTTGTCTTGTAACCTTTGCAAACGTGTTTCTGTAGCAACTGTAGAATTGTTGCATGTGGCTACTCCCATCAACTGAAAGATGGCTATATAATTATTTTCTTCAGTAGCAATCATTGCCACAAAACAATTGTCTTTCACACAGGCCACCTTTGTCTGAAACTATCCCACCTTCCTTGTTTTGCTATCTTCAGAAGCTGTCATTAGTGCTCAACATGACCTTATTATGCCTGCTTGAACTTGCAAAACACATTATTTTCTGTTTTATTTGGTGTTGGATTACACTACCCCTAGGATGCTCTTGCTTTGCTTTTCATCTTAAAACTAGTTTTGTACACGATTTTGTTTCAACAGATTATGACAAGGGTCTATCAGTTGCTAAAAGTTCTTCCCATGTTGAAGATGGTTAATGATTTTTTGGACGAGCCATATGTAGGTCTATCTAACATCGTTGATCATCTACATCAGAGCATAGTGAATGATTCATCAGATTCATCAAAATAGACTATTGTTCAAAGCTTCTACCCATTCAAATGGCTTCATATGATCATCCCCAAACAAAGGACAAAGAATTGGAAGAAGACAACGATGTGTGAGAGAGAATTCATTTGTGCCATATTATAGAGCAACTTGTTAGGAATTCTCTGTACTTGATTCATCCAAGGCTAGACCTTTCCATTCCAGTTGACATGGTTTGCAGGTTCACATAGGAACCTAAGGAAAGCCAATGGGATGTATAGCCAAGAGGGTATCGTGGTATATTCATGAAACTACTCAATTGACTATTATGTACTCTTGTGGAGGTAAACAGGTTTGTGGTTGGATATACTCGCTTAGAGTAGGTTGGGATGTTGAATAAAGGTGGTCTACTTCAGATCTTCCATTTGGGCTTCTGTCCTGTAACTTGGGTGAGCAAAAAGTAGAAAGTTACTGCTATATCCACTACAAGAGCTGATTTTAGAGGAGCGTCTAATGCAACACATGAGATTGCTTGCATCTAAAAGTGTGCGTCATGGAGTTGATTCTATAACTTGAAAATCCTCGTATCAGTGAATTTTCGATGGAGTTGCATTATGTATTGTTACAAGGGGCTATCGCATTTGCTCACAATCTGGTTAAGAGGCCACAGAGAAAGCATATTTAGGTCTGCATTTACTTCATTTGATATTATATTCATGTTAGATTGATAGATTGGCCATTTGTGAGGGATGAACAAATGGCTATTGCAGTTGCTCACAATCTGGTTAAGGGGCCTCAGAGAAAGCATATTTTGATCCGCATTAACTTCATTTGATATTATATTCATGTTGGAATGATAGATTTGCAATTTGTGAGAGATGAACAAATTGTGGACATCTTCATGAAGGAAAAAATGTTAGTTGAGGGACTTACTTGGGGAAGTGTTCTGTAAGTTCCACCTTCCTTTAGGCTGTCCAGGTAGTGATTTGTGGGGAATGTCAAGAGTAGATGATAATTTTTCTTATCAGCTCTGCCTTATTCTTTTACATTTACGGAATAGGTTAGGATGTATGTCAGCTTGTAGGCATGTGTCCAACTCACCCTTCATGTTATTGATTGTAGGTTTATAATTATAAATAAGTTACATTTGCCTACCTACAAATGTAACATTGATTGTTATTTTATTGAGTATATTGTGTCTAGGAATCCTTGGGGGATTCCACCCGCACTATCTTTTTGTTTTCTGAATAGTCTCTTGCACGTTTGTGAATATTTCATTTTTGTTGATTAGGGACTCTTGCACCTTAAGTCACACATCATTGAGGGCGAACTTGGTGGTCAAGGCATACTGTCGAGAAGAGTTTCTAAACTAGACGAGGAGTTTCTGGACTGCTGATCAAATTATATTGTCTAGAAGAGTTTCTGAACTAGATGAGGAATTTGTTGCAAAATATGTATTTAAGATGTCATCTGATATTAATAGTAGATGAAGCCTCTGCATTTTAAGTCACTTTAATTTCTGTCATGGCATTATGACTAATGGCTGATTGTCAAATTAAATCAGTGACTTAGATAACTTTGTACAATTGAGTGTTGAAAGGGAGCAGTTGGCATCTGAGGTTGATGGTATAATTTTTCGCACTAAGAGGCCACCTGCAAGGACAAAGACCAGTTTTTTTCATTTTTTCAGAAGTTAGTCAATATTTGTTTTTTGCCTTTTTTGGTTTGGGGCTGGTTTAGAAAGTATGGAATCACTTTTGTGATAGTTATCCTTTATAGGTTTTTGGTATGTTATGAAGTTAATTTGTTTACTAGAGCAATGTTCTTGTCTTATATGGAAAATTTATTTTTTGTTGTGCTTTGACATAGTAAAGTAGAAAACAGATATATGTTTTCCATCCATTCAACGGTACATATTAAAATTGTAACTAGCACTGAATTTCACTCACCATATTTTGTCTACATTTTCAGATTTTTTGTCATAATAATTTGCATTTGATCACATCAATTGGATTGCAGGTTACTGCTATAATTGGGCAACTTCTTGGTTCGAGCAAGCCACCTATGTAAAGGCAATTTATACCTATTCTTTTGGGTAACCTATTTTTATTGAATATGATAAATTCCAAGTTTGTTGTATGAGATATATTATACATGCAATTCAATTTTGTCTGTTACCTAGAAATTTTAATTTACATTTATTTGGAATTTCTTTGTATCAATGAATCTGAAAAGAGTAACGCATTTTTGCTCTGCTTTTAAAAAGAGACTGAATTTCTTGTAACAAACATTTTGTGATAATCTACGCTAAGATGTATCTTACTTCAGTGCTTGTCATAAATTATTTCTTGATAAGTTTTATGGAAACTTTTAAATTGTTGCTGTACACCGAAAACTTTTTCTCTTCATTGGCAGGGGAGTATGAAGGATATTACTAAATTCTCCATATAATTACTAGTGTTTTCTTTTCACAAATAATGATGCACAGTCGGGTAAGCCATAGCATCACTTGAGAAAATTAAAATATAATTGTGAACCATGTCCAAAGAAAAAATTGCTTCAATCTTTCTCATTCTTCAATGATTTCAATTTGACTTTTAATGTGTAAATAAACTTTTTTTAAATGAAAACACATTTTTGTTGGATTAGGTGTTGTACACCTTTCAAATTCAGGTTACAAAATTTATTTAATATAGTAATGTGTTGTAAATATGAAGAGACATGGAAAATGGTGCCCCACGAATCCTTTGGGATGACACTACATTACTAGGCATTCGTATTATGACATGTATAAAAGCATTTGCCATGTAAGATGTGTAAAGAGTATCTATGACATGGTAAAATGCCTAAGAGAGAATGAAATGTAAGAGCATGCGAGAGGTATTTACTGTTGTACCATGTCATTTTAATGTGTATAGAGGATTGCAATTTCTTATGAAACCTTTTGGCAAAAATATTTAATAGTTTGTATCTAGGAAATGCAGATGCATTTTATATTTGTAGCTATAAGCTTAGTACTATGAATGTAGTATCTTTTGCAATAGGGGAAATCTATATAAACCCTTGTTGAGAGCTTTGCCATTTAGTTGTGCTTATTGTATTTGTGCAAATTACTTGCATGCTAGCATATCACACATGATAATTAGAGGGTGAAAGCTTTAGTGTGCTTCAGTTGAGATTGCATATTTGAAAGCTAGTACACAAAGGTTATATAATTGTATAGCAATAGATTGATGCATGCACGGGGGTATAAATGGTTAACATGTTGGTCCTATAGATGTAACTCTCATTGAACTTGTGAGGTGCATTGTGGGTCACACATTGATGTTCACAAATGCTTCACTATAAAAGTTGAGGAATTTATCTGGTTGGAGGTGCTGATAGGCATGCTTATGAGGTTGTGGCGTGAAGTCAAATTGTTTGATCCATTATAGGAAGAGCTTTGGGTAGAAATACTAGATCATTTGTTCAAGTGGTAAACATAGTGGATGAGGTAGTGCAAGGCTGAATTAAAGGGAAGCTGATTGGACGATAAACAACATGGTGCAACTAGATTGGTTGGGAACAATTTGGATGCATGCTATGTAATGTCCTCTTTTGAGGAGTAGCCAAAAGTCTCCATTAGCCTATATTTTTCTCATAGGCTAATGTCGGAATTTAAGGGAATGAGTTAACTAATTATTTAAAGTTGTCCAATAAAGTGATATTTTATGGATAACTTTATTTTAATTAATTTGATAAAGTGACTTAAGTGGAAATCAAAGAGAAGTGCTAAAATTCACTTTATTAATGTGTTTTAATGAAATATTTAAAAAATGGATTTGAAAAGTAATTTGAGAATGTTTTAAGAAAAAATATAAAAGTGAAATTGTGAGCTCATTTGCTCATGCTTGCTTATTTTCTCTATCGTGGATTTTGAGAGCTTCTTTTGGACCAAAGCCTTAGGACGAAAGCCCAAGGGAAATTACTAATTAGTTTTGATTGTGAAAGCCTTACCCTAGTTGGTTATAGGTGGAGTCACAAATTTCACATTTGGACTTGTCGACTCGGTTTTTGAAATTCGTTAAGTCTTGTTCCAAAGAAAATTTTAGAGTTGTATGTTGAGTTATTTGTAGAGGTGGAAATAAGAAAATATTTTCAATTTAGTTGTATTCATCACAATTGTACCCCTTTCATAAATCTTTGGTACGTAGTTGAACCTTACTTTTGCGAGTTGTATAGTTACCAAGAGAGTCGATATGCTTGAGTGAGGTGCCAAAGCTATCCAATATTAAATTAACATCCATTTGGTGGTTGTAGTAAAAAAAATAGTGCCGTACCATATATTTTCAACATAAGAGGGACTCGATGCCTCAAAGAAAAGTCATGAAACTTTATTAATGTCATATTTGGCCTCCAAACTTCAAACACAACACTTGAAAGTCTCACCTTAGTCAGTGTCACCATTCTAAAGGGGGTCTATTGGAAGGCATCACTCATGAAGGGAAAGTTGTTCGAAGGAGTTTGACAATAGTCATTTGGAGTTGGTTCACCATCAATTTTGGAGTTAATTAAAAAGGTTAAAAAATTATTAATATATGCTTCTAGGGAATTTTGAAAATAATATTAAAATCTCTATTATAAGAGTTGTAATATTTAATTTCAAATGTCGCAGTTTCATGAATGAATGAATGTATACAACTATTGTCATATTGTTCAATACTTGTGAATGTTCAAGTTGGATTTTTGTATGGGAATTACATTTGAAAGATTTGAATGAATATTCCAAGTGATTCCAAACACAAACTCGTATAATCAGTTACAAATTTTATGAGAAATGCTTGAATAGTAAATAGTGGAAAAGTTGCAAAATTTTGGTTTGGTACATTTTAGTGGCATCAGAGCTTTTGATTTTGCTAGCTTGGAGGGTTGTGAAAATTGTGGCAAGACAAATTAACATGAATTCGAATGAAGAGAATTTATGACTTACAGGAGAAGGCAACACTTCCTTGGTTCATATTTTGAAGAAGAGGGTAGTATGGGTGATAGGAATGAACAACAAAATCCTAGTACCATGCAAATTATATACGATTTGGCAAGAGGGCAACACCAATTGGTATAGTTAATGACCCAAATGATGCAAACTATCAACACCAATAACAATAACATGGGCAATAATGGCAATCACAATAATGAAAACATAGTTGAAGGGCATAATGGCAACAATGGGGAAGCAAGTAACACTAACGTGCTTGTAAACAACTTTAGGGCAGCTAACAGATCTACACATAGGCCCTTAATGCCTAACTTCATAGAGGCACCTACTAGAGGACAACTAGTGCATCAGGAAGTTGGTGAAGAATTCACAAATTATTTGAGGGAATATCAATCTTTGGGAGAGGAGTTCCATGCAACAATGTCCTTAGCTGATTTTTGCCATGTTAAATATAGGAATAAGCCTCAAGGTGATAGGGGACATGGTTTTAACTAAGATTTGTAGCGTAAGGTAGACAAGGTGACTATTCATTGTTACAATGGTTCTAGCAGATGCATTGCATGATCACGGGACAAAAATTGGATACTTATTTTCAACTTAACCCCATGTTAGAGACATAGGCTATCAAATATGCTATTCTTCATCTAGATGGAGAGGCCCATGAGTGGTGGTACCATGGGTTAGCACATTGGAACATGCTACCATTACATCTTATGTAGATTTTACTTAAAGATTGATTGATAGGTTTGACAAGGACCCTGAGTTGCATTTTAGAGAGTTGGCTTAGTTGAGATTGGTGGAGTCATTGATTCCTCTATTTTAGAGCTCCAAAAACTCTCGGTTATGGTGATAGACATTTCTAACCATAGATTGATTTTTTGTTCATGGAGGGATTGTTCGAACCTCTTTGTGGTTGGGTCAAGGCATTTGATCCAATTATTTTACATGATGTCATCAAGAGGGCTTGTAATATGGAGAGTTCAACTATTAAAAGCAAATTCTAGCCCAAAAGACTTCCACCAAAGAAAGAAAAGAAACCTTTCCATAAAGAATGGCCAAAGAAAATTTACATGGATGATGAGCTTAAAAAGGAACTTCATAGGAAAAATGCTTTGCTTCTCTTGGAAAGAACATTGGGAGCCGGGTCATAGGTGTTGGGGAAAAGGGAAGGTTCACTATATAGAGGTGGTTTCAGATGGTGAGGAGGAGAAGAATGAAGGAGCTATTGGTATTGCATGGGATGATTCAAATGGGAAGATCACAAATGGAGAGGGACATCATTGGAGGAAGAAAAGGGAGGAACCATCGCTACCCTTTTGGCACTCCTAAATATAACTTATTCAAGGTTAGGGGTGTTTATAGGGGATATAGTCATGGTGCTGATTGATAGTGGGGCAACCCATAATTTTATAAATGAGGCCTTGGTGGCTAAGAGGGGCTTGTAGACAAAAGACTTTGAGGGCTTCAATGTAATGGTTGTTGATGGCTTCACAATGACTTGCACTAAGCGAGTCCCAAAACTGAGCATAGCATTGGGAAACAACATAGTGACCAATGACTTACGTGGTGGTTATTGCTGAGACTAATGTGGTTTTGGAGGTTTGGTGGTTACACTCTTTGGGAAAATACTCACAAAATTTTCGAACCATGGAGCTTAAGTTCAAAGAAGACGAAAAGAAGGTGGTTCTCAATGGTATGTCTAATGGTTCACCTAGGTTGTATTTACTAAGAGGAGGGAGAGCATATTTAGACACGGTGATGTTACTTGGGCAACTCAGTGTTTGATTTCATCTAAACCCCTTTCGAGGGCGATGGACAATGCCATGCAGGCATTCAATCAGTGTTGGATAAGCATAGTTTGGTGTTTGATGACCTTGTTGGAAGACCAATTGAAAGGGGTTTTGAGCATGCTATAGAGTTAGAGGAGGGCTCTAAGCCCATAATTATCACTCCATATCAACATCTAAAGAAGTTCAAAGAGGAGATAGAGAAAGCAATCAAGGAGCAAATATGGGACACATTAGGCCTAGCTCGAGTCCCTTTGCTTCATTAATTGTTTTGGTCAATAAAAAGGATGGGACCATGTGGATGTGCATTGAAGGAGAATGATATCCACAACATTCAAGTGTCAATATGGGCACTAGGAGTTTTTGGTCATGCCCTTTGGGTTGACCAATGCTCTTGCAACCTTCCAGTCTTGTATGAACACTATCTTGAACAAGCAGTTGTGGAAATTCCTCTTGGTGTTCTTTGATGATATTCTCATTTACAATAAGATGTGGGAGGATCATATTAGGAAACTTGATGAGGTGTTGGGTATCATGGAGGCACAATCCTTATTTGCCAAAGTTTCTAAGTGTGAGTTTGGATTAACAAAGATTTTTTATTTGGGACATGTGATTGGTGCAAATGGAGTCCAGGTTCACTAGGAGAAGATTTAGACTATTTTGGATTGTCCCCTTCCAAAGATACCAACCAAGTTGAGGGTTTCTATGGTCTATGCAGTTCCTACATGAGGTTTATTAAGGGGTTCTCACAGCTTGGTGCAACTCTTACAAATCTTACAAAGGGGATTTCAAATGGTTGAATGAGGCTTGACACACTTTCGATAGACTTATCAAGGTGATGAGTACTTGTCTTATTCTAGCTCTACCTCACTTCTCTCAGCCTTTTGTCTTGGGGTGTGATACTTGGGGCAGTACTTAACACAAAATAAGCATATGATTGCCTATGATAGTAGGAAGCTATGTGAGACTCAGAGGCTATACTCCATCTACGATAAGGAGATGCTTGCCATCATGCATGCGTTGGAAAAGTTCAGACAATACTTAGTAGGTGGAAAATTTGTTGTCAAAACCTATCATAATAGCTTGAAGTATTTCTTGGAGCAAAAATATTTGAACAAGGCAAAAAAAGTGGGTAAGTAAAATCTAGGCATATGACTTTGATATAAAATATGTGAAGGAAAAGAAGAGCATTGTTGTAGATGCACTTTCCAGAAAACCCACTATTTTCTCTTTGGTTGAGATTTTAGTTGATTGGAAGCTCATCTCTTAGTTGAGTATTCCAAAAATACTTTTGCATGCGGATTGATGGATGGTAAGGTTCAAGATGAGAGATAGAATAGATGGTGGTGGATGTTATCATCTACTACAAGGATAGGATCTACTTGGTTCCTGAATCGAAATTGAAGGAGATACATCCAATGCACTTTAAGACTACAGGCAGGTTAGAGTGAAATTCTCTTGGAAGGGACTCGAGGAGGATGTCTTGTGGCATGTTCGTGAGTGTGTGACTTGTTAGCAGAATAAGTAATAACATAGTTTTCTAGCGAGATTATTGCACCCATTGCATCTCCTTGAGCATAAGTGGGAAAGTGTGTCCATGAATTTTATTACATGTCTTTTGAAGGTGCAGGGTAAAGACTATATTTATGTGGTGGTTGATCGATTGACTAAATATGCACATTTCTTTGCCATTTCATTTGAGTATAGGGCACCTCAAGTTGCAAAGTTATTCAGGGAGGTGTTCAAACTCCACAAATTATCAAAAAACATTGTTAGTGATCAGGATAGCAGGTTTCTTAGTGCTTTTTGGCAAGGCTATTCAGGTTGCCTGGCACAAAGTTGATCCTGAGTACTAGTTACCACCCACAAACTGATGATTAGACAAAGATATTCAATAAATGGGTGGAAGATTACTTGTGTAATTATGTTGAAGGGCAACATAAGGCTTGAATTAGATGGTTGCACTTAGGTGAACACTATTACAATACTAGCTATCATATGCCTATTGGGATGACTCCTTTTAGAGCTTTATATAGTTATACCGCCACATCCTTTGTAGATTTGGCATTTGTTGACAATAGAGCTCCTAAAGTTAAGGATTGGATTCAAGAGAGTCAGGACATCTTTAAGTCACTTAAGAATAAGCTTTAGAGTGCAAAGAATCAACAAAAGATTTATGCAAACAGGCACAAAGTTGAGAGGAGTTTTGAGATGGGTGATTTAGCTTTTTTGTGCCTTCAACTTTACATACAATCTTTTTAAAAGAAGAGTGGTGCAAAGAAGTTGAATCCTCGCTTCTATGACCCCTACAAGATTGCACAAAGGGTTTGTGAAGTAGCTGTGAATTGGAGGTGACAAAGAATGGTATAATCCATAATGTGTTCCACATTTCTTGCATCATAAAAGCACTTGGGAAACACATTATTTCATCACCTGAGCTTCCACCCTTGGATGAGGAGGGAAGATTAGTATTAGTTCCTGATGCTATTTTGGATATCAGAGAGAGGAGGTTGAGGAGCAAAGTAATTAAGGAGTACCTCATCAGATGGAGAGACTTGCATATTGAGGATGCCACATGGTAAGGTGAGCGAATTTTACGACATCCTAATCTTCAATTGCTTGAGGACAAGCAATTTTGGGAAGGGATGACTGTAATGTCCAGGCCTTCTAAGTAGTCATATGTGTCCGTTAGCCTATACTGTTCCCAAAGGCTAATGTTGAAATCTAAAGGAATGAGTTATATTAATTATTTAAAGCTGTCCAATAAAGTGATATTTTACGGATAACTTTATTTTAATTAATTTGATAAAGTGACTTAAGTGGAAATTAAAGGGAAATGTTGAAAGTCACTTTCTTAATGTGCCTTAATGAAATTTAAAAAGTGGGTATTTGAAAAGTAATTCGAGAATGTTTTAGGGGAAAATATAAGTGAAATTGTCAACTCATTTGCTTATGCTTGCTTATTTTCTCTATTGTGGATTTTGAGAATTTCTTATGGAGCAAAACCTTAGAATGAGAACCCAAGGGAAATCCATTTTAGTAGTGCAAGGCCTACCCTAGCTGGTTATAGGTGGAGTCATATAGATTTCACATTTGGATTCATCAACTGGAGATTTTCTAAATTTGAAAAGTCTTTTTCCAAGGAAAATCTTAGAGCTATATGTTGAGATATTTACAAAAGTGGAAATAAGAAAATATTTCAATTTAGTTGTTGCCTTACTCCTTTCATAATCTTTGGCACCTAGTTGTAGCTTACTTATGTGGTAGCCATATAGTTACCAAGGGAGTCAATATGCTTGAGTGAGGCACTAAAGCTATCCAATATTAAATTAATATCCATTTGGTGGTTGGTGTAGTCAAAGAAAAATAACACCGTACCATGTATTTTCAACATAAGAGTGATTTGATGCCTTAAAGAAATGTCATGACACTTTATTAATGTCATATGTGGAGTGAAGCTTTACAAATAAACGAGTGTCATATAGTTTATGGAAGGCATCACTCATGAAGGGAAAGCTGTTCAAAGGAGTTTGGCGATAGTGTCATTTGGAGCTGCTTCACCATCGATTTTAGAGTTTATTAAAAATGTCATAAATATATTAATATATGCTTCTAGGCAATTATAAAAATAATATTAAAATCCTGTATCTATTACAACAACTGTAATATTTAATTTCATATCACATGTCACAATTTCATGAATGAATGTATGTATACAACTATTATCATATTGTTCAATACTTGTGAATGTTAAGTTGGATTTTTGCATGGGAATTACATTTGAAAGATTTGAATGAATCTCCCAAGCGATTCCAAAGAAAAACTCAATACAATCAGTTACATACAAACT
Organism: Sequoiadendron giganteum; assembly: GCA_007115665.2. Taxonomy (NCBI): domain Eukaryota; kingdom Viridiplantae; phylum Streptophyta; class Pinopsida; order Cupressales; family Cupressaceae; genus Sequoiadendron; species Sequoiadendron giganteum. The sequence continues at coordinate 418,317,429 of CM021104.1, read as the reverse complement.
GTATGACAATGCCTGCTTAATAAATAGTGGAAAAGTTGCCAAATTTTGGTTTGATATATTTTATGCTATTACTACATTTTTAAAAAAAGATGCCATTAATGTATTGTTTTGACATAATTGCATAAATTTTTAACCCTTGATGAAGGCAAGCTTTTGAAGTAACTATTTCTTTTGGTTAAGATGTTGCTAGTGGACAAACATGTTACACGAAAGAGCACATGGTTGATGTGGCGATCAATTGATTGAAAAAGGATTAGTAAGGTGCATGCATTGATGCTAGTGAGATTTGAAGCTAGAATTATTGCATTTGAATTAGATTAATCTATGAAGATACAATGTGTGTTGAGGAAGCAATGCAAGAGAGAAAACATTAAAAGAGATCACAAGAGAATGTTTTATGATGAGGGATGGGTTTGTTGTTGTTTTATAGAGCAGATATACAGAAGGAAAGTATACATAAAATGCAACACATAAGACATAAAACACAACAAGATACCCTGGGAAAACCCTCCTCCTGAGGGAGAAAAACCCAACAAATATGTCTCTCTAAATAATGAACAATAAGAGTAGAAATCTGCTTACAACACAGGCTCAACTTATGGCCGAATATGATACAATGAATAATAGCATTTCTCTTAGATGCGAAGACACAAATGAATATGTTCTTCCTTGAAATCGGACTGCTGCTATAATATGATGCTCCGCTGCTCAAGTGTGAACTTCTTCTCTTCATGCAAATTGCTTGAGTGAACCTGGATGATAAATGAACAAAGTCGACCTTCTATATATACATGTTGCACACAACCTTGAAGTAGGTCGGCCAAGGTAGAAACAAGTATTTACGAAAGATAATAATAAAGTCGGCCCAAAGAGAGTACAATAATATCTTAAGAAAGTCGGCCACAAATATTGAATAGCCGTAAGGCTATCATTTAATATTTCTTCAAAATGTGTGAGTGGAAGATGCAGCCCGACGCTACTAACATCAACACTCCCTCTCAGCTAGGGATGATATTTCCACTTGCACAAACAACACATATCACCTCAATGTGATAAAAGAGCTTGTCACCTCATTGTGAAAGCAACATAAGATATCAGCTCATTGTGATATCGGATATCACCTCATCGTGATATCGGATATCACCTCATCGTGATATCAACCATCATGGCTACCTCCATAGATGGTGAGAACAAGAGAATCATCACAGACTCCCTCATGTGATGTTGTCATGGAGTCACACACATGACATCCACCATGGCTCTCCTAGAGGGTGGAAACAAGGGCTTTCACCTCAAATCTCAAGGAGAAATGCATTAACAAAAAAAATCATCACGGATTCCCTCACATGATACTATCATGGAGTCACACACATGACATCCACCATGGCTCTCCTAGAGGGTGGAAACAAGGGCTTTCACCTCAACTCTCTCTCAATAGAGAATTGCATTATCAAGGGCTTGCACCTCAACTCTCTCTCAATAGAGAATTGCATTATCAAGGGATTTCACCTCGAACTTCTCTCAAAGAAGAACTCATTAAACAAAGGAACACTGATACTGAGACTCCCTCTCGATCCTGGCTTCAAAGATTGCAAAGAAGACTTCTGGAGATGTACTCCCTCTAGCCATCAACTCAGTCCCTCTAGTGTTTACTCCCTCTTGATCATTTCTTTGGTTGACATGACTTCTTCACAAGATGCCTCAAGCTTTTCATCACTAAGTAATCTCTTATCATCTTCTTCCCCCTAAACCTGTCTAGGAAGCATTTTAGATAGAGATTACTAATAGTCCATAATTATCCAAAGAAATATCAAGATTAGAATCGAACAAGTTATATCATGAATGAAATTTTTCCAAAGATCTTATGTTAGTGAACACAACACAATTCAAGGGAATCTACTATCTCTCTTAATTACAAGATCCAAAGAATAAATAAATGATATAACTCAACAACCAATGAATACTTATCTTTTTAACTATTCTGATAGGTCCAAATGTTGGACATAGTGTGATACGTTGTACTTGAGCTCAGATCAATCCGTACCCTTCATAGTTTGAGCACAATGACGACCTGAAAGGTACATTGACTTCAAGAGATATCTCCAGCCATTAATGTAGTCCAATGATTGCAAGCTATGACTCCAAGCTTTGATCATTTCTTCATTCGGTAAGACTTTGATATCCAATCTTTCCAGATGCAGATTGCTAGATGCTTAGGATATCTTAATGTAAGAGCCTCTTAATAATTACAAAAACAATTCATGAACATTATTCAACCATGCAATACCTATCTCAAAATCTCCTGAGTAATAGATAATTAATTCATTAATCATGACATGTCTTTCTTTCAATTTCACAAAAGAGCTAATCTCAGCAAAACCAAAAGACAATTAACATGATCCTACTTGTAATGAAAAGAATCTTATTACAATGATCACTATTTATTGGTCACACATAATCCTAAGTAAATAATGTCAGAATTGCATAACTCAACAAATTGAATTTTAGCCTAAAATAGTAAATACAATCAAAAAACAAAGAGTACTTATCTCTTAGATATTTTGAAGGGTGGACACGGTACGATACGCTGCACTTGCACTTAGATCAATACGTAGCCTTCATGGTAGCAATACATGATGAATGAAGGTGACACCAAATGATCTCATCCACTTTAATGAATCACAAATCAACTGATCACTGCCCTTAGCAGTCACGGATCTAAGTGACTTTTCCTTAATACTTGATACACTTAATATAATCAACAATAATTCCAAAATGAATTCCGAACAACAGTTATGTGCTTCCACCAAGAGCAATATTCCGATATCTCAAAAACAGAACTTGACTTCTCCCCGATAGCTCTTCAATGATAATTGCATCACAATGGCACGATATCCTTATCTCCATGTATTCACAGATTAAGGATTGACGGTAATGTTCTTCAGGTTGAATGAAGTCTCCTCACGACTTCTTTCTTATCTACAATGTAACATAAAGAGATATTTCCATCTCTAATACTCATATGATATGCAAGTCAAGACATATCCATTCCAGACAGAGGCTTTCGATGCCACAAACTAAAGTCTTTTGACAGCCGTACTGGTCAGCCTGACGATTTTAACTACTGCGGATTCCTTCTGAGAAAGAAGCTCAGCGATGGTAATAACATCATCCCCACAGCTAGGTGATCCATCTCCTTCAACTCTCAGGGGCACCTGATAATCATGGATGAGGTCCAGATTAAATTCGCTTAGCATCTTACACTCTCCATATTTTGATCGGCTTATTCCTTTATCATTTTAAAATCTGCATATCTGATCAGATCTTAGCATCAACCTGCTCTGATACCATGTTGTTGTTTTATAGAGTAGATATACAGAAGGAAAGTATACATAAAATGCAACACATAAGACATAAAACACAACAAGATACCCTGGGAAAACCCTCCTCCTGAGGGAGAAAAACCCAACAAATATGTCTCTCTAAATAATGAACAATAAGAGTAGAAATCTGCTTACAACACAGGCTCAACTTATGGCCGAATATGATACAATGAATAATAGCATTTCTCTTAGATGCGAAGACACAAATGAATATGTTCTTCCTTGAAATCGGACTGCTGCTATAATATGATGCTCCGCTGCTCAAGTGTGAACTTCTTCTCTTCATGCAAATTGCTTGAGTGAACTTGGATGATAAATGAACAAAGTCGACCTTCTATATATACATGTTGCACACAACCTTGAAGTAGGTCGGCCAAGGTAGAAACAAGTATTTACGAAAGATAATAATAAAGTCGGCCCAAAGAGAGTACAATAATATCTTAAGAAAGTCGGCCACAAATATTGAATAGCCGTAAGGCTATCATTTAATATTTCTTCAAAACGTGTGAGTGGAAGATGCAGCTCGACGCTGCTAACATCAACAGGGTTCACACATACCTTCAAATCAATAGTTTTTGTGATGGAACACTAATGTGAACTAGAGGTAATAGTTGTTGAGGTGGAGTATAAGTGTAATGATGGGGATAAAACATGACTCAATTTAAGACCATGCCCCCACATGGACCATTGGGATTAGAGGAGTGTGTTTAGTGTGACTATGAAGAGTGTGTTTAGTGACTATGAAGAGGTGCAACAAACCATTGGACGAAGTTTGGATAGTCCATCCAAATGGAAGATGACTTAAATAAATAAATTAGTAACACTTGATGCAATTATAGGTTAGAGATTTTACTAATTTAACTATTGCACATTGGAATACATTGAGTGTGGAACTAGAACGAGAAGTAGAGAAAACTTGAGTGTGTAGGCGGAAGTAGATAAGATTGTAACCATGTGGACCATTGTAATAAACTATTAGCCTACCTTAACTATGTTTAAAGATTTCATTGGAGATAAAGACACCACACAACAACTAGAATGAGAAGTAGAGAAAGCTTGAGTGTGTAGGAGGAAGTAGATAAGATTGTAACCATGTGGACCATTGTAATAAACTATTAGCCTACCTTAACTATGTTTAAAGATTTCATCGGAGATAAAGACACCACACAACATTGGAACACATGAAATTGCTTGAAGGGTGAATAATATAGTGGATGATGATAAGAAAATCAAGTTTTTTGCAACCACCCTTAGTTGTTGCACACAAGACTAGTATTCTTGATATGACCCCGAGACAAACATTGTGGATGCCAAAAGTAAGCTTCTTTGAAAAATTGGGAATCTTGAGTTGGCACACATGAACATTAAGGCTTTGAAGGAAATCAAAAAGTTTTTAGTGGGGATAGTGTGCAATTATGACCAATGTAACTATATCAAAAGTCGCCCTAGATATATATCTCATGATGCAAAAGAAGTGGCTTATTGGTAAGATTACATGATATGTTCAATGTAGACTAGTGTAGTGCACTATACTTAACTAGGAATATGCACTAGAATATATGTTGTGTTTGGAGGTCTTGGGAGAATACCCATCATTTGGATCATCTTCATAGTTGGATGAGAAAATGAGTTAGACATCATTGCACATCAAGTAGCTTATGAGAGATACAAAGGCAAAGAGTGGGTTATGGTGCACAAATTACAAGAGTGAGGGGCATACAACAATTGGCTATCCAATGGTGAGGATAGGTAGTTAGTGCGACCTTTTCTAGTTGTGCAATTCATTGCGAGTGTCATGAAGTGATAGCTTGCTTGTTATTACAAAAATTGAAAGGAGTAAGTTTTTTCTATTAGTGAGGTTTGTAGCATCCACACACGCTAGATTGCTATTTGTAAGGTTGCCCATACTCTATAATCAAAGGGAAAATAGATAACACAATGATGCAACCTAGTCATCGTTGCAACAAGGTACAATATGTTGGTAAGGATGATGCCAATGACATCAAGAATGTGAATGTGGTTATAGTTGAGGGAGAAGCTTATATTGCTATGATTTTGGTGAGCTTGGTCACATTGCACATGTATTTGAAGTACCTAATGTGTGGATTTTGTGATGTTGACCACAAATCAGAGGAATGTCCCCACCTTGTTAGCTTCGATAGGCTCTATGTAGTATGAACTTTGGGCCAAGACTTGTCTCACACCTGAAACCTCTTTCATCTGGCCCGAAACCTCTTTCATCTTGCTGACAAACCTCTATAAAATCTAATATCTCTCCAACAATAAATACATATCAAAATAAAATCTATATTATCTTCGCTGCAGTAAATGCAACTCAAATTACAATATCTTCACTGCAGTAAATGTAGATCAATGTTGGATAAATGTCTTCGCAGTAAATGTTGTTGGCTGTGGGTAGTCATTTGCATTAACTGCTCTCGGATCACCGCCCAACTTGTTTATAAAAATCATTTGAGTTGCATTTACTGTAGTGAAGATATTGTAAATTGTGATGTCCTAATTTTGAAGGAAATACTGACTGATCAACACCAATGATTTTTATAAACAAGTTGGGAGGTGATCTGAGAGCAGTGAATGCAAATGACTACCCAAATCCAACAACATTTACTGCAAAGACATTTATCCAACATTGATCTACATTTACTGCAGTGAAAATATTGTAATTTGAGTTGCATTTACTGCAGCGAAGATATTTTGTTGGTGTTGATAGGCTATATATAGTATGAACTTTGGGCCAAGACCTGTCTCACACCTGAAACCTTTTTCATCTGGTTCGAAACCTCTTTCATCTTGCCGACAAACCTCTTTCATCTAATATCTCTCCAACAATAAATACATATCAAAATAAAATCGATAGGCTATATATAGTATGAACTTTGGGCCAAGACCTGTCTCACACCTGAAACCTCTTTCATCTGGCCCGAAACCTCTTTCATCTTGCCGACAAACCTTTATAAAATCTAATATCTCTCCAACAATAAATACATATCAAAATAAAATCTACAATATCTTTGCTGCAGTAAATGCAACTCAAATTATAATATCTTCACTGCAGTAAATGTAGATCAATGTTGGATAAATGTCTTTGTAGTAAATGCTGTTGGATGTGGGTAGTCATTTGCATTCACTACTCTCAGATCACCGCCCAACTTGTTTATAAAATTCATTGGTGTTGATCAATCAATATTTCATTCAAAATTAGGACATCGCAAAATTTGAGTTGCATTTACTGCAGTGAAGATATTGTAAATTGTGATGTCCTCATTTTGAAGGAAATACTGACTGATCAACACCAATGATTTTTATAAACAAGTTGGGCGGTGATCTGAGAGCAGTGAATGCAAATGACTACCCACAGCCAACAACATTTACTGCAAAGACATTCATCCAACATTGATCTACATTTACTGCAGTGAAGATATTGTAATTTGAGTTGCATTTACTGCAACGAAGATATTTTGTTGGTGTTGATAGGCTATATATAGTATGAACTTTGGGCCAAGACCTGTCTCACACCTGAAACCTCTTTCATCTGGCCCGAAACCTCTTTCATCTTGCCAACAAACCTCTATAAAATCTAATATCTCTCCAACAATAAATACATATCAAAATAAAATCAATAGGCTATATATAGTATGAACTTTGGGCCAAGACCTATCTCACACCTGAAACCTCTTTCATCTGGCCCAAAACCTCTTTCATCTTGCCGACAAACCTCTATAAAATCTAATATCTCTCCAACGAGAAATACATATCAAAATAAAATCTACAATATCTTCGTTGCAGTAAATGCAACTCAAATTACAATATCTTCACTGCAGTAAATGTAGATCAATGTTGGATAAATGTCTTTCCAGTAAATGCTGTTGGCTGTGGGTAGTCAATTGCATTCACTGCTCTCAGATCACCACCCAACTTGTTTATAAAAATCATTGGTGTTGATCAGTCAGTATTTCCTTCAAAATTAGGACATCACTATTTCCTTCAAAATTAGTATATCACAATTTACAATATCTTCACTGCAATAAATGTAGATCAATGTTGGATAAATGTCTTTACAGTAAATGCTGTTGGCTGTGGGTAGTCATTTGCATTCACTGCTCTCAGATCACTGCCCAACTTGTTTATAATAATCATTGGTGTTGATCATCAGTATTTCCTTCATAATTTATCTGTGAATATCTCTTTCCAAAAAAATGTTAAGGCATAACCGAGTATTCTATAACTAACAAAAATATTGGAGATAAAACTACCTTGTTATGTGAACTATTAAGCCTCAGAGTTAAAAACTATTTGGAATCCTTTAGAAATTAAAAAAGAATTCGTTGAAAATTGGACCAGCAAGAGTGAAAAGGTGTGAAGTGGCCACAAAAATAAGAATATAAATTTTATACAAACGACTACATATTGAAATCAATCTGGAAATTTTATACAAACGACTATTACACTGGAAACAATCTAGACAGAGAGATCCATGACAACTTACAGAGAAATTTGAAATATATTTCAATATGTTGACTATCATAGCAGTTGCAAAAGATCAAAGGACTGAAGAGCAATAGTAATGGTGTGTTCCCCATTTATATTTGAGCATTTCTAAACACTGTGATACATGAAATGATTTAACTTATGTATGTTATTCAACAGACTCTAATTTCAACGAGCTTTAGAGCCCACTGATTTTTCAACAGGATAAGCATCATTATCCAGATTTCATACCAGGGCATGCTTTGTAGTTGTTTCATGAAAATAACCCAAAAATGGATGATTTTACAAATTTGGAGGGACTAAGCATTTGATTGCATTTTCTAGGGGCTTTTCAAAATAGAATGCATATCGATCCAATTAATATTCATACCCCATGAATCCAACTCTATTAGAAATCTATCAGCGGATTTTAATCCAAATTGGCATACCCGCATCCTTATTCCACATCAAGACATTCATTCAAAACATTGCATAAACAAAATACCCCTAAAAAAACAAGAATTCAACATATACTTGTATTTCCCTAGAATCTTTGAAATTGAATGCTCAACTTTAACTACAACTACAATCTTTACCTCGATGGCCCCCTGAAATATTATCCTTTGATGAGGAATGATCAATGTCATTCATGACACTATTGATCCCTTAAAAAATGAAAGTTGTGACTTGTATATAGAACAAATACCCAGTTTTGGTAATGGAGTCCTCATGACAGAAGACGACCACTTTGAAGAAGGGATGGGTTTGTTGTTGTGGTATTTTACACTCTACTTAATATAGGTTAGGTAAAGTATGGTTCTCTATGTAGTGATAGTGATATTATTGAATCTGTAATGTTAGGAAAGGTAAGTTAGTAGAAGGAAGGAATGATAGTTAAGCGTGGAATAGATGACATTCAAGGGTCAATGAGATGGTATGGCGTGGTCTAGCCAATAAAACTATTCTTGCTGCAACAAAATAAGATCTTCCACTCTTCTCTTCCCATATTGTTTGCTTGAAATTTACAGTCATGTGCACCAAGTACAATCCATCTGTATGGCTCATTATTAGCAGGAGATTTCTAGATGTGATGACATGCTCAACCAGACTGACTATTACAATTCAATATGTTTGGCACAAACACACAAGGAGCAAAATCAACATTTTCTTAGTATGGAATTTGCATGGACCATTGACACATCGCCTATCCACATCATACCATATGCAGGACAACTATCTGTAAATCTGATGGCACAAAAAATGAAACTCAAAAATTTGCACCAATTATAAATTGCATGTATCTTTACTGAATCGTAAACATCTATCATTTACACTTTTGGAATGCCATCAAAGGCATGGTTTATGAGATCCATATACTTGTATATAATTTACGACACTTTTATTTATACATGAAATTGGTATTATATTGAACTGACAAAGCACTCATTTCATCAAACTGGGAAGGGACATGCAGATAGAAAATAGGATGATTGAAATTTCACCCCAAAGTGACTTGGGAAATAAATCAACATCTTTTATGCCTTAGTAATTCGTGATGCATTCAAAACCAAGGTTTTTGATATGTTCAAATATATAAAGGGGAAAGCTTATTTTTAATATAATTAATTATAGAGGATATTCCTATTTTGGAGATCGGATTTTGCGTGTGTATCACAATTAACTCAATAATATATTGAGTTGTTGGTTTATCCACAAAAAGGGATTTTGTTTGCGAATAGTTTAAAGATTAAATTTTATCCAATAAAGTTGTATTCTATTATTTGCTAGCTTGTCAATATTTAAAGAGTTTGTTCTTAATGTTTGTGGAAGTATAAAAATGCATGTATCATATATTTATGTTTTTTATGTTATTAATATACAATCTTAATATTAATTTGTTTCTTTTGATATATTGATTGATTTTTATCTTGAATTTATATTCTGTTATGTTAAAACTTTTAGTTTAAGTTAGGAGTGGTCAATTTCTTAAAGTTTCTGTCTTCTTAAATTAGATCTATTCATGGTTTTATCTTTCATACTTCTAACACTAATTTGTATGAATATGGTCATTATTGCATATCAAATGTCTTAAATTATGTGTCTATTTGACCTTTTTCAAGGATATCTTTATAGGTCATTTTAATCATCAATTAATATCAACCCATATCACAAGAGCATCTATATTCAATCACATTAGTCTCAAGCTATCCTTAGTTTGGTCAAACAAAGTAGCATCAATATTCACATGTTTTATTGGATCATGAAGGTGAAAATTATTAGTGGACATGAATAAGAAAATATCATATAATTAACACACTTTTTGTTGTGGTAATGCACGCGACATTTAAATTCTAGGCGCTCATAAAAATAGATTGTTGAAAGATATTTCATTGTTAAGAGAAGGTTGTTCAAGCAATGAATTAGCTTTTCATGGCATGGATCCTTGGGCACTACTATGCCACCTTTTTATTTTTGTTAGGTTACACATTAGCTCAATTAGTCTTATTATTCTTGTTTTCCTTCTTGACCATTTGCAATTCTGGAATGCAAACCCAATGACCATGAGACAAATATTAAATATTAATATATTTTCCTAAGAATTGTGCAAATTCCTTTAGCAAGACATTAGAATATAAATTGTGTTTTGAAAAAATCAAAATTGTAATTGACAAAAATATTAGGAAACATTATATTAATGTAATCAACAATAACTTTAAATACATGTACAATATTAAGTATAGTGAAAATGTGTATGATTTTGAAGGTGTTTATGTTTAATAGTGTCACATAATATCCAATGTATCAGGTGTTAAAAATATATATATTTTTATTATTTTTCACCTTTTGACAATTGTTTGAAAACATATTGAGATTTTTCTTTTAAAATACCTTTTATTTTTACATATTGTTTCATGAACTATTCTATGTTGACAACATATCAGACCTTAAAACATTCCATCAAACATTCTAGAAAAAAAACATCTTTTTGGAGCTACTAATACCTTTTTTTGATCAACAAATATTTTGTAATTTTTTTTCTATCTCAAGACTAATTTATGATCAACCATAATTTTATATGTTTTATGCATAAAAAATATTTGCACTTAACATGAACCAAAATATTTTCCAATTACGTGAATTCATAAAACACAAATATATGGATTACACTTCCTTCGTGCTCTAATTTTATATTACTTGTTGATGTAGAACCATCTAGATGATGTTCAATGTCTCAAGCTCTATACCCGACAAAAATCAAATGTTCAACATGTCGAAGGGCATCGCATCCAAGATTTCTACAATTACTCATGTCAAGACTCACCAATTAATGTTGTAGCAAGCACTGTAAATAATTAATAATGGTTAGTGTTGTATCATATTTTTAATAAGTACTTATAAATTCAACGATAAACATCCTATCAAATTTATAGGACATTCTATATAAATTATAATCGTTGTAACCATTGCACCTTCTTTTGGTGCATGTAAAATTATATGGATAACTTTTAATTTTTTGTAAAGGAGAAAATAGTTATGTTTTGTGCCTTTGGTATCTTGTTACAAGAGATCCACATATGGTCATTGATTCATTAACAAAACAAAGTATATTTGTCAAATTATCAAATAAATGAACAACCACAAGTTTTTCAAGGTTCATTTCATACAAGCATAGGGAGTCATTGACTACAAAATATTCAAAATAATTCTCTATCGGTGTAGCCCTTGCACCTCCTCTTGGTGCAAGTGCTAGTTTTAGTAATGTGAGTCATGAAGGAAAGCAACACAAATGATTCTGTGGGGATAAATTATGATGCAAGATGTGTCAACAAGTAGACTAGTATAGGTCCTCATCTAGAGTGGTACATGGCCATAGGTTGCTTATCAAGCTAGATTACCTTAGGGTATGCACATAGTAAAAATAAATGTGAAATTGATTGAAGACCACACAAAGATGTTGAATTCTATATAACAATGTAAGTTATTTCAAGGCGTACATATGTTTAGGGAGGATTGATATTGTTGCATAGTGTGACACCATGCATGTAGACTCTAAGGGTATGCAATTCTATGATTGTTGTGCTAATTTGATGTTTTCCATTAGCCATGTAAGGATGCAAAAGACATATGTAACACAATTACTAATAACAACACATGGCGATGCACACAAATGGTTCTAGGTATGATACAAAACTCCTATTAACATTATAATTAAATGATTTTGTACTATGTAATGCCTCTATTGACATAAGATTGGAGGCTCTTGTCTTAAGAAGCCCTAGATGGAGATGGACCAATTAGATCTATGACCATCTTTGCATGTGTTAGACATGGAAACAACTCTCAAGAGCATCCTATGGGGTTACTATGGGATGTGGAGGTCAACATTGGAGGGGTGACCTTTGAGTGGATTTTGAAGTAATTGAGATGGGAAGTTTGAACACACTCCTATATTGCTTGGCCGAATGTTCTATTTATAGTTTTGGACATCATTTCAAGCTGCAAATGATGAGTTTTCAGAATGGGGATAAAAATGTGTTTGTTTAGTTACTCTTAAATGGATTTGCCTATGCAGAGCTAGTCCACATGGAAGAAAAATATTTCTATATCTATCAAATTGACCAAGAAATGAAGACTAGTTTGAGCCCACCCAAGAAGGCATCATTGCGTGTGATAGTGGGATGACGAAAAATTTAACATACAGTTAGAGATGTGTGGGGTGATTATGAGCTCACAAGTAAGGCCTATATTGCTTTACACAATACTCCAAAACATCAAAGTCTTGAGGTACAACATGAATAAAAGGTGCTACCTTTGTGCACGAACTTGAGGGGTGCACATCAAGCTATAAATTGGCACTTCTTAGTGCATTAGTATGATAACTAAGCAATTTTTGAAGATTGTTCAAAAGTGGGTTGTACAATGTTTGAGAAGTGTTGCTTAGATTTTCTTGTGTTGGCCTACCTTGAAGTCAACCTTAACCTTTAGTGCTATTGCACTACAATGGAGGTGACTTTATTTTCCAATGAGGACCATGCCAAACGCATTAGTTACACCCTAAAATATGCTAAGATTCATTCATGGATAGTGCATCAATCTAAATTATTGATTGGAATGAGTTCAAAGAAAGATTTTCTATTAGATTTCTAATACTTGTTGCACCTAGATTACTTGAATATATTGGGGACGCTTTGTTCGATCACATGTTTTCACATGCAAGCGACTTTGTATGATTTTTGCTTGTGGAGAATTGTGACCCTAAACCACAGGTGCACAATTTTATGCATACTTTAATAGGACTATTGCATGTATGTTACACTTAGAAGGAGGTATGTAGGGAGATTACTACATGGGAACAACTTGTGAAAATTTGAGCATACATTGGGGTTTCACAACCCAAGAATTAGTCTTAATTGGGCTTTGAGCAACCTCTACATAATGCTTTTCGGTGATTAATTGAAAATATAATTGTACTTTGATGCATGTTTCTTGCATAGGAATTGGATGGCGAGCTCACCAATTGTGTCAAGAGTGATGTTAGCATTGATATGTAGAGAGGTGTATTACTACGACAAAACACACATAACAAAAGGTTGTGATGGATATGCTTCGGTACATTTAGGTGAAAAATTAAAGGAGCTAACAACACATATTATGACCAACCTTTGAAAATAGTCCTAGTTAAATGTTCATATGGATACACCTAAGTTGGAAACTATTTGAGATTACTAGACAAAAAAGTAGCTTGCATTGGTAGTTGATTATTGAGGGAGTGTGGAGACCTATTTCCTAGGGGTATTATGATATAAAGGGACTTCATCCACCTTTTAGAATAATACAATTCAAAGTTAAAACTTGGACCTAAGTTGGTAAAGAAGTGCTTGTATGGGTTGAACCCAAATTTGCATGTTAAGGTAAAGGAGATAAATAAAATATTGGAAGCAAGAGTGTACTTCCTAGTTAGTGGGTGCAAATGAGTCAAACCTATGGTAATTTAAATCAATAAGGATAGAAGAATAAGAATTTTTGTTGCCTACATGTTGAATGATGAATGCATGATGGACTTGTTCCCTATCTCATTTACATAGAGGATTTTAAGGGTTGTTAGTAGGGAGGTCTACACTTTCATAGATGGGTTCTCTAGTTCCCACCAACTATAGATTGAAGAAGACAAAGCCAAGACCCCTTCTTCTACAAAATGGGGGAGCTTTGTGTATAATGGAATGCTATTTGGTTTGAAAATGTGAACAATATATTTTTGTTCATAGTGAAATACTTTTAAAGACTTTTTTATTCATGATTTTCTATTGGTAATACCAATATGAATAGATTGTGTATGGGATGACAATTCATCATTTCAAGTCTCAATGCTTCATGTTTGAAAGGTGTCATGAGCTAAGTATTGTACTCAACTTGGAAAAATATACTCTTATGATTCTATTTGGAATTTTCGGTTAGATAAATTATAAGGGTTGGATGCTTGTGGATCTAGCTAATGTTGTATTAATTTTGTAGCTAGAAGTACCAAAGACACTATACACGGTGCGTTCATTTTGGGCATTGTCACTACTATTGGAAATTCATAAAGAATTAGTTTCATATCTTTGAGCCACTATAAGATTTGTTTGGGAGAGACAAGCCTTGGTTTTGGACAAAAAAACACTAGGAGGCATTTGACACTCTAAAGTGATGATTGATCTTTGCGCCATTCCTAAAATTTCCTAGTTGGAACACCTTGTTCCACATGTATGTAGAAACATTTGGTTTTTACATTGCACAATACTAGCTCATCCAAGAGAAGGGAATGTTGACCACCCAATCTAATTTTCTAGTCCAAAGTTGTGACAAGAATTGAGATGAATTACACCATGTTTGAGTGGTAGGTGTTGGCAATAGTTTGTGCTATAAGAATTTAGATATTACTTGCTTGCTACATCATTTATGTTTTCTATAGACCATAAAGCTCTTACATATTTGGTAAGTAAACTAGTTCTACATGAGTAGGTTAGAAGGTGTTGATTATATTTCAAGAATTTGACTTTGAGATCATGGTGTAGTTAGGGAAGCATCAAATAGGACCCGATTGTTTCTCTTTGAGTCAAGACATGAGAAATAAGTTTTGTGTCAAGTTACTAGAGAATTTCTTAGGATTGATGCTATGCTAAATAGATTTGAGGAGATTTTTGGATTTTTGATGTCAAGGCATGAAACCTTGTCATACACAATCATGCAAAATAAACAATTGGTAATGCACACAACACCATACTAGTTGATCAATGTGTAATTATATAAAATGGGGTTGGATGAGGTTATGTATAAGTGTGTGATGGATCATGAATTACATTCATGTTTTGTGAGTTACACAAAGGGTAAGCTAGAGGCCACTACCAAGGTCACGTGACAACACAAAAAGTCTCATTAAGAAGTTCTCTAGTGGCCTACCCTTTGAAAGAATGTATATGACTATGCATGCAACTGCAACATATGCCCAACAATAGGAAAGTACAATAGAAGGGGTGAGATGCCTCTTATGATAATATTGGTGTGTGAGGCCTTTAAAAAAGGAGATATTGATTTTGTACGTCTCGTCATTCCCCTTTCACATAAGAGTGGTGCATGGTATACAATATTGATTACCTCAACTAGTACAAAGAAGCTACACTTACTAAGGACCACACAACATAAATGATTGCATAATTCATTTGTAATAATCTAATCACTTGGTTTAAGTGTTTCTTAAGTTTGATAGGTACTAAATGAACTCATTACACAAATTGTATGAGTGTTGCTTCACGAGTTAATGATGCAACAACATAAGGTCACACCTTACCATTTGTAGACAAATGGTATGGTGGAGGCCTTCAATAAGATACTGTGAAACATTTTGTTGAAGATACATGATGGAGGTAGAAAGGTTTGGGATGAGTGCATCCCAATGATCGAATGGGATTATTGGACCACATGCAAACGATTGATAAGATACATACAATTTCAATTGATATATGGTGAAGAAACTATGGTTTCTATGGACCATTTAGTATTTAGTCTATCTGTTGCACACATTGTTACACTCATGGAAAATCAAGAGTATTTGCATGTGTGTTTGACATAGATTGAGAAATTGGAGAATAAGCAACTTTTCATATAGTGGAGCCAATAGATAGATAAATAGAGGTAGAAGGCATGCCATGACCACCATATTAAATAGAAGGAATTTCAAGCTGGTAAATTAGTGCTATTATATGTTGGAGGTTCAAGGAACATATAGAAAAGCTATTGTTTTTATGGTTGGAACCTTTAAGGTCACAAGAGTAATGATGCATGGTGTAGGGAAACCATAGGAATTATATGGTTCACTAGTAATTAAGATAGTTAATGGAAGTAAGTTGAAGTCAAACATCACAAGGTTGTGTGCCAACCAAATAATTTATTTTCAAGTGAAATGAGGTCCCAATGACAAGTGTTTTTGATTAAGGATAAATAGGTTTTAATGGGATCCTAAAACCCATTTACAACGAAGCATTAGCAAGACAACAATTGACCAACAACCAAACAACAAAATTGTAGGCAAAATTCATTTTGAAAACAACTCGAATATACACTATACTTAACACTTTCCTTGGAATCTGCACCCCCTCAACCTAGGGATACACAGGTTTAAGAATACCTCTCATCCTTGCTTGAAAAACCATCTAGGACATATCATTATCTAGTTCCTTCGAGTATGGAGAGAGGAGGGGATCCTCTACCAATGCCACAACCAAGGACACCTCATGGGAAGAGGAGGAAGGTCCAAGTAGAGATGTCATACACATCTTAGAACCTATTGGCTACTTAAGAGCTAATTTCCCCCCATAACCCTTTGACAAGGCAATGAGGATTTGTTGGCATTTCAATTAGCACCTTTGGAGTGCTTATTGGAAAAAAATGTCTACGCATAGTGTGTAATGTCTGCTCTTCAAATTATGGAGGGGAAGCTCCCTCTTGTTTGCTGATGTTTGTGGAAAAGTAAAATGGAATAATGTTCCCATCTTTTTTACTTGGTGGCAGGACACAAGGGTGCATAAACACAATGCGTTGCAGCTAAGGTTTTCTCTGGTTTATGTAGATCTTAACTACAACTAGGCTAACTTTAAATCCTATCCTATCTCCTCTAGATAAATAGAGCAAGAGAATATAGGAGCGAGAATGTAATGGTTGGATCACTTGGGCCGAACGTCTCTCAGAATGCATCAAAAGGTTCTGAACTTTCAGATCTATGTCGAAATAGCGTCTTATGCAAGAAAACACTCTTACGATAAGTTGAATCTTAGGATTGCCAAAGAGGAGGAACCCCTGTCCGAGGTGTAGGCCAAGATGCAACTTACTAGAAACAACAAAGTACAATGAACTAGATAACATGATTCCTGAGGAGGTGATGACACCTGTCCAAAGTGTAAGCTGAAAATCAAATCATTACACAACATCAAACGATAACCATGAACATCAAAATTCCCAAGGAGATGACGACACCTGTCCAGGGGGTAGATTGAGACAATAGATTATAAGAACAAGATGCTGATAGAATTTGAAACTTTGGATCAAATTGCATATGCCTTTTGATTTATTTATTCAAACTTGCTCAATGAATTACAAAGATTTGGGGCAACAAAGGTATGAAATCATACAAAATTGTGATCAAACCAAACAACTCTCATCCAAGAGTGAACAAATATAGACTTGCAAGCTTGTTGGCACAATGACGCAACAATTTTGTGTAGTAAATAAAAGTTACAAAATAATGAGCAAAGACTCTTATTTATAGAAGCTCGAAGGAGTAGGCAACCCTAAAATCTCCTTGAGTTAACAATTAGTTCTTGCCAATCTGCAAGATTTATTCCTATGTCTAAAAGTAGGTGACCAATAGTTAACTGGAAAGTCTACTTCAGTTAACCGACTCTAAACTAAAAGTGAACTCCAAATACAAAAGTGCCTCCAAAATAGAGATCCACAATTAGTGGAGATGACATGCATGATCAGTGGGACAATGAGTTAACTTGGAAAGAGGCATCAAGTTAACTCCTGTTGTCATAAATGCTATTTTGGAGGGGTAGGATGTCCTAACTTGGTGTTTACACCACATCACATCGAGTCAATAATTCCTCTAACCAGTCACTGACTTATTTTGCAGTTGGACAACTGATGCTTCACATGATGATGATGTGTCACCGTAGCATCTCTTCACCACTCATAATCTGCACTTGATATTCAATTTTCTTTGTAGCTGCATCATCCAACCTTGTTGACATGACCGTGATTTGACTTAACTTGCAGCCAGTAGGGTCACTAGAAAAATAGTCACAGATGAGATCCTGAAACTTTGTCTGCACGTCACCGAGAATCACGTAGTCACCATCTTTACATTTGGTATTGGCAAGGAATTGATTGGTAACTTTGGCAGCTTTGTAACTAGAGTGATGACCTCTATTTCTCCCGCATCTTTGCACTTCTGACGCTTTTCTTGATTTTTCTCAATGCAAGAGTGTTGTATGATGAAACTGTGAAGTTTGACTGCAAACACTCTAGTTGTGAAAATGCACATGAACTTTGCTGCACACACAGAGCTCCAATGGTATTCAACCCTCTAAACTGGCCTTGGAAGGCTATCAGATATATAAGGTGAAACCATATGGAACATGTGGACTTGAGTGCCTATGCTTGTCAATCTATCCAAATTGACCTTTGGCTGTGCTCGATGTAGATCGGTGTCAACTGTTTCCAGGAAGTCATGGAGTAAGACCGTTTTGGTCTCGTATTTGACTTGAGAGAACCGCATTATGAAAACCTTTAAGATTGATTGTGCACATGATACTGTTCAGACAATTGTTTTTGGAACTGCTAAAAATAGCCTTATCGGGCGTAAGTTTTAGGAAAAATTCTGGGACGTGGGTTTTGTTGAGAATATTTTTCTAAACAAACCCAAAACATTAGAAATTCAAAAAAATGAATTTCTCTATGACATGTAAGAGCCCTTTGGTGGCAGAGGTAGTGAAGCACCAAAAACTTATTTTTTCTCGGAAAAATCTAACACATGGGTTTTGTTCGTGCTTCAAAGCTGAACAAACCTAGTCTGTCTATTTTTTGAAATTGTGACTTTTTCCTGAAACCCTAAAAAATAGGGGCAACATGACTACTTTTTTTGGAAAAATCTAACATGTGGGTTTTGTTGAAAAAGTTGTATTGATCATACCCAAAAGGTTAGAACTGTGAATATCCGCTGTTTTCTTGGACATGTAAGAAGATCTAAGACAAGAATAGAGGAAAAAGACAAGAAGAATCTTGGAAGTTATCAATTGCCTCCCATGATCTTCAAGAAAAATCACACCTAGAAATGTAGACCTTGATGAATTGTCCCTTTGTGGAACTGATCTTCGAAAATATGAAGAACAATGAAAAAACCTCTATTAGATCTTCAAAAGACGTTTTGGAGAGAAAATAATTGTTCTTGGCTTCAACCTGCAAAGAAAAATGATGAATAATGACGCCTAGACTTGATAAATATCATTTGATGATGAAGCAATCAAGTTTAGGGCACCAACTCTTGATTGAGGAGTTCATTTGCCTGATTTGGAGTTCACAACATTGGTTTCCACTCATTTGGGGATGTTTTAGACATGAAAGGATTTCTAAAACAATCAACTTCAGTCAAGTGAGCCTTACTTTGACTTTAGGCGTCCCTTTGAAGAGTTGAACACTTTTTCATTATTTTTTTGTGATGAAATGCCTTCGTTCAATCCTAGATTTTGGTTGCTCAGTTGATCTTGAAGTGCTGCTGACATATCTATTGTTGAGATGAAACAACTTTGATGAAGTGTGATTGGGAGATGCAAAGCTCAAAACCTGAGTCTGATGCTTTTGATTCTTGGGCGCCTTTTCCCAAGAAGGTGCATTTTTCACCAGACTTAGTCAATTTCTTGAATGTTCTTCAATTCCTCCAGTTTGATCCTCCATGCTCAGATCTGAGATCACCGAAGACTGATGATTCCAGTGATCTTGCTAAATCATGGGATGGATAACCAATTCAGTCCAAGAAAGAATGATTGGATTCACGAATCTTGAAGTTTGATTTAGGTGCCTCAAAAGCTTGGGCAACCTTGGCCTGCAGGGGCGCCTTTGATTTTTTGACTTGTTATTTTCATGTTGCAAACTTTCACGAACGGTCCCAGTTTGATCTCTATCGTCAGATGTTTGATTTGTCTATTGTGTTTGCTGACGGTGTCATTGTTGAGATTGATCAAAACAAAGAAGGTCATCTTGGAGGTCACTAAGCTTGCAGACTGCATTTGATTACTTAAAAAGCTAGGCACCTATTTCTAGGAAGATGCATTTTCCTTGACACTTAGTCAAATTTTTATGTCTTTCATCTCGCCTTCACCTTTGGTGTTTTTTTGCTTGATCCTTGTTTGCGAATGCTTGACACGTCCTATGAAAACACAACTGGGTTGATCGCAAAGTTGAGAGAGTGCTAAACAAATGCCTTGTAGAAAATAGTTGTTGAAAACCTCATTAGGTGAAAAATGAAGGGTGCCCCTGGCCAGCAGGGGTGCTTTTGTCTTGATATGCATTGTTTTACCCTCCATTTTGCATGCTCTAACGATCATTAGTTGCTGTCATTTGATGTGTCTTGTAGGCTAGTGAACAAGTTCGCTGTCAAGCCGAGCTTATGCCAGGGAGAGCACCTAAAGACAAGCTTGCTCAAAACTGACATCTGGATCATCTTGTTCTTGGGTGTCCTTGGCCAACAGGGGCTCTTTTTCCCATGTTTGATAGTACTTGTTTGCAACGTCTCCTGAGTTCGCTTACATTTGTTGGTGATCGATGAATCAAATGACCTTGCTTGACGATGCGCCAGAAAGTCAGCAGAAACACGAAGGAGATGACTGCCTTGGTGAAAGTTGATGAGTGTCTTTGACCCTTTGAATTCAAGGGCACCCCTAGCCAACATGGGTACTTTTAGGTGTAGTTCCATCATTACCTTTGAAAATCTTCATCTCTTTGCATTTTATGTTTGTTGTGTAGCTTGACTGGTTTGGGCATGGTTGTTGACGACATAGATGTGTGCATCCTAGCAATCACCTTCATCATGCTGCATGTACGGGTGTTTGGAAAAATGACTAAGGCATTCAGCTGCACAACCTGCTCCTGGTAGCAAGGCGTGCATTTTCTAGACTTGGTCAATTTTGAGCATTTTTCACTTTTGAAAATCCCCTCTGTCTCAGAGCATCTTTTCGAGCATTTTCACCCGAATTCTTCATTGAAGCTTTTGAGGCTTAGATTTCACCACCTAGTATTGGCCATTCTGCCATTAATGGCTGTGGAGGTCCTAGCTTTCTTCCTGAAAAATAAAAATAGACCCACCAGAGTAAAACAAACTTTTTGGTGATTTTGACTTGATCACTGTGATCGTGGAGTAAAATTATCCTATCAAAATCATTTTCAATCATTTTTGGAAAGGTCCTATTTTTTAGGGTTTTCCTAAAAACAAGGGTTTGAAACCCTAATTTTCAAAATTTTAGAAATTTGAAAGTATCTTCCTTGATATAAACCCACAAAAGCCTATGCTTTGTTTGACCTAAAACATACTTTTGACAACAATTTTGCATGATTTGGATCTTTTAAAGCAAAATGACTTATTGAAGCAAAAAATTTATTATGGGTACAACATGATTAAAGCAAGAGAAGTCTGATGATTCATAAGGCAAAGTCCTAACTAATGATGCAACTTGAAACAAACCCACCCTAGGGTATGCCAGCTTAAGAGGTATCATGGAGGTCATATCAAGTCCACCAATATGAGAGAAGTCTAACCACTAGAGAGTTTGAACTTGTAGCAACATCTATAGTGAAATGATTAGGGAGGGAATCCCTCCATGTAGCAAAGCACACATTTTTGTTACATGATCAAGAGCATTAAAAAGAAAGATGTCCCATTGCAAAACATTATCTACAATAGGATGATAGGATCTCCTCTCTATGGAATCTATCATTTGTTCTCAACCAACTACACAACATCCTAATGAAGTGCCTTAGAAATATTGATGTCCACCAAGATACACACAAAGGTATTATGAGTGATGTTGGAAATGGCCGAATCCACCTTGAAAAAATGATCAATAACATTACTAATATCCTCAAAGAAAGAATCTTCCCAAAATTGGAGAGGGAGATAAGACATTCTCACCATACTAGCAAAACATTGAGAGGTTTATTCATAAGGTTGAAAGAAAGAAACTAGGGTTTTAGAGGGAGAGAATGCTCGCCCCAAGCCAGACATAACCATTCAACACCAACTCCAAATCCTTCAACGTTTAAAATCCTACAATAAAGAAACCCCTAACACAATGAAAAAGCTTGATTACACCACCAACAAGAGGCTATCAAGACTTCAAAATCCACTTGCATAGGTCTAGGAGAGGCCTAGAAATGGTTGAACTTCTAGATAAGATTATGACAGGTGAAATAATCTTCATTGTCCAACACTTCTTGCCCATAAACCACGAAAAGGGTTGATTATGAGTAAGGAAAGCGTTGAACAAGCCTACACTGAGGAAGGTGACTAGAATATATCAAAACCACGTCCCAAGCTATGTTTGTAAAAGGAAGACAACCATTCACATCCACAACTCATGAATAGTAGAAGGCGAAGAAAACAACATTGAAATTTTCATTTTTGTAGCCGTCAAGTGTAGGGAAAACGACACCAACAAAAAGACAAAGCCAACTCCAAAGAACCAAAATTGTGACAAGCCACACCCACACTATAAACAACTACTAGGGATGCACAAGAGGTATGACTATAACTAGGTGAAAATGAGTAAGAGTTCCAATTCAAATGAATTGTCTAAGTGATAAGTGTTATGTAGTCTTAGGTTTCTAGTTTTATATCTTGTATTCTTTGTTATATAGCCTTAGGTTTCTAGTTTTGTATCTTGTATTCTTTCAGTTGTAATTATAGTGGTGCATCAATAAGATGCCTCTGAAAAAATTCCCAATTGTGGTGCAAGGGCACACAGTTTACAGATGGCATAATTCCCCTAGTAAATTAGGGATTGATATGCAAATGGTTGCATAGGAGTAGGGTAGGTTAGTAGTTAGTTGAAGGAATTTCAAGCACACATGAAAGGTGAAGTCAATTTTATTGGAACATGAAGGTTGAAAGGAAAAGATGATTGCACAAGCTATGAGAGGATTGTGCTTGATTAGAATGCACACATATAATGGGCGTGGGAGTGAAGGCACAAAGAGGATAATAAAGAATTGTAGAGTAAGGATTCATATGTGGTTGAGAACATGATGTTGGTTTGTGGTTGTAACTTGTCAAGAGTGCACACTCACCTTGTTGTATTCTCACAATATGGTTTGATATAAATTGTCTTTGGTAATGTCCATCTTTTTTATCTGGATGTTTTCATATGAAAATGTGTTGACTTGCACAAGGCATGACTAAAATCAAAAATTAGGAGATGCATTGTTGTAGGAAAAGCGTAGGCTTAGTAGAAAAATAGTTGAGGTAATCTACACAAGATGCACAATGAGTTTAGTAGTGATCATACTTAAGAACATAAGACATGATTAAGGAGTTGTCTTGGGGTACTACATGATACTATTTGAGTAGCAATTGTCAAGTTAAGAGGGGACCCCCTTTGTGGTGGTATTTGAATTGAAGGTAGGATATGATTAAGATGTTAGATAAGATAATGGGTTCATGTGACCATTAAGGATGTTTTTGAAAAGATAAGCAACATTTACAGGGTGTTGTACCCTTTACACAGAAAGCCCAAAGGGCCCCAAAAAAGAAGCTAGTTCAAACTAGGAAAGAACTAGGAAAGGAGGACAAACCTCACACATAAACAATTGCAATACAACTGTTGGAACACAAACTAAAACTTAGACAAACCCAGAATCAGAGGGAACCAAACTGACTCCCTTAACCCGAGGCCGTGAGGAAGCGACAGATCGAGGGAGTCCCTTCTTCTTTCTCAGCACCATAGACCAGGAAGACTCAGAGTCCAAGTCCAATGACCGAGGGGGGAGAAGCGGAACAACTGAAGCCACCGAGGGAAAAGAGCCACCACACAACAGGGGAGACAGTTGCACAGGGGAGGAAACAAGAAACGACGAAGGATCATCAGTAGCAATCAAAGAAGAACGAGCAGGCTCAGACATAACAACGTCAACAGATCGAGCCAATAGTGGCTCCACAGAAGGGTTAGCTGAAATAGGAGTAGACATAGGTTCTCGAGAAGTAGGGTCATCATCCTCATCTAAAGAAGAAACTTTCGAAGGAGGAGCACCCACCGTTAGATGATGTGAGCGAGCATCCTTCCACCAAGTGGCAACACCCTTGCAATGAGCTTGTGGGCAATTAGAGGCCAAATGACCCACAAAGAAGCATCTCCTACACCGAAAGGGGACCATTAATGATGTTATTTGGTGATGTTAGAAGGAATAAAAATAACTATGCTTGGTAATCAAGGACATGAGGAGTAGACAAGTTGTTAGCTAAAAATAGAGAAAAGTGTTGATAATGATTGCTGGAGTGTATATGATAGATTTGTTGCATGACAAAAAAATGGGTGCAAATTTCCATGAATTTTATAGTTATGAAGAAGATATGCAACTACATTGTGAATTAACTCACCAAGGCCAAATTTTTCTATATAATGTCACGATTTCACTATTGAAAATAATTGAGTATACAAGATTTTTGTGAAGCCAAAACTTTGGACAAATTTTTAATATCAATACTTATAATTTTTTTAGTTTTGGCAACTCATTTTTTCTGCAAGCACATGGAACCATAAATGGTGTCGGGATTTGAGTTATATAAGATATTTGAGATCACTTCCTTACCATGCAAACCCTTGTCAACCTATAAATGATATTTTAGATCACTTCCTTACCATACAACCTTATATAAGAGTAATAAACCTACACATATCAAAATTTAGCCATAGTCATTACATCTACATTGACATGGAAAAGGTTACACTTATGTAGTAGGTGATGTATAGGGAGTTTTGATAGTGGACATTACAGATTGGTGTGTTAGGGTTGCTTACACTTGCCTTGGTATGAAGCAATCGTAAAGCTAGTGCCAATCACCTTTTGTATGGACCTACATTAGTGGGTTAGCTCATCAACATTCATAAGGTTAATTTCGACTACTACTAGTTCATCGCTAATGAAATGATAGAGAACATATGCCTTGTCTTGAATTAAGCAAACCCCTTTTTCTTTGGTTTGTAGCTAATTTTGCATTATTTGGCCTATCATGGCCCTTTGTCGAGTAAAGTCATTGACATTCTCACATTTGAATCTACGAGGAAATTCAAATGTTGATTTTGGATCTAGTATGGAAGGAGGATATGCACTCATGTATTGGTAGTTCGAGGTGAGAAATTTACATTTTATAAATTAGGGGAGAGTCACACGAACTTTGATGGATGTGTAAATCATATATTTGAGATATTTTAGTATTTCCATCATGTACACTTCCTAGCTATCCCTCCAAATACACATCTTTAATGAGTTTCCCTATGTCTTGAACCTTACAATAATTGATGTAGAATGTGCCTTCTTGTATATGCATATATTCCTCAATAAGTCACATTTTTCTACTTGTGCACAAGGCTTGCAATTATGAAAGATGAAGGGTTTGATGATGAGGCTCCTTAGGATGAAGAGGAAGAAGCAATGCAACCACAACAAATAGAAGTAGCTACATACAAAGATAAGGGAAAAATAATTGCATGCATTCTCATTCTCTCACTTAAGTCCCATAATAGAACCATTAACATTTAGATGATTGAGTAGGACAACTCAAGAGATCATGCATGCCCTCAATAGGTATGATGCTTACCTCCACAAGTAGTAATTTTGATGGCAACATCAACAACACTCAAGCCATTGTCCAATCGAGCTAGTTAGCTTAGTCCCATGCCCACTTTAGTATCACCACTTTCATCACAAGTACTCGTGCAAAATCCTAAAGACCCTACACATACATTTAGAACACTCACAAGTAGTCCTCTATATAGAGGAGAGACATCAGTACAAGTGGACCAACTTGTGGTGTAACCCAATTAAAAAATATCTAATACATTCACACCAACCAAATGTCAACTTGGCCTTTAGCACCACTTCCTAGTTGGAGATTACCTTTTAATAAATTTTGTTGATAAAGATGACCACTATTGATATGTCTATTCTAATGGTTGATAAAGGATCATTTTTGGAAGAGAATGGGTATAATACTTTTCCTTTGGTACTTGGAAAAATGACCATTGAGGACCTCATAATTATTCAAATGCATATCATGGTTGGGGCCTTGAAGTTTCTTAGCCAAGTACACACATGTGAGAAAACTATTAAGGAAAATTTTGTAACATAGGTGGCATAGACAAATATAAATAACCACTACAATCAATGAAGTGGGCAAGGTCCAAGAGGAATTATGAAAGCAAGTAATTCCCTTTAGTACATAATTAGGAGTTTATGTATGTCTTTTTCATGCATGCACCAATCTTGAATGCCTCATCTTGGACTCCAAGAAAACTACCCAATTTAATTTCATTATCATCAACCATCTTCAACCATCAAATACCTAATCTTACAAGCCTAACCAAACTTTGCTTCAACAAGGATATTGTTGATTGCACCTATAGAATTGCTCGGTGTGCATTTGGAGGATTTAGAGGCATTGATTTCATAATTGTTGACTAGTGCAATTGCATGCATGATTGACGAATTTGAGGTTGAGTTGGCATAGTTGCGATCCCAAATTATGCAAGTAGAAGTAGCACACACCACATAAAAGGCTCAATAGGCATAAAAGGTGGCACACAAAATATTGAAGAATAAGAAGCTACACACAAGTAGAACAATAAAAACATAAATTTGATTCCCTTTGGCCTTAAGATAGAGTTTTTTAGTGTTTCTAATCTTTTCATTGCTTACTCTAAGGTTATGAAGAATGTGCATAGGATTTTTGGTGTGTCTATTGCATGGATAGACTGGGAAGAGAAGCACATAGATCCTTTGTAAGCACATATGCCAAGTCAAGAAGGAGCTTAGAGTCAAGAACCTATTAGATAGTGTCATCAATAACCTTAATATGTAGGTTTATGATTTTTTTGGTGTATATCACTATAGATCATGTAATGAAATAACTTGAATAAGGGAAGAATACACCAAAAAATACTTGAAAATATAATAGGAATTACTCGCAAATGCTTAATAAAAATAAGCCACTTTGAGTGGAAAACCTCCCAAAGTATTCGACAAGTTTGCAATATCGCCATAATAAACTAACCACTACCTCCTATATATACCATGCTTATACTATGGAGACCACCTAGGCCAATCTAAAGAAAATGGTAAAATATATGTTACACTGTATAAACTTAATCATTCATTAGTGTTAACTAAACTAACATACATTTACTAAAATAAAACCTTACTAAACTAACATACATTTATTAAAATAAAACCTTAATCTTGAAAATTAGTCTAGTTAACATAAAATTGGAAAAAAATATTTCTTTTGTATTTTTAATCTTGATTAAATAGAAATGAAAATACACAAATTTTGAGTTACAATGAAAGAATTGCTAGGTTACATAGAATAAAGAGGCTATTACAAAATACAAATAACTTTTAGAAGTTTTCAAAGTTTTGGAAATTGATGTATACGTTGTTTGTGAGCTCAAATGAAATTATAATTCTTAGACTTAAGTGTAGTTGCACTATCATCTAAGCATTAACCTAGCATCTAGTGCTAATTGTAATGCCCATATTTTACACCTCAAATGGACACTAACAACCTAATTGTAAGGCAACACAAGTGGAAGAGGGCTGGATCATTGTAAAGGGAAAAAAAACAAAGTCCTCTAAATCTCCTTTTGACATGACTCTCCACTCCCACAAGAGCAATCCTAAATGTAATCTTGATGGTTCTTGGTTGGGGGAGCTGGTTTTTGGCCGGTTGCTGGTTGTTTGTTTTCCCTTTTATCCTTGGTTGTTTGTGCCTTCATGTCTTTAATTTTTGACAACCTTCTGGTTTAGGGTTCCAAATCCATTCAAAATCTGCTTGTAAAGGGTTTCAGGGTCCCTTCAAAACCTGTTTTTGCCTTAATAAAAAAATAAAATAAAAAACCTAACTAATCTTCAACAAATATTATTAATTTTGCAAACATATATATATATATATATATGTTTTTTACTTTTATTTAAAAGACAATAAAAACACAATTCTCTACTTATAGCCATAGTCAATGAACACACTAGTTAGGAGAAAAGATAGAAATGATTTACTATTTTTAGCAATATAATCTACTTACTTTGGGTCAGCTTAACGTACCTCTTACATTCCATTGTGTCAAAAATACCTCGCTCCCAATAGCTATACCTGCAAGGTCTATATGACTTGGCACACACATAAGATCATAGGTAGTTAACACATGATTACCAAGACAAGCTATATATATTAATGGTAGATTACAATATAGGGAGAAAATGACAAGTCACATACAAGACTCAGAAGAACAGTCCTAGGGGCCCGACCTAATGCCTCGAGGGCTCATAGCTTGATGGCCTTGCCTACATATATATATTTCGTAGAGGCATCGTAGTTTATCAACTTGAGTTTTTCCAAAACTCATTTGACTCGGCCTCATAGGGTATAACCACTAGGTTCCAAAACATGACATAAAACTCAGTTAAGACCATAACACAATAACACTGGTATATGCTAAAATTTGACTTTTACTTGGAAACATCGCGTTTCCTATACAAATTACATACAATAAAAGTGGGTACACAACCAGGTTTCTAGGGTCCACTACCCCAAGACGTTTCACAAACGACTACCACCCACTTAGGTGAAGTCGAGGGTTGAAAAACTTGTTAAGGATATATTAACAACATGAGGTATAGACTCAAACTATGATAACTTAACCAACCCCAATCACAAACCACAACACCTCTCCTCCCAAAATAATAGGAAATAATAGTTTAAGGTCAAGGATTGAGACTAGACCTACACATAGGATTTCTCAAGAATTTTCTAAGGCAACTAGATTTCACTTCAACTCTCATTAGAATGACCCCCAAAAGAAATAACACACGATTCCAAGGTTTGATTCACAAATAGTTTACCACCAATTTGGTCAATGAAGATAATGGACCATTATGGTCCAACTAAGGTTAGTCTCCTTACCTTATAATGGGATCATTGCAGTAAAAGTATATATATATATATACCATGAACCCCACATAAGAAAGTAACTCTACTAGGTTTGCAACAAGGAACGACAAGATTCTCACCTATATTTTCTCTAACCATAAACTCATGTAACATCACAAAATAAAGATATATATATCCAAAGCATCATTCCTATAATAATTGATTTAAAAGAGAAGTGTAAAAAGGATAGGACACATTTTAACAACTTGTACTTAGATGTCTAAACACTATCGAACAAAGATTGGAAAAGACTTACAAGAGGATCTCTCCATCCCCTTCTACCTTCTACTTGCAACAAGTTAAAACAACCAAATTCTATATAATAAGTTTTCAATTATCATCCACTTTATGAATCAAATCAAGTCTATAATTAAATTTAAATGTCTTAAATAATACTAATAGTTTGAAGGAACTCCTTTAGAAGCATTACTTCTGTATCATTTCAAGTTGAGCAACAATAGGGTTTGAGGTCTTATAGAGATTCAACCATGAGCATTTTAATGACAACATAACCTTATCATTAACTTTATCTGGTCATATATAGAGATGGATCATCTATAAACAAAATGTCTAAACCTTACATACACATGATGGATATTTTCAAGATTCATGAAGACACAAATTCCATGAAAACTTAGCAAAATAGGTTATGCACTAGGGTTTTGATAACTATGAAAACTCTTCCACAACCATGCACATACATTTATTTATTTTAAGTTTGTGATGTTCAAAATTGGATATTTATCATTCTAATGTCAACAACTCAAGAATAGTTTGATAAATTTTCATACATAAAAACATATTGTTTTAATATTGAATTCAAAATTATATTCCAAAAAATATACCTACTTTCACAAATATTCATTAATATTATTATTTTTAATTATTATTTAAATGAGAATTTATTTATTCATTTTCATATATATATAAGAGTGATTATATAAGTTATTTTAAAAATATAAACAACAAATTAAATGAATACAAAACTAATACTTAAAGAAGCCTCCCCTCTTTTTTAAAAAAATACTATTAAAACTTATTACATTGCTTTTTATTACTTTTCATAATTTAAAATGAATATACTTTCCATTTAGAATGGATAAACTTTTCCCCCATTTTCAGGGGGGAGTAGGATTTTTATTTTATTTTATCTTTATTGTTAAAAGCTAGAAGTAACATTTCATAAAGTGATTTATATTTAAAATGCCCCCCTTACGGGAAACGTGGAAACTCATAAGAAAACCCTACCCACTCAGTGTTAAGTCCTTTCTATTTTTTTGATTTTAGGAATCACTTTTATTTTGTCTTGTATGAATGGCTTTATAAGTTCTATATATTTATATGTAGAACAAAAACATTAGCTTGCCCTAAATCTCTATGGCGGGGCATCGGGGTGTGCGAGGTTTGAATGGTAAGGAGATCGATGAAAGATAGAGGAATTAAAACGATACCTGGAAGTAGTTGGTGCATGATTTCTGCATAAAAGACGGATCACGCAAGATCTATGCAAGTTGGACAAGATTGGTTTGGCAGATGAAAAACAACAAAATAATAAAGAATTATTTATTTGCCACCATAGTGAGAAGTTGGCAATTGTATATATTTTTTTTCTTTGTTAAAGGGCAAGTATTAGAGTTGTTAAGAACCTTTGAGTATGCTCTGACAGCCACACTGCAACTAGAATTACCTCCACATTGTTGCAAGAGATGTGAACCTTTTCCATCATTCTAACAGCTTCTGGCACATTCAAGCTGGGACAGTGTTCTTGTGGAGATTACTGGTAATGCTAAATGAAACAATCTGAACAACAGGCTCGCCCTATAATAATTGCACCATGCTAGATATCTAGAAATAATGAAGGGAAATCCATCAAAGCATAATAAAAATTTGATTTTTTTTGGTCAGATGATGTAGTTGCGATTTCCCTGATGAATACGCAGGCAAAAGAAATATGGACACGAGCATGGTGATATAAAGAACATTCTATTGAAAATTACACCTCCAAAATGTCTGACTACGCTAGTAGCAACAATGAATTGCTCAGATGCATAAATCAACTGTATGAATGTATATTAGAACTATCTAAAAGTAAAGCACAAGGATATATTTGTGGCAAGGAAAAATGGTCCAGCAGAAATGGCTTACTCGCTCTCAAGTAATTGAAATGAGCAGGTGTAAGTGCTAAATCCCATAACAGTTCGCAGCATTCTCTCTGCCCGCATACCAAAAGAGAGCTTTGGATTTCAATTGGGGTACATCGATAAAAGCATAAGAATTGGCTGTTTAAGAAAATGTTGGTTGCATTTGATAAGATAAGCCCAAAAGAGCGAATTCCTTGTGTGATCACCGAAGAAAAAGGGAGTGGGATTATTGAGGTTAAGCATAAGAGAGATCTGATGAAGGTATAAGGCCACACTCGCACCAATCGGGAGCTTGAATCTGGTGTGCACATGCATAACATGGATTTATTGAAAATGGTTAAACTTTTCAAGCAAATACAATTGGTAGGTGTAAAACCAAATTCTGCGTCCTTTTCTTGTATCCACCCTGCGCATCCAAAATGGAAGTCTTGAAACATCCCACGAAGCAAAAGAATGAGGAATTTTGACAGAGGTTGTAGTTGTAACTGCCACGCCAAATGAGCAGCAACGACCTGGCACGTGAACTGTTTGACATAATTTCACAAGGAGATGTGACCTCAGGGACAACAACAAATGGCAGGATATGCACAAAATGGATTTATCGAATAGGTTTTCAGAAATTTTCCAGCAATGCAACAGAAATCTCATTGTTGCAAACTTAAATTCAATAAGAGATACTTTAAAACACAGGAATGAATCACATCGGGATCTGAAAATCCCTCCACTGATTAAAGCTACACAGATGTTTACAGTGCGATCAATGTAATAAAATTTTGTGGGTATTCTTATAGAATTTCCTATAAAATCTCAGAAAGTCCATACATACCCGACATTATCGCGATAGAGACAGTTGATGAACACCTCTCCACAAAGATTCAGAAAATAAATTGCAGATATTGAAATTTTCTCTGCGTACATCCAAAGGTTATTGTTGGGAGAGCATGTACAAAATATTTGTATCCTCTTAAATTTTCTTTGCCCCTCCCTCTTCTCACAGTTTTCTCCCCTTTTCTACGTGGAGAATCCCCCTGAGTCTCACCTTCACTCTCCAGTACTCCTCCTACATGCCTCCCTTTTCTTCCACGTTTCTCTTCCATTCATTTCACTTATATTTTCCTAATTGTATCTTTATAGATTCTTGCCAATGTTATATATACACTTAAAAGTTTGGATTATATTTTTCTATTTCCTTAATTTCATATTTCTAATATAAATATTATAGGTTCAATGAAATGTTCTTTTATGTTATTTTAAATGGTAGATGTTAGTGGTATGTAAGACTTGCATTATTTATCTAGTGCAATATGATGTTATTTGTCTATAACATACAAGAATTATTTAAGTGCAAGCGATTGCAAGAGGTGATAATATTTTATAGATGCATAAGGTTTATATGAGGTTAGTATGTTGGCTAAAGATTAAATTAGTTGTAGAATATGATTATCTATTTGTTTGATAATAATTGTTCTAGAATCTATTTATTTATTTATTCAATCCTTTGTTATGTAGTTTTATTATATTGAATTATTTTATGCATTTAATTTATTGAGTTAGATATTACCACCATTTTTAAAGTAAAATTTAGCTATATAAATGGTTTCAATTTTATAGTTGCTTTTACATCAAAGTCTCTTTCATTACAACATTTTAATTAAAATAAAGTACATGACCGATATAACTATTGTCATATCATCACTTAGTTGTATATACAATATATCAATGGTTATTTTACATACTCTACCCATTACACAATTCATAAATCAATTTTATATTACAAGTTATGTGAAAGGCTAACCAAAATAAATAAATTATTAATAAATCTATTAAATTCCCCCAACATTTTTCAATTAGTAAATCCTAATTTATAATATGGATTACAACTAATTGAAAATAGCACTTTGTTTCTATTACTAACATCTATAATTCTGCAATAATAAAATATAACAAGGTAAGAAAATTACTTGCCTGACACACTTGCATGACAATGCCGCAAGGTTAAGCAATATGCATTAGTATCACATTGAAATTCCACTACACACTCACCCATATTCATGAGTATAACATAATAACATAACAAGCAACATGAACTTACATATACACAACATCTCATTCACAATAGTAAACATAGTCTAGGACCAATAGAAAAACAAATTATAAAGACACATGTCAAACCCTAGGAGGATATATGAAATGGTATGAATGAAATAATTATTGTTTAAATCTACCGACTAGGGTTCCACACATTTGTATTCATAGGAACTAGAATTAATTAGCTTCTTCATAACAACCAAAATAACAAGCACTACTAGCTAATCACCAAATATGTCAAAGGTGGATCATTTCAATAACCAACATTGTTAGACAAAAGCAATTCCATTAATAATTTAAATAATTACCTCTTCTAGCTTTGAACAATTGAAAGTATCATCAAGTCAAATCACAACTCGATCCTAAATCAATTCATTTATAATGTACTATGATGACATTGCTAGTCAAAACTAGGGAGTAAGACACACATAGCCATACTCATTTGTACCATGAATTTATGGTTATATGTTCAACCAAATATGGCCACCACCAAAAAAATTTGTAGCTATTGAACAAAAAGGGCATGCCCTTACATCAATAAAAAATAAAGATGATTGTTTGGATTTACAAGATGATTGAGGGGCAAAAGGATCTACAAATAAGGTATTCATACATTGGTGCTATTAATATAATAACTATGAAATCATTTAATAGATGCAAAATTAGTATAGAATGAGTGAAATGATAAGAAGGTAGGAAATGCCAAACCATAAAAAATAATATTGGATTTGGTTAAAGGAAACTAATATTTAGATACAATATTCTTAATCCTAAGTATGTTTAGGACTAAGCATAATCTAAGAATGATATAAAACAAAAGAGAGAATTTGGGAAGTGTCTTAGAAATGTTAAGAATGCAAAATATAGAGAATGATAATATAGATAATGAATGAAGGATTTTATATTAGGAACAAAGATAAGCATATCTTATCTTACGAGTAAGAAAACTTCACAAGAAGATGATAATAAATTATCTTTATTCATAGAAACAATATTTCAAAAGAATGAAATAATAAAAGTGAAGATTGACAATACTTGAAGATCTTCTAATAATGAGAAACAATGAAAAATGGTATTGTAGATTATTTAAGATTGCAAGAGGCTATTGGAAAATGCAGGAGATTCGAAGCTTTGTCTAAAACAATATTCAAAGAGATTGTAAAAGCCAAAAGTCATTTAAAATTGCAAGAAAAGTCGTTAATTTTAGAAGGGGGAATCATAAAGAAAACTATCAAGAACACACAAGGTATTAGAAACATCTTTCTTTTGATTGTCAAATAAAATCTATAAGACTGTATTGTCAAGGGACTTAGTGCAATTGCACAAATGTCTACACAATTATGGTTTGGTCTAATACTAACAAAAAGGGCACTAAAGTGGGCACAAAAGATATGATGGCATGATGTAGTCATGACTAGGGGGTCTTACCAGATTGTAACCAAACCAAACATACATTAAAATAAAATTAATATTGAAACATTCTCTTTATTGACATGCCATAAATCCATCACAACAAGAGTATGGTTCACACTTTCCTTCATACATGCCTTGGATTCTAAGCCTCCTACAAACATTCACTAATCTAGAAGGTTTTGATTTTTCAAACCCTCATGTTGAAATCCTTAGGTTGAAGTCTTCTTCTCCAATCTTCAAGAATCTCCAAGAGCTATAAGACTTTCCTCTAAAATGATAAAAAAACACCTTAAATAAATGAAATACATGATCAACCCACGCCCAAGCATGGTGGGACATGTGACAGAAAATCCTTGGTCCTTAGGAACGCCATGTTGGCCATTACAACTGGAATTTTTGCATTTAGCGAAGGGAAATCCATGTTTTTGGTGTGATTGTTGAATTTTGAGGGGTCTCAAAATTGCAAGGATATGAGGGGCATGTGGATATATCCACATAGCACAAAAAAAATTCCATTCTTTTTGAAGAGTAACCATGGCCATTAGGATGTTGTGGGAATCCAAGGGGGTTCTAGATGCCTTATCGAAAACTCATCTTCCTTGATCATATGGGAGAAGCAAGTCCATCTAGACATTACGATAATATGAGGGTGATGAGGATGTATCTCGTTGATTTCAAAAGTTTTACATTGGTTCAATCGTCTTCAGTGGATGTCATTGAGATAGTGGAATTTTAAGGGGCATGTAGATAACATCCACATGGTTGTAGAAGTTTCACAACAACAGGTTTTGTGGGGAATCATGGGCCATTGAAATATTATGGAGATTTAAATGGTATCAAGATGGATCTGACATCAATGAAAAGTTTCATTTTAGGCTACCTTGCGAGAAAACAAGGAGCATTGAGAAATGTGCAAAAATTGGGGGGATCCAAATCAGGGCAAGAGTTTTGTGTCTACTAGATATGTGGGAAATTAAGTTCCAACAAGATTGTGAAAAGTTGAGCGTTAACAAGATTTTGTAGGGAAGCGAGGGGAAACCAAATAAATCTCGTTTGAGAAAGGAAGTTTCATAGGTTCGGTAAAGGTCGAGATTTCCACAAACTCAATTTTGCATTAGGGGCCAGTGGAAGAATGTAGTCCAAAAGGATTTTAGGGTTTCAAGTGGCATCTAGAAAAAGGCCAAAAGTTTTGCAATATGTTGATGTAGATTAAAAACCTGGAAAGTCATAACTTGCTCAATTTTTATCAAAACTTCATCAAATTTAAATTGCTACTACCCATTTCTCTCTTCTTTAAGTTTAAGTCATTAGTTTTCCTTGAACACGCACAAGTTCTTTAGAATTTTATCACATACTCCTACAAGAGAAAATGAGGAAGGAAATTGTTAGGTCTCAAAAACGTTTCTCCAACCCAACATACTGTGGAGGGTTAATGGCCTACTCTAGTAGAGTGAGTTATATCTCCTACACTTACCTATTCCTAGGGGTATGCCTTAACAAACATTGAAATAAAACAAAACTGGCAACCAACACAACTACAACCAACCCAATTGTAATATGAATCCCAAATGTTGTCACTAGGTGAAGCCATATGACCCTTATATAGTTGATATGACTGTGCACACACATCCCATATAAAATATGTCTAATAATGTTCACTTGATAATGATTATCTAGTTATATTTGTTGAATGCACAAGACAACTGAGAGGGAGGGTCAATTAGTTGTACATTAAAACATCAAAACCCTCATTATCATTCAAATCTAGATTAGTCCTTAAACCCTTAACAACCATTAAAACCTTATCATGCATTAGCAGAATGTAAACATGAGAAAAAGTAATGCAAACACATCCAAACACATGAGAACACCATATTTACGTGGAAAACCCAAGAAGGAAAAAACCATGATGAGGATTGGCTCACAATATATAGTAATTGCAACATCAAATACAATAGGCTCACTATCGAAGGGCTCACTGCTCAAAAGACAAGAAGGGATCACTACCAGATTACAAAAAAGAAGAAAAAAGAGTGTTAAAATGAGAAATCCATCTCAAAGCAACATAAAGATCCACCACAACATCACCAACACTCACAATCTCTTTGAAGAATGTAGAAGATTTCTGCTCATTACTTCAAGTAGTCTAACAAATTAAAGCTCACATTGCATTTCACACTTTTGCACTTCACAACTTTGCATTTTGCATCACACACCACACACAATTCTCCATTAACTCAACACTCATTTATACCATCCTCAACCTTGAAAATAATTGACAAGGTCGGCTATGCACCTCAATCGTGAAAATTCAAATTGGGTCAACACTAAGCATTCCCGCGGTGGAAAGGAATGAAAGCGAACCACACCACATGTTAACTTGGACCTAAAAACATACATATAAACCACACCATGCTTCCACAAACACTGAAGCATATCCACAATTAGTTTAAAAACCCAAGGTCGGACGAACCTGTGTAAACACCATTAAAAATTTAAGCACACACTTCCTTTGATCCAAAGATGACTTGTGAACCACAAACAACACTTGAACACAATCTGGAATATTCCATAAACACCCTGAAATCCAAAAAATTCCTTCGCAAAATTTTTCACCTGAAGAACATACTCATTTTGTACACCTAGCTATCTTTCCTCATATTGTAACACATGAATCCAACCTCGTGGAGCACCAAACTTTGAACAACTCAGACTAAAGATAGATATGAGCGATTTTTAAGCACACCCTTAGATCTGCAAGACTAGAAGCCAAACTGCGGAGAAATGTGGAGCAAAACCATGTCTCTTAGACACCACTATAATACACTGTTCACACACTGGTGAACACAA
>CM021104.1:418213207-418279620 GCA_007115665.2 Sequoiadendron giganteum | reverse complement strand
TTTGTTTTTAAATTATAGATATGCTTTGTAATATTTAAAACTTAGACAATAGCAATAATAGATCCATTGCCATATAAAAATTAACTCTAATATATTAAATCTATCTAGTTTTATGTTTGAAAAAAACTAATGCGTTGTTATGATATTAAAGCCAATCCCTCAATCATTTGCCTTCTTATAAATTATAATTTTGAGACCAATTACTAATTGAATATATATATATATATAAACATTTTCCTAAAATTAATAATACAAATTTATTAAAATCCAAATAATTAAAAAAAATCACCTTAAACATATTTAAATTTTTATATCTATTTAACGTTTTAAATACTTAAATACTTTATAAATATTTTTCTACATATAATTTTCCCCTCAAATATACCCTCTATTTTATTTAATAATTTATTACCTTCCCATATACTTTTATCCTTGAATAATTCTCTTATTAATTCATGGTTTTAAAACTATTTGAAGCTATGTTCCTCACTTTTAAGGAATACATACCTAATGCTATAGATAAGAAATTGGAGTTTTCTTCATAAAATCATTATTGAAAGGAGGTGACTTAATTGCAATGTTATTAAAAACTATTAAAAACACTTAATTGCAATGTTATTCAAAACTATTCAAAACACTCTAGGCTTCATTAAAAGAGAATGCACAATACATAGATAATTGTTTTTTAGTTATTTCTTTAAAAATGGAAGTTTCCCAGTATTTTTTAAGGATATAATTTTATAATGGAAGGTTTTTTATTAATTTTATTAAGAATATGCTTAAGTTAGCCTACAATATTTTTTGGTCAAAGTAGAATATTGAAATCAACATTTTTCACTTTATGAAATTTATAAACTCTAAACCATTAAAAATCGAGAGATGATGTGAAATAGTTATTTGTGAGGATTTGTGTGTAGATTCTAAATATATATATTTGAAAAAAAATTAGAAACAAATTGTGAATTTTTTTATGTAACTTTTAATAACTTTTTTTTATAGTAAACAACATTTTAAGATAGTCTGCGAGGGTCTCCCCTTTTGGTGTAGGAGATGCTTCTCTGTGGGTCATTTGGCCTCTAACTGCCCACAAGCCCACCACAAAGGTGCTGCTACTTGGTGGAAGGATGCTCTCTTGGATCACCTCACGGTGGATTCTCCTCCTTCAGAAGCTTCTTCTGCGGAGGTTGACCCTATTGCTTTTTCTCAGGTACCTCTGTCTGCTCCTCATTCGACTAACCTTCCTGTGGAGCCACTACTGGCTCGATCTGCTGACACTGTCTTGTCTGAGCCTGCCCGAACTTTGTTGCTTGCCTCTGATGGTCCTTCTTCCAATCCTATTTCCTCCCTTGCGTTGCTACCGTCTCCCTTGTAGTGTGGTGGCTCCTTGCCCTTGGGGGCTTCGGTTGTTCCGCTTCTCTCACCTCGCTCGGTGGACTTGGACTCTGAGTCTTCCTGGTCTGTTGTGCTAAGAAAGAAGAAGGGACTCCCTCGATTTCTTGCAGCTTTACGACCTAGGGTTAAGGGAGTCAGATTAGTCCCCTCAGATTTTGGGGTTATCTAGTCCTTGTCTGTGTTTTGACAGTTGTTTGTTAGCTATTTCCGTGTGGTCTGTCCTCTTTTCCTAGTTCATTTTTGGTTTGAACTAGCTTCTTTTTTTGGCCCTTTGGGCTTTCTATGTATAGGGTACAACACCCTGTAAATGTTGCTTATCTTATCAAAAACATTTTAAGATAGTCATGTTTATGTCATCACACATAATTTTTTTATTGAAAGGATAAAATTATAATTTTTAAAATTTAAATTTGTAATATAAATATCTAGTGCATGGATATTTTTTCATAATTTTTTATTACATATATATTTTTTAAAATTAATTTTCAAAGTCATAGTAATTATAAGATGAACACAGGTGTATATCATCACACATAACTTATTTTGTATGTATTGAAATTGTTATTATTTTTTGGATAAAACAAGAACATCAATACCTAGTGCACACATATTTTTTAGAATTTTTTTCTCTATTTTTATTTATTTATTTGTGTGTGTGAAACAAATAACTTGATGTTTGGTGAAAAACCTACATTCACAAGAAATAAAATATAAATATAATAATAAAATAAAACATATTCAAAGTTATACTTTTTGGAAAGCTTATAATATTAACTACATATTTAGAAACATAATTTCTAAATGACTTTATTTGATCCCTCAAAAGGTAAATAAAAAGTGGTTTTTTGTGAACATTTTGATAGGTGCAACAAAAACTCCATTGTGCATATGATTTAAGAATAGAGGGGTTCTATCTAGGGGGTGTTATCTAAACCTCTTCAACTAAAACCCTTTAGATAGTGTAGACAACTAAAATTATCTGGACGTATCACACATCCTGAATTCACTTTTTAACATCATTTTCCTCATTATCACATATTTCCTCAATTTTAATTAAACAATTTCTAATTATTTGATTAAATTCATTTTTTCCATATTAATTGAATAATTAACATTATTTGATTAATTCATCATTTTTCATCATTTTTCACTAATTCTTCTATTTTATTAAATGATTTTGATTATTTAATTAAATCTAATTTTCCTCTTTTTCGCTTGATTATATAATTTTTAATTATTTAATTAAAGGTCCTAATTTTCCCTCATCTTGACAATTAAATAGTTTTCATAATTATTTAATTCACTAATTTTCCTCCAACTTGCACAAAGAATATTCTTTTTCAAAAAGAGAAATTCCCAATTCAAACTCAAATATTTTTTCTGTCTGATTCAAAATATCTTCAACCATCAATGGGCCCTTGGTCTACTAGCAAAGTTGAAAGGTTTTGAATGAGCCCACTAGGGATCAAGTCTTGCCGAGGGCAAGGCCCTGACGCCTAAAAGGGATGAGGTCGAGATTGTGCCCCAGATGGATTTTGGCAGAATGGATACCCCTTAGACCTTGGCTCTAAGCTAAAGGGGACCCCCTCAAGGGTATCTCCAACAAAAAAAAATATCTTCAACCAAGTTTAAATGAAAATAGGGATATTTTGGGCTCTCATGAATTCTCATCCCTTGATCTTCCTTTATCTCCTTGATTTCCTCTCATCCATTGATCCTCAAATTCAATCTCCATCGTTGATTAGAAATCTTAAAATCTATAAAATTCATTCCTCTATGAAAATCACATAGTTTTCATAAGCTTGGGAATTCTTGAATCCTTGAGCAAATCTTGAGCATTTGAGCACCCTTTTGTGAATCACATCTTCAATTGAGCTTTTGCATGACTTATGCACAATTTGAGCAATCCACATCACAAATTGTCATTAATCCACAATGAGATTGAAGGTTTGCATAATTTATTTGGTTTAATTGTCTTTGAATTATGTTTTCATGTCTTTTGATTAAATCTTTGAAGCATTGATTACTAATTTTATTGACTATGAGTTTTTATGATCTCAATATTGTGAGTTTTTAAGTGTTTTCTAAATCTAATTGCTTGAATTATGTTCTTTAACCATCACTCATATTTCCCCTACGATATTTTGGCACACGCTTGATGGGACCCATTTCTCAAATTCAACGTTTTTGTGAAGCTTTTGTCGGCCTTGAGGTTATAGAGGTGCTTTTGTAGAAGATAAATGCTTACGACTGACAAATTTTGACGTGTTTGCTAAAGTTCAACACATATAAAAAATATGACACTTTTGTTCATAATTGATGCGTTTGACTATTACCTTTCTCTATTTGTGATGTAGGTTACAATGACACTTTTTTTAAATTTCAGTGCGTTTGCAGAAGATCGACATTGATGTTTGGTAAAGTTTGATGCATTTGCAAAAATCAATGCTTTTATTTCGACAACTTTGTTTTTTGTTTGTAGGTTAATTCAATGCGTTTGTGAAAAGATTGATGCTTCTGCTTGTTTACATCGACACTTTTGCAAAAATAGGGACATGATTGTCAGGTATAACTCCATACTTTTTCTCTATTAGGGCTTGTTGAATCTTTCTTGATTTCTTTCATTCATCTAATCATAACTTGTACTTTTTTTAGGATATTTTCTATTGAGCTAATATTTGTGCAACATGTGGCGTATGATGGGAGAAGACTAAACACAAAGTATACTAACAATTTGGTTTTGTAGGTCTTTGATTAGTCTAGGTTTCACATTTCAATTGGTGCT
The DNA here is from genome assembly GCA_007115665.2 of Sequoiadendron giganteum. NCBI lineage: Eukaryota > Viridiplantae > Streptophyta > Pinopsida > Cupressales > Cupressaceae > Sequoiadendron > Sequoiadendron giganteum. The sequence goes on along the minus strand of CM021104.1, from coordinate 418,275,443 downwards.
CTTAAGAATAACCTATAAATCTCACATTTCAGTTGGCGATCCTAAAATTGAACAAACAAATCTCACATTTCAATTGGTGCTCCTAAAATTGAACAAACAACTTGCACATTTCGATTTGGGTTTAAAATTGAACAAACAACTTACACATTTTGATTTGGGTTTAAAATTGAACAAAAAACTTGCACATTTCAATTTGGGTTTAAAAATGAATAAAAATTTACACATTTGAATTTGGTGTACTAAAATTGAACAATACTTTTATTTTAAATTTGATGCATTTAAATAAATTCTATGTCGTGTTCGGTAGGTTACTGGTTGTAGATGCTCTTTCCTTCCGCTTCATGCGATCTTGAAAATCTAAAGCACCATTAACTTGAAATCTTTGTTTGTACACCTGAGGTGTGACTGTGTGCATATTCTCTCCCCTCATGACTCTTAAGAATGATCTTGGGGATCAGAAACACCATCATTACCATTTAATTCAAATAAGAGGCTTTCTTGTGGTTTTCATCACCTCAAAGGGTAACCTCAACCATGTTTTCAAGCAGGGTATATAAAGGGGGGAGAACAAAAGTTGTACCCCAAGGTGTAGCTAGAGTCCTTCAAGCCAAGCCTTATGATCCTTAGTTTTTTGATATGTTTATAGGTGAAGAGAAGAGGGGAACCCCCATCGACTCAGGCATCCACAAACGAGCTCACTATTCACCGATCTCCCATTATGAACCTTGTTTATTAGTAGCCTTTAATACTTTTTATCTGTTAGCTTGGGATGATGCAATGTATATTATTATGTGTGAAGTTACTCACCATGTATGTCCCCTTGTTGAGGGGACTGGTATTACTTGATTAGGACTATGTCCTTTTTAAGGTGAGAGGTGTGAAGGTGATATATGAATTTTGTATACTCTAGTCACCTAGATTCCTTGTGGATATATTTTCTTTGGTAGGTGGGCTTATCCCAAGTTAATACACCCGATCTAGTATTAGCTAGGTTGTGTTTCTATGGTGTGTATTCATTGTTAAACTACACGTGACACCAATTAACGTGGTCTTGTTGAAGAAGACACACAATCTATCCAAAAAATCCTTGGAGTCAGTTCTCTATTTTTTGTTATTTTTATCACTTGCCAAATCAGACAAACATAAATCAAACTTCAAATATTAAAGAAATTTCAAAACCTTAGACATTTTAGGATCAAATTGTAAAAAACTATATTTGAGTCAAAGCGATACTTTTGGCTATCATTTTGCATCCCTTATGTTTTCATCTTGACGCATTTGATTTTTCAAATCGATGCCTTTGTCTGCAAATTGATGCTTATGTGCATATTGATGATTTTTTCTTAGAACAATCCTCTATCAAAATTTTGAAACATAGTACAATGACGCTTTTGATTGTCACATTACAACACTTTTACATATAAACCAACACTTTTTTAAAATATCAACACATATTAGGGGAAATGCATTGCTTCTGTTAGTTAAAATGATGCTTCTACAAAGTGACACATTTGATTGTCTGTAACAAAGAATCAAAATCCTCAAAAGTCTCAGATTCCTAAAATTCAACCTATAGTCTGTATAGGGCCAAATACCTGTTCAAGAAAACTTGTAGTCATAATAATCATCCCAAGTAGCAACATACATCTTTTCATCTTCATCCCATATCATTGTTTCACTTTGGACTTCCTTGAAACACTTCCTAGTCATCTTTGGATCAAAACTAGTCTTATCAAACATCAAAACCAACAAAATAATTCATCCAAATGACAACCTGGTGTAGGGCACCATAGCTTTTAATATGAAAATGTCACAAATGTTGGGTTATTGTTTAGTTTTGTGTATTTTTGATGTAATAAGGTCTTTAAGACCATGATTAAGGTCATTTTATGTTAGTTGGGTCATTGGGAGTCAATTTTGGTTAATATTGTAAAAATGGCAAAAAGTTGTAAAAAGTTAAGCAACTTGCATTTTTTCATTTTGGGTCTAATTGAGAAGCTAAACGGTTAGGGAGTTAAAAGGTAGTTGGAATCAATTGTATTGGCCTTGGAATGTTTTAAAAACACTTGTGTACATTGGCCCAAGGGCTGGTTGTTGAAAATTTGAATTTTAAATATCAAGAACACAGTTTTCCTACGTTTCTACATTGAAAATTTCTGCTACAGACCTTAGTACGGCCTTGTACGACTTGTAAGTGATCAGATTTTGATTGGAATTGATGGAGATCTGAGTCCCCATTCTTTTTCAGCTTGTTTCATTTGATTTCACTAGGATTTGTGTGAGTTAGAGCCAATTTTTTGAAAATTGCCTCAAAATCCTAGGTTCTGGGGTTTTGAGAGAAAAATAATGGAAATATCACCATTCCACTGATGGAAAGCTTTGAGAATCAGTGGAATGGGGTTAGGTAGGGTCTATTTTGAGTTCATGGTGTTTTTAGGATTAGGGGAGAAGGATTTGTGCAAGTATGTTGATGCCCTAGGCTGGGAACACTTATTTTTGAGCAATTAAGTTGCATAGAGGTTAGGGTTTGAATAAAAACTCTCGAGGATTGGTTGGTAAGGGTTGGAATTGAGTGGTCAAACCAAATTTGACATGTTTAGGGTCTTGGTTTGAAGGGTGGAGGCCTGGAGATCAAAAACCTAGTGGTGACCTATATGCTTAAGCCTAATTAGGCCTTTATTCAAGCGTATCAGTCAATTTTAGGGAATGATGTTACAAAGAACCCATAGTCAAATCTTGGATATGTTTTGAAAATTACAAAAGGGTATCTTAAAAAAAATTCTATTTATGGGTAGTTGTTTTGTGCAAGATATGCTACAAAAACCCCTTTTGTTGTGCTACAAGGAAAGGTGACAATTTGTGAAGGAAATCATTGTGTTTAAGGTGCTAAGACTTTGTTAAGGGATTGTTTGAGTTAGTATAATTTTGAGATCCCCTAATCTACATAAAATTGGTATCAAATCATAAGCAGGTCTGCAAGAGGGAAATAGAGAAGTGGAAAAGTGAGCAAGATGCCTCTAAAAGGTAAAACTATAGCTAGGAAGGTGAATGAGATGGAAGAGAAAAATACAAGAGAGATTAGAAGGTTGAAGGAACTGTAGGATAGGATGGTAGAAAGGCTTGAGGTTGTGGAAACAGGTCAGAGAAGAGGTAAGGTTGTGAGTGTTGAGAGTGACTTTGAAAAAGAAGAGAAAGAGGAGAATGAAGAAGAGGAAGAGGAAGAGAAATTGGATCTTGATGAGCAAATGGCTAAGCTACTAAGGGCATATACAAGAGATAAACACAAGGTAAAGATTGATTTACCTATGTATGGAGGTAATTTGAATGATGGAGAGCTTTTAGATTGGATTGCAACACTGAACAATTACTTTGAGTGTGATGATGTACCTAAGGATCAAAAGGTAAAGATTGCAAAAAACAAGTTGAAGGGGCATGCCTTATTATGGTAGGATTATGAGCAGACTGAAAGGAGGAAGAAAGGTAAGTCAAAAATTTCTTCTTGGGATAGAATGGTGGCTAAGCTTAAGGGAAAGTTTCTACCAAGTGATTATGCACTTCAAATGTACAAGAAACTTCAAGGTTTGAAGCAAAGAGAAATGGATGTCAAAGGCTATACTGATGAGTTCTATAGGTTGAGTATAAATTAGGCAAATCACATGGAGGATGATTTGGAGAAGGTGGCTAGATATCTAAGTGGGCTAAGGTTCAACCTTCAAGATGAGTTAACCTTGGAAAATCCAAGAACGGTTGAGAAATGTTATCAAATGGAAATAAGGGTAGAAGAAAAACTTAAAAGAAGGAAAGAAAAAAAAAACTAGGGGAAAAGGAAACAATAGTAGAGGAAGAGGGACATTTTCTACTCCATGGCAGTCCTATGAAAGTGAAGAAGATACAAGCAAATACAAAGAACAAAATTTTGATCAGAGAAGTGGATTTAGAGGTGGTAGGATAGGCTTTAGAGGCAGATTTGGAGGTCAAGGAAGATGCTCTAGTGGATTCATAGGAAGGTGTTATCGATGCAAAAAATTGGACATCAAGCATGGCGGTGCAATGAAAATCAACCTACTACTTCACATGGAGGAGAAAAGAGAGCTCAAGTGGTACAAGAAGAGGATAATGAGAATGTAAAATCTCCATCACAACATGCTACTCTAGAAGTTGGAGAATCACTCATGGTAAGGAGAGCTCTCATCAAAGCATCTGAAGAAAAGGAGCCATCACAAAGAAGGAATCTCTTCAAAACAACTTGTAAGTGCATGGGTAAGGTATGCAAAGTTGCGATTGATTCAGGAAGTATAGATAACATGGTTTCCATTGAGATGGTTGAGAAACTTAGATTGCCTAGAATACCACATGATACTCCTTATAAAGTTTATTGGTTGAATCAGGGATAATATGTTTTGGTTAATGAGAAAACTTGGGTGGAGTTCAATATAGGAGGGTATAAGGACATAATTCTATGTGATGTATTACCTATGGATGTGTTCCATTTGCTGCTAGGGAGACCTTGGCAATTTGATAGGCATGCTAAGTATGATGGCAGGCGAAATACCTATGAGATAAAGAAAGATAGAATCTCTTTTACTTTGATACCCTTGAAAGAAGATTGTAAATGACAAGCTAAGCAAGCTAATGTGATTATGGTAGGAAGAAAATAGTTTATAAAGGTAAATGAAGAGAAAGACATGGAGTTTGCAGCCACTACTACACATGGAGACATTAGGACATAAACATTGAGGAAATATTTGATTTTGGAAGGAAATGATGTTGAGTTAAAGGTTAAGGATGAATGGATTTTGAAGGTTCAAGATGGGCCTAAAAGACATATTGTTGTGATGATAGAAGAGGTACTTCATTCATTGTTTTCAAAAGGGGATTTTGATCATTCTGTCAAATCGGAGGTTAGTGAACCTGATAAAGTAGCAGTCATAGGGGCAGAGTATCAGATGGAAGAGATGGAAAGGAAGAGTGAAGAGATCAAAGTTGCACTACAAAGGCAAGAGAACAAGTTCAAACATACACCAAAGGGGCAGAACAAGGGAGTTCAATGCAAGAGAGGGAGAGACATGGTAGCAGGTAAAGGGGTAGATTCAATGAAATTCTTAGGTAAAGGATAGATCATGAATCATCTACCAAACAAACTTCTACAGTTGAAGCATGACTTAGGTGGCAAAGAGTTCAAGAAGCCTAAGAACAATGTATTTTTCCAATATGTGAATCAATGGAAGGGATTACCAGATGAAGGTATCACTTGGAGATAAAAGGATGATGGAATCAAACCTAGATTTAATGTGTCAACACTATCCTCAAGGGGACTTGAGTTCCTTTTGCCCGAGGAGTATGGTGCAAGGCACCATAGCTTTTAATATGAAAATGTTGCAAATGTTGGGTTATTGTTTAGTTTTGTGTCTTTTTGATGTAATAAGTTATTTAATACCATGATTAAGGTCATTGTATGTTAGTTGGGTCATTGGGAGTCAATTTTGGTTAATGTAGACACCCAAAATTGTCCATGTCATAATATTACCTAGTCGATACATGACCTTGTAAGACATTTTGTAATATTTTATCATAGGTCATTACACTATCCCACTTATCTCATTTATTCCACTTAATCACCTTCCCAATTAATTAAATAAATCTCATTTATTTAATTAATTCCCCTTCACATGTCTCAAAATAATTCAAATTAAATATTTGAATTAATCTCTCACTTTTACCACATTGCAACATGTGTCACATGACTACAACTCTTCACATGCACACATAATTCAAATAATTTTATTATTTAAATTATGAGATTCCCACTCACATCCTATTTTTACCCCCATTCATTGTGCGTCATAAGCATCTTTTTTTCCAAAATAAAGAATAGAATCCCACTTATTTCCTCACATCTTAATTTTAGCCTCATGTCATAATCCACTTAATGTGCGTCATAGACACTAAAATAAACTTTTAATCCTAGCCATAAATATCACAAATTTGACTTTTAATCTTGGCCATCGAATCAAATCAGACTTCTCCTATAAATCAAACATTTCATAGGCCATTTGGAGGATCTTCTTCTAGCATCATTACTCTGCCAAAATTTCTTCTTATTTATCTATTTTCTTCTATTATCTTTCATTTTATCGTTATGCTGCAAAATTGAGCAATCAACATATCAACATTCAAACCTTCAAAATCATGCATTCTCATGTAGGTGGAGAAGAGCAATGGAGATAAATCAATTCAAGCTTGGAGATTGGTTTGCATTTGCTTGTTATTTTGATTTTCATGCTTGCTTGTACTCTATTGTGCTAATTAGGGTTTTGATATCTTGTTATCAATGTTTTATATCTAATTTTCCCTAACTAAATTTGGTGAACCCAACGTGAATCCTTTGATCTAGCTTGTTTTTTGCAGGTTTTATTGTTTTTTGTTGTTGCAGATTTACCAGTTTTTGGATGAAACCCGAGGTTTTACAAATTTCATCATATCTTTCAAATGGCTGCGTATTTATCTACAATATTTTTACAAAAGCTTAATAATCATATCAACAGACTACAATAAAAAAATTGAGAGTTTATCACGCGTTTTGTAGGCGTTATCACTATTTTATTTTATTTTCATAAAATTTACTTTCTGAATGCAAATCAGCGAATTTTTCCAAAATGTTTACATTTCCAGAAATCTCTTGTAATTTTAATAGGGGTCTCTGTTTTACAGATTTAATTTATAGGTCAAATACAATGCGAAATAATCTGATCTTTGTTTTCTATATGTTTTTCACAAATCCGCGTTTCTGAGTGCAAAACAGGGAATTTTTCTAACTTCTTTACATTTCTGAAAATTTCTCATAAAATTAGTAGGGGTTCCTTCTTTGAGTTTTTATTTTTCAGATAAATAATATCTTCAAATAATCGAATCTAATTTGGTTATGATAAAAACGTGTATCTGAAATTGAAATTTCCTGATGAACTTTTTGTTTTGGTTGCATTCTAATATCATTTTTTTATTTTGTAGGTGATCATAAGGAGCTATAGTAGCAGCAATACCATTCACACACATCAAATTGGAAAGTGAAAATTTTTGGGTGCACTCATTCTATTATCTTTATCTCTCATTTAATCAATCAATTTTGTTTGCAAAACACTTGGATTTGGAGCTTTAAAATGAACATCTTGTTTGCAATCACACTTTGAAATTGGGCTTAAAAAGAATCATTGTCTTTCAATCACACATATTTTCCTTGGGTTTAAAAAAGAGCAAGTGCTTGAACTATTTTACACACATTTCAATTTTCTAAAGGAAAATTAACAATTGCGAGTGTGAATCAAGTGCATGTGTGATCAAAAACACCTTACTTGATTCACTTTTGTTATACCTTTCATAGGAGGCCTACTAGGGGATTTCATCACCCCTAGGGATGACCTCAATCAAAGTGTGAATCGAAAGACACACTTCTTTGAGAGTTAAAATCTTATCACTCTTGGCTAAGCCCCAAAGAACTTTATACCTTTGGGAAGTGAAGGTGAAGGGTGGGTTACCCATTTCTCCTGACTGTGTGGAAGGATTTTTCTTTCAAATTATCCCTAGTCAACCTCGTGCATCCTAGCTTAAGACCTAATTGGCCATACCCACTTGACTATTTCTAGGACTTGTTGATGTGTCTTCTTCGAGTGTGTGCTTAATCATCACATTCATAATTTTAAATTCAAACTTGCTTATGTGTCTTGCGTGTGTGATTCATGTGTGTACATGTGTAATCATTTGTTTACAAATAGCCATATCAAGCTATGAACACCAACACATAAACATATCATTTTAATCATCTTAATCATCCTTTTTATAATCACATTCAAATCAATTTCACCCTAATCCTAGTCAAGCACTTGCTAAAATGGTCCTAATCCTTAATGATCTTAGTCACAAGCCCAAGGTCATACTTCGAGAAGCCCCTTCACCTAATCATGAAGATAATCCAAAACCATATATCCTCCAAGGTGGGTCAAACTTTACTCCTAGTGATGATGAGAAATTTGTAGATCTTAGTGATGATGAGGATGTTGTAGATCCTAGTGATGATGAAAACTTTGTTGAAATCTTAGGTCACCTTAATGATGCTATTGACAAGGGAAATACCACCATAAATTTGGAATCATACACCATTCTATCTACTAGTCCTCCATCACCATCTAATAAAATGCCTATCTCAAAGCACACTAGTCCTACACCAACACCACCATCCAGCTTCTCAAGCACTAATCCATCAACCAAAGAATCCTTTAATGATTTTCTCCAAAGACTACTAGCATGGAAAAGACCATCCCCGTGTCAAGCACCCATTAATGAGCTTACCAATGAACCTTTGAATGTCATGCCTATTCTTCCAACTCCATCATGTGGTCCACAACCTATTGATCATAAAAATCACACCAAGCCTCTTCTAGAGCCTTCCACTTCCATTTCCACTCAAATCCAAGAGCTATGTCAAGAGCATTATCCTAAGCATGAAGAAACATTAACCTCTCATTCTAATCAAGATCTAGGCCCTTCTAATGATCCCACTCATAACATACTTGGTCATATTCATGATGAAGCTTCCCTCTATGATCTAGATCCTACCTATGATCAAGAAGGCCATGATGATCCTCTTAGCCAACTCTATGCGTTCCATGGTCAAGATCCTATCACTTCACCTATCCATGAGCAAGAAACCTCCATTGCTCCTATAGACCCCCTACCTAGTCCTATCCATGATCTTGCATTATCCACTTGTCATGATGAGACACATGCCTCCCAAGTAAATGTAGAAGATCAAACCAATAGTGTGGATCTAAATGAACATAATCAAGATCCTAGTGATCCTTCCACATCCACTATAAACCCCATTTCAAATCCACCAACATGTCCTATTGGTCTATCCATATTTATTCATGAATGTTCCTCCTTAGAACAACAAAAACCTTTATCCACTTCACCTTCTTCATCTAATAATGAACTCAAGTCTAATGTCCAAAACACACCTAGTCCCATTGTCCATCGCATGCTTCAAAACATGAACTACCAAGGTAAAGGTTTAGGCCTTCATGAACAAGGTATTTTGGAGCCAATCCATGTTAAGGTTCCTCCACGCTCTTATGGCCTTGGTTCTACACCCCAAGGACACCAATCTAAAGGTTTTGGTACTTCCTCCACCCATCCTATGTCCTCTTTCCACCATAAATCCTATCATATGCCTAAAACATATGTTGCCATCCCTCATCTATCATCCTACAAATGCCAAAAGCATGTGACCGTACACCTTCCACCATCAACTTTGCCACCATTGCTTCCAACTCCTAATATCCATCCATCTAATCTACCTCCACTACTACCAACACCTAATATCCCCATTATCCAATCCCCTTATCCACCTATCCATAAATCCTCTAAAAATCCTAATCATGACCAATCATTGCACACATTGTCTAAACATGAAGCTTCCACTCATTCCACCATACCCATGGGATTCAAAAGAAAAAAAATTGATGCCTCTATCTATAAAGAAAAAAATATGAAGGGTCCTCATGCCCTAGGACACAAAAGCAAAGAATCAAAGAAAAATCCATCCAAAAAGAAATATAATCCCATACCTTCAAAAGAAAAGTCTAAAAACAAAATGGTTTGGGTACCTAAGAAAAAAGAAAACAAGTCAAACGAGGCATCTACATCACAAAAATCCCAACCATCCACTTCCACATCATATTCCCACTCTATTCAAGAATCTCATATTTCATCCCACAAGCAAAATAAAAGTCATAAAAATACTAAGTCTATGTGGGTACCTAAAGCACTTCATCACCCATCTCCTAAGAAAACATCTTCATTGCTTCCTACACCTCCTCCACATTAAAATCTTCAACGTTTATCACAATGCGTGAAACCATTGGTCATGGTTCCCTTCCATTTCACAACAATTCCACATATCTCCATCTCCTCACCCTTCACTCATTATCCTACATACCTCCCTCATCACTTTCCTATGGTCCATGCTTTTGGCTAAGCCTCCCATTCATCTCCCCTACATAATCCACATCATGATCCACCAATCCCTCCATAATCCACATCATAATCCATCATCTACCTACTCCATCTCCCTTTCATGTCATCCCTTATCAAAATCTATGAGCATAATGACATTTGACATGGTTCATGTGATGAAATCCATCTCTAGTGGGACTATCACCTTTCATGGAGCTAGACACTTGAGCCCCTCCTATCCATATTCCCCTTCTTTTATCTAAAAAATACAAAAATCCAAAAAGTCAAAAAGTAAAAAAAAAAAAGAGTAAAGAGAAATCCCTTCATCCAATGGTGAAAACCTCGTAAACAGGTGCCCTAGATAAGTACCATGATGAAAACCTGAAAAAAAGGCATCATGTGTAGGTTGATCTTCTATGTCACTTACACTTGGGGGCACTTTGTCTCATCTGCACTATCTATCCTATCATGTCATTTCTTATCATATCATGTCCATCCTACCTACCATATTTATCTATCATACCCATATACTTATCATATTGAGTCCATTCATCCTTTCTTCCTCTTTTTGATCTTGATAAAAATATAGGGCAAAATGTTGAAACATGCTTTGGATATTTTTTGATATACCTCATCCTTCCAAATAAGCCTATCATTATCCTAGTGTCATAAGCTTTGTCATGAATAATCCTAAGTATTGTACCTAGAATGGGGCATGTTATTCCTATGCGACATAGTCTTTGGAGATCACATCCTTGCCCTCTTATCATGCATACATCCTATCATTTTTTATCCATCCATATATCATGAGCCTTTTGTCCCTTATCCTATCACCCACCCTTTAATCCATCAATCACATCTATATCCTTGCACCTAGACTTGGTTTTCCCTTGTCATTGGTATCTAGCACAAAGGCTACCCAAATTGTCATCCATTGACATCTCAAAACATTTCAAAAATCCAAAAAAATCACATAGGCCAAAAATCCAAAAAAAATCAAATATTCCAAAAATCCAAAAAAATCAAAACATTTCGAAAAAATCTAAAAAAAAAGCAAAACATTTCAAAAATCCAAAAAATCAAAACATTTCAAGAATCCAAGCAATAAAATCAAACCAAATCACTTCAACGCATCAATTCAACTTCTTCAAATCAATTTTTTCATCAAATTATCTAATCACATCACTTCTTCTAATCAAATTCATTCTTCTAATCAATCACATCACTTCTTCTAATCAAACCCATTCTTCTAATCAATCTAATAATTATCATCAAATCAAATCATTTCTTCATCAATCCAATCAATCAAAATCATTCCAAGTAAATTATTCGTCGATTTAATTCAACAATCATCATCTAAATCTTCAACTCAAGCATCTTCAATCCTTCCAAGCAATAATCCAAATGCAAGTCAATCCTTAATCCATACCAACGAAGCTAATCAATCTTTCCAAATTATCCAATCACATCCTTTGGTCTTGATCCTAATCTTGTTGTAAACCCAATCAATCAGTCAATCATCCTTGTGTTGATCTAGGGATATATCGTTCCTCGCAATGACAACACTATCATCATCATCAATCAATCAATCAATCAATCATCCTCGTGTTGATCTAGGGATATATCGTTCCCCACAATGACAACACTATCATCATCATCATCATTAGTCAATCACTTAATCATCAGTTTACAGCTTGACAGGGGTAATACCTTGTTTGTTTTTGTATCATTTGTGCATGCTTGCTTGTGTGTGTTATCATTTTAATTTGCAGTTGCATCAAATCTGAATCACTCCCAACTAATATTCATATCTTGTATCTAGATAAGGTTGTATTATGTTGGGGCATGAGACACAACGTCACCTTGGTCCTTTATACCTTGGTGCATAACGTCTAGTGCTATATCAAACATATGATTGCTCACTTTATTGCAGCATAACGTGTTATTTTTCTTTTTTGTCTAATTCTTATCTTATATCATTCATCTTATCCCTCCTTTATTGTCTCATTAATTTCGAGAGCATATATGTGTTTTTCCAACCCACCTATCCTCTCGAGGGGGCATCATCATCATTATCATATCCTATATCATCATCCCATTTCTTCATATCTTTTGCATCATCATATTCTTCTACCATCCCTTTCCTTCATTCATCATACTCCTCACTTCTTCAAGTGGTTGGGGCATCATTTTTTTTTTCATCTATCCATACCTTAACTTCTTTGAAATGATGTTACTTGACATAAATTTCACCATCGCGAACATCATCTCAAAGAGGGGAAAAATGTAGACACCCAAAATTATCCATGTCATAATATTACCTAGTCGATACATGACCTTGTAAGACATTTTGTAATATTTTATCATAGGTCATTACACTATCCCACTTATCTCATTTATTCCACTTAATCACCTTCCCAATTAATTAAATAAATATCATTTATTTAATTAATTCCCCTTCACATGTCTCAAAATAATTCAAATTAAATATTTGAATTAATCTCTCACTTTTACCACATTGCAACATGTGTCACATGACTACAACTCTTCATATGCACACATAATTCAAATAATTTTATTATTTAAATTATGAGATTCCCACTCACATCCTATTTATACCCCCATTCATTGTGCGTCATAAGCATTTTTTCTTCCAAAATAAAGAATAGAATCCCACTTATTTCCTCACATCTTAATTTTAGCCTCATGTCATAATCCACTTAATGTGCGTCATAGACACTAAAATAAACTTTTAATCCTAGCCATACATATCACAAATTTGACTTTTAATCTTGGCCATCGAATCAAATCAAACTTCTCCTATAAATCAAGCATTTCACAGGCCATTTGGAGGATCTTCTTCTAGCATCATTACTCTGCCAAAATTTCTTCTTATTTATCTATTTTCTTCTATTATCTTTCATTTTATCGTTATGCTGCAAAATTGAGCAATCATCATATCAACATTCAAACCTTCAAAATCATGCATTCTCATGCAGGTGGAGAAGAGCAATGGAGATAAATCAATTCAAGCTTGGAGATTGGTTTGCATTTGCTTGTTATTTTGATTTTCATGCTTTCTTGTACTCTATTGTGCTAATTAGGGTTTTGATGTCTTGTTATCAATGTTTTATATCTGATTTTCCCTAACTATAGTTAATATTGTAAAAATGGCAAAAAGTTGTAAAAAGTTGCTAAGCAACTTTGCATTTTTGCATTTTGGGTCTAATTGAGAAGCTGAACGGTTAGGGGGTTAAAAGGTAGTTGTAATAGATTATATTTTCCTTGGAATTTTTTAAAAACACTTGTGTATGTTGGGCCAAGGGCTGGTTGTTGAAAATTTGAATTTTAAATATCAAGAACTCAATTTTCTTGCATTTCTACATTGAAAATTGCTGCTACAGACCTTAGTACGGCCTTGTACAGCCTGTAAGTGATCAAATTTTTATTGGAATTGATGGATATCTGAATCCTTGTTCTTTTTCAACTTGTTTCATTTGATTTCATTAGGATTTGTGTGAGTTAGAGCCAATTTTTTGAAAACTGCCTTGAGATCCTAGGTTTTGGGGTTTTGAGAGAAAAATAATGGAAATATCACCATTCCACTGATGAAAAGCTTTGAGAATCAATGGAATAGGATTAGGTAGGGTTTATTTTGAGTTCATGGTGTTTGCAGGATTAGGGGAGAAGGATTTGTGCAAGTATGTTGATGCCCTAGGCTGGAAACACTTGTTTTTGAGCAATTAAGTTGCATACAGGTTAGGGTTTGAATAAAAAATCTTGAGGATTGGTTGGTAAGGGTTAGAATTGAGTGGTAAGACAAAATTTGACATGTTTAGGGTCTTTGTTTGAAGGGTGAAGGCCTAGAGATCAAAAACCTAGTGGTGTTCTATATGCTTAAGATTAGGCATTTATTCAACTGTAGTAGTCAATTTTAGGGCATGATGTTACAAAGCACCCATAGTCAAATCTTGGATATTTTTTGAAACTTCAAAAAGAGTATCTTAAACAATTTTTGGTTTGCAGGTAGGAGTTGTTTTCTGTAAGATATGCTACAAAAACCCCTTTTGTTGTGCTACAAGGAAAGGTGACAATTTGTGAAGGAAATCATTGTGTTTAAGGTGTTAAAAATTTATCAAGGGATTGTTTGAGTTAGTATAATTTTGAGATCCCCTTATATTCATCATAACCTAACTTTGACATTGGTCATTTGGTTAGATCTCCATACCTCATCCCCTAGTTTAGCCCCTTGCTTAGAAAATTATCTCCTTTCAAGTATTTAGTTAAATTAGAGTCAAATCTTGGTGAGATAGCTTGCTTAGGAGTCATAGTATGATCTTAATTTTGTGACCTCATTATCCTTTTCCTTCATTTGGACTCACTAGTGTAGGAAAAACAAGGATTATCATAAAAAATATGTCAAAAGATTTAGTCAAAACATTTGTCTAAATTGAAGGTTTCATATCTCTTCCACTTATCTAAACATCATCCAAACTTTGGTCCAAGATCTCTTAGGTGTCATTGATAGTCCAATTTGAAAAAAATCAAAAAAATCTACCCAAACATCTGTCAAAATCATCTTCGTCTTATAGGGTTACTAAAATTTATATGCCTATAGCGAGGTCCCAACATAAGAAAAACATGGAATCTAATCCTAGTAGCTCTAGTGTCGTTGCCACTAGTACTTTCGAATAAACCCTAGGAATGTATGATTTTAAATTTGATCCTAGAGCATATAGTACTCCAAGACAACCCCAAGAATCTCAAGATCAAATAGTCATCATACAAGAAATCACCCATGAAAACAAGGGGTTTCTAGAATATACTCTCAAAATAGCTATTAGAGATGAGACAAGACCCATCTCTTGTGAGAGCATTTAACACTATGTTACAGGCTAATCCAAATCAATACTGGCTTAAAATTGCACAAGGGCTTGCCAATCTATCTGATACCTTTGATATCAATACACTAAGAGAACAAGCTTTTACGTATAGCATCAATGAACCATCCACCTAAAAACAAAATTTTTGTACATCACATTATACAACAAATACCTAAACTTCTCTACCAAATGTATCAGGTCAACCTATGGGCACTCCATTTGAATTAGATCTAAAAAACCACAAAAAAAATTAAATCTTTTGCTTCTTAATCAAGGTCTAGGAAATAAAAAAACCTAGGACTTCCAAACACAAACATCCCACCAACTATAACATACACGTATCAACCTGATCCCAACATTCTAAATCTGAACATAATGAATTATAGGACTGTTGAACACACTCAAAGACTAAGAGGGGGGTGAATCAGTCTACAGAAAAAACTAAATCCCTTTCGGACCTTGAAACTTGTAGCATAATTCAATCCTATTATCACAACTAAAACCCTTAATCATAGCAATGTAAATCCTCAGTATGATTAGCAATATTCAGCAATGAAAGATATACTAGTTCTACTTCTAATTAGATCAACAATAGTGAGAAATAAATAGATAACACACACTTGAACAAGGAGAACATCATATTTACATGGAAAAACTAGTGAGGCAAAACCATGGTGAGAGATAACTCACAATATAAAAGGCTCACTGCTAAAAAGACTTGCAAGAAGGCTTGTTGCCTTAGAGAAAAATACACAAGACTTGTAGAATTAAAGCCAACACAACTTCAAGAGAAAGATACATAAGACCTGATGAGATTCACTATCTCAAAGCAAGATAAAAAGATTTAGATCAAGATTACAATGCTTGTCAACATAACACTCTGTTGACTGGGGCATTATAACACATTTGATTCTATCTTTCCTCTTCACAATGTAGCACTAACTTTGTTGGATATTCAATACATTCCATACACTTTATGTTTTGCACTTGTACACTTCTCCATCTTGTTGTATCTAAAATGATCTTGCATTTATATTCACCACCTCTTTAGAATGTCAATTAGGTTAGACGAGAAGAAGATAATCAATGAATTCAACAATTCAGACATCAAAAACATACTGCGGGCCTATCCTAAAGATAAATAGGACCAAAAATATTACTATATCTTCCAATGTGATCCAAAACAATTCACATGATAGCACACATCAACCTAAGTCGACATCAAGGAAACATGTAGATGAAACTTTGAAGCGCATAATCAATCAACTCAAAATCATACTTCTATTGAATTTTCTCAAGGTGGTTATAACCAAGATAGGTCAGACCCAAATCTAACTTAACACATGTTCAATTGTTGGCATAGACCCCCAAACATATGACACAAGCAAAGGAACAAGCCTTGTTGGCCAGATATCTACAAATAACCTAGAAAGCCAACTCAAGACACAATACAAAACTAAAGCAGACTATGAGCATCATGTAGATCACATGGGGATGTTCCATGAACATCCAATAACACTTCTATACCATTCTTTCATATTGTCATGCCACTAGAAACCACCACAAACCAAACAAGAACAAAATACTCCATCCATGAAGCACAAAACTCATAACTAGAAGATATAACATTAACATATCAGCTTGCAGACCACTTCATCACATGAAATTGGAATTAAGAAACAATACATACATTGAGAGCACTTTCATCAAGTCGCAGGAGTAGATGCATCAATGTGGAGAAATATAGAGAATTTTCTGGACCAGTCCAGACAACCAACAACACTTCCAACCTTCTATAATTCACAAAAATATCCTTAGCAATATTGGTGACCTGAAAAGATAGGAGTGGAACATCCACAAAACACTAACTTTGAATCCAAAACTACAAGACCATATCTTCAATAGTGGAGGAATGCAAAGCATTCTCCCAAGAAGACTTCAAGCAACTTCCTGAACCAGGAACACTTAACCAACTTATGAAGGCCAAAACTTTCTTTCAACAACACATGCTACACTAGGAACATTAGGAGATAACATAAGACATACTTTAGACCTTCAACAACATCTCTCCACTATCAACAATACTTATAATCCTCATCTTAATATATCATTATGGAACCAACTCTGATAACGAAAAACATACTCAATACTTCTTAGATAAGACATGACATCCAACCATGAAAATCAACAAACATCTCCATACATTATCTTAACTCAAACTGAATGTTGTCAACAATGACAACCAATGCCAAGCAACAATCACTTCAATAATCTCCCTTACTTCTCAAGTGATGACATCAATGACAACAAGCTCATTAATGACAACCAATGTCAAACATATAACAATCTTCATCAAGTGTTGAAATCAACAACTGACATCAATATTACAAACATATGAAAACCAACAATCAATATTGAAATCAATGATAACTACTTCCAACCATCTTACACAATGCTCAAGTGTTGACATCAATGAAAACAACTGCCAACAGGGACAAACCCATTTACAAACCCACCTTCAAAAAATGTACACCCTCAACATCAACCTCAACAACAACCTCAACAAAAACCTCAACATCAAGCTCAACAACAACCACACAAACATCCTCAAAAAAATCAATAAATCTCACAAAATCCTACACCAAATTCTACACAACAAAACGATCAATGCATTTGAGAAAAAACACCTAATCCTACACAACAACACCATCAATACATTTCACAACAAACTACTAATCATACACAACAACACCATCAATACATCCCCTCACAACAACAAACTCCTACCCAAAAACAACAAAATTTTTCTTATCAACAACAACTACTCACACAACAATAGTTACTCGCCCAACAATAGTTACATAAAAATAACAAAAAATATTACAACAAAATCCCCAACATTCACAATAAATCCAATACCAACCACAAAACCACAACAAAAAAACATTCAATAAGAATAATATGACTCATAAAATATACCTTCACCACTACAAAAAAATATGTAGTGCCAATCAAATCCTTAACCCCAACACACTCCATACAATCAATATGACACAACATATAACATCCCCTCTTATCAAAATCCACTATTTAATTCATCCACCATACCTCAATACAAAACATATAACCGACCACCTAACAATCCTCCTACTGATATAACATCACAAATTCAAAGCTTAACCCAAAAAATATAAGATATCTAGATAGGGACAACCAAAAAAGCATATGATCTCCAGGATCTATGTCCCTATCCTTTTGATAGAAGTAGAACAATATTACCAATTGCCCACAACTTTGAAATACCAAAAATTGAGAAGTATAAAGAACGTGGTAATCTTGAAGAACTCTACGAATGTTCTACGTTGCTTGTCTAGAGGTGTCTTAGAATGATACATATCTCATGCACCTCTTTCCGAGAAGCTTAGGTAGACAAGCCATTGAATTGTTTTCACACTCACTCCAAGACATCAAAACCTTTCAAGAAATAATAGACCAATTTATCACACACTTCTCCTACAACATTGATGCAAAAGTCACATTAAATGAATTATATCTTATCAAAAAATGATGGGGAAACCTTTGCTCCCTTCCTACAAAGATGGAGACATAAACCAACCAAATACAAATGGCCTATTTCAAAAAAACAACAAATCAACATCATTCTAAACAATCTAAACACAAAAGTGGGATTTAACCTACCTATGTAATGTGCCACAAAATTTGAAGAGCATATAGAAAAAGGTCTTAATATTTAAAGGACACTTATCACTAAAGGGTTATGAAAATTTACAAGGATAAAAACCTTCCATCAAGTTCCAATGACAAACCCCATATATGGGCTAAAAACAAGAATTTAACCAATGACGGTGTGGTGGATACAAAGTTCGTTCAAAACGCACAAAATCAATTGAATAATCAATAAAATATTCAAAATGCTAATCCTCCAAAAGGACCACCTTGTAGACTAAATAACTATTTGGCTAGATGAAAGTACACTCCCCTAGGGGAACCAATTGAAACAGTTTTGAGAAAGCTAAGCCAAATGAACTTAATAAAGCTTCCTAATTTTAGATAGTATGAGGAACCTCAATTTAAACCTACACGATACACTGATAATGACTATTGTGAATATCATCAGACAAAAGGACATAAAACCTCAAATTGCATGAAGCTTAAGAACATTATCCAAGACCTCATAGATCACGGTGAGGTAAACATTGATCAATGTCCAGGAACCTTAGGAAATAATGAGTTAGGTATGTACAATAATCCTATGCCCGATCATGGTAAAGGAAATGGTGGAAAATTTAAAACCTACAATCAAGTCAACCACACCTACGACAATGTCATAGGATGTATACAAGATAGTAGCCAACATATCTTTGTGTCACAATACATGGACCAAATCCAGAGTGTGGAGTCACAACATGAAGAGAGAAATTCACCATCCAAGGAGCTCCTACACAAAAAAAGGACCAACAAAATAAAATCCCACAGATTATAGCCTAATAGACCATCTCAAGAAAACACAATAAAAAATCTCCACCCTAGAACTCTTGAGAATATCCCCCGTGCACAAATAAGTCTTAGAAAAGGCTCTTTTACAATCATCTGTACCTACAGACATAGATACAAAAAAATTCAAAGATATGGTGGGGCATATCACATCCACTCATCGCTTGGTTCTCATAGAAAATGACCTTCCTTCTTAAATGTATCACAATCATACATTACATCTTGAGGTCTACATCCATAAACATAAGGTAAAGAGAGTTCTGATAGATGGAGGCGTGGGCCTAAATATTTGTAATCTTCAATTGGTCAAGAATTTGGGATACTTTGAAGGAGTAATTGAAAGAAAAAAGGAATAACTATCAGAGCATATAATGACAATGAAAGGGAATCAAAAGGAACCATAAAGTTTCCTATACAAGTTGGCCCTACAATAGCTGAAACAACATGTCAAGTTTTAGACCTTGAATTACCTTACAACATACTTTTGGGATTCCCATGGATCCATGCCCTGTAATCCATTCCTTTTACATATCATCAATGTCTAAAATTTCTTTACAATGATACTGAGGTTACCATCCATGGTGACCCTTAACCGTTTTTCTCCTGCAAAAACATCGAAGGAAAGTATCATAGGTTTCTCCAAGTCACTAATAATGATGTAGACCTTCATCTTCCTATGTTGATCCAACAACACTTACATCCATATCTACATCTCAACAAAAATCCTCTAAAGTCAAGGTACAAATAGAAGAAAATGGTTGTGGTGAGTATAAGCTTAAATAATCCTTCTATGCGGGATAACTACCACTTTCTCCAAAATCACATGGAAAATCACATCATATTGAAAAATTATACAAGACTATCAAGTTTGAGACTACTATATTTGCAAAATGGGGAGAACTAAATATAGAGGTTATAGATGGAGACCTCTCAGAATGGGTATATCAAGAAGAATAAGAAGAAGCTCCTCTTCTTGTTGATTCAGGTAGCAAAGGATATCAAATGATCAAGAACATGGGTTACATAGGAAATGGTGGACTTGGTTTAACACAACAAGGCATTAGAGAACCCATCATTCTAGAGAAGTGACCAAGGTATAAAGGTCTTGGGTACAACACATGAAAATGTGACTCCTTTGATCGAGGATACCTCTAACGAGGAAGATGTAGTTTCTCCTTAATATAATCCATTTGATAATATTGACATCAAAGACTTACCTATGTGTATAACATACCTTTTTGAAAATGCATCTATATATACAATCACAAACACATCATTTACCTCCCCCATAAAAACAATGAACTCAAATAACAAGCATTGATTCTCAATTTGTTTGAAAATGATGAAGCTATCATTGAATTCATGGGACTATGAGATGGCATAGCTTTGGGATACCACAAAGAAGGGTTTGAAATAGATATTGATAATCAAGCATACTATGGTGACATGATTGAATCCTTTAGTTGTAAAATAAAAAACATAAAAAATCAAAATAAGATCCCCTAGCGAAAACTACAAAGTGGCACTTTCAAATCAGGAAAAAGTAAAAAGAAAGGATATATCCAAAGGTGAAAACCTCTCTGAGGCATCTGAGGATGAAGGATTCAATCTCCTTGGTATTACTTTGGATCAAGAAAATTTAGTAGTCCTTGTTGAAGACGCACAACTAGTCAACGTTGGAACAATTGATTAACCACATATAACATATTATGCTACATCCCTCGATGATGAAGACCGACATAACTTGGAAAATTTTTTGAAAGTAAGAAAGATCAAATTTTCTTGGTCTTATTCTGATATACTAAGTCTTGATACATCATTAGTGGTACATCATTTAAAAGTGCATCCAAATGCTAAACCAATGAAACAAAAGCTCAAGAAAATGCATCGCTAGGTAGCACTAGTGGTTAAGGTGGAATTGCAAAAGTTGTTGGACGTGGGCTTCATTAAACCTATAGACTATCATGAGTGGGTTTCAAACTTGGTACTAGTGTCAAAACCCACTAGGGGCATCAAGATATGCATGAACTTCCAAGATTTGAACAAAGCACGTCCTAAAGATGATTTTTCATTACCCAACATTGACATCATAGTGGATCTCATCACCGGACATGAGATGTTATCTCTCATGGACGGGTTTTGAGGATATAATTATATCAAGATAACATTATAGGATCAACATATGATGATATTTACATGCCCATGGGGAGCTTAATGTTGGAACATCATGCCCTTCAGCCTAAAAAATGCTAGAGCAACATATCAAAGATCAATGATCATAATTTTCCATGACATGTTTTGTTGGCAGTTGTTGTGATTGATGTCAACACTAAGGATATTGTTGGTAGTTGTTGTCATTGATGTCAACAAGGAGATTGTTGGAAATTGTTTCATCGATGTCAACAATGATTGTTGCTTGTCATTGATGCCAACACTTGAGAAGTAAGTTGTTAGTCCTTTCTATTGGTTGTCATTGTTATATTTGGTTTGGGCTAATGTTGGTGATGAAGTTCATGCCTTATCAAAGAATAATTGCTGAAGTTCATGATTGGATGTCATGTATCATCAAAGAAGAATTTCTGAATTTCATGATTGAATGTCATGCCTTATCAAAGAAGACTTGTTGAAGTTCATATAGTGAATTGTTACTGTTAGAAGAGTTGATTTCATAATGAAATATTCAGATGAGGATTAGAAGAATGACGAATAGTGGAGAGATTTTGATGAAGGTCTACAAAATGTGTTATTATATCTCCTTATGTTCCTAATGAAGGTTGTATTGCTGAAAGGAAGCTCTAGCCTCCGTAAGTTGCTTAAGTGTTTCTAGTTTAGGAAGATGCAGTGAAGTCTATCTGGGAGAATGCTTTGCATTCCTACACTACTGATGCTTTGGTCCTATAGTTTGGTATTCAATGTCAATGTTATGTGTATGTTTAACTCATATATTTTTAGGTCACCTGTGTTGCTGAGGACATCTTTATGAATTGTTGAAGGTTGGAAGTGTTGTTGGTTGTCCAGATTAGTCTAGGAAATACTTTTTATTTCTATGCATTGAAGTCTTTACTCCCATGGCTTGGTGAATATGCTATCAATGTTTGTGCATTGTTTCATTTCCAATATCATGTTCTGAAGTGGTCCGTAAGCTAATATGTTTATGTTATATCTCATGATTAAGCATTCTATATTTCTTGAATAAAGTATTCTATACCTGTTTGATCTACGGTGGTTGTTGATTGCATGGCAATACATAAGAAGTGAATGAAAGTGTTGTTGGATGTTTAGGAAACATCCCCATGTGATCCAAATGTTTCTAATTGGCCACTTTGGTATCGTATTGTGTCTTGAGTTGGCCTTTTGGATTGTTTATGGATATCTAGCCGACAAGGCTTGTTCCTTTGCTTGTGCCATATGCTTGGGGGGCTGCACCAATAATAGAGGGTGTTTGATTATTGATTTGGGTCTTGACCTATCCTACTTTGGATTACATCAAGTAAATTCAATTGGAAGAGTGTTTTTGGGTCGGCTGGTTATGTGCTTCACGCTTCATCCACACATTTCCTTGATGCCAACTTAGGTTGATGTGCACTTGCGTGTAAATGGTTTTGGATCACATTGAAAAAAGTCATAAGAGTTTTTTTGGTCCTCTCTATCTTCTGGATAGGACCACATTATATTTTGGTGGCCGACTGTTAATTTTAGTGTTCATCCTTTTCCTGGCTGACCTAATTGAAGTTTTGAAGTGTTGCAGTGAATATAAATGCAATATCACTTTAGATGCAATAGTATGGAGAAGTGTACACGTGTGAAGAAGTGTATGCGTGATTGGTATTGAAAATCCAACAAAGATAGTGCTAAATATTATGAAAGGAAAGATCAATTGTGCTATAATGCCCCAGTCAACAGAGTGTTGTGTTGGCAATCGTTGCAATTCTCTCTAAATCATATTATATCCTGATCTAAGATAGTGAATCATATCAGGTCCCTGTATCTTGATCCTGAAGTCATGTTGTATTTAGTTCAACAAGTCCTTTGTATCTTACTTTAAGGCAATGAGCCTTATATTGTGAGTTAACTCTCATAGTGTTTTTTTCCTCATTGGGTTTTCCATGTAAATTTGGTGTTCTCATTGTGCATGTGTGTGTTCTTTGTTTCTCATTGTTTCTGATCTGGTTAGAAGTAGAATTGCTATATCTTCCATTCTTTAATATTTTTTGAAGTTGCTAAGGATTCAAACTGCTATATCTTTCTTTGCTACTATTCTACTTAAAGGTTTTTGATCTAATAAAGAAGGTTATCTTGTGCTAAAAGAGTTAAGTTTTGGAAGGGATTAAGTTTTGATAAGATTGATGTTGGAAGACTGAAATAATTGAGAGGGGGGGTGAATCAGTGATTTATGAAACTCACAAATTTTCATAACCAAGAATTTATTTTTGCTTTTGAACCAAGAGGACAAGTGACAGTTTGTGAAGCAAACCTGAATTGTGCATTAAACAAGAATTAGGCATATGAATAAAACATTGACATGAACTGAGACATAGACATAACCAAATGAATACTTTTATACTTTCTCTTGGATCAGAGTTCACAACAATAACAAAACATTTGTGCATGACATTTCAATATAAAAAAATGCAAAAATAAAGAGACAATCACTCACAAAAAAATCACAACCTTGAAACATTGTTATATCAAAGAAATGAGACCATAAGACCATGAATTTGACGAGTGGAAAACCCTCTTGGGGTATACAAACCACTCCAAAAAGATGCCTCACTGGCTTAAACTTAAAAACACACTGTTTACAATGCCTCACTGGAAAAATTTATAGCACCCACTCTAGGAGCACCAACCCCTTACAACCTTTGGGAGCACAAACCCCTTATACATTTAGGAACACCCATTCCAAGGAGCACCAACCCTTGTATAAAAACTCAAAACAATAATATATCAGAGGGTTACTCTGTTTCATTCAATTCACATATTACTTTCATTCTAATACATTCAATATCTTAAAGATTCATTCTGGAATCTCTAAAATATCAAATATATTAGTTATATACTCTGTTTTGCTTCATACTTGCAAAAATTCAATTACATAATTTTGTGTACACATTCAATATGATAACTCTGTTAAAAAACCCCTGTTAAAACAATGATCAACCATTGTTTATATAAGTATACAAAATATTTACATATTCTGCCATCTATCATTCATCGAATCTTTTAGACATAAATTTTAAAACTGATTGCAATAACTAAAAACCAACTCAGATTAGGGCTAAGAAACCCTAAATCTGTTACACCTGATAGATACCCATAAACCCTAAAGAGGTTTCAAATATAATCATCACAAGATCAAACACTTTACAAATCTTAACAATAACATGTTCAAACAATTTATTCCCTGAAAAACATTTATACCTTGCTTCATCAAAACATATTTCAAGAACCCATAACAAAAATGTCTTACCTTGCTCTTGGTGAAATGAGTCAATTGAAGAAATACCTGAACGGTTTCATAACCGTTCAACCAAGTGACACAAGTCAACTTTCACTGTCGGTTCAACACCCATAGTCACTGAAGATTCAAGACCATTTCATCTATAATATCATCCGAGCTCATATAGTGAGAAGAACTCACAAAACCATTGCATATTGGCTGCAAAGCTAAAAGAACTTGCAGACATCTGAATACTCATGGCAGCTAGGGTTTCCAAATTGAACAACCAAGAATTCCT
The DNA here is from genome assembly GCA_007115665.2 of Sequoiadendron giganteum. Classification (NCBI taxonomy): domain Eukaryota; kingdom Viridiplantae; phylum Streptophyta; class Pinopsida; order Cupressales; family Cupressaceae; genus Sequoiadendron; species Sequoiadendron giganteum. The sequence continues at coordinate 418,250,299 of CM021104.1, read as the reverse complement.
TTTGCTAAATTAAGCTTGTTTCGAGTGTCTTCGATTAATTTTCAAAACCAAATGATTATATTTGATTTGGTACTTTGTTAAACAAACATCATAATGACTTAGAATCCGTTGCCAAAGACCTTACAAGAAAATACCAACATCAAAATATCAAATCACTAACTCAATAATCTGTCAATGCCACATGTGTTAAACAATATTAATGATAATTGTCAATACCCATTCATCAAATAGCTATCGATATCACTTTATTAAACACTGTCAATAATAGTTGTGTCGAAACCAATTCATCACCTTTGATAACAGCTAATCACATTTATAATGTGATCAATACTTAAGCACTAACCCGATACCATAGTGGCAAACAAAAAATAATATTTCCACCACAATGTGATATAAAACCAACATAATATTTCCAAGTCAAATCCTTTAGATGCTCAATATCACATGTTAAATATGCCAAATGATAAGACCTCCGAAGTTTTTTGAATTTAGGTCATAAAGAATAATGATGCAATCAATGGGATTTTATTCCCATTAACAATGTTGACACATATATGTCAAGCACATATAAATAATTGTATCAAGAGCCCATAAATAAGTGACACAAGAATATGCCAAGCATTGGCCAACCTGTTTTGAATGCTGTCCTTGAGTATGTCAAGGTGAAACAAAGAATGCTAAATTATGAACAACCATTCAGTATACCAACCACTGCTTTTTGATATCACAATATTCATACTGTGACTTTAATGATTAGGTCAAAAATTCATGAATTCCTTAAAAAAATACAATAGTGCAATAGCGTAAGATGGAGAATGCACTTATATATCATTTAAAGTCAACTTGAATATACCTGCTAAATATACCCATGGCAATCACTGTGACAAATAGTCTTTGAGGAATCAAACTGAAACACAAGTAATAAACATTGTCAGCCTCAACAACTATATATCAGAACCTGAATCAATGTGAAACCAATGAAATCCATAGGCAATATATAATGTAGCTGCATAACATATCATACTGTATATCAGAGAACTAGTATGTATCAAAAACTGAAGCATGGAAATCTGAAACTTGTAGTTGCATGCCATGAACCATGTGTGAAGACCATATAAATCAACTTTAATCATCATGTGCCACCAAGATCATTTAAATGTGTCACCAAAAACATCACGTATTACCAAAGCCAGTTTTCTCATCAAGGAAAAAAAACCACAATACACAAATGAAAGCCAACAATTGATTCACCCCCTTCTCAGTCTCTGAAAGTGTTCAAAAATTGGTATTAGAGCTAATTTCCTTTGTAGAAGCTTAACAACTTGAGGAAAAGATCCAGGATGACACATGATGGTTCATAAAAAGGGTCCTAGGTTTGATGGGACTAATTAATCTTTCTGGAAAATGAGAAAAGGAAACCTAAAATATCTTGGGTTTGGTGTGTGGAAATCAATCAAAAGTGGTTATACTACTCCTACCACTCCTCTTACTGATCCAACTTAAATCGGACTATATGAGTGCAATGCCAAAGCCAAGAATGCTATCTTGTGTGGGTTGGTTGATTTAGAACTTTTGAAGGTGATGAATTGTTGTTCTGCCAAAGATTCTTAGGAAAATCTTAGTAGCATGTATGAAGGAGACACTAAAGTGAATCAAGCTAAGATGTAGATCTTTAGAAGTAGATTTGAGACTCTAAAGATGATTGAAGATGAAGACATTACAAGTTATATGCTCCGGGTATAAGAAGTGTCTTTGGCATCTCTAGAGTTGGTGGAGAAGTAAAATAAAGTGAAATTGTAAAAAAGGTTTTGAGACTCTCCCAAAATCTTAGTCACAAAGTGTCTACTATTGAAGAGTCAAAGGGCCTGGATCAGTATTTAGTTGATGAAATGTTTGGTACTCTTACTGCCTTTGAGATGAGAGTTTGATAAAGATGTTCCAAATAAGGAAGATGCTTTCAAAGCTAACAAAAATATTGAAGATGAAGTTTCTGATCAAAATGATGAATTTGATGAGCTTGAAGCAAAGTTTGTGAGAAGATTTAAGGCACTGACATGTACAAAGGTAAGTTACCATTTACGTGGTTTAATTGTGGAAGAATAAGTCATTTTTAATCTAAATACCCTTATAAAGAATCAAATGATAGCAATAAAAGAGATAAGGTTAAAAATGGCCTCTATTCCAAAGGAATCAGTGGTTCCTTTGAAGATGAGGAGAATGACTCAAATGATGAAACTCTCTTTATGGTTTTTAATATTGGTAACATAGAGTAATATTGAGAAATATAAGGATTTTGACTTGTTAAGTGATGAAGATATGTTTTCCTCTGATTTTGATCTAGAACTATGGAACCTGAAGGTTGTGACTTTAATTCAGATGGTTGGGAAATAGACTTTGAAGGAAAACTACGACCAACTTTGGAAGACCTGAATGAAGAGAGGGGACTAAATAAAAAATATGAATGCTTGCTTGCAAAATCAAAGGAAGAAATTGACAAATTGAAAATACAAGTTAAAAAAGGCAAAGAATGCGAAATCAAACTAAAAGAGGCAGAAGGTATGATATTTGATTTGAAAATAAGGGTTGAAGATTGCTTGAATGCCAAGCTCAATGACAAGACTATTGAATGTTTAAAGATTCAGGAGGAAATTGTCACTTTGAGAAATGCCTTGAAAAGATAAAAAGAACAAAGTGACAAAGGAGATATGTCTAGTCCTGAGGTTAGCTCTAAAAAATTTGTAAGGCCTGAAACAAAGGAGAAAAAATCTTAGACTGAAGACTCTAAAAAGAATGGCTTTGGAGATGCAAAGACTGTTCAAAATGGCAAGAAAGAAAGAGGATCTAATCTTTGATTGGAAGCAAAAGTTTTTAGAAGTAGCATGCTCCTTCCAGGTTTAATCAACTCTTTCAAGGTTTCTATTTTTCTTACAATATTTTTGGGCATAAGGCTATTGATTGTAGAGTTAGACAAAGGAATAATATTATGGGTAGAAGGTCATTATTGCCTCAAAGAATCAATACTATCTTTTTCATGGATATTAATATTCTTGCAACAACTATGGTCATAAGGATGATGAGTGGAGATCCAAGGTGAAGAGAAACACCCTTGTTCCAGAGCACAAAATTGTGTGCTCCAAATGCAATAATGTGACATAAGGAAAACTATTGTAGAAGTGTCTTTGGTAAGCCACTAGTTTAGAAAAAAGGTTGAATCCCATAATCAACAAAAGAAGGGAAATGAAAAGGTCTGGAAAGAAGATCATTAGAAGAAGGATGATACTACACTTGTGCACTCTGCACAAAATTGTAAGACAAAATGAGATAGAGAATTATCTTAGGGGAGATTTCACTTGCAAAATCTTTTTTCCCCCTAAAAAGAAAAAAGTGTTAAAGATTTCAACATGAAAGATGATTTGAATTAGATTAGTCAGTGTGCAGATCTATTGTGCATAAATGGACCCTCATTGAAGATATCGGTGAAGGTAGATGGTGTGTGAAGGTTGGTACACTTTTTTTGATTGATGCCATTCCAATTTGGTGTACCACACATAAAGATAAAGTCTCAGAAGAATAAGGCATTCATGGTGCATTCTTTTGGTGAAGTCAAGGTATTTTGGTTTGCTCATCTACATAGAAAAGGGTTATATCTTGTGATCCATAAGTTAAGTTAATCAAGGAATGAAGGTATTATATCCAAGCTTTCAAGTCTTTATACTTGTTGAAGTGAAAGATATTAGTAACAAAATTTTGCATTAGCATAGTGAAAAAATGTCGAAGGATTGTTGGAATGTTATGAAATTCTTCCAGAAGAATTTTTTTGTCCATACAGATTTGTGGACACATCCAATGCATGCTATATTATTATATGAGAAGATTTGGTGAGCCAAAAAGCTCTATTTTTCAAATAACAATGTGCTACAATATCTATCTATTCTATAAAACATATGCAAATTACATGAGTTAATGTAGTTGTTAGGTTTTCTTTGCAAACGTTATGTTTGGTTGAGAAAGTTCTGGAAAGAATCTTCAGATACTTGAAGAGTACTCTAGATTATGACCTATGGTACAAAAAGGATCAAAATGTCTCTCTGAGTGCCTCTACTGATGTTGATTAGACAGGTTGTGTTGTTGACTAGAGATGTACACACAAACATGCATTCTTTTTGGGAGACATATTGGTCTCATGGTTCAGTAAAAAGAAAGATTCTGTGTTTTTGTCCACTGCAGAAGTTGAATATATTGTTGTAGCATCTTGTTGTACTCAGGTGCTTTGGATGAAGCAAATTTTAAAGGATGTGAAGGTGCTTTATGATGAATCTATTCCTATACTATGTGACAATTCAAGTAAAATTAACATTTTCAAGAATTCGATAATGCACTCAAGGACTAAACACATCTCAATCTGATATCACTTTCTAAGAGAGAAGATTGCAGAACATGAAGTTAGAATGGAGTATGCACCTACCAAAGATTTGATTGCAGATATTTTCGCTAAGTCACTTTAAAAGGATACTTTTGAGTATTTGTGAAAAAAGTTAGGGGTTATTTCCCCTCCTTGTTTGACCTAGATGAATAAATGGTGCATCTGTCCAGGAGAAGAAATTCATCTCATATCCTTTACTCATGGATTAATGAGTGCTACCTCTCAGGGGGAGATTGTAGAAATGGGGAGCCACTAAGGATATTATTGTAGACTTGTTGAAGAGGTTGTGTTTCTAGTCAAAGGGAAAGTATGTGTTGCTATTTCAATAGAAGATATTTTTCCCTTTGTCCCTAAAAGAATGTCCTGCTGCTTTGTGTAGAAGTGTATGGCCCTTTGTCCTTGTTGTCAAAGGGGGAGAGTGAACAATGTGTGTTTCCATCAATTGCAAAGGGGGAGATTGTTGGAAGTTGTCATTGATGTCAACACTAAGGAGATTGTTGGCAGTTGTTTCCATTGAGGTCAACAATGATATTGTTGGTAGTTTTTATCATTGATGTCAACACTGATTGTTGCTTGTCATTGACGTTAGCACATGAGAAGTAAGCTGTTAGTCCTTTCTATTGGTTGTCATTGTTATATTCAATTTGGGATAACATTGGTGATGAAGTTCATGCCTTATCAAACAACAATTACATTGAAGTTCATGATTGGATGTCATGCCTCATCAAAGAAGAGCTGTTGAAGTTCATATAATGCATAATTACTGTCAGCAGAATTGATTTCATAATATTTAGATGAGGATTAGAAGCATTAAGATGAGGACTAGAAGAATGAATGATAGTGGGGAGATATTGTTGAAGGTATATAGTATGTCTTATGCTCTCTCCTGATGTTTCTGATGAAGTTTGCATTGCTGAAAGCTAGCTTTTGTAAGATGCTTAAGTGTTTTTGGTTCAACAAGATGTAGTGAAGTCTGTCTAGGAGAATGCTCCACATTCCTACATTGTTGATGCTTTGGTCATGCAGTTTGGTATTTAATGTCAGTGTTCTATGGATGTTTCACTCCTATCTTTTCAGGTCACCTATGTTACCAAGATCTATGTGAATTACTAAAGGTTGGCAGTGTTGTTGATTGTCCAGATTGGTCTAGAAAATGCTCTGCATTTCTCCATATTGATGTATCAACTCGTATGGCTTGGTGAATGTTCTCTCAATCTATATGCAATGTCTCAGTTCCAATCTCAAGTGCTGAAGTGGTCCACAAACTGATATGTTAATGCTATATCTCTTGATTATGAATTATGTGTTTCTTGATTGAAATATTTTGTACCTGTTTGATTTGCAGTGGTTGTTGATCGCATGATAGTATGGAAGAAGTGAATGAAAGTGTTGTTGGATGTTCAAGGAACATCCCCATGTCATTTGCACATTTCTAATTGGCCACTTTGATGCCACATTATGTCTTGAGTTGGCTTTCTAGGTTATTTGTGGATATCTGGCCAAAAAGGCTTGTTCCTTTGTTTGCGTCATATGCTTGGGGGGATGCACTAGAAATGGAGGATGTTTGATGATAGATTTGGGTCCTGACCTATCTTGCTTGGGACTGCATCAAGTAAATTTAATTGGAAGAGTGTTTCTGGGTTGACTAGTTATGTGCTTCATGTTTCATCCACATGTTTCCTTGATGTCAACTTAGGTTGATGTGTGCCTACGTGTAAATGGTTTTGGATCACATTGAAAGAATTGCTAAGAATTTTTTTGGTCCTCTCTATCTTTTGGATAGGACCGCATTATGTTTTGGTGGCTGACCAGTTAATTTCATTGCTTATCCTTTTCTTGGCCGACCTAGTTGAAGTTTTGAAGTGTTACAATGGATATTAATGCAATATTATTTTAGATGCAATAGTGTGGAGAAGTGTACAAGTGCAAAGAAGTGTATGTGCAATTTGTATTGAAGATCGAACAAAGATAGTGCTAAATATTGTGAAAGGAAAGATCAATTGTGCTATAACACCCCCGTCAACATAGTGTTGTGTTGGTAATCATTGTGATTCTCTCTAAATCATATTGTATCCTGCTTTGAGATATTGAATCTCATCAGGTCTCTATATCTTGCTCCTAAAGTCGTGTTGTCTTCAGTTCAACAAGTCCTTTTTATCTTTATTTAAGGTAATCAGCCTTCCAGCAAGTCTTTTTTGGTAGTGAACCTTATATTGTGAGTTAACTCTCACCATGGGTTTTCCACGTAAATTTGGTGTTCTCATTGTGCATGTGTGCTTTCTCTATTTCTCATTGCTACTAATCTGGTTAGAAGTAGAATTGCTATATCTTTCATTGTTTAAGAAGTGCTAAAGTTGATAAGGATTCAAACTGTTATATCATTATTTGTTACTATTATACTTAAAGGTTTTTAATCTGATAAAGAAGACTATCTTGTGTTGAAAGAGTAAATTTCAAATGGGATTAAGTTTTCATAAGAGTGATTCACCCCCCTCTTAGTCTCTAGAAGTGTTCAACATGTTTCACATAATTTTGGAAGATTATGTGGACAACATAATAGAAAAATATGTAACAAGAAAAGAACATCTTGAGGTATTAGCTCAAATCTTTGACAAAATGGAAATATCAAGTAAGTCTTAATCCAAATAAATGTGTCTTTGGAGTCACTTCAAGCAAAATTTTGGGATACATAGTATCACGAAGAGGAATCGAAGTGAACCTCGCCAAATTCAAAGTGATCATAGAGATGCTTCCGCCTAAAAAACTCAAGAAAATCCAAAGTCTGCAAGGAAAGCTATAGTCTATTAGGAGATTTATTGCATAGCTAGCTGATAAATCCTACCCATTTAAACATCTTCTTCACAAAGGTGTGGCCTTCAAATGGGATAATACTTTCCAACAAGCCTTCCAATAGTTTAAGGTCTATCTTGCATCTCTATTAGTGTTGATGTCACCAATCACAAACAAACCTTTGATATTGTACATCTCAACAACATCAACAATACTAGGTGCTCTCTTAAAACAACATGATGATTCAAGAAAAGAGCTATCTACTACATCAGTAGAACCTTGGTCAGTTATGAGCTTAATTATACCCCTATTGAACGAGCTTGAATATTAGTAGTTCTTGCTTCCCAAAAACTATGACATTACATGCTTAGTCACCAAATTAAGATTATCTCTAAAGTTGATACATAAAATTAATTTTTATAAAAAATAAATCTTATAGATTGTATGGCTAAGTGGGTTATGATCTTGAGTGAGTTTGACATCGAGTATGTGGAATGAAAGGCGATGAAAGGTAAGGTCATAGAAGATTAGTTAGTAGAAGCACCTGTAAATTCCAAAAGCCCTTTGGTATCTGAATTCCTAGATGAAGCAGTGTTAACCATAACATTGATAAACCAATAGAAGTTGTACTTTGATCATTCCCATACTCAACATGGATCAGGAGCAGGGATTCTATTCATCACCCCTCAATGTGATTACATTCCGAAATATTATAGACTAGCTTTTTCATGCACCAATAAAATAGTTGAGTATGAAACCCTCAAAATAGGATTAAGAATGGATATTCAATGATAAATCAAAGAAATATAGGTCTATGGTGACTCCCAACTAGTGGTACAATAAGTTAATGATGATTATCAAACTAAGGATGAAAATTTAATTGCATACAAAAGAATGGTTGATAGCTTCAAAGAACACTTCATGGTCATCACCTTTGAATAGATTCCAAGAGTCAACAACAAAGCAATAAATTCCATGCAAACCATTAGGTCTCTACTAGATATGTCGCACAATAGCCATAAGTGTGAATTTCTCATGGAGCAAATTCTCATACCAACATTCGAAGTTCCCAAATCAAAATTCGTGTGTGAAGTAGTTGGTCTCAGTTCCCCATGGTACCATGCCATTTACCTATATCTTCATGAAGGTATCATTCCACCTGACCTTACCCATAACCTCTGTAAAACTTTTATTCAAAGATCCTCTCTCTTCATCATTATTGGTGATACCATTTACCAAAAAAGTCTCGATGGAATGTTACTTAGATGTCTTAACCTATAAGAAGCTACAACGACCTTACAAGAGGTACATAAAGGAATTTGTGGGTCACATTTGAGTGGCATTACCATAGCAAAAAAATTCTTAGAACTAGGTATTATTGGCCTACCATAGAACAAGAGGCAAATAAACTTGTGAAAAAATGCCTACAATGTCAGCAACATGGTGATCTCATCCACGCTCCAATGTAGGAACTACGACCTATAACGACACCTTGGCCTTTCTTGCAATGGGGGCTTGATCTCAATGGAAAGATTTCACCCAGATCATCCAATGGCCATAAGTTTATAATCACCACCACTAAGTACTTTACAAAGTGGATTGAAGCCATTCCTATGACCTTCATCACTGGTAAGTAAATATCCAAGTTTATCCTCAACTACCTAATATGTCGCTATGATATTCCTCAAGCCATTATCACAGACAATGGAACACCCTTAAAAAACCAAGATGTCAAAGAGCTTTGCAACTGATTTCATATCCAACATCGTTTCTCCACACCCTATTACCCTCAAGGGAACAATCAAGATGAAGCATCTAACAAGAATATCTTGAAAATATTGAAAAAGACTGTTAATAACATTGGTCGAGATTGACACTTGCAACTAAATCCCGCCTTATGGGCTTAATGAACCGGTATTAGAATACCTACTGGTGCCACTCCATATTCTTTAGTCTATGGATCCAAAGCCTTCTTACCCATTAAGGTCTAGTTCCCACCGCTAATGGTTTCATTGCAACAATTGATTGATGAGGAAAAGTACCATATGTCTAGGTTGAATGAGCTAGATTTGTTGGATGAGCACCGTCTACAAGAATTGAATCATTTGTAGGCCTATTAGAATCGTCTTTATAGAAGCTATAAAAAGAAAATCAAGGGCTAACACTTTCAAGTGGGAGACCTAGTTTAAATCCAAATTTTCCTTATGCAATTTGATTCTAGGTAGACCTAGCCTTGACAAGACCTCCCTTACAAAATAGTTCTCAAAAACAACATAGTTGGACTCACTACAATGTTTGTCCCAAATAGGGGTCCAACACTGCAATGGGAGATTGTTTCCCTCTTTATCTTTCATGTTTAGTTGTAAAGATCTACTACAATGACCTTTCCCCTTGTACAAAATCATGACATCAGATAGAATTCCACCTAAAACTCACCTCCTTACTATTTCTCTTATTCTTAATGTACACCAGCTAATTGTGAATAGCCTCAACTATAAAGTTGGCATAGTCAAAGTCACTATTGATGAAAGGATGTTATATGTCAATAACCATATACATGAGAGGTATCTGCATTTTTGACTATGCATCTTCCCCTAATACTTGGCATAATGCCCAATATGTTCTTCTAAAATAGTCTTCAAAAGACTTGATGTCAAAAGGCTCAAATTCATTATTAGGGATTCTCACTAACTTTCTTGTGTAGTCCTTCTATCTAAATCTAGGAAGCCATTACACCCTACAACTACTTTTATCTTGTTGGTATTGTTTTGAAAGAGCTAAGGTTTATAACCTTACTTGCAACCACATGGAGTCCAAAAACTTCAACCACAAACTCCCTGGTTATATTCATTAGGACACTTCTATCCATTTCCCTAATGACTCTGAGATTTTCATCATATCTGGAATTAAGGTGTATAATAAGTTCCACATTTATGAAGACATTAGGGATAGCTAGCTTCCCCAAATCATAGGTCCATGCATTGGAGATAGGGGCATGGCAGTTTATTTTTCCATACCAGTGTAGGAATATCCCACACAATGATTGTGTCATCCTGGTTCTTCAACTTAGAATCTATACAATTTTTGGCCTTGTTTACCATCCCACCTACTGCATTAGGGCCACGGGAACCCAAAAGACATTTTGAGGAACATAACAATTGGTCCATAATATCCTCCTTAAAGGATCTTTTAGATGTAGAGGGTTGGGTGTTTAACCAACTCATAATTTCAGAATGATTCTAAAATAGATTTATACACTATCCTGTTGGGACTTTACAATCTTATGCAATACATTTTACAGACTTGACTATGAGCTTCAAGACTTTAACAATGGTGAATTTTTCCAAGAAGGGCGTACCTATTTTTTAATTATTCAGAGCTCAAGTTGACGTGTAATGGGTGTACCTCTATGGATTTTTCTAATATGCCAAACCAAAAATTTATGAAGGAAATTAACTTACAAGATGATCCATCATCAGTCACATCCACCATTACTTCTTGTTTGTGCAACGATGGTTCATTCATCTACTCGTTTATCTATTTTAAATGTGGGCATCTGGAAGGGAAGTACAAATCTCAATGATGAGTAAAGCCTTGATTATTTTGAAAAGGACACAGTCATGCCCTCTCTCCAATAAGATTCTCCCATGTGAGAATATCGTCACACAATTTCCTTTCATGGTTTCGCAACCAAGAAAAGGACATGCCACTATGGGCCAGCAAACTTGCGAAATCCTTTAATCTTTCGTTCACAATTCCAAAAGAATTTTTATCTTCATTAGAAATCCTAATGTAGAAGGTCAGAAAGAGGTAGGGACTAGTTTTATACGAGAAACTTAGGTGACCATAATACCACATGTGCAAAATTCACTTTTCAATGTGAGCACCTAGGGTAAAAGGATGGCGAAGGCACTATAAAATAAAATTCCAAAATGACAAAACCTATTAGGTAATAGGGTATGCAAGGCTAGTAAACACACAAGGCCATGGCATAACAACACAACTTACAAAGAAGGTAACACAAATAACCAGTTAGTAGCAAAATATAACAAGCACACAAGGGTTTAAGAGGTCTTAAGGGTTTAAAGCTCAGAGTCAAATTTAGAGTCAAGACGACTGTCAATCTCATATTGGTGAATGGAAGTTGTTGGTGTTTCCAACTGATTCTCTAGGTTTTCCTAAAAATTAGCTAGTTTTATGCTTGAAAACACTAGGTTACTGGCCAATGAACAAGAGACAAATTTAAAATTTATCCTTTTCACTTTAGGCTCTACAAAACCAAGGTAGGTTCCCCTATAACATCATGCAACAATAACTTACATTGATTCCTTTGCTAACAGATTCTTCACACAAATTTTTAAGAGGTGTATTTGATGGGCTAAATCATATCTAGAATCCTCTATATAAAATTTTATGACTTGTACTGTGGGATTGATCATAACATAATGAAAATTACAATAAAGCAAATATTATTTAGATTTTATATCTGATTCTATTTCAAACTTAAACTTTGAGAGTTAGGTCGACCAATTCCTTATCCACATAGAGTTTAAAAATGAATCAAACTCCTACAACAAACCAATCTTTGGATTCTAATAACCTTACTACCTTATAGGAAGAAACCAACAAATGAACAATATTATCAAACTACCTAAAGATCCATATTATAACAACACAACCCCAAATAAATGAATTGAAAGCAAAGTTACACCATTCCTTGAATAGAAGTAAACAATTCATGCATCCATAACACAAAATGTGAAATGAGAACCAAAATATAATACTTTATTATATTGATTCAAAGGTATTCTACACAATAATAGAGAGAATGAAAAATTGATATTAACATTTGGTGCAATACAACGAGTATTCAGGTCATATGTTGTTATTATAGAGAAAAATTACAAAATTTCCTCTCTTACTTTCAAAGGAATTACCTATTCAACCTAAAACCTATACAAAGATTTACAAACTCTAAGAAGAAAAACCCTTTGAATGAGGCCAAAAATTCCCTTTTATAGACACAAGGGAAGCAACAAGCAAAATGCCTCATTCAACCGCCTAGTCACTAGAAGGCAAAAATCTAGGTGGTACAATATGTATAAAGGAAAAAAATTAGTTCAAAATAAAATGATTGCCACCCAAAAGTGGTTGGAGATCTTTAGTAGCCTTAAAGTCAATGTATGGCAAAAGATCTTCCCAAAATTCCTCTTTGCAACAAATAAGACACCTCTGACAAGCCCATGCAACCGTTATAGCTGGTTATTGGAGACCAATTGAAACACAACTCAAGTTGCATCATCCTATTCTTCCATGTGCTCCACTTGTAAGCTGAAGTGTCAGTCCTAGGTGGAAAAAAGTTGTTGAATTTCTCCAGATGTGACTTGTAGTCTTCTCTGATAAAAAATTGCACTAGGTCATGGAAACCTAAAAAACTATATTCCAGTTTGGTTAGTGCATCAATACATGCATTGAGTTGATCAACACCAACTTCACCCTCTTTATTTATCTTGATATACATATGAGTGAGAAGATTGGAAAATTTTTATTTTCACACCCTGAATGCCATGACCTCCCCATCTTGAGTCAAAATTGGAGGCATGTAGAACTCCTCAAAGCCCTCAAAAGTATTGAGCTCCCTCTTTATCATATCTCTATATTTAATATGATGACTAATTATGTCATCCAATAAATCTAACTTATCCAAAATGTCAAATACTATGCTACTATCAAAATTTGAATTAATGATAAGCAATCTCAACACCTCAACTCCTTGGGGCCACTTGATTTGCATGCACCTCAGACTTATCCACATTTTATTGTGGCTAGAAAACGCACCTTCTAAATTGTATTCCAAAAAATTTGTTCAATTGGGAGAGGATCTTAGATAACCTGTACCCCAAAATGTTATCTACCAAATCAAAGACCTTCACTGATGCCTCCTTTACTGTCTTGGCCTCTATAGTACTTTGCTTCAACTTCTCCCTCAATTCCTTTATTTCAACCTCCAATTTATTCTTATCAAATGAAAGCGTGTGCCTCATTTACCTGTCATGGAGGGGGTAATAGCCCTTGTACTATATTGAGCCTTTTCTCTAGTCTCTAGTTTAAGGCATTTGTCTTATCAAGGTCTTGTAGTTTCTTAACAGTTGCCTCTATGAAGAGGGTTACATTAACCGTTAAGGGGGCCACTTGGGTTGCACTTGTGTCTCCAACCCTCCTAACAATGAGATGGCTAGTAAGATCATTAGGGTTGCTTATTACTTGGAGCTTATTGGTCTCAGGGAAAATTGACCATATAGCCAAAGTCTCATGCCCAGGATGGAATCCAGAACCAAAGTATAAATCCTCTGCCTACTCTTCTGATCTCAAAATTGGGTCCCCACCCTCATGCCTTCTTATGGAATCAAATGCAATGGTTGAGGAGATTGGATGAGGAGATGTCCCAACTAGGCAACAATAAACACCTTGCTCTTTTCACCAATTCTCTTCCCCTTTCAAGGGTCATGGCATCGATCCCCTCCTTTTCCTTAATGCAATTTTTTTTCAATGGTTTCCTTTCTCTCTCTTGCAAAGAAGATTCTTGTCGTGAGGGTTAATCTCAACTCCCCCCCCTGATTTTTAAGGACAAAATCCTTAAACTCTTGGGTGGTGATGAATTGTTCATCTTGTGAAAACTACTCATAGGCCTTAGCCCTAATATCATCAACCACCTTCTCACCAGTTTCAAAATTGATGACCAACCTATCATCAGTGGGCCTCTCAATCAACATCCTAGGAGAGGGGAGAATTTGTTTTACAATGAGGGCATCCTCATTCATATCCTCCAAACCAAGTGAATAATCCACTAAAGGTCCAACCATTGGAGAAAATATATGCAAGGGAGTAAGTCGTTGGGGACTTTCTGGCACCTCCATTGTGGAAGAAGAAGCACCTGGTGTTCTTGGAGGAACCTATGGAATATTAGCCAAAAATTGGTTGGCATTATCCAACATAGTCATCAATTTGACTATGGGATGGATTATGCGCATGAATGACCCCTAGAAAGATGGGTCTGCTCTATTCCTCGTGTTCTCTGCAATTTTGATTTTGACCCACAATTCTCTCCTTCTTGAGGCTTGGATCTCTGAAGAGAAATTCCTGATTTGGTCCTCAATGTTGTTTTCCTAGTGAAGATAGGATGAAAACCTGTAAATTCCTCTCTCCTTGTTGATGAAGTCCTTTGGGTTAAAACTCTTGACTTTATCAATATTCATCTTGTATGGGAGAAAATTATCCTTAATCAATTCCATTCCTTCCCTTGATAAGACAACAAAATCAAAGAGTGCAACTGAGCTAGGGAGGAGGGCATATTTTTTATTATTTCTAAAATGAGTCTTATCAAACTCATTCAATTGCCATATTAACTCCAAAAAAGAAATCTTGTTTGGGACATCCTTATGGAGAACATGGGGTGCCATTGGAGTCCCATACACCTTGATAACAATGGTATCTAAGTAGAAAAAGCACTCACCTCAATTATGATCAATCCCCTGTTCAGGGGTAAGGTACTTTGGCCTTAAAAATCTTCTTATCTCCTCTGATAATCCCCAATCTATGGAGAGGCCTAGTCCTCTCCTCAGAGGCTTTACAAAAAATTATTCAAAGGTAGAGTAATTGGACTGATTACAATCCTTATCCCATATATAGGCTCACTCTTGGATTGATAGTATTTTGTTGTTCTCTCCCACTGGCCTGATTTGAAGTTGTGGTGGCCATACTTGAACTCTAGCATGTAAAATTAAGTGCATCAAAAGGGAGTAATATCTGAAGTGCATGGAACCCAATGTATCCTTCTTAATTGCACAAAGGGACTTGTGCAATTGATTTGCCACATACCCTTCAAAATCATAGGGCCTATTTACATCCATGCTTTGAATATCTACTTCCAAAACCATTAGACTGACAAGGATGTGAATCTTACTATCCATTTTGAGGACCTGAAGAAAGGAAAAATATGTCTTCTAGAAGTATGGCTAAAAAATATCATAGGGGAAGGGTTCCAGATTGCCCTTTCCAAACCTCAATAGTTCTCTTCTTGGCCCTCTTGGCGTAAAGCATGGGATCCACCTTACTCTATAGCTATCCCGATTTCTTTCATATTCTTTGCTCAATGCACCCAAGTCAATTAGTAGTTGCACATTGGGGTCCAACTAGAAGATTGTGTAGATATGATTCCTATCTAGTGGAAAAAATCTTTGACCACCCATTATTAACAAATACCTAGTGTTAGGGTTATACACCATAGTCAGTTGTCTTACAAATTCCACATTCACAAATATATTGGGAACCACTAATTTTCCTAGACCCAAATTCTAGATATTGCAAATTGGTCTCTCTGAGTAAGATTTTATGTAAGCATGCTTGAACAATGCATACCCGTGTTATGTGATATTGGGGTCTCTACACCCACTGTTCTTATCGATGGGTTTTTCTGTCAAACCTCATGACCCTGGACCAACCTTTGGTCTCTTTCCTAAACCTAGGATCAATGTAATAATCTCCTCATCTAGAGGCCTTCTCTTTCCATTTGATGTTCTGACCATTTTAAGTGCAGGGTTTATAGAAACTAGGGTTTTAAGAAATTCTTCACAAACCAAAATTCTATAAAAATAATCGATAGCATATACCCATTGTAACTCAATTTTTATTTCCATTGAATTGAATATAACCACCAGTTACCTAGAAAATTCCTTCAAATTCACAACTTGATGTTTGAATTACTTAATTGTTTTGCCTTATGTCAAAAAACCCTAATTTTGCAGTAGGAAAACCCTCGTTCACTTCAAAAAAATTTAGCACTTCATTCCTTCACTATGATGAGCTGAAATATTCCTTAACCATCTTGACCAAGTCCTCTTCACAAGCAATCTTAAACCTAAAATATATAATTTTTTATCTAACAATATTTTGAAGTGTATTGTCCCTTAAAGATGAACTTACACCTAGACTCAATATTGATCAAAGTTGGATTATATAAACGCTTGATTACTTTAGCATTTGTGAATGAAGTGAAAATGAGTAGGTAATTTATCTTATCCCTCTTGAATTCGGTAGATATCTATTATCAATCCCATTCACCATTACCCTTTGCATGCTTGAAAGCGTGACCAGTAGTAGAAGTTGGCCAGGTTTGAATGTGGACCGTTGATCCGAAGATTGACAATCATCACATAGATTTTGAATTTTCCTTTGTGAAGTGACAACCTACTTTTGTCGTTATGCAAACTCGTGAAGGTATAATAAGATAAAAATATACCCCAAACCTCGCAAAGGAAGGGCAATCCATGAAGTGTTGCGATGTTGACACTTGTCATCATCTCACAACTTCGCAACAACAAAAGATTGCTCCCACCACGACTCCACAAAGGTCTGAGCATCCATGATAGGAATTAACACATGGTATAATATGTGTCAATATTTCATTGTTTCGAGGAGTACAATGTGTCAGAATGTCAAAGCTCCACAAAGAGAAGGGCCTCCGCAAAATGAATGTGCTTAATTCAACAACTTAAAGTGACTAGGAAAAAGGGGGATCAACCATGGATGAGACAATAGGGCTCACCAGAGTGTAATTAAAAGTTAAAAAATTAGAAAAAAACATTAGCCCATTAAATTTTTTGGACACGTGTCATGTTTCCAAGGTTTCACGAGGCTAGAAAATGACAAAACCAAAGCCTCCACAAACCATAGAGACAATGCAAAATGTCGATACATGTCTAGAGCGCCAAAGGAACACAATACTTTAGGAAGGTAAATAATTACGTTTAATAAATTTATAAGGGACCATTTAATAATTAATAAAAGGCCAACCATTGATATTTGCAAACCTAACGGTTCTATGGTTATTCTGGAGGTTTGCATTCACAAGTCTAGTACTTCAGATATTTGCTTCCGAAATGCAACTACAGTCGCCCATCAGACATTCATCGAATGATTATATTAATTTTTTGAGTATATTAATGATATTAACTTATTGAATAATATAACTCATAGTTACTAGTCATTAATTTGCACTGACATCTGGCTTTAGACATAGTACTTCTCTCAGTGTCTCACTTCTAATAAGAACTTATAATATGTTGACACGTGTCTCCATTTTGGAAAATTTATGAATGAATTTGGGTGTGTGAAAAATTTGTCCCAGAATAGAACAATATATAGCATTTGATATTTTTGCCACCTATTCTATGATTTTTTATTGGCATACCAGTTTAATTCACTAATGAATTTTTTTATTGGTTTGAAACTAGGTTTAATTGACCAATGAATTTTTTTATTGGTTTCAAAATAGGTTTAATTCACCAATGAAAATATTGTTTTGGTTTGAAAAACAAGTTTTAATCGGCAACACAAATATTTTTTTGGGTTTGAAAACAAGTTTTAATCACCAACAAAAATATTTTTTGGTTTCAAAAGAAGTTTAATTTTCCAATAAAAATATTTTATTGGTTTGAAAACAAGTTTTAATCGGTAATGGAAGTATTTTATTGGTTTCAAAAATCATATAATTTTCCAAGATTTTCCATATAATTCTAGCGATTACAAAAGATTTGCCTCTTGAATTTATTATTTTTTTCCAAAAAAAGAAAAATTTCGTAAATAAAATTAATATTTTTTTGGGAAGTATACAAGATTCACCATGTTTTTACACCTTTTCTAGGGGGTTCTTAATATTATCCCTATTCAAGGTTCATCACTCTAAAGATAGTACACGAATGTTGTTCCTTCAATTAATCTATTCTCAATGAGGATTCTCTCCCATGTTTAATGAAAGTGTAGGTTATTCTAATCGAGCTTTCATTGGGGAACACTTTATAGTTATGAGTTTCTCCAAAAGAGATAAAGACAATATGTATTCCTTGAAATGATCACAAGAAGAGAAACGTAAAGGTGTCTTAATTAATAATGCTTCTAAGGGTAATCATTCAAAACCATTCCAAAACCCTTCATTTGAAAGAGGTCATAAAGAGTTTAAGTGTGATGCTTACTTTCATAACATGAAGTGTATAAGGTTCACCATATCCCAAATATGCTCTACCAAAAAGGTGGAATCACTTATTTTGAAGAGGACTCATGGAAACAATTGATACTTGTCCTAGTTTTTTTATCTAAAAATGTTGTCGACATTCCAAGCAATGAATTTCTAAACAATCAACATAGGTAAATAATTTTATGTTACTTCTCTATATATAAGGAAATTCGTTAGGAATAAACCCTTCTTGAAATTAGTCACATTTGTGATCCAGTTTAAATTATTCCCATAAAATAGACACAATTATGTGAGTTACTTAGAAGAGTTAGAGTCACCAAGTGTATCATGAAATGCTTCAAGAAGAAAAATCCTTTAGGCTTCACCAAGGTCTTGAAGGATGATCTTGCATGGTCTATATAAATGTGTCACAAAAGGCAAATGAAATACGCATGGGAAGACCAAGTCGAGTTCCACCCAACATGCCAAAAGCCTATTGTTGCTTTGAATCAACATAAAGGTAGTTCTCACATAGTGGAAGCATTGAATTCATTATCTTAAACAAGCACAAAGTTTCAACTTCTTGGGTGTACAAAATGATCCACAACATTACTCACCAAACCAAATGAAGAATATGTGTCCATAGATTTTTTAGCTCAAAGAATGAAAAATAATATGGAAACCCATGTGTTTACAGTTTTCAAAAAATACACAAGAATCTCTGGAGAACATTAGCCTCCTTTTTTCATTTCTACTTCTAATTTACTTGTAAAACTATGAGCTAGACTAATGTTAATCTTCTTTTATTTTACTAAGAAGGAAAAAGGGTTAGAATGTTGGAGTAGTTAGGACATCACTTGATAATTAATTATTAAGTCCCTTATTAATTTATTCACTTAAGCTAAAATTAGGAGTTTTTTTTATTAATTAGATTGGGCTAAATATAGGTCAAGTTGTCTCATTGCATGAGATTAAGACACTTGTCACAATCTAATCAAATCCTCATCTAGGGTTTGTTTTAAAAAAAAAGGATTATCATTCATTGCAATCATTCATTTAGGTATTCATTGTTCTATATAGAAGGCATATCAAATGCTTTTGTGGATCCATATTTTCTCTCTTGGTTGCATAGAAAATTAGTTGTTATGACCTTTTGTTTGTGATAAGCATTTTGGTTGCAAGTGATTTTTTGGAGTTGTGGGGTTCACTATCAACTCCAACATGGTATTAGAGCACTATATATATTACTTCATGTCCAAATTTTGAGGGATTCGATCTTGAGAGAAAATTGGCTCATCCTAGAGAAAAACGACCATCACTGTTGAGTCTAGAACAACTGAAAACCTAAGGATTGCTTGTTGTTTCATCTAATTTGATAAAGTTGAAAAAAATAGATTTGCACAGATCTTGAGGCAAAATATGTTTGGTTGTACGACCACTTGTTAGACCTATGCAAGCCTCCTCTAACATAAGAACAGGTTCTGCAAATTCAAGTTTTCTAAACTTTTAATTTCCTACAAAAAAATCATTAGATTTCTCAAAAAATCAAAACAAAACTCAAGGCTTTTTAAAGCCTGCACAGGTCACAAGTTGTGGGGTTAGCTTGGCGGCACCCACAACCACCGATGCCTCCTCCATCATCATCCAACGAATTCAAAAGCCATCGGTGGCATACATTTTCCAGTAGCAAAATAAACTCGGTGGCTCATTCGGATATTCTGATGCTCGCTGAAAAAATTGACATTTTTGATTATTCAAGCATTTGCACAAAAAATGGTGGCGATAGGACCAGAGGCATATTTTGAGAATCAAGAATATTCTTTTGCATATTTTGACATGTACAACAAAATATTCAATCAGAATCTCACATCTCAAGTGTTATATTTTTTTGCAAGTTAATAGAATATTCCAAGCATATTCACTAACGTCAATAGTACAAACAATTGTACGAACAACTCCAAGCCCCACTCTTAGCCTTCTTTTTTCCTAACAAAGCATTTTTTTCTTTTAGCATAATTTGAGCATATGGTGTTGAAATCAACAAAATGACATATCATCGAAAAGTTGGTTCCAAGCACTTTTCAGTGGTGTAGGTTTCATCATCAGATTTTTCTCTTGGTTTATTTTATACTCAATTAAAGTCAGATCTTCATTTTGTGCTTCTAAGCTCATAACTTTTTGCCTGTATCTCTGATTTTTGTGATTCCAGTAACATTGGAAAGGTATTTAGGAGCTCTTTAGATCTATTCATGCACTTTTCCAAAATTTGTCCCAAGTACATTTTATTCATTTTTTTGCGATTTCACATTTTTGTCAATTACTTGGACGTTTGTGTGAAATGACTTCATTTGATCTGATTTACATGTACTGAGGTTATTAGTCTTTGATTTTACCATTTGAGGAAATATCACAGTTTTTTTTGTTCATCCTAGCAAAGGATAACTATGAGCTTGGCGAAATGGCATCTTGGCACATCTTAGGTGGCTTGATATTTTACCTTATTTATATGGACCACTAGACACACCAGGGAGTTATTCAACATGGGGTATTATCAATGATCATATTATAGGGGTAATATGTTCTAGGGTTGATCTTGATAGTATGTGTGTTGTATCAAACATTGATTGTCCCCACACACTTTGGAATCGACTTTGAGAGATCCATGGAGACCCTCATATCTCTCCATACCTAGAGGATCTTGCTGTAGATTGTCTCATCCCTCTTGCAGATGCGGATTTCATACCCTTTGATGGTAATACTTTAGAGAAACTTGAGTATAACACAGGTCTTGCATGTTCTGATGGTTTAGAGACTTGTCTTCATGTTCCCACTTTTCATATCGAGACTCCGTCTTCATCTTTTGTTGTTCTTGATCAACTTGGCATCGCCACATCTTTGGCCCCTATTCGTTCAATGTAGTAGGAAATCAATCTTCTTCCAAACATAACTACTTGGGATTCATATCTTGCAAACATATCACCCTTTTTTGTAGTCTCAGATTATAGATTTGGAGGATTACTTTGAGAAAATTCATCTCCTCTTTGTTGACAACCACATCATCATTGTTGGCCCACCATTTTCATCACCTTTACAGTTTGTTCTACATCAATCTCCATTAGTTTCTGCATTGACATCATTTCTTTCTGACATGTGGACACTTGAGCACTTTTCAGAGGCACACATCATTTGGATTTGAATTGCTAATTTACACATCTTTTTGGTTGGCTTCTCCAATCACCAATGGATTTGTTTCTTCCGAAGGGGAGAAATGTTGTTTGTAGGAGTGGATCGTATTTTATCTTCAAGTGTTAATCATTGGAATAGGAGCTCTTTCTTTATGGGGGCATTCATATCCTCATTTTATCTCTCCTATCAAGGGACATCTATTGTACTTGTGTGACAAAAGAAGTCCTTGGGGGGTTACATTGAGTCCTATACTTCTTTCACTAGTGTAGTCATTTCATTTTCTCTCTTTTGGAGAGGAGTTTTTTCCATGTGGTTGTCTCCTTTTCTCTGGTTATGAGAGATTTCATTTGTTTGTACATAGGTGGGTACCTAATCAGGCCTTGTAGCTGAGACCCATCCATGTATCCATCATTGCATTCTTCATCAGGGTTTTCAACTTCTCCCTAAGTTGATCCTAAGGGGGGGTGTTGGAGTAATTAGGACATCAATTGATAATTAATTAATTATTAAGTCCCTTATTACTTTATTCACTTAAGCTAAACTTAGAAGTATTTTTTTTATTAATTAGATTGGGCTAAATAGAGGTCAAGTTGTCTCATTGCATGAGATTAAGAAACTTGTCACAATGTAATCAAATCCTCATCTAAGGTTTTCTTTTTTTCTTTTATAAGGATTATCGTTCATTGTAACCATTCATATAGGTCATTATTGTATATAGAAGGAATATCAAATGCTTTTATGGATCCATATTTTCTTTCTTGGTTGCATAATAAATCAATTGTTATGATCTCTCGTTTGTGATAGGTATTTTGGTTGTAGGTGATTTTTGGGAGTTGTGGGGTTCACTATCAGCTCCAACATAGATAATGCGAGAAAATAACATGGGACGGGAGTTAGAGAAACAAACAATAAAGAGGCAACGTGCCAAAGACTATCAATCAATTAATTCCCCTTGCAATATCAAACCTATCTATTAATCCTAAACATAATGGCTATGATCAAAATTGACTCAACTTCCAATGTTTAGAACTCTTAACTATTAAAATAATATTGTTATATTTAGTTTAATGGTCAAATAAGATATTACAATAGACTTTGGGTATATTATTTTATTCTTTTAGTTACACTTCAAGTTAAAGCTTTCAATTAGTTTTTTAGCTTTCAGCTACTTTCAGTAAAGCCTTCAATTAGCTTTTATTAGTATATTGATATCTTCGCTATTATTAACTCATTGTAGTTCTATATAAGAATGTGTTTGCTTCTTATTTAATCATTTAATTATCTTGGCAATAATTCTCTGTGTTCATAATTTTTTTATGGTATTAGAGATCGGGTTTCAGGATTAGTTAGTGCATGAATTCTATGGATGGTGAAGTGACGAATTCAACACAAGACACATGAAATCATGCCAAGGGTGATTGTATGAATTTCGTACAATTATTTTTTGACAATTTTTTTTCTTACAAAATTTTTGTGGTTATTACTTGTGCATATTTTTTGACAAATTTTTCTGAAATAGGACGTTGTTTTTTTTTGAAAAGATGTAACATTTATGGCATAGTTTTTTCTGCAACCCTTATTTTTTGGGCGATTTTCTGCAAAATTGCAATGGCCAGGTTAGTTTTCTAAGCGCCTAGGGTTTTATTGTACAAAAACTAGGGTTTTAGAGTTTTTTAAAAATGGCTAGGGTTTTGCACATTTTTTGTGATTTTAGACCTACGACTAGGGTTTTTAGACATTTCTTGTGATGGCTAGAGTTTACTAGCTAGGTTTTCTTGCATTAAAAAATTCAACACCTAGGGTTTCAAAAAAATTGCAAGTTGTTTGATAAAAAATCATGACCTAAGGTTTTGCAGCAATGTGAAGAATTATATTTACATATTTTTTCTATTATTTTGGACAAAAATTATAGTTTTTTGCCTTTTTTTATGTAAACTAGGGTTTTGATTTTCTTTTTTAGACCTAGGGTTTCATCATTTTTTGTGACTATATTACAGGAGTGATGACTTCATTACCCAACATCATGTTGGAAGGCAGTCAGAGGTTCAATGATGAAAATTACAACACCTAGAAACAACAGATGCTTACCATCTTCAAATATAGATGTATTGATCAGATTGTCCTTGGTACAAAACACGTCCCACAGTTGTGGAAAAGGACCAAGACAAATTTGATGGAAGTAATCGAGTGGCGATTATTCTTCTCAAGTTATCTATCATTGATGAGATGCTTCCAGAGGTTCCTTCAAGGAAGACCTCAGTTGAGATTTGGAAGCACCTGCGAGATCTGCATGAGACGTCAAACAAGGGCGGGACTTTCTACTTGAAGAATATGTTATTCTTTATCATGATGGATGAGATGTCTTTGCAGGATCAATTGATGAAGATCAAAGGCATTCAAAATCAACTAGAAGCAATAGGTCACAAGATGGAAGAAGACATTGTGGTTATCACACCGAAGAGTTTACCACACTCATATGAGCACTTTATTAGGACTCTTAATATCACTTCTACAATAGTTGAATTGAAGTTCGATGACTTGTAAAACAAACTCTTGTAGTAGGATAGATGGAAGAAATAGTTTGGTAGCAGTATGATACACCCACAGTTGAACAAGCCTTCACATTCAAGGACAAGGGCACGTGAAAGTGGCATCAAAAGAAATGTCAAGGGATTTCTGATGGTTCTTCACAAAATCTAAAGACTATGGCTTGCCACTATTGTGGAAAACTTAGTCACATGAAGAAACACAACAAAAAGAGGTTTGTTGATCAGAAATCCAACTGGGGAGGGTCTCAACCAAAGGCCCATGTTGTAGAACATTCTGAGCAAAAGGTGTTTGCCTTCTTTTCATTTATGGCCAAACGACTAGCAGATCATGCCAAGTCCTCAACTTGGTACATTGATTTTGGAGCATCTAGACATTTCACTCACATGAAGGATTGGTTCACTGACTATATGACTTGTTCAGATTTAGTGATCTTTAGTGGTGGTGAGGAGTATACAATAGTTGGTAAAGGTAATGTCTAATTCACATTTGGAGGAAAAAATCTTCTTTTCCTCAATGTATACTATGTACAAGAATGGAGCTCAATTTTCTCTCAGTGGATTAGATTATGCACAATTGTCCTAAGTTGGACATCATCTTCAACACACACAAGTGTTGCATGGTTGTAAAGGAGTCCACATAGACTATAGAAGTTGGCATTGAAGACCATGGTTTGTATTGGCTAGTTGAAACTAGAGAGGTTCAGGAGCATGCATTGGCAACCAAGAGTTCATTTGCAATCAATACTCTGTGACATCAACGTTATGGTCATCTCAACCTATCCTCTCTCTTAACTGGCTCGAGAGAATATGGTGGATGGTTTACCTGACATCTAGCAAAAAATTCAAGGTGTTTATGGAGTATGTCAAGCAAGGAAGCAACATAGATGTTTGTTCTTAGAATGACAAGCTTGGAGAGCTCACATAGTCCTTCAATTGGTTAATACAAATGTATGTGTATCAATGAATACCTCATCAATCACGAGTGCCAAGTATTTTCTATTATTTGTTGATGATTTCAGTAGGAAAATATGGGTGTTTTTCCTAAAAGAAAAATTAGAGGTGTTTACACAATTTCAAAAGTTCAAATTATTAGTGGAAAAAAACTCTATTTGTTCTTTGATCACTCTTAGGTCTGATAATGAGGGCGAATTTTGATCACATGAATTCAAGGACTTTTGTGCTAAACACAATATTAAAAGACAATATGCCACACCTTACACTACACAACAAAATGGAGTTGTTGAGAGAGAGAATCAAACTATTACATAGACGGCTCGATGCAAGACGGAGAATAGGAATGTTCCCAAGAGGTTTTGGGTTGAGGGAGTTTGTATTATTGTTTATCTTCTCAACAGGTCTCTGACACAAGAAGTGAAGGAGAAGACCCTAGAGGAAGCATGTTCTGGGAGGAAACCAAAGGTGAGGCACTTGAAGATTTTTGGTTCTACAACATATGTTTGGATTCCAGATGCTAAGAGAACCAATTGGACTCCAAGATCCAGAATTTAATGCTCGCAAGGTACAATGATAATCATAAAGGCTATCAATTGATTGATGTGCACATTGTTTGCTTGACATTTAGTAGGGACGTGGTGATTGATGAAGAAGTTGGGCCTTTCCAAGTCTCTTCTAATATTTAGAGTATTGTGGATTAGCCTTTGAAGGATAAGGACTTAGATGTTCATCTTCCATTAGTTACACTTGAAGGGGGAGACTTTGATGATTTTGAACATGTGGAATCCCACAAGCACATACCACCAGCAATACCATACGATCTTTAGGAGAACCTATAAAGCATCCAGATAATATACTAGCAGATTGTCCACAACATGATGTTCATGTTGATTTGGATAGACAAGGTCCAACTATGAGACCTAAGTGGTGGAAAAAACTCATTGGTGATGTTTAGGATGCTGAACTACTTGAGGGTCGATCATCCAGAAGCAAGAGCATACATAACATTATTAATTTTGCTCTTATGACTAACTTTTAGGGTGTTTACGAACCACATGGCTTTGCAGAAGTGACATGGAAACCTGAATGGAAAAAGGCCATGGATACAAAACATCAAAGTCTTATGAAAAATAAGACTTGGGTCCTTTCAGATCTTCCTCTAGGGAAGAAACCCATTGGCTGCAAATGGGTGTACAAATTCAAGGACAAAGTTGATGGTACACTTGACAAGTACAAAGAACAATTGGTGGTTAAAGGGTTCTCATAGAGAGTAGGTATTGATTATGAGGAGACCTTTGCTCCCACAACAAAGATGAACACCATTTAGCTAGTTCTAGTCATGGCAACACAGTTTGGTTGGAAAGCCAATCACATGGATGTCAAGAGTGCCTTCATCAATGGTGACTTAGAGGAAGAAATGCACATGACATAGCCTCAGGGTTTTCAGGTTACAAGAAAGAAGCATCAGTTTTGTAGACTGACAAAAACCCTTTATGGCTTGAAGCAAGCACCTAGGCATGGTACATCAAGATTGACAGGTATTTGGGGCAACAAGGATTCCAGTGTAGTCCTTTAGATCTAAATCTATATGTCAAGGGAATAGGCAATAACACCATCTTTCTTGTCATATATGTTGATGATATCAATATTATAGGTAGTGAGGAGCATTTGCTTGAACAAATCAAATGTAATTTGTCACACTTTTGACATGACAGACTAGGCCTCCTACATTATTGCCTAGGTGTAGAGTTTTCGCCAATAGGTGGTGGTATTTTTATTTCACAGTCTAACTATGCCACGAGTTTGCTAGACAAGTTCAGAATGACATTGCAAAATCGCATCTACACCCATGGAGAAAGGGTCGAAGCTTTCAACCAACACAAACTCAAAGGCAATTGATGAGTCAACTTTTAGGCAACTAGTGGGCAACCTTATCTATCTTACAACCACTAGACCTAATTTGAGTTTTGTTGTGAGTTACATCTCCCATTTTATGATAGCCCCAATGGTAGAACATTGGGTTGCAACGAAGCGAGAACTAAGATATGTGAAAGGGACACTTGACTTTGTCATTCAATATAGCAAAGTCAAAGATCCTAGGTTGGTTGGGTTCACAAATTCATATTGGGCAGGTTCAGTTGATGGCAAGAAGTCCACTTCAGGGTATGTTTTCAATCTTGGCACAAGCGTAGTCACATGGACCAGTAAGAAGCAACAAGTAGTAGCTCTTTCCTCGACTGAGGTAGAATATCAAAGAACCGTCAAAGCATCATGTGAGGCAGTATGGCTTTGGAGGATGCTTTCAGACATGCAAATGTCTCAAGTAGGGCCTTCATCCTTGTTTTGTGACAATCAAGGGGTGCTAAAGCTTGCTAAGAATCTAGTCTTCCACAAACATACCAAACATGTAGAACTTCATTGTCATTTCATACGGAAACCTGTAGAAGATGGATCAATAATGTTGTAGTATTGTCTCATTGATGACTAGACTGTGGACATTCTAACCAAGTCTTTGAATCCTGACAAGTTTGTAAATTTTCAAGATAAGCTTGGTGTAGTTAATAGATTGACCATTAAGGGAGAGTATTAAAATAATATCGTTATATTTAGTTTAATGGTCAAATAAGATATTAAAATAGACTTTAGGCATATTCTTTTAGTTACAATTTAAGCTCAAGATTTTAGTTAGTTTTTTAGCTTTAAGTTACTTTCAATTAAGCCTTTAGTTAGCTTTTATTAGTCTATTGATATCTTCGCTATTATTAGCTCATTGTAGTTCTATATAAGAATGTGTTTGCTTCTTATTTAATCAATCAATTATCTTGGCAATAATTATGTTTCGTAATTATTTTATTAACATGCATCAACGAGGCTTGTAATTTTGAAATGAACATGAGCTAAACACTTTTGCATAAAACCCATAAGCAATCAACCATAACATATAAAATATCAAGGTGAAGTGCACTCTCGGAGTTGAGATTTTGAGGAACATAAACAAAAGCACTTCTCTTCATCAAAGATTCAAAAGATAATTATATGAGGTTTATACCCATATTTATACATACAATGGAGATCTAGATCATTATCATGGACATGATCAAAGATAAGAAGGAATACAATACAAAGAGATGAATAAGGGACATGCATTGATAGTGTGAGACATCTAATAGATGATCCTAGAAGTGCGATCTATGACCAAGGGGGTGCACACACAAATAGTTAGGGGATGCCACCTTCATTTTGCTCCATGACAGTAGTTATGACTCCTAGGTGATGGTGTCAACAAGGATCACACAAAGGGAGCTCATCAAGCTTGTGGGATTTGACTAATTGGTCACTTTAAGGCATCCAAAAGGGATCTTGAGGAATCTACAAGAATACCCAAACTATAATAAGGATGCTATTAAGCTTGAATTTGGGTCCTTAACATGCTTTGGGACCACAAGAGATGCCATATCAACAATTCAAAGAGCAAGGAAAGCAAAAGACGAACTTGATTCTAGTGTTCGAGAAAAGGAAAAGTATTGGCATTAGCAAACGATTAGACAACTTCCACTAATTAAGAGATGGATCAAGCAATCAAAAATGAGGAGGGTCTAGGACTATTATTACTTATGTTGGCAGAAAAGAATTGTGTTGTCAAAGATGAACAACTAGTGAAAGTGGGTTGTACCGAGAAAGTAGGTTGCCCAAAGATTGTCTACCAACAAATAAGCATTCACACAAGACATCTCCACCTAAAAAGAGAAACTACCAACAAATAAGAGGGTAGTCCCAAGAAAGAGGAAGGAAAAGATAGGCCATCCAAATAAGATATAAAGCAAAAAAAAAGGATAATTCCACAACTATTTTCACTAGTTCTTATTTTCAAGAGGACTATTTTAAAATGATCTAGTTGGTCTATTCATAGGCATTATATTTCGATATTTTTGTTCCCCACAATGTATTCTACGAAAATTTTGTATTTTGGGCTAGCATGGATTGCAATCAATCCTATTTTTAGGATAACTTCAATATGCTTTTTATTAATCTTCATATAAAAACATTGTAATAAGTCCTTTCGACACTTAGATTTTCTAATGGTATTTTTATAAATACTTGTTGCTGAGACTATTATTTAAGTTTTCCATGTGATCTTAATGTGTGTTAAGTAATCCTTATTGTTTTTTATTGAAAATTCAAGAATTGTCTTATGAATTTCAATGAAATGTCATTGTTGTAGCTTTGCATGCAATTCCTTCAAATTGATGAGCTGAATTTGGTATGTTGAATCCAATTCCAAGTTTTGTGTTCCATTTATGCTTTCTAGTCTGTACTATTAGATAGTGTAAATGTTTGTTTGTTGTTGTAGGCAACAGTTTTAAGAATTAGTGTATTGCAATGAGCGAGAAGCGAAAGCAAAAGAAGTAGGGTGGGAAGAGAAACAATGGAAGGAAGGTTTCAAACTCTTCTGTAGATGGCGAGGACAAAGGAGGTGGGACAAATGACGACAGGCCTGCTGCTAATGTTGGTGTTGTGTTTTCTGCTCCTTTTCCTACTATTTCATGGGGGTCTAGATTGGAGGGCTCCCCTGCTGAAAGTGTGAAAGTCTCCCCTGACTCCTCGATTGATGAACTGTGGGCTCAAGATTGGGATGAGGATGATTTCCTATACTCTGATTTTGAATATACTGTTGATGGTTCTTTCGTTGTTGCTTCCAGTTGTCCTGAGGATGGGCTCTGTGAAGGGTTGGTTGAGGAGGATGAGCTTCTTCTTGATATCCTTCTGGAGGCCCGTCTAAAGACTTAGGGGAATTTGGTTGGAAGTTTTGTTGAGAAAACTAGAGGCAACGCTCTGTTTTCTAGTCTTAAAAAGGGATTCCTTCTCCTTGTTGTTGCTAAGGAGGGTGCTCCTTCCTCCTTTGAAGTCCTTGTTGTTTCCCCTTTGCCCCCCATAGTTGTTGAGCTTCCCATTGATGGGTTGGACTGTAGGGATGAGGGTTTGAATACTACTCAAACTATTCTTCCTTCCTCCCTCGTGGCTGCTTCAGAGGTGCTTCATGCTCTGGAGGGTGGGGAAGGGTCTGACCATTGCGAGGTTTCTGTTGGGAGCCCCATTGTTGATAAGGAGGATGGACATGCTAAGTTCGATGTTCGTGACTCTATCTTTCTTTAGACTTTGGATTGGTTTAAGAGCTCCTTGGTTGGGAGATTTTGTGGCCTTCGTCCCAACATTGATGCTGTTAGAAGATGGGTTTGTAGAATCTGGAAGTTCTGCGATCAAGTCAAGATAACTGCCATGATAAATGGTTTCTTCTTTCTCTTTTCCTTTCCTTGTGAAGAAATTCTCTAAGGCCCTTCTTGATGGCCCTTGGTTTTTTGGTCAAAACGACCTTTGCCTTCAAAGGTGGTCTCCTAGTTTCAACCCTATGATGGACACTCTTAAGTTTCCTATTTGGGTGGGTTTGCCAGGTCTGCTTTTGAAGTTTTGGCATGAAAAGATTTTTATGTGTATTACAAATTATTTTGGGAATTTCTATTCTACGGATAAGATCACGAAATTGATGAAGCGATTATTGTCTGCTAGGTTTTGTGTGTTAGTGGAGAATAACCTTATTCTCCCTACTCAGATAACCTTATCTTCAAGATTTGGTAAGTGGTTGCAGCAGATTGTATATGAAAATTCTCCCATTATTTGCCATTGTTGTGGTAGAGTATTTCATGCCTCCTTTACCTGCCTAAGGAAAAAGAAACAACACTTTGTTTGGAAGGAAAAAGAGAAGATGTCTACTGTTACTGAAGATCACACCATTCAAAATCTTGAGGTTGAAGATTCTAATGACCCCTTTGTTGATACTCCTGGTTTGGTTGGTCCTATGAATGGCCCTGTTTCTTCTCCTTGCAATAAAAAGATGAAAAGATTTGTGGAGATGAATCCTTGTACAATGGTTCAGCAAAAATATTTGCAACATTTTCTTAAACCACCTTGAGCAAGGTGTGTAATGCTTTGCTCCATTTTGATGGAGCTATAGTGGGTCCATTTGGTTGCTGTTTTGTGTTGTCTTGTTGTTCTCTGCTGGTTTTTGCTGTTTTGCTGAGCTGAACGTTCTATCTTTCGATTTGTAAAAGGTTTCAGGGCCCTTTCAAAACCCTGCTTATCTAATCAAAAACAGTTTTCAGAATTTAATACTTTAGAGTAAAAGTGTTGACACTTGCCATCTAACTAAAATACAAGTGGTTACTTAAGTTATTTTGTATTGCATGCTACAGGCCAATTGTTTAGAGTTATAAAGTTTAGTTTATGTTAAAAGGGTGCTTCCCTTTCAAATTTGAAGAAAGGTTTTACCTTAAAAATTTTGATTTGTGTTGTCCTATAAGGGACAAATTAAAATGCTAACATAACCTTGCCACTTGCAAAGTTTCAAAGCAATTCCTTGTGCACAAAAAAACTATCATGTCTTCTCTTACCTCTCCAAAAGAAGCCAACGATTGGTGATATAGTGTCCCCATGGAGACACATCCCTAGGGTTCCAAGTGATGTTCCAACATCCCAAGAACTTGGCAACTTGCAAGGGGTATCCTTCTTTTTTCAGAACTGATCAACTTACTCCATTTGGTGCATGAAAATAGAAAAATGTAAATTCTAAAGAAATATATGTCAAAAATCCCTACAAAAGTAAAAGGTAAAGGATTATGATTGCAAGTTCAATAAATTGCATTTACTTTCCAATATTTTAGTTGCATTTACATTATTTAAATTATTGTCCTTTCTTCATCCCAGAAAATATTATGCAATCCACAAAACTGTGCCCCCATATTCCCGTCTGAAAAACTCAGAATCACTAATGATATAGCAATATGAGATACCCAAATCAGGGCACAAGGACTCCATGCAAATTGACTTCCATTTATCCTATATGCTTGTTTGCAATGCTCTTGATCTCTTGAACAACATGCACTTTGTCAGCAGACATGTTGCTCTACACCTTATCATTACAATGACAAATGAATAATAGGAACGAGAAGACAATGACAATAGAATTCATCCATTGTCTAGAAGCCGGTAAGGGAAATTCATAGGTTGAATATTGTTTTACCTTGTATTTCACTCAAAACAATTTATTGCGTCAGCAATTATTATTATTATATATATATAGGTGTTATAGATAGTATCTCATTCAAACCCCGTTTTTTGTCTACAAATTGATCTTGTTTCAGGAGTAATATTTTATAGAAAAAAGTTATCAATTGCCCTCAATAACAATAGAACAATCTTTCAGTGTTTGCTCTGAAAGCTGTTGCCACAACAAAGCTACACTTTCCTGTTTCACATCAAGCACATTACAAATTTTACTTCCACAAAGTTTCTATTTCAAATGCCAGGTAAAAACATATCCTAATCTACAGCAAATAATTTCTACAATTATGACTCCGAGAACGGCCACACATTTTGGAATTCAAATAGAGCTTATATATAATTGTATGCTTCAACTGTCAATTCAGCTCATATTTGGTGTTTCACGAACTGCCCAACCCTTAAGGTAGAAGATTTACAGTGCTTATGCTACATTCTTTACAATAAAATTTCAAAAACAATTGCTGTCAGAAAAAGGAAAGGAAGTGTACATCACATTGATGCAAGACTGCAAACATGTCAAACATTTTGCGTGTAAACAATGAACGACAGTCCTTTTCTGAAGAGGAAAATGTATACTTTATTAATACTATTACATAGCATAAATACTCATCCAGGCATGGCATAAAGAATGAGTAAGAGAATTGGCTTTCACTAGGCGAGGCTCACTACTACGCTTCTAAAATAAATGTAAGAAGCAAACTCAAGGCAGACTTTCTTAAAGGAAAACATCATGTAAAGGAAAAAGAATTGCCTGAAGGAATTTTAGGAAAAGAATGATGGCATGTTTGTTGCCATTCAATAAGACCTTGGCACTTGCAGATAATCTTCTGAGAAATTCTAACCTTCAAAATGTAGAAGAGATAAGGTGCCAGTAAAAAAGGAACTTATGCAAGGAATTTCTTGCCAATTGGTATGTTAGACCACAGGAACCGTCTGCACTACACTACCTGACAAGAGCAACCTGTAGAATCTTCTCTTTCAGCTCTGCCACTGGTACATACATTATAAGCTCACTGTTGAAACGGTTGGCACTGCTTTCTTGAGCTTTATCCTTTAAGATGTGAGGATCTTCTTTAGTACATATTGCTTCCAAAATATTTCTGAGGTTTTCAAGTTTCACCTCAATCTTTCCCATTTTTTCCATCTCTGTCAAGTATGGATTGCTAGCATCATCTGGCTTTCTGATTTGTGTAATGGGATCAATTTCTAACATGCCTTCTTTGTTATTTTCAGAAATGTAAGGAGTATATAGTTTTGAACTTTTCATCTTTTTCTTTTTCAAAGCCATGTAACGAGCATTTTTAAACCACATATGCACCTGCAGAAAATAAGCAATGGTGGAAATATGAAGGGGCGTTGCATGAAGAGACTGAAATAGCCCTTTTTAAACAACAAATATTTCTGGCTTCTACTAATATGAGCAGTAGACATACTAAAATTCTACTTACTGACCTGCCGATAAGGGATATCAAACTGCTTTGATAATGCCAATTTGGAGGACATTGCAGGCAACTCATTCTCAGCAAATACTTGACGAAACCTCTATTACATGTATCAATGTAATTATCAACAATCCCACATTGACCATATAAATACCAAATATTAGATAAGTCATTGTATTAGC
The DNA here is from genome assembly GCA_007115665.2 of Sequoiadendron giganteum. Classification (NCBI taxonomy): domain Eukaryota; kingdom Viridiplantae; phylum Streptophyta; class Pinopsida; order Cupressales; family Cupressaceae; genus Sequoiadendron; species Sequoiadendron giganteum. The sequence goes on along the minus strand of CM021104.1, from coordinate 418,216,646 downwards.
AAATAAATAATATTCATTTGTGCATTCAGAATCAATGTGTACAGAAAATACCTATTACATTACCATCACATAAAAAATACTATTAACATAAATTCTAAAACTGAAAGGAATAGAAAGATAATTACTACCGCAACTGCGTTAGCAGGCAGTCTGCTCATAGATCTTTTGCCATCAGTCTTTACAGGCATTCCCAAGGGGGTCTTCATATCTTTTCTCCTATGCTTCCTTTTCATATTTCTGGAACCAATGTCTGCTCCAATAGAAGGCAAAAGGCATGCAGGCTCTCTTTTCTTCTCTTTCCAAAGATTTTTCCTTGGCCCCAGATCACCTTGTCCTGAATGCTTAGTTTCATCAAGCTTATCTCTTGTGAGTATTTCCTACAGCCAAAACACAATGCCAACATTACTGTTTGTCAGAAATGTACTACAAATATTTATGGCATTGTTTTACTCAATTTATAGAGATGGCCGTTAATATTCATAGAACTTATAGAACCTTTAAGTTGCAACAAATTAAACCCTAAAGCGGCAGATTTGAAAATAGACTGTTAGACTTATAAGTTATATATATTCTATATCATTACTAATATTCACAAAGTTATTTGAAAAACTGTAGGTGACTAACGAGGAAAAGTTAAGCTTGCCCTGCTGAAAATTCCAATTATATTATGAAACAACTATTCCTCAGTTGTCTTAGGTTGACAGAAGCCAAAATTTCAACCATCAAGGATATGCCTTGAGTATATGTTACCAAGAGAGAAATGTGGAATGATAATAACACCAACATAGATCAAATTCACTCATATGCTAATGCTCCACAATGCAAAGATACTAATCAAATAAAATGTAACCTATTACAGGACTTTTCCACCTAGAATTTCAAAAAAATATTTCAAAGCATGTATCTTATTCTCTGTCTGTTGGATTGTTAGTAGCCATGATCATAATATGGTAATGTACATGAGAGACTTATCCAAGTATTTGTCAAGGCATCAGCACAAATATCTACAAATACAAAAACTGGAAGTACGTGGTTACGGTGATAGTGATTTGAGGTTATAGCATGCACTCTTTTGCTAATCGCAACAGATCGTTAAACATATATACTAAAGCAGCTAAAACATCGCATACAGCCTGCTATAAACACCAGTACTTAGTGATAACTATTATTTGGTTCAACCTTTACAGTGTAACAACAAAAAATTGTTTCTATTTTTAATTATATAGTATGCTTTTCAAAAGTATGGTAGATATATTTGACAATGTTCACAAATTATATGTATGTTCAACTGCTTGAAAATCAAAAACTATTATTTCTGGTTTTGTGACTAGACCATAGATTGATTGTATGATATAATAAGTCCATAATTTTAATGAATGGGTGTCTATGTTAATCTCTCGATTTACTGTCACCTTCCTTACTTCGAGACAACAATGCTTATCTCAATGGAATAACAAAAACATGATTACAAGAAGCATAATTATGCAGTCACAATGATAACAAGCTTCAATTCTAGTCATACAAATATTACAATATGTGACACACATAAGAAGCACGAAGAATATGCTCTGCTTTGCTAAATTCTGAATTGAACTCTTGATGAAAATCATTTATTTTTCTGTCTTTTATATTGTCAGGATAAGTTGCTTGACTGTTGCAACATTTTGCCAGTTCACTTGGTTAGTTTGTGAATTAACCAAACATTTACACAAACTTTTCCTACTCTAATTCCAAGTCAATATAACACTATGGCTCCTATTGAATATTGTGGGGCCAACAAACAACTTAATTTATTTTTGTCTTGAGTACATTGTTCAAGTTTCTATATCGCGCAATAATAAAGCCAGTCCCCAGAAGATGTTATGTCATGAAGAACATGTTTAAGTTAGAAGCCAGTGGCATGGTAACAAATGAGTGGATGCTTGAAATTATAAACGCAGAAAATAGAACCACTGGGTTCAAAATGGAACCATAAACCTGAAAGGCATGACACCATTTGGCTCTTCAACATCTGTCAAACACCTTGAGAAACATCATTTAAGACGTAGGAGCTACCATACTGTTCATTTAAGACTTAGGGACTACCATACTGTTGGTTTTGCAGTTACAGAAAATGAAGAAAATAGTAATTTCTTTTTGGGTGAGCAAACTGTATACCATTTTTGCAATTTCATGCAGATGTATAGATCTATTAGCCTACAGGCAGTGTTGCATCCAAATTAATATAGTATTTGCTAAGGCTATGACAAATTATCAAGACCCGTGATAAAAATACGGCTGGATTTGGCACTTGAAAAACACACAAAATATTTATAATTTTATACACGCACACACCAAAAATCAAACACAGAACATGACAGAAATACAAATGATTGCTGAGAGTTTCTGGCTTAGATTGTGTAGTAAATTTTTCATCAACGTTTCGAATCACACTCCGTGATTCATCATCAGGATAAGGAGAGCAGAAGGAGGAAATCTCCTCCTTCTGCTCTCCTTATCCTGATGATGAATCACGGAGTGTGATTCGAAACGTTGATGAAAAATTTACTACACAATCTAAGCCAGAAACTATCAACAATCATTCATGGGTTGTGGAAATCTATTATCTCTAAGAAATACAAATGTTGTTGCTTGTATATTTTATTTTATAAAATTCAATTTTTTGTGCTATTAATATTTTTTGTAATTTAAATGTTAGTTTAGATAATATAAAAGATCTAATGCTTCCACAGACCAAATATTGAGAAGAAAGGCATTTGGAGATAACTGTGTAAATTATTTTATAATCAATGTTTCAGACCACTCAAGTGGTCCATCCACATGAAAGATTGATCTGATAATGACAGTGAACTAAGAGCTCCTTATATAGATAACTCTTGTCAGCTACATGATACCACAAAAGACACACTAGAAAATGATAATACAGCTCAAGGGGCAAATCGACTAGGAGTAGTATACAAGACTATAGTACCTGCTCTATTTCTAGGGGACACTTCCCTCTTCTGTTTGTGGAAAATTCATGATGATGGAATATACAGCTTCATGCACATATTTACAAAGAATTTGCAGAAAAATGTAACACTCACTAACATGCAAAGTTAATAATGACGAGATAAAACAGAAACTTAGAAAGACTAGTGAAAAAGCTCATTCTTGTTTGCTAAACCAGCATGCATAAAAGGGTTCACTCGGGATATCATAGAGAACTGGAATAAAAGTGATCTTCAGAAGCAAGAACACTGACATAGTCAAACAGAAATGATGTAGAGAATCTAAAAGAATATTATAGAAAAAAGTTCCTCAATGGCATAAAACCCTCAAGGTGTTCTGACTCCAAGTACTAGCTCCTTGCATGATGCCCAAACATACTAAACCCCTTCTTTTTCTGAACCACTCAGTGCACCTGCAAGGCATTCAGAATGCTTGTGCACACATTTAA
>CM021104.1:418184800-418213107 GCA_007115665.2 Sequoiadendron giganteum | reverse complement strand
GTGCAGTGACCAAAGTTGCTCCTCTCTAGACATTGGCACTACTGCAAGAGTCATGAGGCTTAAAGCCTTAAACAGATCACTGACTGTGACTTTAGAGTTTAGAGACACTCACTCAAGTAGGCTGCGCACACAACTCCACAACGCATGCCCAACACTTCAAAAACACCATAAGACCATGCAACCAGTAAAAAGGTTTGTGCATCTCAGATAAACTCGTACCATTAGTTGATGCGCATCAAGATGAGTTTAGTAAGGTAGGCTCTCATAGAGCGCTCTTGTTCCCCTTGCACACGTGTGCAGAAACAACTAGTGCCTACAGTACCCTTGCAGGTGCCATGCACCCCAACAATACAACCATCACCTCATTACAGGCTACAATTCATATCAAATCACATAATATAAGAATTATTCCTTTAGAGTAAACAATCATTCTTGTTTATCATCTTCCTTTCTCAAGTTATGATCATTACATAGTTTATTGCATATCATTCATTCATTTTACCAAATTCAGACTCAATTCATTTCTTTGAAAGCACCATAGAATAGTGTTATCAGAATTCATTAAACAGTGTGCATGACATACACATGATTCATAATTTCTACAGTGCAATACGATCAGTTGTAGACTCACTTGTGGAGAGAAGCCATACATTACAACATTCATACGGACTTTGCAAGTCCTATAATGCACTTTCCACAATGGGGCTCCAACTCATGGGAACACACTAATCACAATGTCACATGCATTCAGATTAACAATTATTGATTAAACTTCCCCCCCAATCCCCTTTCCAATACAAACTTAGGGTATGTTTTTTGAAATGTCCCAAAAAGTGCAAGGTACCTCCTGGGACGACTAGCTGTCCCCTACGGCCCAACAAAATTTAACTTAAGTTTTTCTTTAAACACGCATTTTTAAATAATAAAAAGAAGTGGGCGAGCCCACAAGAACCCCCCACCATCCCCCCTTCAAACAACAACTAAACCTAATTCACCCAGCAAAACAACAAAAAAGAATAAAAACTATCTCATTTTAACATTTGCAAACTTGTGTTGAAGAGCAACAAGAGAAGAGCAACAATTGAAAGAGGAGACTAGGGCATCAAATCCACTACATAAGAGGTAAGTTCTTCATCTTACATTTGTTTTTTCAATTTGTTTTGCTTTTTTAAATTTTTTTTCAAATTTTGAACACATGGGGAGGGAATTTTTCTTTTATTTGAACTTGCAGCTCTCTTTTAAATTCTTAACCAAAAACAACCATGAGCAGCAATAAGAGTAGTGATAGTGAGGAGGTTGAAGTTCAAATGTAAGAAAGAAGTAGAGCTAGAACTCATAGAAGTATGGCAGCCACTAGGGGTTCTAAAGGAATGGGAGTGTAGCAAGGCCAGCAAGTCCAAACCCATTTAAATGTCCTTCTGAACTCCTCAAAACCTATGCAAAAGGCACATTTAACCCTAAGAAACATCTCTTACAATTTGCATCATGAATTGACAAGGATAAGAAAATCAATTCAAGGGGGAGTAGACTATGACAATGAGTGAAGTTAGTGGTGTTAGAGGTTAGAGAAGTATGGCAGCCACTAGGGGTTCTAAAGGAATGGGAGTGTAGCAAGGCCAGCAAGTCCAAACCCATTTAAATGTCTTTCCGAACTCCTCAAAACCTATGCAAAAGGCACATTTAACCCTAAGAAACATCTCTTACAATTTGCATCATGAATTGACAAGGATAAGAAAATCAATTCAGGGGGGAGTAGACTATGACAGTGAGTGAAGTTAGTGGTGTTAGAGGTTAGAGATCTGCAAATGTTCATTTGTAATCATCACACTTCACTTGCTTTAGATATGCCCATGGATATTAGATATGCCAACTACTTCATTTTGTTAGAGAGGATGCTTTACGTCCAAGAGGCTTTACAATTAATGGTAATTAATTTAGAGTGGGAAAAATGGTCAAAGGAAAGCACACCTGAAGGAAGAAGTGTGAAACAAAAAACCCTTGATGATGATTGGTGGTCCACAATGAGGTATGAAAATTGCTGGTTTTATCATCTAATTGTCAAAATGTTAATTTATTAATGTTTCTAACTTGTCAAATATTTTCATTCTCTTTTAAGATTTTAATTTTTGTAACTTGTTTGCACTTGCAGATATGTTTGCTCCTTCATTGAGCCTATTGTGCAAATAATAAGATATGTTGATACTAACTCTCGTAGCCTTGGGGAGATTTATGAGACCTTTGATAGCAAGCTTGGGCAAATTAAACAAGCAATTCATAGCAAGGACCCTACTTTGGGATTTTATGAGGAGCATCTTAGGCCCATTGTGACACGATGGTGGAACACTATGAAAACCCTACTTCATATGGCAGCCTATGCTCTAAATCCAAAATGGTATGTAGCTAAGCTTCGAAGAGTGCCTCCATCTCATGACGAAGAGGTGAAGGAAGGGCTCATTAAGGCCCTCCAAAAAATGTATAAGAGGAACCAACTTTACTTTGCACAAGTGGCTTGCATTTATCAATCTTTGTAGTCCAGCCTTCAACAAACTAGAGGTGAGGACAAATAAAGCTACATTAACTCAAACTAACCCTATTGGATGGTGGACGTGGCATAGCAAGGATGCACCATAGTTGAGGGTACTGGGTACTTTCCATTCATCCTCTTTCATCGGTTGCTAGTTCTTTAACTGCAAAGAGGAATTGGTCCACATATAGCTTCATCTAGTCAATCAAGAGGAACAACCTTACCTCTAGACAATCGGAGAAGTTGGTGGTCGTACATAGTGCCTTGTGGCTATAGGATTGACAAACCCCTCAATATCGTCTAACTCCAACCCTATGTTGGGATGTTGATCCCGAAGATGTTATACAAGATTGATGAGGAGACACGAGGGATTGGTTGTGGTTCCATTGCTTGAGACAGCCCCTTATACTGGCAGTGACTCAAACTCAAACTCCAATTTTGATACAAACCTACCAAATGCATCTACTAATTAGGGACAGCTATATATTTTCTATGTTATGTCATTTCATAGTTGAAACTTAAAGCCTTTGGGCATTTTGTTGTAATTTTTCTATAATATGTATTCACATTGAAAGTGAAATCATTTAAATTTTGTTAATTTGTTTGTCAATTCTCATATGAAATTTCAATTCAAGTCTAATGTTATGTATTAAGCTTCTATAATTTCTATGATGAATGCTTTATCAATGTTTTCATAAGAATATTTGAAATTTTTTTATTTATAAAAATTTCCCTATTTTTCAATAGCCATCCCTTGTCGTCCCCTTAAAACTGACCAAAAAGTACTGGAAACATGTCCAACCATGTCCAACTATCTGTCTTAGTAGTTGCATGGATGAATGAAAGAAAGATGGTTCAATGATAAGGTCACACATGTTGGTCCTAGTGGTTGATTGTGTGAAAGGAGTTAGTAACTTTGAGTGTTGCACAGGTGAATGAAAATAGTGTGACACATTATGCTGTGCATTACACTTTGTCCTAGTGGTCCTACATGTGTATACCGGAAACATGTCCAACCACCCCTTGTTGTCCCCATCCCAATCTCATAACAAGGAGGAGAGAAAGAACAAGTGCTACCAAAGAATCATTGCAATATCTCCATTCATCCATGAGATACCTAGAGTTACTAACTCCTTTCACACATGTACCCGCTACGAAAAATTAGGGAGCACATATTTACCATTTTTCTAAATCACTTCACCAAATACCACAATCACCCTATTTCCATTCACAAGCAGCACTCAAATTCACCAGCTCCTTTCACACACATGGCCACTAGGATACACAGGTGTGAAGCATGATTTCTTGCATGTTTTTCATTTATATAATATATCAATGTTGCCATACTTCTATTCACCTATGCAACACTCAAATCTATTGGATCATCTCACATGTAGGACCACTAGGATGAAGTGTAATGCACTTCATAATGTGTCACACTATTTTCATTCACTTGTGCAACACTCAAAGTTACTAACTCCTTTCACACAACCAACCACTAGGGCCAACATGTGTGACCTTATCACTGAACCATCTTGCTTTCATTCATCCATCCAACTACTAAGACAAGTAGGAATGGTCTCCTTGTTACTTTGTCATCCTATTTTCGTTCATCCACACGACACCAAAGCTACCGACTCCTTTCACACACGCAACCACTAAGATGAGTAAGTATGACCTTATCACTAAACCATCATGTTTTTATTCACCAGTGTGACACTCAAAGTCACTAATTCGTTTCACACATGCAGCCACTAAGACAAACAAGACGGCGCTCAAACTCATCTCTCTCAACCCAACAGGCACCATGTTAGGTGACACCTAAGCTAAGACGAGACATACACACATAAACAAACCAAACAACTCACAATTCCTTAAGACTCATCATGCAATCGACTCATCACACACATAGCATTCAATTATTATATTCTAATTTATTGGTTTATTTGAAGGAGAGTGTTTTCCCTACCATTGCTTTTCTATCTCCTTTTAGTTATCACAAGTCTTGCACTCTCAGATCTTTTCTATCACACTATGTTTCCCTTCCCTAACACACTACAAGTTCCCTATCACATTGAGCAACTCAAAATGTAACCACAAATACCAATAGATCATAGGTTCAAGACTTCAAGGACCCCCAACTTATCTACGAGCCACCCACATTTTTCACAATTTTGCGTGCTAACACCTTGTTACCATTTTAATTTGTCTCTTTCAAGACAATTCAAAGTAGAATAGTATGTTACATAAAACCTCACTTCAAATTATTAGGGGAAGCTCCCTATAATCTAAACTAACCCTAGACACAAAGCTATATACAAAATATACAATCATTCACACCAGAGTTGGCGGACTCTTCAGGACTCGCCGCGGACTCGGCGGACTCGCGAGTCCGTGGCTGAGCCGAGACTCGACGGACTCGGGAGTCGAGTCCAGACGAGTCCTGGGTCGGGACTCTCGTCCGCGGCTGGGGCGTCAAACTAAAACCGGCCGAGTCCAGAGGTCGGACTCGGGAGTCCCGACCCAGGACTCTCGTCCGCGGCTGGGGCGTCAAACTGGGTTAAAACCCATACATTTTTTTAATTTTTTGTTATTTCTAACTTGAAGATTGGTGTTTTTAAGGTCTGCAAATTGGTTTTAGCTTGAAAGAAGGCAGGAGGAGGAGCTAAAAAGATCAAAATAGAGCCAGGTAAGTGATCTAACATTTCTTTTTTTTTGTTTTTTTGCTTTCAAAATTTAAAAAAATCAAGAAAAATAAGGGGATATGCTGCCAAATTTTTTTTCTATTTTCCTTAATAGCCATTATAGCCTAATTCCTATTATTTCTAGCTTGGTTTTGCATTCTTTTTTTTTGCAAATAAATGAAACTTTGAATCACATTTTTTTGCTGATTTTTTTGCAAACCCTTGCTGATTTTTTTTTTTCCACGTTGAACTTGAAACAACAATGTCGTCTTCAAATCCAAAGGGAATGAGAAAAGACCCTTCATGGAAGTATGGAATACCAGGAATCAAAAAAGGTGAAGTGACATGTACTGAATGTCAAAAATGGATGACAGGAGGAATAAACAGTTTAAAATACCACCTTGCAAGGATACCTGGGCAAAATGTGGAGGGATGCCCTAAAACTACTCCTGAGATTATTAGAGAGATAAAGGCCCTTCTTGCTGACTATGAGCTAAAAAAAGATGAAAGACAAAAAACAAAGAATGCCCTAGCATCAATGATGAGTGGATCCCCTTCTACACCAACTATGCCTCATGGTGCTACTGCTGCAAGTCCAAGTGTTCGTGCTCCACATTCATCTTTTGGTGAGAGTCCTGAGGGTTCCTATTCTACTGCTAGTGCTGGCCACGGTCCTTCATCAGGACCAAATTATTTTATTCCACGTAATGTTCCAGGAGCACAACCTTCACTTGAAGGTACCGGTTGGAATAAGGAAAAGCATCATGAAGCTAGGATGGCTGCTGCAAACTTTTGGTACTACAATAATCTACCTTTCAATGTTGCAAGCAGCCCATATTGGGAAGGTCTAGTGAACGCCCTTACAGTTGCAGGAAAGGGGTTTAAGACCCCATCAGCTAAAGATTTGAGTGGGCCATTGCTAGAGGAATCCGTAAAGAATACACGGCTTGTAGTTGATGAGCAAAAGAAATTTTGGCGAAGAAAAGGTTGCAGCATTTTATCTGATGGGTGGACAGATGGACGGAATAGAACTCTCTTGAACTTTTTAGTGGCCTCAAATGGTGGATTGGTGTTCCTAAAATCAATAGATGCCTCCCATGAAGTTAAAAATGCTGAGACTTTATGCAGTCTATTGGATGGGGTGGTCCAGGAGGTTGGAGTTGATAATGTTGTCCAAATTATCACGGACAACGCAGCTGCATATGTAGCTGCAGGTAGGCTACTTATGGAGAGGTATCCCACAATTGCATGGTCTCCATGTGCTGCACATTGCTTGGACCTATTGTTAGAGGATATTGGGAAGATTTCATGGGTCAAAAGAGTGGTTGAAGATGCAAAAAGTGTTACAAAATTTATCTACAACCATACTTGGGTGCTTTCTTTGATGAGGAAATTCACAAATGGCAAGGACCTTGTGCGACCTGGAGTGACACGATTTGCTAGCCACTTCCTCACATTGCAAAGCATTCTTGGTGCCATTGGTCATCTCAAGCAAATGTTTGTGTCCGATGCTTGGAAGGAGTCCTCATTTTCCAGTAGAGCTGAAGGGGAGAGGATTGTTACCATAGTTTTTGATGAGACATTCATCAAAAATGGAGAGGAGCTGATGGGGGTAAGTAGCAATCACACAAAAAAAATTATACATGATAATCTATTTGCTGTTTTTTATTTTTTGAGGGGTTAATTTTGTTATAATTTAACATTTGTTTTCATTTTTTTAGGTGACAGAGCCTTTGGTGAGGGTTCTTCGTATGGTGGATGGAGATGGCATGCCAATGGGTTTCATCTATGAGGCCATGGATAGGGCCAAAGAGGCCATATCACATTACTATGGCGGCAACAAAAAAAAATATGAAATCATATGGCGCATCATTGATCGGAGATGGACAAACCAACTCCACCAGCCGATTCATGCCTTTGCCTACTTCTTGAATCCGAAGTTCTACTTCTCGGACTCATTTAAGGCGGATGAGGAGGTCATGGACGGTGTTTTCACTTGCATTGATAGGATGGTGCCTAATAGTGAGCTGAGAAATAAGGTGCTTGATGAGTTGGAGGTGAGATTTGTTACATCTTATTTATGAATTTGCAATGTTGAGCCTTGACTATCTATGAATTTTCTATATTTGATTTACTTTTTCTTTTATCTATTCAAGGTCTACAAGGGTGCAGAGGGGAGACTCTTTTCCTCCCAACAAGCAATTGAAAGGAGAGGAAAACAACAACCAGGTAAAAATTGAAATTAGAAACTTGATTCTTACATATAGATTTTTACTTTATTCTTATTTCTTAATACTTATATTTTTTAAACATGTTTTTGTAGATCTATGGTGGGAGAACTATGGTGCTAGCACACCAAATCTTCAAAAGCTAGCCATACGTGTCTTGTCGCAGCCATGCAGTGCTTCTGGGTGTGAACGCAATTGGAGTTTATTTGAAAACATTCACACAAAGAAAAGAAACAGGTTGACTCAGCAGCGCCTAAATGATTTAGTTTTTGTTCGGTACAACCTTCGCCTTCGAACTAGGAAGGTGGAGGGTGTTTCACACGAGTCCATCGACTTGGATGACATTGATCCATATGGTGAATGGACTATTAATGAACAAAATGATGAGGCTGATGTCTTACTTACTGATGAGGATATTGCTGAATTAGAGAGAGCAGCAGCAGAAGAAGAAGAAGCAGCAAGATTGGATGCCATGGAGGACAACGAAGACACATTTGAATATCATTTTTCCCCTGCTCGATCTCCTAGTCCTCGTTTGCATACTACAACACGGGCACCTTCTAGTTCTAGGCCTCCAAAATTGAGTACCATTGGGAGGGGAAAGAGGAAGATGTAGATTATATGTGGTTGTTAATGTTTTCCTCTTTTTGACATGATTATATGTAAACATTTATAAACTTATGATGTTATACATTGAAAGTGAAACTATGAGTATTTGATGACTATGAATGATTAAATTTCAATTATTGAGTGTTTGATGATCATATGACATGTGTAATCTTTGAATTATGAGTGTTTGATAATCAAATTAAGCTCTTATATTCTCTAAATGCATTAATTTGTTCTTGTTTTTTTTGTAAAACTACGGTTTTTTTTTTTTTTGCCGAGTCTTTTCCCGAGTCCGTCCCGAGTCCCGAGTCCGAGTCATATTTTTGGGCTGCCGAGTCCGCGGCGAGTCCGAGTTTTCCAACTATGATTCACACTATACAATGTTTCTTCGAAGGAAGTTTGCATAAATGAAATAACTAATTGCTTGTCTTTTTTCCTAAGTATGAGCACAAGACTAGCAACGACTTGTCTCATGATGGCAAATGGTTTGTTGATAAGCAATAACACTACAAGAACAAGATACAACAATACACAACAAATTCAAACTTTAGAATGCTGAGAGAATAGCAATTGAACAATTGCAATCAGACACCTCAAGCATCAACAGACAATGAATAACAGCAATTACATGCTATAGTAAGCCGCCCCACGCAATGAGGCTGATTCTTGAACAAAGGTGCCAAGAAACATGGTTTGAACACTTCTGTGACAGGGCACTAGCTTATAAGCGACAAAATAGAGAAACAAATTCCATCGACCCCATCAAGGAGACTAGGTTTTAATGTGCATTAATCAAAACAAGAGCGATTACAACTTTATTCGATCCTCAAGAGGTCGACTCCTATGCCCAAACAAAAAACTCCATACTTTCCTTCCTGTCTCTACACCATACATAGGTTGGTCTTGTCATTTGCTCTTTCCTATCTACCATTCCATATTTCTTTCTTTTTTGATTTCTATTACTCATCTCCAATCGGCTTCTCCAAGACAGTCGTGTTGTGACCTATTTCACACATCGCCCCATTGCAAATGGGGACCCCCTTCTTTTTGATTTTTGGGTTTTGTCTTGGCATCGCAACTGCTAATCACCATTTTTTCTTTCAATGAGGAATTTGAGTTTTTGAGTCACTCTGGCCAAGTTGAGATTTTGAACCCGTTTGTGTGCCTAAACGTCAAAAAGGGGCTTGAAAGGTCCGGAAGACGAGAAACGCCATTGCTTTGAGTCAATTCTGACACTTCCTATTTTTTAGGAATTCTGCTTTTTTGCTTTTTTGCTTTTTGGCATTTTTAGGCCATTCTGGAGTTCCTATTTTTTAGGGATGCTTTTTGCTTTTTTCTATTTTGGGAAAAGTTTCTATTTCGAGGTCCCACTAATCATGAAGTCAACATACCTCCATAAATCAACCTGAAATCAAGGTAAATGGTAAGAAATCAACAAAAGCGACTAAGTCTGGTGAAGTCCACCCTTGCCTTTGGCAAGCCAAAGGTAGGCACTGGCAGGCCAAACATGAAGTCTGCCATGTCTTGGAAAGGTAAGCCTCCAAGTCCGCCATAGGCAAAGGAAGCTCCAAGTCCGCCATTGTATGAAGAAGTGCCAAGTCCACCCATGGCTTGAGGAAGGGTGAAGTTCGCCCTAGAAGAGAATGGCAAGGAGGGGTGTGAAGTCCACCCATGGCACAAGAAGGTGCCAAGTCCGCCCTAGGAAGGAAGTAAAGCTGGCAAGACAAGCCTCCAAGTCCGCCATGGAATGAGGAAGGGTCAAGTCCGCCCTTGGAATGAGTAGCCTCCAAGTCCGCCCTTGGAAGGAGAAGTGTCAAAGTCCGCCATGGAAAGAAGACTCTCCAAGTCCACCTTTTGGACAAGTCAAAGCTAAAATGCGCCATGTCTTGAGAAGGGTTGAAGTCTGCCCAACTTTCAAAAAGACATTTTTTTCTAAGGCATGAAAAAATGGAAAAATGCCTAGAGAGAGAAAAGATTGAGCTAGCACGAAATTGACTCCTCAACGTAACGAAATAAAATTCTTTGGCACGGAAGGAAGAAGGTTTGGCAAGGCAAGCATAAAGTCCACCCAACTCAGCTTGAATTAATTCCAAAGGCATGGATAAAATTGCAAAATGGCAGAGAAACCTCCAAGTCCGCCCAACCCAGAAGGAGAGAGAAAATTTGAAAATTTTGACTAAGTTAGATGTCTGGCTAAGTATAAAGTGTGCCATAGGAAGAGAGATTTGTCTAAGGCATTGGCCAAAAATACGCCAAGTATGGAGGATGGCAGAGCATCATGGCAAGTTCGCCCTTGCCTGTGGCAGGCCAACCCCAAAGTCTGCCCTAGCCTTGGAAAGAAATGGCAAAGCATCTTGAAAATCCGCCATAAGCCTTGGCAAGCTAGCCTTCAAGTTCACCTCCCTCTGGAAAAGCCATCATGAAGTCCGCGATAAGGAAGTAAAGAATGGAAAGACATTGAGGAAGTCCGTCCATGGCATGGATCAGTCAAATTCCACCCTTGGCAAGGGGAAAAGTGGCAAATCTATTGAGAAGTCCGTCCAACTTTGGAGGCAAGGAAAATTTCTAAGGCATTGGCAAAGTGTGCCAAGCATGAGAATGTCTAAGCACTCACCAAGTTTGCCTAGTATGAAGATGGCAAGCCGAAGACAAAGTCCGCCCAAAAGGAAGTGCACATGGTCTAGCCAAAGATGAAGTCTGCCATGCACTTATCCAAGCCAGCTTCAAAGTCCGCCTTGTCCAAAGCACAACCAAGTCCGCCAAGGAGAAAGAAAAGAATTGGCTTGTCAATGAGGAAGTCCGCTCAAGCATAATAGAAAAATGGCATGTCAAGTCCAAAGCCAGCCAAGGTCAGAAACAAGCATGGTAAAATGTGCCAAGAGGAAGCAAAAAAGGGGCTAAGTGTGGAATTTTCCTACAGTAAAAGGATCAAATTTTGACTAAGTATTGGAAAGAAAACAGGAGAATGAAGAGGAATAAAGAGGAAATGAATAAAATTCTTGCCCAAGGATGGAGTCTGCCCTACTTAGCGCAAGCCAAACTCAGAATTGAAGACAAATCTACAGGCAAAGTTCATTCGAGCATAAAGATGGCCAAAATATTGGCTAAGTGTTGGATGGTCCACGTGAAGGTGTTACAAAATGAAATTGAATAGCCAAAATTTGGCTAAGTATGGGAAATACTTCACAGAGAAAGTTCCAATTTCCTCCATTTTGGCGAAAGCACAGGATAGTTCTTCTCCAAATTCAGGGCACTTGAAGGAATTTCAAAGCAATCAAGAAGGAAAAATTCAATAAATGCTCAAGAGGAGACTTCCAGACTTCAAATGCAAGTGAGAAAAGAAAATCAAAATCCCAAAGGAAATCCAAGATCAAAGCTAGGAAGGAACAAACACAAAGGACAAAGTCATCGGCAAAGAAAGATATTCTAAGGCGAGTGCATGGAGAAAGAACAAGGAGACCAAGGAGGACATCCAACACGCTGAGGTGGCGCCTCGTCATCTTCCAACCAATCAAATTGTTCCAAGTCAACATGTCTAAGTTCAATGAACTTGACTTATCTATGGAGTTGGTTTATATTTAGCAAGAAGGACAAGTGTCCTAGAATGTAATTTTCTTATTGGTCAAGAGGTAGTTAATTATGAGAAGCCCTAATTAGGCTTTTATTTTGTAATCTCGGCCATTGATTCGAAATCAATCTTGGCCATTGAATTGTAATCGGGGAGCCTATAAATTGAGCTCGCCCCTCATTTGTAAATTGTGAAGTGAGTAGCATGAGATTGTTGCGATAAGACTATTTCCGTTAATAAAAGCTCTAGTGCATGATTTGCTTAGAATCACTTTTGTTTTCAAGTAGTGTGCAAGATTTCATATTCTCCTTCAACATTTAGAGTAGAGTTAAACTAGTATTTCATTTATACGTTTGTTAGTGAATGATAGATTTGATAGCAATGGTGGATGAAATTAAGCTCATACTTTTGTTGAATGGATGATTTGTATTCAATGTGTAAAGTTAGCCTGAGCTATTAAGTTGTGGATGCTTAACTTCAGTTGGATAATTACTAATTCAAGCATGAAAATCATTATCACCCCCATTGAAGATTGCACCCGCTTTGCGGAGTTGTCCGAAGGAGGCGAAACAAAGTGCGGTTAATCCAATTTTATCTAGTCACTGCCGTCTCTTGATTTCTTAGGAGTAGCTTAGACTCCTAAACCCTTGCCTTTTTGCAATTTTTTTGGAAAATCTAAAATATCCGATGGAAAGAGCCTTCAATGATAAAACTGTCTAAGTCCTCAACTTGCAAACAAATTTAACGTAAGTCCCCTTGTGATTACCAGCAAATCACAACGTCCACTGGCCTTATCCACATGTCATGACTTGACCAAAGAAACACTGGAGTTATTGCACAATCTTCTTAGTATTTGCAATCACTTTTCAAGAGAGGATAGAGTGTCCTTGGCCATTTTATTCTATGTTCGGTGGGTATTCAAAACACACACCAACAAGTCGATCCCCTTTGTACAAGCCAATGTTTTACTCTCTCCTCTCTATCCCAAGCATGCCCAATTTGCTTGTCTTCTCTATCGATATCTCTTTTTATTGCTCTATTGTTTTTGCCTTCTTCTTGGCTCGGTCCTCTCCAAGAACGGTTTCACAGGCAGCAAAATCTTGGCTCAGTTTGTTTCCAGTAACCATCCCCTCAACTCGCATCCATTCACATACAAAAACGGGGGGTGATCACTTCTCTTTTCCCCGTTATAATTGTCTTCCAAACTACCATCCCATGTCCCACGAGAAAGAAAATTCAGATTCTTTTTGCCACCGAATTACAAGGAAACAAAACCAAAACTCGAATTACCAAAAATCAACACTACCGACAAATAAAACCAAAATTGCAACGATGCCCCTGCATCATCTCACAAACAAGATTTTAAGATATTATTAATGAAAGCAACTAATCTGCACATGACAACAACACCTTCCTACTAGCTCAAACAAGACCAATGTACAGATGCAAACAAGATTTCAAAGCAATAATAACATGGAACAATAACAATGTACAATTCCAAGAATTAAAAAGCTATGTTGCATGCAAAGCTACAACCTAGGTAGTAGTTATCATTACAAATCTTGACAATATAATCTACTTTTGATTCAATTAATGAAAACTACCAACACAATACTGCAAACACAAAGATAACAGATTGAGCAAAGTATTGGCAGCATAAGCATAACATGAACTATCATTACGGTTTTCTTGTGCTCAAAGCACTTATTTATAGATTACAAAGATAACCAATTTTGGGGATTTAGGATGATAAATAGTTTATAACAAAAATCAATGTTTTAAAGCACAAACACTTAATGCTTTTGAAAAGCCTGAAAAAAATAACTTAAAAAGAAAAACTATTCTAAACAAATGATATCTAAATAACTAAAACAACCAAAATATAGGCCTCCAAAACCATGTCCAAAAGTAGCACATCTAAAAAAGTAGTTGCCAAAAATAGAAGTTATATGTAGTTGTACAAATGGCCTCCATGATTTGAAGTAGCCTCTACTTAGAAACATGGTGGATCCCCTCAATAATTTTGAAACCTAACCACTGATCAACAAATGACTCCATCAACCATCTTCGTGACTCAAATCCGATGCACTCCATGGAACCAAAAATTTTAAAATAGCAATTTGATGCATGAATGGCCTCTATAATTTGATGTAGCCCCTACTTAGATTAGAAACCAAAAGTTAAAACAATTATTCAACTAATGACTCAATCAACCATCTTAGTGATTCAAATCTGATCCACTCCATGGAACCAAACAAATTCAGTGTTATGATACCCTAGGCCATTTTGTGGACAATTTCACCAAACCTAACTGTTTGTTCTAATCAACAAAATAGAAAATCATTGCCTAGGGTTATGGCAAAACTGAAAATTATTTGCAAAGCACAAAGAAACCCTAGTATTTTTACCACAAATCTGTCACACAACACAAACCCTGGATGGTTGAAACAAGATGCTGATATTCTTCCTCCGAATGACTGAAACTTGCATTCAAAGACTAGGGTTTTGAACAGAAAAGTTGCACTGAAAATGCATTTCATATTTCACTATTTTGATTGTTCAAACTTCTGATAGATGCTTGAAAACAGGGATATGACGAAGTCATGTAAGCTGCCACTATTAATACTAGAAAATTGCTGGTATAGGCAACTAAAATCATCATTTTTTCTGCTATAAGCGGCTGAAAACCCTGCTGATCTAAGACACCCCACAACAGCAATATACCCTGTTGTTGAGTCATTCCTCTCAATGCTTCAATTCTGCCATGTTTTCACATGCCAATTCCCATGCACAACCTAATGATAGGTAGAGGACTCCATTCTTTCCCACATCTAGGCCCCTATAACCTACTTTCACATGTAGGACTTAGGCACATGTTTGCCCAAAGCAGCCTCCGGAATAGTCGGTGTCCATGGTTGATGAGGTTAGAACCAGCCATGCGGAGTACATTTCACTTCCTCCTGATATGAGAAATTTATTGACTTTGGATCAATTCTTGAACCAGAGGAGACAGAGAGCAGTGGCAGTTGGCAGGTTGGAGACTAGACCATCACAGGGTACCAAAGATTTCCAATAGGCAATGGGAAAGATTTCTTTGGAGCATTTCGATGGTGGAAATAAATGCACAACATGTGCTTGGGTTCAAAAGTTAGACAATTACCTCTCCTTGAGGCCCATGCCTGAGGAAGAGGCAATCAAGTTTGTCGTTGCATTTAGATGGCCTAGCTCACGAGTGGCGGTACCATGAGTTGGTAACATTGGGACACAGGTCAATCACCACTTACGATGAATTCACTAATAAACTCATTGAACGCTTTGATAGGAGAGACCCAAAGGTTTTCTTTCATGAGCTTGCACAACTCAAACAAGTTGGGTCATTGGAATCTTACATCTCAGAGTTTTAGTGGTTATCAATGAAGATTATAGGCATCTCTGAGAGGAGATTAGTAGTACTATTTAGTGAAGGTCTTTTGGAAACTTTACGTGGATGGATCAAAGCTTTTGATCCACCTCACTACAAGGTGCTATGAAGAAAGCAAGGGATATGGAGCTTCCTGCCCCAAAAAACAAGTTTCCATCAAAACCTTTCCCTTTTTCAAAAGATAAACCATAGAATAAATTTTCAGATCAACAAAGAAAACCATTTCCAAAACTCGGTGATGACACCATTAGGGACTTGAGAAGACAAAAATTATGCTTCAAATGCAAAGGACCTTGGGAATAGGGTCATGTGTGTCCTTCCAAGGGTAAAGTAAATCAAATGGATTTTATCCTGATAAATTACATTTTGAAAATTCAGAATAGTAGACTAATTGGAATGAAAATGATAAAGACAGTGCATCCGAAGAGTCTGGAAAAGAAAGGGAAGAAGCACCACCTACAACACATTCTCGAGCATTTAGAAAGAGGGATCATTCAAGATTAGAGGAGTCTTGAGTGGGCAACATGTGATTACCTTGCTTGATACGGGAGCCACTCATAACTTCATAGATGAGGGGTTGGTTGCTAGACGTGGCCTCAAGACTGAGGAGTTCAAGGGATTCAAGGTGAGAGTAGTTGACAGGTTCACACTCAAATGTAATCGGCTATGTTACCGGGTTCATCCATCCCAGGCACATGTTCGGGTTCGGTTTGCTACAAGTTTGGGTCCGGGTTTGGTCCGTAGGGGGTTCACCTACGGTTTTGGGAAAACTCTGTGGGTTCGTCAGGTAAACTTGTCACCTTTTTTTTCCATTTTCTAAAAAATCGTTTAGGGTTTGTCTTCAATTATCGTGTTATTTTCTCGTCGATGAGGTCTTTCGGCACCGGCACCAACACCGTCACTCCACCTCTGACAAGCTACCTCCTCTCCTGTGGTGCAAAATCTTTGCATATCATATCCGTGCAGAATCTAAAAGCCTCTGCATATCATATCCAACAACATTCGTTAAATATCCGTGCAGGATCTAAAAGTCTCTGCATATCATATCTGACCAACATGCGCTAAATATCTGCATGGAATCACCTCGATGTGAAGATGCTACACGTGTCGTGCAGGATCTCCATGACATGCAAATACTATCGTGTTGCGCAGGATTTCCTCCAATGCTTTCCTTCTCTCTACCTTAGCCATTGTATCTCTACTTTTGGTTATCGAAATGGATCTTCTTCAGCTCCTTCTAGACCATGGATATGCATTATATTAAAATTAACTAAAAACCACTTCAGTTAAGTGTCTTATAATTTATTTATTAAAACTAAGTTAACTGAAAAATATTTTATTAATATTAATTTTTGATTAATAAAAAATTAAAAATTAGAGACATAATCATATATAATTAAAGAATAGATATTTTAAATAAATTATTAATATTAATAATTATTATTTTTAATAATAAAAATTAGTAATTATGTAAATTAATTTTTAAAATTAATAATATATATTATTAACTTTTGTAATAATTTTGTTATTATATATAAATTTTATTAATATTGTATAAGAGTTACAAGTATTAATAATTATTATATTAAAATATGTATATTGTTAAATATTTTTGATTATATATATATATATATATATATATATATATATTTGATTACTACATGTTTTTTGTACGAATGAACCCAAACCCCCCCAAAAAATTTAGCCGAACCTGCGAACCAAACCCCCGATCCCGAACCAGAACCAATACCAGAACCAACAACTTAGGTAGTCAAAGGATTTCAAATCTCACACTGCAATTGAATAACTATGAGTTCTAGGAAGATTTCTATGTCATTGGCATGGGAGAGATGGATGTTGTACTTGGCATGAAGTGGCTTCATGCTATTGGTGAGCTTACCCTCAACTTACGAGCTATGGAGATGAATTTTGAGGTTAATGGCAAGAAACATGTATTGAGGGGAATGTCAAATGGGAGTCTTCGGGTTATTTCACTCAGGAGAATGGAGAGATTGATCAGGCATGATCAAGCTGAGTGGGCTGCAGAGTGTTACAGCTTGCCATCACAAGTTGAGCAACAAAAGCATGAGTATCCACCAGACATACAGGCATTGAAAGACAAACACAGTAAGGTGTTTGAGAGTTTACCACATGTGAGACCTCCCAACAAGAGAATTGAGCACATTATAGAGCTTGAGGACGGCTCCAAGTCAGTCATTATCACTCCCTACAGGCATCCCAAGAGGATGAAGGATGAGATCGAGAAGACGATAAAGGAACTTTTGGAGATGGGTCACATCAAACCAAGTAAAAGCCCCTTTGCATCTTCCGTTGTTCTGGTGAAGAAAAAAGATGGCATTTTGTGGATGTGTATCGATTATAGAGCATTGAATAAGAGGACGATAAAGCATAGGTACCCAATTTTGCGAATCAATGAGTTGCACAGAGCATGGTTTTTCTCCAAGATAGATCTTTGATCCGGATATCACCAGATTCAAGTTAGAGAGGAGGATGTGGAGAAGACAGTGTTTCGTTGCCATTATGGGCACTTCGAGTTCCTGGTCATGCCTTTCGGCTTGACCAATGCTCTTGCCACTTTTCAATCCTGTATGAACAGGGCCTTCAGGGATCAACTGAGGAAATCATTCCTCATCTTCTTTGATGATATATTAGTTTTCAGCAGGACTTGGGATGATCATTTAGTACATTTGAATTTAGGGTTAGGCACTTTGGAGAGAGAGTCTCTATATGCCAAGGAATCAAAAAGTGACTTTGGCATGAGGGAGTTGTATTTGGGGCATAACATCAGTGATGAGGGAATCAAGATGGTTCTAGAAAAGGTGAAGGCTATAGTTGATTGGCCTCCTCCCACGAATCTCACGCAGCTTAACGGATTCTTTGGGTTATGTGGTTTCTACCGTTGTTTCATCAAGGGCTTTCCATAGCAGGCGACACCACTTACAGACTTGACGAAGAAAGGGGCATTTGTTTGGACTCCAAGGGCACATCAGTGCTTTGATAAGTTCATGTCTGGTACTTGCTATTCCGGATTTCACACGTCCTTTTGAGCTACAGTGTGATGCCTCGGGAGAAGGCATTGGTGCAGTCTTGATGCAGGATAAGCATCCTATTGCATTTGAGAGCAGGAAATTCCGAGGTCTTGAGAAGAGTTACAATATTTATGATAGGGAAATGTTAGCCATAATGCATGTCTTGGCTAAATTCAGACAATATCTGGTGGGCAACAAATTTTGGGTGAAGACAAATCATAACAGTTTGAATCATTTCCTAAGTCAGTGTGACCTCAATGATTAGCAACAGAAATGGGTCAGCAAGTTGCAGGCATATGATTTTGACATAGCTTATGTCAAGGGCAAGAAAAATGTAGTTGTTGATGCTCTTCCAAGGAGACCTTGCTTGTGCTCTCTAGGTGAGGTTGTAGATGATTGGAGAGATTTGATTGCAGCTAAGTATGCTAAGGATAAATGGGCTTCCGATCTCATTGATGGTATAATTGTAGATGACAGGTACACCCTTGTAAATGGCCTCATCATTTACAAAGGGAGGATTTTTCTTGTGCTCGGATCCTCTATGAAGAAGAGGATACTGAGAGCCTTGATGACATCCCTATGGAAGGTCACCCAAGTTATTTAAGAACCTACAGGCAGATTAGGGAACGGTTCACTTGGAAAGGGCTCAAATCATAGGTACTCAAGTATGTGAGGGAGTGTCCTACTTGCTAGCAAAACAAACAAAAACACTCTTTCCCTATAGGATTATTACAGCCCCTACCCATTCCTAATCGAAAGTGGGAACATATATCCATGGTATATATGTTGTGGTCGACAGACTCACGAAGTTTGCACACTTCTTCCCAATCTCAGCTACTTACACAACAATACAAGTTGCTGAATTGTTTTTCAGAGAGGTATTCAGATTACATGGGCTGCCTTGGAGTATAGTGAGTGATCGAGACGGAAAATTCATGAGTCATTTTTGGTAGGAGCTATTCAAACTCAGTGGCACAAAACTCACTTCGAGCACGAGCTACCACCTGTAGACGGGTGGACAAACAAAAATAGTTAATAAATGGGTGGGGGGATACCTCATAAACTACATTGAGGGGCAGCAAAAGGCATGGGTCAAGTGGCTGCATTTATGTGAGTATTCTTAAAATACGACATACAACATGTCTTTACAGATGTCACCATTCGTGGCACTCTATGGCTATGATGCTCCTAACTTCCTGGACCTGTTATTTGGAGATAGTAAGGGTGCCTAGCGCCAAGGATTTATTACAAGACAGCCAAGACATCATGAGATCCTTCAAGGAGAATATACAAAAGGCACAAAATCAACAAAAACAGTATGCAAATCAACATAGAGTTGAGTGAACCTTCAAGGTGGGTGACATGGTATATCTTATGCTAGAGCCTTATAGGCAATCCACTCTTGGGAAGAGTGGTGCTGAGAAGCTTAAGCCATGTTACTATGGTCCATTCCATGTATCCCAATGGATTGGAGAGGTGGCTTATGAGTTGGAGTTGTCGGCACAGATCAGGATACACAATGTGTTTCATGTGTCTCGCCTTAAGAAGGCGTTGGGGCACAACGTAACACCTTCTACAACATTACCACCCCTGGATGAGGAGGGGAAATTGACTGTTATTCCCGAGGCTATCATTCATGCCAAATAGCGCAATTTAAGGAGAGTTATCAGGGAATACTTTGTAAAGTGGAACGACCTGCCGGTAGAGGATGCAACGTGGGAGAATGAGGAGATATTGCAGCATCTTGAGTTGAGATTGCTTAAGGACAAGCAATTTCAGGGAGGGCAAACTATAATGTCCCCTCTCTAATCAGTGGACTGGGAGTTAGGGTTAGCCTATGACATTGGTCCCTGTAGGCTAATGAGATGTTTAGTGGGCTCTTTGGAGAGTATTCAGGTTCATCAGCAGGCTTGGGGTATCTAGTTCAATGTATACAACTCAATGATCTAGTATATTGGTTGGTAGGTCTTACGAAGGCAATTCATGAGCATATCATTCATACTTACTATTTATAGTAAGTTATACCAAGTTTAGTGGTCATCACGCCTACGGTTGGAAATTGTGTTGGGAACACTCTCAAGGGTTATTGCTAGTTTTTTATTGAGAATTGGTGGTTTAATTAAATTATTAAAGTCAAATTACTTTAATAATATTAATTATTAAAGTGACTTTATAATTTAATGTTATAAAGTAACTTTTTAATAAAGTACTTTATAGTTTGGCATTAGAAGGGGGATGAAGTAACTTGTAATTAAAGTAATATATTTTAAGTTACTTTATGAATATTTTATTAAAAGGGCTCATGTTTCGAAAAGTAAATATTATTTTAAATGGCCAATTGCAAAAGGGGCATTGGATTTTGAGGAGAGAAATATTATATTATTTTTACAGTGAATTGCCAAAAGTTTGGGCGCTAGGGTTTGAGGAGGTTAAAAGGCAAAAACAAATGTTATTGATTCATTAATTGATATTGTCTATTTTGCAAACTGGAGAGAGCTGAGCAACAGGGTTTGCTGGTTCGGAGAATCAAGCTATTTTGAGGACGAAATCCCTTAAATAGGACAGAGTTTACAGGTGTGAGAGATCATCCAAAGACTTTTGATTGAATAATCTCACACTGGGATTATTATCTCAGCATTCACAATATCCAGAAGGATAATACTTCAGAATTCCAAAGTTTTATTAGCAGATCAGAATAAGGGGTTTTGATTAATAATTGCAAATCCATATCTCTACAATTGACACGTGGGAATTGCACCAGTTTGGAGACCTCATATTAGCAAGTGTGGACTTCCATTAGAAGCCGTACATCTCAGACCTGGTGTGAAACCCCAAGAGCAGGTTGATGCAGTTGTGAGGCTGAAAACAGGTGATATTATGACAGCTAGTTCAGAGGTACAGGCCAGCATCAGATCCAAGGTGAATAAGAAGCAGATTTGAGCAGGTCGGCCTAGGGTTTGTGTAATCAGATTGCTGGTCCAAACAAATCAGACCTGAAATTATCATTACCAACAAATGAGTATGTACTAAATGTATTTGAAAGCAATAAATATCAACTGGGTTTCTCTCTATTTATCATAGTTCCACGGAGTTTCCGAGATGGGCGACGGGGGACCTAAATTTGGGGACGCAGGGGGCGGGGGGATGGGTGGCTGAAATACATATAGTACTTGAAAAATTAGTTATAAAAAGATGTATAACAATATAATTATATAACTATAGAAGCCTAATGAATAAGTAAAGTTAACACATTGAAACAAAACTTAAAAACTTAAAAGTTTAAACACAATAACACATTGCAATGATATATCATTTCATTGAACTAGTGAACCACTGAACATTGAAAATCAAAATGAAAATATAGACATTGGAAAATGCAACAAGAACTAGATGTTTCATAATTTGAGTTTCATAATCATGATTCATGAATCATAATTACAATCAAGTATCACTGTATCATCAATGTGCAAACTTCAAACTTCAAAAACAGAGTACGAAATGGTAAATACTAATAGTAAAGGGCTCTAGGCTAATGGCTTGATCCTTTGAAAGTCTCCTAGAAGTTTCCCTGAAGTCTCCTTGAAGTTTCCTTGGAGTCTCCCAGAAGTTTCCCAGGAGTTTCCTTGGGTGGAGAGGACGTCTGAAAGTTTTCCAGAAGTCTCCCAGAAGTTTCCCTGGAGTTTCCTTGGGTGGAGAGGACGTTTGAAAGTTTCCCAAAAGTCTCCCAGAAGTTTCCCAAAAGTCTCCCAGAAGTTTCCCAGAAGTCTCCCAGGAGGAGACCTCGGGGGGGACGGCTGGGAAATGGGGGGACGGCGGAGGGACGTTTCCTAGGCGTCTCCCCGTCTCGGAAATGGGTGGTTTTTCCGAGGGGACGCGTCCTCGTGGAACACTGCTATTTATGCATTTCATTTCTGTTTTAGCATTTTTGCAATTACTTTCAATTTCCAACACCATTTCCAACAAAAACTCAAAAAAATCAGAATACAATCAAAACACAAAAAATTCAAATTGAAAGCCCAGGGGACATCATAGTTTCCTAGGTCTATGATTACTATTGGAAAAACCAAAACTTTAGAAGGATGTCATTATTAATGTTGAACTAGACCATTTTCTTGAAGTTGTTTCTTCATGTTTGTGACAATACTCAGTACCCTTTTCAAAAGAGGATCAATTGAACTTTGGATCATGGGCCAAATTGAGTCTTTTCCAACTTTCCCAATAGTAATCATGTCATCTTCTAACTCAATTCCTTACTCTCAAGTTTCTTCTAGTTGATCAATTCAACTAAATTTAATCAAGAACACAATTTCCGGTGGGAGTGCATGAATAAAACAACTTAGGAGGATCTCGGGAGGTAGCTTCAAAGCATTGTTGATTATGCTAACAAGGCAATTGAATTATGCAACAAACTCTCTCATGGACTCATTATTATCCTTCTTTGCGTTTGACATTTGCACAAACAAGATATGAGAATCATCAACTAGTTTGACATGTAACCAAAAATAATTGCACATTATATTCCAACTAATGATTGAACTTGTGATAAGATTGTGAAACCATTCTACTGTGCCTCCAACCAATGTCTCAACAAAAAGACAAACTAAAACATCATCATGCGCTAGTCTCAAAATACTGCATGTTATCACCATGGAACATGGCAAAACCTTTCATCAAACCATACATAAAATCATGGCATTCTGAAAAAGTCAAACAACCAATTGTAACTCCCCACAGCAAAGGAAGTGAAGGCGGACCATTGTTGATACCATTGGCATTGTCACCCATCATTTGCAAAAGCTATTTGACTAACATAGAGGATATCTCAATAAGTTCAAGAACAATTGCCAAAGAAATATCTTTGCTTGAAGATGATTGATTGAGCATTTGAAAGAAAAGATCTTTCGTGATCTGGTATAGGCCTTATCCACCAAAATAGAAAAGCTTCAATTAGAGGCAATAGGACTAACTTTCCTACTACAAGATCAGCTTGTTGTATCTCATGCCCAATAGTGAGTGCCAAAAACTACTAATTTCTCTCTTTCAAGAAAACTTAATCCACAACAATATGAAGTAAAACCTCTCTTCAAATTATAAGGGGAAGCTCCTTAAGATCTAAACTAACCCTGAACACTAGGCTATAGACAGATTATACAGTTATGAATAAAAGCAACTAGTCTGAACACAACAAAACCTTCCTATTGGCTAAAACAAAGACCAATAAGCAGATACAAACAAGATATCAAAGGAACAATAACTTGAACCAACAAAAATGCATGATTCCAAGAATTGAAAAGCTATGTTGCATCCAAAGGTACAACCTAGGTAGACAAATATCACCAATAGAAAAGCTTGATGCTATGACCTACTTCCAATTCAATTAATGAAAATTATAAACACGAAATTGCAAACACAAGGATAACAAATTGAACAATATTTCAGCAGCATTAAAGTAGCATCAGCTATGATTAAGATTTTCTTGTGTGCAAAGCACTTATTTGCAGGATACAAAAATGACAAGTTTTGGGGATTTAAGATAATTAATTTATCCCATAAATCAATGTTTTTAAGCACAAATGCTTAAAGCTTCTGAAAAGCAAGAAAGAAAGAAATTCAAAGAAAAAATTATTCTAAACAAAGAATAACTAAGAACTAATTCAAAGCTACCTAAAACTAGGCCTCCAATGCACTGTTCCAAAATAGGACCTCCGAAAAAGCAACTGCCAAAAATATAAATTTGATGCATGAATGCCCTATGTGATTCTAATGCACCCCCTGCTTTGAAACAAAGCAGATCCTCTAAAGAATTATGAAACCTGAACCAATATCAACTAACGACTCCATCAACAAACTTGGTGACTCAAATCTGATGTGCTCCATGGAAACCAAAGAAAATTCAATGATATGAATCCTAGGTCCTTTCGTGGATGATTTGACCAACCTTAACTGTTTGTTCTAATCAGCAAGATGGTAAAACAATTTTCATCAAAACTGAAAATTATTTGCATTCAGAAACCCTAGGATTTTTACCACAAATCTGTCACCCAACACAAACCCTAGGCAGTTGGAACAACATGCTGATATTCTTCCTCTGAATGACTCAAACTTGCCTTGGAACACTAGGGTTTCAATCACAAAATTTGATACTGGACAAGCTACCACTATAGGCAACTACAATCATCATATTTTCTGCTATAAGAGACTGAAGACCCTGCTGATCTAAGAAACCTCACAATAGCAGCATACCCTACTGTTGAATCATACCTCTCAATGTTTCAATTCTGCCGTGTCTTTTCTTGTTTCTGCCACAAAGAAAGTCAGGTGCTCAAATGTAAACACTTAGGCACACTTTTATACTGCCCTTAAAAGACTGTCTTTTGGTTCCTAGGCGCTCATTTCAGCTATATCTACCACTTGACAGCATCCTTTTACATGCAGGCATGCTTTTCTGGTAGTCATGTTACTTAACAATTGGCAGAACTGGTCAAGCACGTCATTTGAGGTGTTCATGTCTCTTAAAGACGAATTAGGCATGCCATTTATTCAGGTCATAATATAATCCTCCATGTCAATTAAATCTGCCAGACTGATGAGTTGCCCACTTCCTTCATTTTTGCCACTGAAGACTTGATCAGACTCACTCCAGGCAAGTATCTTGCACATTCTTGTCACTTGAAGGATGATCAAACCTCTCCCAGGTTCGCCTCAAGGCTCCTATTGCCACTAAAGTCGCATCATCTATCACACAGGCACCTATTTTGGTCAAA
Source organism: Sequoiadendron giganteum (assembly GCA_007115665.2). Taxonomy (NCBI): domain Eukaryota; kingdom Viridiplantae; phylum Streptophyta; class Pinopsida; order Cupressales; family Cupressaceae; genus Sequoiadendron; species Sequoiadendron giganteum. Next base: position 418,188,259 of record CM021104.1, on the reverse strand, counting down.
CCTGAAACTGAAGTTTGCTAATTGTCTCCTAGGTACTTATTTCACCTGTCTACATCACTTAAAGCTTAGCTCTTCACATCTAGGCATGCCATTATGCTATGTTTCTCACTTAAACATTGCTAAGTCATATTCAAGCACTCCTTTTGGTCTCTGTTGTCCCTTAACCCTCTCATAGGCAGCTCCTTCTACCTGTGCCACTAAACAGTGTCATAACACATTAAGACATCAATTTTTGTAACTCTTGTCACTTAACAACGACATATGTGCTCATTTTACAATTTCCCTGCTTCCAAAACAAACAGCCAAGTTTTCTTTCTCTTGAACTGTCTTTCATTTTTTCCTTCTCACATTTGATATGACAAAAGTGCAATACAATACTAGAAGATGGTCAACCTTGGTTATGAATGGGATATGCAACAAAGGCATCAAGGACAAAGTGACATTTTCAGCCCTCATACCGAAAGATTGATATCTACCTTGTAGATGACCTTTCATAGGGGTGCAACACACCTGCGAGCCTCCACACTTGGATATACTGGCACTGTTTGATCTCTTCTGGTTTTCTTCTTTAGGAATTCCTACAACACTGTTTCCTTTTTCTCCTTTCTTCCAGAATCTCTTATGTTCTCCCAAAAATGACTCCCCTCCCTTGTTTGGTATGTGATCTCTACTTTTTCCCTGTTGCACCAGAATTCAAGGCAGGCATCCAATCCTTTCTTAATTGCAGACATCATCTGGAAATTCAGTTCACCTTCTGACATTAATGTTCTCAGAAGCCTACTTATATTCTCTTTGCATTCCACCATGTTGCTTACCAAATCTTTGCATCCTTTTTGCAAATATGACCCTTTATTTATCATTGACCTTAATTACTAACATCCTCCTTTCAAATTTCTCTGCAAGCGGCTGGTGGCATTTTCTCTACCTTTGTCACTTCTTGGTGTTCTTTCGTTCTGGACTTTGGAGCTAAATTTGGGGATTTAATTTATTTCAACGATCTTCAGTAAACATAACTAAGAAAAACATATATGAAGACATATAAACACATGGCATTACAACATTATCTAAGACCACAAATATTATTGACTCGATTACAGTGCAACAACTTAATCATTACATCACAATTACAAATAAGCATTTCAAGGAAGACATCTAACAAACTTATGGCTAGCTATTGATAACATTTAGCTTTACACGTTTATCATAAGGTTCACCATTCAATTTCTTCTTTAGCGCCTAAAGAGAAACATATGGTTCTGCACATCACATATATCTTCTCAATAAATCTTAACATCAATTCATATGAATGGTGAAGACACTTCCGACATGGAATCACATTTAATCATATCATATTCCACACACACACATATTTCATTCACAATATCAACATCGCCTTTTTAATGCTTTTGACTCATTCTTCATAATATTTTTATGTCTCGAAATAAGGAACAAAATTGCAAATGTTTCCAATTAACATCCAAGAATAGCTTTCAGCACAACACAACAACATTCATCAACATGGTTGCAAACAGATGAGTGTTACATCCCCTTCCCATTGGAATTGATTTCCTCTTGGAAGTCACTAAAACAACTGTTGGTGAACCATTCATAGATGCACTGCATCTTCCCATGTGGTTGCATGCTCAGTAATATGACCCCATTGGACCCTTGCTTGATCCAGCTCTCACCCTCAAAGGCTCAACCTCTTGCACATGGGTTCTAAAGCAATTTTCCCACTTGCCTTTGCTTGCAAAGCACCCCAATCCACCATAGGACTATTGTCAATGGCATACTTCCTCAATACAGAAACATGAAATACATCATGAATATGTCACAAGCTAGGTAGCAAAGCTAGATGGTAAACCACCGATCTCAAAGGGACACATAAACCTCAGCATAATCTTAGAGCCTATTGGAATCTTGTAAGGGCGCACCCTCAAGAAACTTTGTTGCCAACCAAAAGTGTTAATCAATCTCTTGGCACTGTCATACTTCTTTTGACAATCAAGCACCTCTCCAAGGCATTGCTGAATCAAGGCAGCCTGCCTCTCCATGTCCTAGAACATTGCATGACCAATGGGAAGTCAATCATCTAATCTATCCCAACTCAACCATGTTCTACGAGGTCTACCATTAAGGCTTGAAAAAGTGTTATGCCCAAGGAAATATGGAAACTATTGCTATAGACAAGTTCCACTAAATGCAATACTCTTCCACTTGGATTACTGATCCATCACATATATGCAAAGCATGTCTTCTAAAACTTGATTCACCTGCTCAATTTGTTCACCTATCTCAAGGTGATAAATTGAACTAAAAGTAAGTTGTTTTCACAACACACTCTACAATGAAGTCCAAAATTTAGATGTAGACACTGGATCCCTATTCAAAATTATCCTATGTGAAATACCATGCAATTTGACATTGTCACACATGAGTATTCTTGCCATTGATGCCGCATTATATTAAGTTTTCATAGGGAAGAAATGCATTGCTTTAGGTAACTTATCCATGATAACCATAATAATATCATGACAGTAAGAAGAATTTAAAAGTTCAAAAATAAAATATTTAGAGATTGTATCCTATTTCCATTCAAGTATTTCATGCAAATAGATAAGGCATGCTAGGTGCCAAAGTTCAACATTAGCTTACTGACATTCTAAATATCACACCATATACTCTACAATGTCGCATTTCATACCATCCCAATGGTATTGTTGACGATGATCTATGTACATTTTCTTAATTCTTGGATGCATAGCATACAAATCCTATTACCTCTCTTCCAAGACTTTTTGAATGAAGTTACCTTTCTCAAGCACATGCATTTGCCCATGACACCTCAATAGTTTGTTGGCCTCAAGCACATATCTTGTAGCCTTATACAACTGTCCCTTCCCTTGCGCAAACAACTCTCCACAAACATTATGACACTACATGTGTGAACACAAATGCTCTATATTGCAGATGCAAGTCTATACTCAAAAAGATGATTGTGACAACATGCCAAAACCAACTAAAGAGATCCACAACTACATTTCCTTTTCCTTTGATGTATCTTACCTCAAAGTCATATTCACACAAAAAATACATCAAATGTCATTGACAAGCATTGCGATTAGGCTACATGAAGAAGTATTGCAAGCTCTAATGATCTATCAAAATTTCAAATTGTTGGCCTAGAAGACAATGGTGACAACACTAGCGCATGCACTACTGCTGCAACTTTTAAATTATGAGTGAGATAGTTCAGCTCGTGGTGCTTGAGCTTGTGCAACACAAATGCCACAACTCTGTCATTTTGCATAAGTACTATGACTAAAACCTCCAAGGAGGTATTTATGCAAACCACAAATGTTCCCAAATGATCTAGTACTGTAAGGATAGGCAAATTGATGAGGCACTTCAAAGTCTAAAATGCTTTCTCACACATCTTTGTCCAATCAAAATTTCTCC
>CM021104.1:417763624-418184700 GCA_007115665.2 Sequoiadendron giganteum | reverse complement strand
GTTTCCGAGATGGGAGACGGGGGGCCTAAATTTGGGGACGGCAGGGGGACGGCGGGGGGATGGTGGCGGGGGGTGGCGCTGAAATACATATAGTACTTGAAAAATTAGTTATAAAAAGATGTATAACAATATAATTATATAACTATAGAAGCCTAATGAATAAGTAAAGTTAACACATTGAAACAAAACTTAAAAACTTAAAAGTTTAAACACAATAACACATTGCAATGATATATCATTTCATTGAACTAGTGAACCACTGAACATTGAAAATCAAAATGAAAATATAGACAATGGAAAATGCAACAAGAACTAGATGTTTCATAATTTGAGTTTCATAATCATGATTCATGAATCATAATTACAATCAAGTATCACTGTATCATCAATGTGCAAACTTCAAACTTCAAAAACAGAGTACGAAATGGTAAATACTAATAGTAAAGGGCTCTAGGCTAATGGCTTGATCCTTTGAAAGTCTCCTAGAAGTTTCCCTGAAGTCTCCTTGAAGTTTCCTTGGAGTCTCCCAGAAGTTTCCCAGGAGTTTCCTTGGGTGGAGAGGACGTCTGAAAGTTTTCCAGAAGTCTCCCAGAAGTTTCCCTGGAGTTTCCTTGGGTGGAGAGGACGTTTGAAAGTTTCCCAAAAGTCTCCCAGAAGTTTCCCAAAAGTCTCCCAGAAGTTTCCCAGAAGTCTCCCAGGAGGAGACCTCGGGGGGGACGGCTGGGAAATGGGGGGACGGCGGAGGGACGTTTCCTAGGCGTCTCCCCGTCTCGGAAATGGGTGGTTTTTCCGAGGGGACGCGTCCTCGTGGAACACTGCTATTTATGCATTTCATTTCTGTTTTAGCATTTTTGCAATTACTTTCAATTTCCAACACCATTTCCAACAAAAACTCAAAAAAATCAGAATACAATCAAAACACAAAAAATTCAAATTGAAAGCCCAGGGGACATCATAGTTTCCTAGGTCTATGATTACTATTGGAAAAACCAAAACTTTAGAAGGATGTCATTATTAATGTTGAACTAGACCATTTTCTTGAAGTTGTTTCTTCATGTTTGTGACAATACTCAGTACCCTTTTCAAAAGAGGATCAATTGAACTTTGGATCATGGGCCAAATTGAGTCTTTTCCAACTTTCCCAATAGTAATCATGTCATCTTCTAACTCAATTCCTTACTCTCAAGTTTCTTCTAGTTGATCAATTCAACTAAATTTAATCAAGAACACAATTTCCGGTGGGAGTGCATGAATAAAACAACTTAGGAGGATCTCGGGAGGTAGCTTCAAAGCATTGTTGATTATGCTAACAAGGCAATTGAATTATGCAACAAACTCTCTCATGGACTCATTATTATCCTTCTTTGCGTTTGACATTTGCACAAACAAGATATGAGAATCATCAACTAGTTTGACATGTAACCAAAAATAATTGCACATTATATTCCAACTAATGATTGAACTTGTGATAAGATTGTGAAACCATTCTACTGTGCCTCCAACCAATGTCTCAACAAAAAGACAAACTAAAACATCATCATGCGCTAGTCTCAAAATACTGCATGTTATCACCATGGAACATGGCAAAACCTTTCATCAAACCATACATAAAATCATGGCATTCTGAAAAAGTCAAACAACCAATTGTAACTCCCCACAGCAAAGGAAGTGAAGGCGGACCATTGTTGATACCATTGGCATTGTCACCCATCATTTGCAAAAGCTATTTGACTAACATAGAGGATATCTCAATAAGTTCAAGAACAATTGCCAAAGAAATATCTTTGCTTGAAGATGATTGATTGAGCATTTGAAAGAAAAGATCTTTCGTGATCTGGTATAGGCCTTATCCACCAAAATAGAAAAGCTTCAATTAGAGGCAATAGGACTAACTTTCCTACTACAAGATCAGCTTGTTGTATCTCATGCCCAATAGTGAGTGCCAAAAACTACTAATTTCTCTCTTTCAAGAAAACTTAATCCACAACAATATGAAGTAAAACCTCTCTTCAAATTATAAGGGGAAGCTCCTTAAGATCTAAACTAACCCTGAACACTAGGCTATAGACAGATTATACAGTTATGAATAAAAGCAACTAGTCTGAACACAACAAAACCTTCCTATTGGCTAAAACAAAGACCAATAAGCAGATACAAACAAGATATCAAAGGAACAATAACTTGAACCAACAAAAATGCATGATTCCAAGAATTGAAAAGCTATGTTGCATCCAAAGGTACAACCTAGGTAGACAAATATCACCAATAGAAAAGCTTGATGCTATGACCTACTTCCAATTCAATTAATGAAAATTATAAACACGAAATTGCAAACACAAGGATAACAAATTGAACAATATTTCAGCAGCATTAAAGTAGCATCAGCTATGATTAAGATTTTCTTGTGTGCAAAGCACTTATTTGCAGGATACAAAAATGACAAGTTTTGGGGATTTAAGATAATTAATTTATCCCATAAATCAATGTTTTTAAGCACAAATGCTTAAAGCTTCTGAAAAGCAAGAAAGAAAGAAATTCAAAGAAAAAATTATTCTAAACAAAGAATAACTAAGAACTAATTCAAAGCTACCTAAAACTAGGCCTCCAATGCACTGTTCCAAAATAGGACCTCCGAAAAAGCAACTGCCAAAAATATAAATTTGATGCATGAATGCCCTATGTGATTCTAATGCACCCCCTGCTTTGAAACAAAGCAGATCCTCTAAAGAATTATGAAACCTGAACCAATATCAACTAACGACTCCATCAACAAACTTGGTGACTCAAATCTGATGTGCTCCATGGAAACCAAAGAAAATTCAATGATATGAATCCTAGGTCCTTTCGTGGATGATTTGACCAACCTTAACTGTTTGTTCTAATCAGCAAGATGGTAAAACAATTTTCATCAAAACTGAAAATTATTTGCATTCAGAAACCCTAGGATTTTTACCACAAATCTGTCACCCAACACAAACCCTAGGCAGTTGGAACAACATGCTGATATTCTTCCTCTGAATGACTCAAACTTGCCTTGGAACACTAGGGTTTCAATCACAAAATTTGATACTGGACAAGCTACCACTATAGGCAACTACAATCATCATATTTTCTGCTATAAGAGACTGAAGACCCTGCTGATCTAAGAAACCTCACAATAGCAGCATACCCTACTGTTGAATCATACCTCTCAATGTTTCAATTCTGCCGTGTCTTTTCTTGTTTCTGCCACAAAGAAAGTCAGGTGCTCAAATGTAAACACTTAGGCACACTTTTATACTGCCCTTAAAAGACTGTCTTTTGGTTCCTAGGCGCTCATTTCAGCTATATCTACCACTTGACAGCATCCTTTTACATGCAGGCATGCTTTTCTGGTAGTCATGTTACTTAACAATTGGCAGAACTGGTCAAGCACGTCATTTGAGGTGTTCATGTCTCTTAAAGACGAATTAGGCATGCCATTTATTCAGGTCATAATATAATCCTCCATGTCAATTAAATCTGCCAGACTGATGAGTTGCCCACTTCCTTCATTTTTGCCACTGAAGACTTGATCAGACTCACTCCAGGCAAGTATCTTGCACATTCTTGTCACTTGAAGGATGATCAAACCTCTCCCAGGTTCGCCTCAAGGCTCCTATTGCCACTAAAGTCGCATCATCTATCACACAGGCACCTATTTTGGTCAAACCTGAAACTGAAGTTTGCTAATTGTCTCCTAGGTACTTATTTCACCTGTCTACATCACTTAAAGCTTAGCTCTTCACATCTAGGCATGCCATTATGCTATGTTTCTCACTTAAACATTGCTAAGTCATATTCAAGCACTCCTTTTGGTCTCTGTTGTCCCTTAACCCTCTCATAGGCAGCTCCTTCTACCTGTGCCACTAAACAGTGTCATAACACATTAAGACATCAATTTTTGTAACTCTTGTCACTTAACAACGACATATGTGCTCATTTTACAATTTCCCTGCTTCCAAAACAAACAGCCAAGTTTTCTTTCTCTTGAACTGTCTTTCATTTTTTCCTTCTCACATTTGATATGACAAAAGTGCAATACAATACTAGAAGATGGTCAACCTTGGTTATGAATGGGATATGCAACAAAGGCATCAAGGACAAAGTGACATTTTCAGCCCTCATACCGAAAGATTGATATCTACCTTGTAGATGACCTTTCATAGGGGTGCAACACACCTGCGAGCCTCCACACTTGGATATACTGGCACTGTTTGATCTCTTCTGGTTTTCTTCTTTAGGAATTCCTACAACACTGTTTCCTTTTTCTCCTTTCTTCCAGAATCTCTTATGTTCTCCCAAAAATGACTCCCCTCCCTTGTTTGGTATGTGATCTCTACTTTTTCCCTGTTGCACCAGAATTCAAGGCAGGCATCCAATCCTTTCTTAATTGCAGACATCATCTGGAAATTCAGTTCACCTTCTGACATTAATGTTCTCAGAAGCCTACTTATATTCTCTTTGCATTCCACCATGTTGCTTACCAAATCTTTGCATCCTTTTTGCAAATATGACCCTTTATTTATCATTGACCTTAATTACTAACATCCTCCTTTCAAATTTCTCTGCAAGCGGCTGGTGGCATTTTCTCTACCTTTGTCACTTCTTGGTGTTCTTTCGTTCTGGACTTTGGAGCTAAATTTGGGGATTTAATTTATTTCAACGATCTTCAGTAAACATAACTAAGAAAAACATATATGAAGACATATAAACACATGGCATTACAACATTATCTAAGACCACAAATATTATTGACTCGATTACAGTGCAACAACTTAATCATTACATCACAATTACAAATAAGCATTTCAAGGAAGACATCTAACAAACTTATGGCTAGCTATTGATAACATTTAGCTTTACACGTTTATCATAAGGTTCACCATTCAATTTCTTCTTTAGCGCCTAAAGAGAAACATATGGTTCTGCACATCACATATATCTTCTCAATAAATCTTAACATCAATTCATATGAATGGTGAAGACACTTCCGACATGGAATCACATTTAATCATATCATATTCCACACACACACATATTTCATTCACAATATCAACATCGCCTTTTTAATGCTTTTGACTCATTCTTCATAATATTTTTATGTCTCGAAATAAGGAACAAAATTGCAAATGTTTCCAATTAACATCCAAGAATAGCTTTCAGCACAACACAACAACATTCATCAACATGGTTGCAAACAGATGAGTGTTACATCCCCTTCCCATTGGAATTGATTTCCTCTTGGAAGTCACTAAAACAACTGTTGGTGAACCATTCATAGATGCACTGCATCTTCCCATGTGGTTGCATGCTCAGTAATATGACCCCATTGGACCCTTGCTTGATCCAGCTCTCACCCTCAAAGGCTCAACCTCTTGCACATGGGTTCTAAAGCAATTTTCCCACTTGCCTTTGCTTGCAAAGCACCCCAATCCACCATAGGACTATTGTCAATGGCATACTTCCTCAATACAGAAACATGAAATACATCATGAATATGTCACAAGCTAGGTAGCAAAGCTAGATGGTAAACCACCGATCTCAAAGGGACACATAAACCTCAGCATAATCTTAGAGCCTATTGGAATCTTGTAAGGGCGCACCCTCAAGAAACTTTGTTGCCAACCAAAAGTGTTAATCAATCTCTTGGCACTGTCATACTTCTTTTGACAATCAAGCACCTCTCCAAGGCATTGCTGAATCAAGGCAGCCTGCCTCTCCATGTCCTAGAACATTGCATGACCAATGGGAAGTCAATCATCTAATCTATCCCAACTCAACCATGTTCTACGAGGTCTACCATTAAGGCTTGAAAAAGTGTTATGCCCAAGGAAATATGGAAACTATTGCTATAGACAAGTTCCACTAAATGCAATACTCTTCCACTTGGATTACTGATCCATCACATATATGCAAAGCATGTCTTCTAAAACTTGATTCACCTGCTCAATTTGTTCACCTATCTCAAGGTGATAAATTGAACTAAAAGTAAGTTGTTTTCACAACACACTCTACAATGAAGTCCAAAATTTAGATGTAGACACTGGATCCCTATTCAAAATTATCCTATGTGAAATACCATGCAATTTGACATTGTCACACATGAGTATTCTTGCCATTGATGCCGCATTATATTAAGTTTTCATAGGGAAGAAATGCATTGCTTTAGGTAACTTATCCATGATAACCATAATAATATCATGACAGTAAGAAGAATTTAAAAGTTCAAAAATAAAATATTTAGAGATTGTATCCTATTTCCATTCAAGTATTTCATGCAAATAGATAAGGCATGCTAGGTGCCAAAGTTCAACATTAGCTTACTGACATTCTAAATATCACACCATATACTCTACAATGTCGCATTTCATACCATCCCAATGGTATTGTTGACGATGATCTATGTACATTTTCTTAATTCTTGGATGCATAGCATACAAATCCTATTACCTCTCTTCCAAGACTTTTTGAATGAAGTTACCTTTCTCAAGCACATGCATTTGCCCATGACACCTCAATAGTTTGTTGGCCTCAAGCACATATCTTGTAGCCTTATACAACTGTCCCTTCCCTTGCGCAAACAACTCTCCACAAACATTATGACACTACATGTGTGAACACAAATGCTCTATATTGCAGATGCAAGTCTATACTCAAAAAGATGATTGTGACAACATGCCAAAACCAACTAAAGAGATCCACAACTACATTTCCTTTTCCTTTGATGTATCTTACCTCAAAGTCATATTCACACAAAAAATACATCAAATGTCATTGACAAGCATTGCGATTAGGCTACATGAAGAAGTATTGCAAGCTCTAATGATCTATCAAAATTTCAAATTGTTGGCCTAGAAGACAATGGTGACAACACTAGCGCATGCACTACTGCTGCAACTTTTAAATTATGAGTGAGATAGTTCAGCTCGTGGTGCTTGAGCTTGTGCAACACAAATGCCACAACTCTGTCATTTTGCATAAGTACTATGACTAAAACCTCCAAGGAGGTATTTATGCAAACCACAAATGTTCCCAAATGATCTAGTACTGTAAGGATAGGCAAATTGATGAGGCACTTCAAAGTCTAAAATGCTTTCTCACACATCTTTGTCCAATCAAAATTTCTCCCATTGTGTTGCAATGAGGTAATGGAATGCACTATCCATGAAAAATTCTACACATACCTGCAGTAATACCCCACCAATCCCATAAAAATTATTACCTTTGTGATATTAGATGGCATTGACCACCTTACTGTTGCAAATCTTGAAAGAGATCCACTAATATACCCTCTCTTGAAATAACATGACCCAAATATTGCACTTTTGTTTGGAAGAATTTGCACTTTGCCAAATTACCATAGAGATTATTCTCCCTTTAACACCACAAAACCAAGCAAAGATGTCCTTTGTGCTCCTTTTTTGACTTGGAATATACCAAAAAGTCATAAAGAAATACTAGGGCAAACTTATCCAAGCGATTTCCAAATACTTTCATCATCAAGCTCATGAACACTCTTGGCATATTAGTTAACCCAAAGGGTACCACTATAAATTCATAATGTCCATACCACATATCAAAAGAAAATTTATCACAATCTCCTTCCACAATTCTCAATTGATGGTAACCTAATTTGAACTCTATTTTGGAAAATATTCTAGTGCCCTTCATTTGATCAAATAAATTACCATTTTTTGGCAAAGGGTATTGCTTCTTTACTATCACTTTAATCAATTGTTTGTAATCTATGCATAACCAAAGTGATCCATCCATCCTTCTTTTTCAATAAAATAATTGGCACACCCTAGGAAAAACATTGGGGCATATCAATCCTTTCTCAAATAATTCTTCCACTTTCAAATAGGCTCTGTGCCATGAACCAAGTCTATCTAAGAATCAATCTCCCGTTGAAGAGGTGATCTAGGCAACTTACTTGGAAATGCATCCTCAAATTCACAAAGGATTGGAAAATCATATGTAGTCAAACCAATCTTTCTCTTTCCAATGGGTTACTTACTATGATCACAATGGCAACCATTCCTCCAACATCTCTTAAGTCACATTACCATGATTAATCAAACTCTTCAAACAAGAGATTACTACCTCAATCCCAAGGTCATTAAGACAATTGGTTTTGTTATAATATTCCATCTATGCATGATGACCACTTAGCCATTCCATGCCTAAAACTTCTCCATGGAAGCCCAAAGGTACTCCCCAAGGTCAAGAACACATTCTCACACCACAAAGTCCACTATGAGTTTTTCCCTAGCTGCCAATTCCACATCCCACTTGGCCCATTATCTGGTCACCACCTACACTGCTCTACAACATGCGGCACAATAAAAGAATCAAATGCACTGGAATCAAATATGGCTGAGAAAGAAAAATGACATATCACATTTCACATAAGAGAATCAAAGAAGCCTGAAAATTTGTCTAGTGATCATCCACTGGCATGTACATTCTATGGGTTCTTCCAAGATCAAATAAGGCTTTGCAACTTGGAATTTTTGTCTATTTGTCACCATTACTGCCCTATGCAGACATCCCTTAGCTAAGTGTCTAACTTCTCCACATCAAAAGCATGCAATTCCAAGCTTGTCTCACATTTGTTCTGCCTGATCTAGTTGATACTGAATGAGCATAATGCTGCGAAAATTCAGGCCTCTAGCTTTACACTTGAAATCTCACTTCTTTCTATAGATTTGGTCCTTGTTGGCATTTCAATTCGCGCCTTTGGTGTGCGTATTGGAAATGGACAGCTATGCACAGATAAATTGCTCTTCAAATTAGGAGGGGAAGCTCCCTCTTTTGCTGATTATGTGTAAAAAGAAACGTAAACTAAATTCCTATCTTTTTATCTCAGCTGAGAGCACAAGGTTTATAAAACTCTTTGTGTTGCAGCTGAGGTTTTCTCTAGTTTCGTAATCTCGACTACAACTAGGCCTAAATTTAACGCTTCTATCTCCTCAAATAAATTTAGAGCAAGAGGATTTAGAAGTAACTCGGAATGGTTGGTTAACTTAGACAAACTGGTTCTCAGAATGCATCCGAAGGCTCATTGCTCTATCAGATGTACGTTGAAATAGAGTTTATGAAAGTAAAACATCAAACGATAAGCTAAATCTCAGGATTCCCTCGAAGGCTCATTGCTCTTTGGAGGTGTAGGCTGAAATAAAGGTTATAAAAACATAGCATTAAACTATAAACTAGATCTCAGGATTCCCTTGAAGGCTCATTGCTCTTTTTGAGGTGTAGGCTGAAATAAAGATTATAAGAAACAACATCAAACGATAAACTTAATCTCCAAATTCCCTCGAAGGCTCATTGCTCTTTTCGAGGTGTAGATTGAAACAAAGATTATAGAAACAACAATATTTGAAAGATCTTGAGATTTTGGATCAAAGACACATTTTACTTTTGATTTATTTCCTCAAACTCAATCAATGATTACACGTTTTGGGACAGCAAATTGTATAAAAGAAGACAATCATACAACATATGATCTACCAAAATATACTAGACGAAGTGAACAAATATTGACTTGCAAGCTTGAAGGCACAAAGGCGCAGCAATTTTGTATAGTAATTCCTACAAGTTCCAGTTTCGGTGGTGAAAGATTCCTCCCAAGTTGGCGATTGGCAAATTCATTCGGGATTTGCATTTGTGCTTCAACGGCTGGATTGATCAATTAGATAATTTGTGAGTTTTGCCAGGCAAGACAAATTATCAGAGACAATTTTTGGAGAACGATGCATCTATCTATTCTTCGGAGTTTCAGATTGGTTTCCAGTTTGTAGGGTTTTGGCACTGCAATCTGGGAGCCACACTTCATGCAGTTTAAAGTTGATACTGATATTCAGGTTATTGAAGGGTTTGCTCATTCAAGGTCGCCATTCTTGCATTTACTAAGTTTGCTTATTATTCCTCTCTGGCTGGGTGATATCCTTTCTGAGATTATTTCTGTTCTAACATAGTTTGGAATGAAGTTGAGTGGTGGTTAGGGCACTATTGAGGACGTGAGGTTTCTTCAACCTTGGGCATGGAAACATATCACCTTACTGAGCAAGGACGTGTTATTTTGAAGGGCTGCAAGTCTCTTTAGAAGGGTGTGATTTGTATAAGAAGGAAGTGATTCATTCTGGCAGTCTCTATGCACCCATTACTAGCTGTGAATCACTTGTATGGAGGCATGACCATCATTCCTACCAGTTCATGGCTTTTCTGGGGCAGGTAGCAGTTTTTACTCATGCATGGGGCCTCACACAATGGCTGTGTGGGAGTTTAGAAGGGGTTTCTGCCTGAGAATAGTCGCGCCAGTCATAGCTGTAAGGAGACGTGCTGCTGTCATGGATTTTTAAACAGATTCTAGGCAAGTTTGAGTCTTTCTGCTGTGTGCATTTCAGACCTTACACTATCTCCGGGTCTAGGTATTATATGTTTCTATTCTTGTCAATTGTATGTCCCTTATCTAATTATCAGAAAAGCATAAGTCTGTCTGCTGTAATGACTTTCTGAGCATATAAGATTGTCATCAGATTATAATTTCTGCTTAATTTGTGAGTGCTTAGTCCATCGGTTAAGTTTGGAAAATGCCACTTGAAGATCAGCCTTCTTAGCACTCAGTCTAGGTTTACTTCTGAGTGTATATTCTGCAATTAATATTGAAACTCAGAAATATTCATTAATACAAGGTTGCATGTCATCTTTCAATATATTGTATGAACTGTTTCCTGAAATCAGTTATGTGATGAGATTCATGTGTCAATACTAGCCATTATGTCTTCGGGAATGCTCAGATTGGTTTGTGCTCTTTAAATTGACAAATGCAATATGTCGAATTGAGTTTTGAAAATTACCATTCAAATCTAGCAAGGAACTTTACTATGGTATCAGAGACCAAAATCTTGCCAGCCTATTGGGTACTTGATCTTTGATGCAGGTAGTCAGATTCAGATCAAAATTTCAGTTTGGGCATCATGGCTACTTCCAGTAATCTAATGAACTCTTTGCTTGAATCTATGAAGAAAAATCAGATTGATATTGAAAAGGGATTGAATACATGGTGGAAAGAACAAGAGGCTACCAATGTTTTCCAAAAGAAGCTGAAATTTATAGGTAAGAAGTTTAAATACTTATCTCAGTCAAAAGTAGTTCTTCTCAGCATACTGGAGGAAGCAGAAAGTTGTCTATGCAAGGTTGATCAATTACCTTCCCAGTCAATGCGTAAAGCTATGACTCCATTGGTGCACTCCTTGATTAAGCTCGTGCTAATGAGACATCAAAATGAAGAGGTAAGACTTGCAATTGTCACTTGCATTAGTGAAGTTACAAGAATTGCAGCTCGTAATGCACCCTATGATGATGACATTATGAGGGAAATACTTCAGCTGATTGTAGAGTGTTTTCGTGGATTACATGATGTCAAAATCCTTACCTTTGGAAGGAGTGTTAAAATCTTAGAAATTATGGCAAAGGTGAGGTCATGTATCTTTAATGATTGATCTCGGGTGTGTTGATTTGGTTCTTCATATGTTCCATTGCTTCATAACTGGAATCAGAAAACGACATCCAGACAATGTCAAAACAAGCATGCTAACTGTTTTGTCCCTGATCCTAGATGAAGGTGATGTTATTTGCAAACAATTGCAATCAAATTTGTTGGTCATTTGGAAAAAGGAGCAACATGTCTCAACCGCAACTTATGATTTCACAAAAAGTTTGGTTGAGCAGAAAATTGAGAGATTCAAGGAATAGTTGACTAAAGAAGAATTAATCTCATTTAGTATGCAGGTTCCTCTCTCCCTACATCAAGAATGCATGCCATCATCCAGTGAATTAGCTGAGTCGGATGATGAATACAAAGAGAAAACTGAGCCCTCTTGTGTTATAACATTTAATGAGGGCATTGATGATGATTCTACATGTGGGACTAGGGCTGCCCTAGTTCCAAGTCAAAGAATATGTATGGATGATAATGAAGAAGAAAACAGTTGTGTAACTCAAGTGCTTCAAGAAGAATCTGATGGTTCTCCATGTGAAGCAAAATTTGTTCAAAAGTCTAATAGTTCACACAATTTGGAGAATCAATTGAAGGTGAACGAAGATAAAATTGTTGCAGTATTGTCACATTATGATAGAATTCACAAACTGATTGAATATCAACTTTGCAAGGCACAACTTGAGAGAAGACAAAAAGGAATTTAAGAATAATCTTCTCATGATAGTTTACAAGTAATCAAAGAAGGCCTAGTGACAATGAAATCGGACTATCTACATCTTCTTTCAGATTGTGACCATCTCCTCAACCTCACTGAAATATATTCAGATGCATTGAGAGGGAAAGAAGAGGAAGTTGATAAACTCACTCATGAGCTTCAGGTTTCCATGGATTCCTTGAAGAGCACTCACATGGCCCTTTAAGAATCAGTGATACAGGTTGACAAGCTTCGCTTGGAGTTAAGCTTGGCTCAATCTTCATCATCCACAGCAATACAAACATTTATGGCAGCCATAGCACATGGCGAAGATAGTAGTGTGAAGTCTTCTATTGTTCACACTCAAGATGCGAGTGCAATGCCTCATGTTGGTTAAGCAAGGGGAACATTCAAAATTGCTTGGGCTCGAAGTCTTCTTGTATTAAAGATTCCTATATGGAGTATGATGCCTGATCAGGGCTTGCAGAGACCTCATTTCTCCTATAAGTTTGATACTTGATACTTTACATTTTGGCTTTAAAACTGATGATGTTATCTTTTATATACTTAACTTATGGACTTAATTATGCATGAAACTTAGAATTTGAATGCTTTTATATGAATGCTTATTTTCTTTGAATGAGTGATTGAATGGCATTTAATGTTGTGATTGTTTCATTATTGTGTATATTTAACTCATGACTGGAAGAGCATTTATTGATCAGATGAAGCGCTAACCATTTTTCTATTCAAATGAAATTGGCGGCTAATCTATCATGACTCAACAACTTTGACCAAGTGACTTGTCAGCTAAACAACAGTTCCAACCAAACATGCATTCCAACTCTGCAGTTCTTTTCAATGATTATAAGATTTTTATGATTGTTCTCCAAGCACTCTAGAATGTCTTTAATAGTCTAGAGTTAGCTAGATTTTGTTAGTTTTAGGATCAGAAATGCAATAAGCAGAAAACACAACATAGAGAATAATGAACACAATATTTTATCCTGGGAAAATCCTCCTACTCGAGGGAGAAAAACCCAACAAGAAATTCTCTTTATAAATCAGAATAATATGTGCAGAAATAGCACACAAGATCAAGCCTTAGAAGAGACGAATTTCAAACAATAGATCTGCACTTAAATATAGTGTAATTCCTTAGATACAAAATATCTTCCCTTCTCCTTGAAGCGAATCTGCTCTTCTTGACTGTGAATCTGCTGCTGAAGGAACTCGAATTGGAATTGAGATGAATTGATTGATTAAATGACAGGACTTCATCCTCTTTATATACAAAGCTAGGCACCCTCCTTTCTAGGGCCGACCTAGAAATAAATATAATTTTGTTTGTGAAACAAGAGGCCAACTTGCCTTGATTACATTTTATTTAAGAAAATAGCTCCCGAAGCTACAAAACACTAACACTCCCTCTTAGCTAGGGAGGTATTTTCAAATATCCTCGTCATGGAGTCTCTCAACATGATGCCCACAATGGCTACACTCATATGTGAAAAACCACATCTCAGTCTCAGAGATGTACAAGAGTTCATCATGGAGTCTCTCAACATGAAGTCCGCAATGGCTACACCCATTTGAGGAAAACACATCTCAGTCTCAAAGGTGTACAAAGGTTCATCATGAAGTCTCTCAACATGATGTCATCATGGAGTCTCTCAACATGACATCCACAATGGCTACTCCCATGTGTGGAAAGAAACACATCTCAGTCTCAGAGATGTACAAAGGTTCATCACGGAGTCTCTCAACATGACGTCCACAATGGCTACTCCCATGTGGAAAAAAACGCATCTCAGTCTCAGAGATGTACAAGGGTTCATCACGGAGTCCCTCAATGTGATGTCATCACGGAGTCTCTCAACATGACATCTCATCTCAGTCTAAGAGATGAACAAGGGCTTGCACCTCATATTTCTCCGTCTCAGAGAAATATACACTACAAGGGCTTTCACCTCATTTCTCCATCTCAGAGAAATATACACTACAAGAGCTTTCACCTCATATTTCTCTATCTCAGAGAAATATACATTACAACAAATCTTCATGATGATGTGACTCCCTCTAAACCTCCAAGTAGTTGCATCAACCTCCTGACCAACTTGTCCAAGATTTCCTGCAATGCTTGCCTTAGAGGAACGGTTTCCAACGCACACCTCCGACACTACTGACATGCAAGAGTCCAAGACTGTCCTCCTCGACCTCATCCCAGATCACCCTATTCTGAATAGGTTTGCGGAGCTACCAATGTCAAATCCAGATTGATTGTCTTGTGCAATTCTATTCTTTGTAGTTGAAGAGGTCTTCCAAGGACTTTAGCACCGACCTTGCAACACTGCAACCCATTTAGCTGACACCTTCACTTCTTCTCAGTCAGTTACTCTAGTTCCTCAAGACATAGGACTCCATTTGCTAAACACAAAACTCCCTCTAGATCCCTGCCTCAATACAAAGATTGCAAAAAATTCCTCTAGAAGTGAACTCCCCCCCATTGACAAACCTCAGAATCTTAATCCTCTTCCCGACAAGATCTCAACTCTTGCCTAGAATTCTTGGAATCTAACTCCCTTTGATGGCAGAAGAGTAATCGAGGGATGAATCCATATCCATTTGCTCCTTGATGCATCTTGCATTTTAAAGAGATTAATAATAGTTCATAAAATCAAACTACCCTGAAGAGGAATATATAGACCAATGCTAATAGCATACATGATTCATTATTCCCAATGTCATTGCATGAATTATTATTGACTACATGATTATTTAAATTCATGATCACTATTCAAACATACAAACATAAAATACTTATCTCTTTATTGTTGATCAATTCAGCAATGCCTTTTCAGATTTCAATCTCCATATCTTTCCCTGCTATTAGCACCATGGTCTCTTTCACCATATCGACCACCACTATAACGATCCCCTCCAAGACGATCTCCACGACCCGTACCAGTATGCAGGGATCGCGTGAAGAAAAATGGAAAAGTTGGGAGTTGGACGCTATGTGTTGGTTGGTGATCATTGAGCATGCATCACAACCTTATTGCCAACACCCAAGCCGCCGTCACCCAGGCAACTTGAAGCCAAACCAACAGTACCACCCAACTCACCACCAACGTGATCCACCATTGATGTTGCGTTAACTGAAGTTCTACCTTTGTCCAACTTCTTCAAAAGATTGAACAAGCTTCAGTTCTCCACTTGTATTTTATACCGCTTCTTCCCTTGATTGAATAATCACCTAGAATTCCAAATGCTCGATGGCTATCAAGAGTATTCCGGCTACAACCAACTAGAGTAGCAATCTGTACATATTCGTTCACAAGCATCATTTGACTCTGTAGCTCAAATAAACTTCACCAGTTGCTTTCCCATCCACGCGGCGGATGAATGTTTGACCCTCTTCTCCAATCAGATTTGAAAATCTTTACAATTTTGCTCAAGAATTTCTGCTCATAGGTCTACAGGTATTTTCCCTTTAAGGTCTGCATAAAATGTCCTTCAATTCTGCAATAGATAGTCTTTAAATCTGCAACAACTTGCCCTTTAAGATTTGCACTTAAGTCTACCACAATTCACCTTTTCGGTCTGCAAAAATTCGCCTCAAGGTTTGCTCTTAAATCTGCTAGAAATCGCCCTTTAGGTTTTCAAAAATTCGCTTTCAAGATTGCTCTTAAAAACACCTTATATCTGCTTCTAAGGTATGCTCCAAATCCACTATCGATGGAATGATATTTAACGAAGAATGCTTAGACAAATTTGATCAGATCTTTTCTAAACCCGCTCTGATACCATGTTAGTTTTAGGGTCAGAAATGCAATAAGCAGAAAACACAACACAGAGAACATTGAACACAATATTTTATCCTAGAAAAACCCTCCTACTCGAGGGAGAAAAACCCAGCGAGAAATTCTTTTTATAAATCAGAATAATATGTGCAGAAATAGGACACAAGATCAGGCCTTAGAAGAGGCGAATTTCAAACAATAGATCTGCACTTAAATATAGTGTGAATTCCTTAGCTACAAATATCTGCCCTTCTCCTTGAAGTGAATCTACTCCTCTTGACTGTGAATCTGCTGTTGAAGGAATTCGAATTGGAATTGAGATGAATTGATTGATTAAATGACAGGACTTCGTCCTCTTTATATACAAAGCTAGGCACCCTCCTTTCTAGGGCCGACCTAGAAATAAATATAATTTTGTTTGTGAAACAAGAGGCCGACTTGCCTTGATTACATTTTATTTAAGAAAATAGCTCCCGAAGCTACAAAACACTAACAAATTTCCCGCTTTTCAAATAAGAGAGAATATATATATCCAATCTCAGGATAGTTAGAAGGTTAAAGTATTATTTTCTGATTTCAAGTAGATTACGTTTCTCAATTCATAGCTGAACATTTTGTACTTCCCCCCAGTTTGGGCTAATTCGATGGAAATAAAAAGAAGTTGATCCATTTCTGTTGTTAGATCCCTCCAGAGGCAAAGCAGGCCCGCTCTTCTGAAGGAAGGTGATCTGTTAGTTATTATTTCATCTTCATTCTTAATTTAAGTTAGAATTCTTTCATCAGTATAATGTTAGAGTAAATCTTAAATCCAGGACTGCATTGTTGTAATCTTTGTTCCATTACTGTGTTGATTAATTAGAATCATTTTTGTTTCAATTTAATTCACTTTCTAGTTAATTAGATTGAAGATAAAATAGTTAATTTATCATTGATGAGTAGTTATGTTCTTAATGGAATATGCACAGAGAAGGGATTATTACTTGCCAAATTGGATGTACGAGGAATGGAGTAGTTTGCTTTTGAATTGGGAACAAGCAGATAACTAGATTTCAATTCTGTTGATTAGTTAGATTTTGAATTCGAGCAAAGGTTATATTCTCGTTTTTTGTAAAAGAAAGATTAAGTTTAATCATCCATTCCTTATGATCTGATTCAGCTTGGAATACAACTTACCTCTGCACATTTTCTATTCTGGAATGATTTGTTTACATTTGGAAGCTTTTATAATAAGCTTGAGTAAGAAAAAGGTTAGAAGAATAGCATAGAGTCACTTATGATAAAGAAGGAACAACCCCGAACCGCTCTTGACAAAGCGGACCAAACAACAAAACCCCCCCAAAACCTATCCAACTCTTACCGCAGACAACTTTAGACACTCTTGAGTTAACAATTAAAAATTAAATGATTAGGGAATTGTGACAACAACGATCCCTATCCATCATTTTTGGTGTCGTTGTCGAGGATATGATTTGGCCTTAAAAGAAACTTCAAGCCTTAAGTGTTGGTAAGAATCTCTTTGTTAGTTGATAAACAGGCAAAGAGATTAGTTTGGAAGATTCATAAGAAGAAATCTAGTACCTTCTCCGGAAGGATCTCAACCACACACTACGAATTCATCATCGTCCACTCAAACAATCTCCAACCACACAAAAAACATAGAGGACAAAGGAGAAGGAGAAAGGGAAGCAGAGATTCCTAACAAAACATTCTCTTTCCCTATTTCCATTAATATGCAAGTTAATGAACCACCTATGAAAAATATTTCAACCTCTGTTTTACCTACATTTTGTAGGAAAACTTTGGAGGACCTTGACCAATTCTCATTTGAATTTAAAGTATTGTGTCAAACTTATGATTACACATCTGATGATCAAAAGTTAAAACTATTTCCATCCACTCTGAAGGCATCAACCTTGCATTGGTTCATGGGGTTGAATGCTAATTCCATTAACACTTGGGAAGAAATGGAAACAGTTTTTTTTGACAAATACCAAGATTATTGTCGAGTTAGGGACAGGAAAGAGGAACTGTTTAAAATGAAACAATTAGAAGAGGAGAGTTTAGAAGATTATGTGGATAGATACCTCTTTGTTTTGGAAAGATGTGGGAATGGGTTGGATGAAGAAATTAGTAAGTCCATTTTCCTAAAAGCCATTGATGATGATTCAAAGATTCCTTGAACTTGATAGGAAGAGACATCAATAAACTCACTTTTGAAGAAATAGTTGAGATTTGTAGGAACTATTCAAGAACAAGATCAAGTTCTAGGAAGAAGAACAAGGGTTCCTCTGCTGATGTTTCTAAGGTCATGGAGGAAATAGCAAATTTAAAAGCTGATATCCTTCTCCACCTTAGTTCTCAACCTCACAGAAGAACAATAGAACAATTGGCTATATATTGTCCTAAATATAGAGACAAACATCCATTAAGGAATGTCCTCTCAATCAGGTAGATTTGTGTGATATTTGTGAAAAGAAGCATCCTACTGGTAAATGTAATCTCCTCCTAGAGATTAAAAACCATTTCAAGAAACCTTCTCAATCTTCACTTGTGGAAGAAGAAATCAACTACATAGGACAAAGGCAGTTTAACCCTACTTTTGGAGGACAATATAATCCTAGAAATAATTCCAATCGGGGTTCGAATCCATGGAATAATCAATGGAATCCTTTTGGTCAATGGAATCTACAATCTCAATGGAATTCCCAACAAATGCCAATTCCACCTCCTTCAATGGCAACATCCTAGGGACCACCTTGGGGACAACCTGAATGGACTAATTCTCAATGGAACCAACCACAGTGGCAACCTAATCAATATAAGTGGTAGCCTAATCAACCTCAATGGCAGCCTAACCAAGGTAATAATCCTCAATGGCAAAATCAGGGACCAAGAAGACCTTGGCATCAAAATCAATCACTTTTGACTGGTTCCACACAACCTTCAAATTTTGAAACAGTAAACCAACCTCAAATTCCAGCTCAGCCAGTTCCCAATCCAAAAAAAATTCAACCTCAGCAACCAGCTTACAATGCTGATCCTAATACAGCTGGCTTAAATGCTATTGATTTGAATGATATTCAGTTCAGGACTCGATTAGTACCATCAAAACCTGATTTGATTAAAGATGAACATCAACAGGATTTGATGAAGGATACATTGCAGAGAAATGAAGATATTTCTTCCAATAAACAAGCACCATTCCTTGCACGACTTCAACAACAATCAGTGGTTGTGAAGCAAGCTGAGGAGAAACAGGATGATTTGGTAGATTCCCAAATTATCAGAGAACTTGTTGTACCCCAAATTAAAAAATGAGTCAAAGTCTTGTTATAATTTGTCAAAAAGGTCAAAATTGGGGGTTTCAATGTCTTGCATGAGGGTCATAAACTCAAAATTTTCAAAATTTGACGATCTGGGTCTGCTCAAAGCGACCAATTCCACAAAAGCCCAGATTTCAATTTTTTGGCCTTAAATTTTTGGAAATTTTCTATTTTTAGAAACATTCTAAAAATAGTCTGGAGGAGTTGGGCGCCCCAGCTAGCTCGGGGCGCCCAAGCTTTTGATACCCTAAACTCAATTTTCAGAGGATGCAACTCCCAAGAGACCCCTCTCAGAATCCTTCAAGCTATCCGAGGAGCCCAACCATCAGGAAATCAAATCAATCTAGCTCCCGGAATGGCAAAATCATATGAAGGAGAGGAAACAGTGTTGAAACTTGAAAAGCATAAAATGGCTAACACTGGTTTTGATGGGCGCCTCAGAAGGAGATAGACGCCCATGATTTGGAGGGTCAAGATGATGTTTTTCTCAGAAGTTGCCTCCAAACAAACTTCATCAAATTCACTCAAGCTCCGCAATGGATCATTCTGCCAGATCATCGGATTCCCAGAGTGTCCAGAAATCAAAATCAAACACAGGATAGAATCAAGCAAAATCTTGAAAATGATGGACAAATCGTTGTCTGGAGAAAAAACGCCTTTAGCCAAGAAGGGCGCCCAAGAAGCTATGCCTTAGACAAAATTTCAAATTTTCAAATTTTCAAATTTTCAAATCAAGAAAGTAGGCGCCTAAGTTCAATGCACCTGAGTTAGGGTTTACAACTCTAAATTTAGGAATTAAAGCAGATTTTTTCAATCCCAACTTATTTAAGACGCCTTTGCCTTCCATTCCTCATAATTTTTGCAAGTGGCGTCCAAGGTGGAGAAGAGCAAACATAAAAAATTTCTTCAACATGAGATTCGAGAGCCAAAGTTTAGTGCTTTTTCACAGTTCATTATATTTTTCAAATCAGCACACAAGGAGGCTTCTTTTTCTTTGCTTTTTCCCTCCAGCGCATCGATTTTCACAAAGAGGAGGTCAAGGTATTCAATTTTCAGCGATTTGGGTCATATCAGTTCTTGATTCTGGAAATTTTTGAAGAAATTTTTCAAATTGCAGCAGCTGCATTTTCTATGCATGTTCAAGAAAACTTCAGAACTTCCAACATCTGATCTTTTGGGTCCTCTTGAAACATACTTCTGAACAAAACCCACGTCTCAACTTTTTCAGAAAAAAATTCAGATTCTAAGGTTTGCTGCTTTTTCAATCAGCCTTTAGTATTTTCAATATCTGATCAACTGGGTCATTATTAAACTTAATTCTGGACAAAACCGAGCTCTTAGTTTTTCTAGTAAAAATTTCAAAAATTACGATTTGCTCCTTTTTCGACCAGCCATCAAAATTTTCGAAAAAGATCGATCTGGGTCCTCCTGCAATAAAATTTTCAACAAAACCCATATCTCAGATTTTTTTTTCAAAAAATCTGCCCGTTTCAGGAAGAAAAATCAGCAAGGTAAAAGTTAGGGTTTGTGCAAAACTCGTCCGAACATAGTCGAGTTCACAGTCAATCTTCAAGATTTTCAATATAGAATACACTCCCATCGAATTCAAGACCAAGATAGTGCTATACCATGATTTCACCAAAACAACTGAGACTGATTTGCACCACATCAAACCAGTGTTCAATTTGTGTAATATGGAAGATGCAAGCAATGTTGCAGTCAGGCACCTTGGTCATTCCGGACTACTTGCAGCCGCATCAATTCCCACTTCAGTACAAAGTCTAGAATTTGTAATTGCTTCTATCAAGGATTACAATCCAGCTACATAGGAGATTCAAACAACAAATGGTAGAGTGATTTGCAGTCTCAAACGAGATATGTTTGAAAAATGCTTCTCAATACCACCCTGGTCAGAAAGTGTAACCGTTTCCATGGAAAAATGTCAAGGCTGTGTGAAATGCACAAGAAGAAATACAACAAGAAAGTTGCACAAAAATAGATGAAGGAAAAACATAAGACCCTGCCAAAGAAAATTGGACGAGGAGAATTCAAGGATGAGGTTGTCGTAATGATCACCTTGCTCAACCGAATCACAGGTCAAGAGGATGTTACAAAGTTCCAGCCATGGATGTTCTACATCATATCCCATATCATGAAGAAGACGGAACTCTATGATTGGCCAACATTGATCGGTGACAGTCTTCATCACCATGTAACTAAGTACTTCAAAATCCATGAGTTCCACATAGTTTCATATCTAGTCCGTCTAGTTGCCTTTCAAGGCAAATTCAGAGGATTGAACACAGTGGGAACTCTGGATGTGCAACATATCTATAACTATTATCCTTAGTTGGATTTCTCAGAGTCAACACATCATTACAAAAGGGTAAATGAGGCTTTCTTAATGTACACGGTGAGAGACCTTGACAACAAGTTGCATGTACGAATTTCATCAACTACCAAGATAGCAATGGCGGAGTGAGCAGATTGGTTCATTCAGTTTCCTACCTTCACCTATATCAGAGTGTACGACTTCTCGAGTGCTCCACTCATGTTGCCGAGGTATCGTTCAAATGAAGTGGTTTTCATGGAATTCCTAAGGCAAGTATATGAAGTTCACACTTTCTTGCGGAAGGGAAAAAAGCCCGCCTTCAGTTTCCCTTTTGAGTTGGGAATCTGTAGATGTAGATCATCAGCAGATGCTAAGTCAACGGGTGACGAGTTGTCTAAACTTGGTCTCAAGCCTTTCAGCGAGAGACGATCATACAACCCTCATGGTGTCTACGTACCCAGGCTTGGTCAGAACTATGCTCATGCGCCCACACCCGAAGATTTTTGGGCTAATTGCAGAGATGAGTTTGAGGCAAGGAGGCGCAGTAACAACAGGATTACACTTCATCAAATGAAAAACTACTTATCAGAGGATATTGAGGGATTATCTGATGATCATGGAGATGTACTTCTCCCAACATACACCAAAAATCAAATTGAACGACAACCTCTTCCACAGGTCAATTGGCCCAACAAAGAGTGCATTTCAGTCGAAGAAAGGACAAACCGGGTCATAAAGAACAAGCTTTTCCTAAGTCACAAGAGGAAGAAAGCAATTCCAGTCGCAGAGCAGGTAAGAACACAATCATCTCTTCCTTCTTCCTCAAGAGCACAACCAAAGATGAAGGTTGTAAGTCAACCTCAAGCGGGTGTAAAAGGCAGTAGAACAACAAAGAAGGTAAAGAAAAGTTTGGATTTTTCAAGTATAATTATACAAGAGAAGCCAACAGTTGTAGCAGAAGTCACTGTAGTAGAGCCAATGCCACAAGCAGAAGAGGTGTTTGTGACTCCCGATTCTCCACCATCACCGAGGGCTTCTCCAATTCATATTGATTTGGAGGAAGAAGAAACATAAGAAGTTGCAGTTGAACCTCCTAGGGAAGCTAGTAGAGACACCACATCTTGGCTTGAGAGCTCCCTAGGAAGGAAGAAAAGGAGGCCTTCATATCAACCGGACTTGGATGGACTTGACAACGCTTACCAGGAAGCTCCTAAAAAGAAAGCAAAGAAGCAAATTCATTTTGAAAAGAATCCAGTTGGTGAGATGGTTATGGAGACTACTATGCCTCCTGAGGATATAAATGATGATGAAGTGGAGGCGAATGATTTCATAATGGTTAAGACTAATCTTGGTAAAAATACCAGGCATATAGATGTCAATTTGTTCAAAGTTGAAGCGAAGAATCTTCAAGATAGAGTGTTTAAAGATGGAGAGGATAAGGCAGCCCTCAAGGCTGAAATCCGACAACTCGGCCTATACATTTCAAATCTTGTTCATGGTACTTCATGAGCAACTCAGTTGCTTCCCCAGGTTCTAGAGACACCAGCTGATCAGTAGTGGTTGAGGTAGTTGGTGATATGTGGGAAGCAAACACAGGAATGGATCGAGGAAATCATCACTAGAGGCATGGAGATTCTAGCACAAATATATCAACTAAGGTTTAATGCCCATGATTTACACCCAGGCATCCAAGGATTTGAGCAGTTGATAGCAGAGGCGAAGCCTATGCACGAAGTCATCATTGCAGAATTAGATACGGCATATGGCTCAATGGTTTCAAGAGAACACAAGAGACAAATTCTTGCATGGAAAGAACATCGCCTCTTCAAGGTGAGAACTTATGAAAGTATATCTGAGGAGTTTGTTGCATACAAAGAAAGGGTCGTTGATGCTTTCGAGTTCATAAGAGAGTTGGTTGCAGAGATCCCTTGTCGGTATTGTCATGTTGATGATTCCTGTATTGGACTTGATGAAGTACAAGCTGAGTTCTAGAATGTTGTTTGTGGCAGTGATGGCAGTGCCAGAAGGATGTCATATTTCCATGATGTCAACGAGGTTCTAGAAAGCAGCCAATGAGGTCAAAAAAATTCTGAGATCTATTGCCGAAGGAGAAGAAATCTTAGAAAAGCAGAACTTTGCTATTGATAGTATTGATGCTCTTGACAGAGATACAGTTTCCCGCTTTTTGGTGGATGTGATCGAGATTTAAAGCAGCAATCTTCTAGAAGCTTTCTTTCAACTTTCCTTTTATTCTCATCTCAATGATTATCCATTCTTTGAAGGGAAAATATCAAGATGTAATAGTTGGCACTTCCCTTGTTTTTAGGCTTTCTTAGGTTGTAGAAGTTTATCCTGTTTTAGATTTAGAAATAAAGCTTGGATGTTGGCAAGTCTTAGTTGTAAAAGCAAGGAGATTTTAGGGTTCTCTACTCCTCTGCTTAGTTATAAAGAAGGGCAGCCTTGCCCATTATTTTCTTAACTATGCTTGTGATAACAATTTACTGAGCCTATTTTGCCTGCAAGTTGTTGTCGTTTAGTTTCACTTCACTTAGTGTTAGGGCAATCTTGCAAGTCTCTTCTAGCTGCAAGTTATTGTTCAATTCATGTTACTTGTGTCAATTTATCTTGGTTGATCGCAAAACTGTACGCCTATTTTGCTACAATCCTGCTGTCCCAAGAGTGTAATCTTTTGTTCTTGAGATTTGAGAAAATAAAGTCTAATGCCTGCTTTGCTTCCCTGATATGATGTCTCAGATTTTCGTTTTATGTGTTACACTTATATGATCTCTATTTCAGCTTGCATTGAAATTTCAGCAGATGTGCGTTAGGATAAAGTTTGTTTAAGTATTTGTGTCAAAGAATCATTCCCCGTTCATTTCTAACTCTCATGCTTTGCATTTACTTGAGTAGTTAGAAATATCATTAGTGTAGGCTTAGTCGTAGTTGAACATCCAAAAGAGAAAACCGCAGCTACGGCGCTTTAGTTTTATAACCTTGTGCTCTTAGCTGAACAAAAAGACAGGGAAATTAGTTTTAATTTACTTTCTTAAGCAACATTAGCAAAGAGGGAGCTTCCCCTCCTAATTCGAAGAGCAGTTTATCTGTGCATAGCTGTCGGTTTCTAATTCACAGACCAGAGGTGCAAATTAAACACCAACAGAACTTAAGAAGATTAACATTGAAATTCCACTCTTCAGAGCTATCCGTGATATTCCAGAAATTAACCAGGTGGTTAAGTCTTTGTGTGTCAAAACACTTGGAAGGAAAAAGAAGTTACCTCCCACAATTCAAATCGGCGGAAAACTATCTGATGTTATGTTAGGGAAGTTGATCCCTTAGAAGTATGGTGACCCAGGAAGTCCAGTGATTACCCTTAACATTAATGGCATTGAACTTCCAAATGTCCTTGTTGACTTAGGGGCTTCCATTAATGTTATTACAACTGATACAACCGACAAATTGGGAATAACAAATGTTCAACCAACAACCACAGTTTAAGAACTAGCAGATCAATCAATTGCAAAACCGGAAGGGGTCCTTGAGGATATCATTGTTACCATCGATGCATGGGAATATCTTGTTGATTTCCTTGTCTTGAAAAGTAAGCATAGAAAGACGAGCTATCCAATCATTTTGGGGAGACCTTGGTTGGCAACAGCCGCTGCCCTTATTGATTGTAGGTCTGGATGCATGACCATCTCTGATGGAATCAGACAAAAAAAATTATCCCTTTACCCACCAACAAAACCCTCTTTATCATCTGAAAACCCGAGCTAAATAGATGGTCTTAATTCAGAAGATAATCAGATCCAAGAACTTGCAATGGTAACATTGACAGAGCATGTGGAAGAGTATCAAGAATGTATGAATGGGGAAGGAAACCTTGAAGTTCATGATGTTATTGATATTTAGGATCACTGCCCTTTAATTGATTTCATGAATTCTGATTCAAATCATAACCGATTACTCCATCAACTTTTGCCACATCCCTGCCCTTTAAATACTTTGATTGGTGATGCCATAATAACTAACACCTTTGGTATGTAAGTTAAAACGGACAGCTATGCACACTACGTGATGACTGCTCTTCAAATTGGGAGGGGAAGCTCCCTCTTTTGCTGGTATGCATTCTAAAAGTCAAGTAATCTAAACCTATCTTTTTCGACTTAGCTGTGAGAGGCACAAGGTTAAGGAAACCAAGGACGTTGCAAATAATGGTTTTCTCTAGTTTTGCAGGTCTTAACTACAACTAAAACTAAATACTTTAATCTATCCAATTTCCTCAAGAAAACAGAGCATGAGGAAAATGAGCAGGAATGGTTTTACACGATAAACCGGGTACAGATTCACAACATGAAGGCTAGGTGGCACAACAATTTGCTTGGCTGAATAGGCTTATTATCACACACATCACACAATAAGCTTTAAGTACAAACTCTCAACATGAAGGCAAGGTGGCACAACAATTTGCTCAATTCGAATAGGCTTATTGATAACAAAACATAAAGGATAGCCAACTAGGACAGTAAATTGCATAGGCGAGACACGCGTACAATCTACGATCAAACTAGCCACTATATTTAACTAAGTTGAGCATTCACCATAATAATTGCATGAAACCCAAGTGGCATAACAATTCATTATAAAAACAAATACTCGTGAACAGATACAAAAAGGCAATATTACAGGCAAGGTGGGCACAGTATATATTACTCTCTCGTGCAAAAGTTATTTACAAATGAGCTGGAAACTCTTATTTATAGACATCAAGGGCGTAGGCAACCCTAAAATCACCTTGAGTCAACTACAGTCTTGCAATGCATGCAAGATCTTATTGCTAAACCCTAATAAGGGAAACTATACAGTTAATTGGAAAGCAACCATCAATTAACCGATACAAACAATGCTAACTAGACAATGTGCAACATGCACATCCTTATTGAAAGAAAAGCTAACTGATAACTAACATCAGTCAACTAACACTAACTAAGAGTCCATCCTCCTGTGAAGATATCTCCAAGAGTGAGATAGGCGTCCCTGATGTCAACAAGGAAAACACAAGAACTGACGTTGAGTTAACTGTTGCTCGTGACTCACCCTCGTAAACAACCGCAGGATCTAACTGGACGTCTACTCTAAGTCCTCTCCATTTACCATCTCCTCCAAGAATTTATCGATGGTATCATCATGTGGCACTCTAACACTGTCCACGATGATCAACTGTCTATCCAACTCCTTATCTCCATCCTGGATTTCCCTCTGACTGTCTCTAACCTTCGTGGTCACCTTCTTGAAACTAATAGTCAACATTGAGAACTCCTCCAACTTGGACTCCTCTAGGTCTCCACCTAGGTTACCACGAACTAGCTCTTCGAACTCAGCTTGAACTGCCTCCAACTTGGCGTATGGACCATCCTCACGCCGATAATGACATGGGATTTGGGTGATGTATTCGCTGATAAATCAAAGAGTTGTAGGGACCTTCTCTTGAATCAAGCCCATCTTAGCAGAAACTCTGTCATACGTTTCCACTCTGCAAAGATACAACTCTCTCCAAGTGAAAACCTTCCTTTTATCTTTTGCTGCCTCAATGGCGTCATAGGCACCTGCAAGCTGTGATATAAAGATCAGATCCTTCGGCTTACGCTCAACTATGAAGATCTCGAGCTCCTGAATCCTCTGGCGAAGACTATGTGTGTCAACCCTCAACTGATACAACTCTATAAGGAGGTGTCGACCAGCAATGATGAAGTCCTCAATCCAAGTATCTAAAAGCTTTCTTCGATTAATCAAGTATCGAATCCTCTGCTGATCTGCGGCGGTCTCTCGAAGCTGCGGGAGTAAAGGTGCTTTTCCCTCGTTTCCATGAAGCAAACTTGAGATGTACATGCGGAGTTGCCTGACTTCAGCATTGAGAGCTGCCTTATCTTCACCATCCTTCATGACACGTTCCTCCAGATTACTCGCAACGACCTTGAATAGGCTCATGTCAGTGTGTCGAGTACTCTTACCTAAATTTGTTTTGACGAAGGTAAAATCACCAACATCAACTTCATTTAAGTTCTTGTCTTTTGGAGGTGTAGCAACCTCTATGATGATCTCGGCTTCAGGATTCTTCTCAATGTTGACCTACTTTCTGGCCCTCTTATTCAACCTGTTCTAATAAGGTTCACCAAACTCAGACAAGTCAAGCTCATATGAAGGCATATGCCTCTCTCTTCCCAATGACCTCTCGAGCCAAGATGAATAAGCAACGCTATCCTCTCGAGGTGGAGCTACTTCTACTATGTCAGCTACTGGCAGATCCACTGGTATGAAGTCTCATGTACCAGAGACTCGGGCTCTGAATCAATATCTATAGGAGACGACTGTGGTGAGAAAGGTGGATTTGGAGATGACGAACCAGCCTCAGCCTGATTTACCGGTTCTGCTCGAACTACTGGCTCTGACAGAACTACTGCCTTTGCCGGAAATGGAAGTACTAGCTCTCTCTCAACCTATTTCCTCTTGGTGATGCTCTTCCCTTTTGAACTTATCCCAATCTTAACCCCTTCAAGCGGCTTCAAGATAACCTTGACTCGAGGCTTCGCCCTAGAAGTAGAAGGCAAAGAAGAAATCACCACTGCTAGCGGCTCTACAACTAGAATCACCCTTCACTTCTGCTTGCTCTCAAGGAAGTACATGCTCGTTTTAATAACTGACCTACACAAGTCCTTTACTGAAGTATTCACTGGGACATACCAATCAGGTTGGCGAAGTGGTTGGCGAGCGACTTGGTCTTTAATGAATGAATTGAGAAGTATCTTGCCATCATCATTAGACAAACCCTCCACATCTTTTGAAAAGAAATCAGCAATCTGTGGGAGAGTAAGCCTACAATAATGACGTTGAGGCACCTCAAAGTCATCCTCACAGTTGACCCAGAAGTCCTCAAGCGCTGCCGAATGTGAAATGTTTCGCTCCAACCTTGTTGAATAATGACCCAACAGATCATAGGTACGCCTTTGAGGAAAACAATCGAGTCAGAGCTTCTCTAACTTGTTCGCCATTAGCTTGCAATCGGCAGTTGTTTTGCACTTGTAAATACCCAATCCGAAAGGAAAGGTAAAAGTTGGGTAATGTCGATTGCGAAGGAAAGTGTGAACCTCGTGTGCCTGTCTCATAAACTCCATGAAAAGAACCTTGTCCGACGGGTACCTCGGTAGCATCAGAGGCTCTCCTGTATATCCATACACCCGGATATATGTGAAAGTAGGGAATTGGGTGAACCAATTTGCCCAACTCTCCATTGCTGATTGTGCCTTTGAGGAAATTTTAGCATGCATCTCATTGTCTAAATCTCTAACTGCCCTCATAAGAAAGTGATCATTCACTGCTCTAAAGTCCTGTTCAAATTTTGAAAACTCCAACTGAGAGTAGTATTTGTGCACTCGTTGAACGCCCAAAACTCCATTGGTCTTCAATAGTCTAAAGCTGCCTTGAAATAAAACCAAGTAAACTAGAGAGGTCACCATGTGGAATTCGTGTATCTTAAGGAACTCTGTAATCTATTGGTGAGACACTCACTAATAAACATTGCCTAGTCAAAGGTTTCTTTCTTATCAATAACTCGAGAGATGAGGTAGAACATCCATGGTCGAAAAATGCTTGCATCTTCTTGACCTGCTAACCGGTTGAGTAAAGTTATCAAAATGGCGATCTCATCTTTGAACTCACCATGCCCAATTTTCTTTGGCATGTTGGTTTTTTGAGCTTTTAACCATCGCTGAGCTACTTTCTTCTACGATCTCTCCTCGTACTCCTCCCATATTCTGTCACAATCTGGAATGGGTACTGCAAAATGATCTGAGCGTGAAGGAATAGAAAAGCATTTTTCTACATCCCTCGGTTTAAGGCTACAAGCAACCCTTCCATCCGTCGACCTGATTTGTCTGGTAAACGAGTCATAATGCTTGACACAAGCAAGTACGAATTCAAGGTCAAAGACTAAGATGGGAATGGATGCCGCTGCAAGTATCCCTGAACGATCAAGGTTCTTGATTGTAGTACAGCTAGTACCTTCCAATGTACTTAGATTGATGACGGGATAAACATGACTCAAGTCAATATCAGTAGATTTCAGAAAATTATGAAGAAAGACCTGTTTGGCCTTATAATCTATGGGATTGTACTGCATTCTGAAAAACTAGATTTTTCACTGTAAAGTCGGTTATGTTCGGACAACTTTGGAAAAGGCTGAAAAAGCTTAGGGATAGGCTAAAAATAGCAAATGGAAGTGAATTTTTTCGGAAAAATTCTAAGATATGGGTTTTGTGCAGAATCAAATTCTAATACAACCCAAATCATCAGAAATGCGAAAGAATGTGATTTAGGCTTGCATGCAAAAGGTTTTCGGTTGAGATTTGAACTGGCAGTTAGGGGCACTGGGGGCAATTTTTCTTGTGAAAATCTGGAACATGGGTTTTGTGTAGAATCGAATCCTAAGACAAACCAGATCGACAAATTTGCGAAAAAACGTGTTTTAGGACCACATGCAAAGAAAATTCTGGAAAAAAAAAAGCACAGTGCTCTAGAATAGAGGCAGCGAGACAATTTTCACAAAATAATCTAAGACATGGGTATTGTCGTTGATGCTGAAATACTCGAACCCAGATGATGCTTTTCTGAAGATCTTGCCGTTTTCTGTGACATGCGGAGAAAATCTAAGACGAGAATAGAGGAAATAAGACAGAAGAATAGAAGTTTTTATGTTTTGTTTGTTTTCTCTCTTCTTCTGTAGAAATTTGCCTATGATTGAAGTAGATCTGATGAAACCTGCATGCAAATGGAAAATAAAGTCTGAAATATTCTTCTCCCGAACACTCTGAATCTGTAGCTACGAAGAACACTGAAATCTGACACCTGTAGCACCTTCAGATCAATTTCATGCTCAAGAAAAGACATTTTTGCCAACTGAGATGAAGAATAATGGATGCCACAAGCAAAATACAAGAAAATATCTTCTAAGGCGTGTGAAATGCATGCTCTGTCTTGGAAATAGCGCTTGAAGTCTATTTGAGCCTCCAAAACCCACGCATGGCCTATAATTGGCTTCAAAATCAGTTAACTAAAAGAAGAACAAACCCTAATTAGGGCGCCACCTTGAAAAGTTCAATTAACAGATGCATGCAAACTAATTTTAGTCAGTTACAGACTAAAAATAGGTTCTAGAAGAAGTCGACTTGGAAAGAGCTAAACTGAAGATCAATTTTCAGTTAACTACTTCACCTCTCATGCGTACTTCTATTCTTGACTTCAAAAGTCAACCTTTCACTTTAGGCGTCCTTTACAGACTTAAGACATTTTTCTGAAAATTTGAATCTAAAACCTCACCGAAGCTCACGTTTGACCACTGATTCTGATTGGCTTTCATGTCGGATCAACTAGATGACAATTTCTTTTAAGAGCGGGACCAAATCTGACAAAAAGACTCCCTGAGGCGACAACTCATAATTCATCAATTTGAGGCCTCAAAATGATGGGTGCCCCTAGCCTCCAGGAGCTCTTTTTGACCTCAGACTTAGAAAATTTTCACTTCCCATCATTTTCACTAAGAATTTGACCTTATTCAACTTAACGTTTTCCGGTGTCCGACAAAACTTCAAAGTTAGCTAACTAGCTTACTGCGGAGCAGACTGAATCCTGAGCAAGAGCTCTT
This sequence comes from Sequoiadendron giganteum, assembly GCA_007115665.2. Lineage (NCBI taxonomy): Eukaryota > Viridiplantae > Streptophyta > Pinopsida > Cupressales > Cupressaceae > Sequoiadendron > Sequoiadendron giganteum. The sequence goes on along the minus strand of CM021104.1, from coordinate 418,153,324 downwards.
GGAGAGCACTTTGCGTAAAAACATCATTCGACCTTTCTAAAACATGGGCGCCCCTGGCCTCCAGGGGCGCTTTTCCCAACCAGTGTTAGCCATTTTCACAACTGGCTAAAATCGACTAATCTTTTGGCTGCAGGCTGCTGAGACATCCTCTGACCCGGCTCAGACAAGCAACATAAAGCTGGAACTAACATGGACAGGACGAGCATCTGAAATCATCAAACAGACTTCATTCAAGGCTCCAAAACCTTGGGCGCCCCTGCGCTTTTGACATTCCTGGACAGTTCTGATCAAGTTTTGAACCTCAAGTTTGACCTTTGACCACAACAACATGACAACTCCAATTCACTTGCTGACAAATGCGTTGCGAAGCTAGATCAAGACGGAAACAAACCTCCTAGGTGTCACTTGATCAGAAAACTTCATCTGAAGCTCCAAAAAGATGGGCGCCCCTCGCTGAGAGGCATGCTTTTTCACTCCAGACTTAGTCATTTTAAATTTCCCTCGTTTTGCGTTCAATCTCCAGTTTCAGGTGATATCCTGATCCGTTGGATTGGTTAGCTGGCTCATCGTGAAGCTAACAGGATTCCGGAGAAGACATCTTGGAAGAGAGAAGTCACAAAAAGTTGATTTAGGCCTCCAAAATGAAGGGCGACCCTAGCTCAGAGTTGCGCTTTTTCACTCCAGAGTTGGCCATTTTCACAGCATCTTCACCTCGTCGAAAAACCCCTCCGAGATGAAGTAACTTTTCGGACAAAACTCGCCATAGAAACATCACCGAAGCATTTTGAGCTTAGCTTTTGACACCTGGCACTTGGCCATTTACCATTGATGAGCTCAGAAAACCTAAATTCTCACTTGAAAAAACGAAAACTACCCACCAAGCTTAAACTGAGTTTTAACTGAAACTAACTTCACCATTGTGATCATGAAGCAAAATAAGCCAATCAAAACAAATTTCAGCCAATTCTGACAAGTTTCAATTTTTAGGGTGTTTGACCTAAAAACAGGGTCTAGAAACCCTAATTTTCATTTTTTTCAAATTTTTCCAATATCTCTGTGGCATCACACTGACTCAAAGCCCATACTTGAATTGCCCAAAAACTATGTTTTGACATCATTTTTACAAGGTTTAGACCATGTTAAGCAAAATGCCTTAATGAAGCAAAAATTTGGTTTGGGTACAACAATTGGAGACCTCTCCACTCTTCAAAATAAGACTAAGCAAACCTTAGTGCAAGCAAATAAGCCCTTACTCATTAATGGGTCCTTATCAACTTAGCAAGAAGATGATCTAAACGAGATTTTAGAAAAGAATACTGAAGCATTTGCTTGGGATTATAAGGACATGAGAGGAATCCATCCTGATATCTGTACACACCACATGTACACTGAGGATGTTAAACCTATAAGACAGCCTCAGAGAAGGATTAACCCTGTATTAAGAGATTTTGTGAAGCTGGAAATAGAGAAATTGCTCAAAGTGGGATTCATTTATCCTATTTCAAACAATCAATGGGTTTCTCCATTGGTCATAGTGCCTAAGAAAAATGGTAAATGGAGGGTATGTGTGGATTATAGAGAGTTGAACAAGGCTACTAAGAAAGACTGTTTTCCATTGCCTTTTATAGATCAAGTATCGGATAACTTATCAAGCAGTAGTTACGTTTCTTTTCTTGATGGTTTTAGGGGGTATAACCAAATTTAGGTAGCTCTGGAAGATCGGGATAAAGCAACGTTTACTTGCCCATGGGGTACCTATGCTTATAGAGTCTTGCCTTTTGGACTATGTAATGCACCTGCGACTTTTCAACGTGTTCTTCTTGCCATTTTTGCAGATTTAACAGGAACATGTGTAGAGGTAAACATGGATGATTTTACAGTCCATGGTAAAACTTATGAAGAATCTTTGAATAATCTGAATAAAGTTTTGAATAGCTGCAAAGAGCATAGGTTGTCATTGAACCATGAGAAAAGTTTATTAATGATGACTGAAGGAATTGTGTTAGGACATCATGTGTCAAAAGAGGGAATCAAGGTAGACCCTAAGAAAATTGATACCAATAACTCAAAATCAGACCGAGGTGAGAAGCTTTTTAGGACATGTTGGCTATTATAGGAGGTTTATAGAAGGGTTTAGTAAGATTGCAGGTCCCTTGTTTATTTTATTAAAAAAAGATTCAGAATTTCTTTGGACTTCAATGTGTCAACAATCCTTTGAAGATATAAAACAGGGCTTGACAACCTCACCTGTCATAGCTGGGCCAATCTGGGGTGAGCCTTTCATATAAGTGCAGATGCATCTAATTTTGCGATCAGAGCAATTCTTGGACAGAAGGACGAATCAGGAGCGATGCATGCCATTTATTATGCAAGTAAAAATATTAACCCAGCTGAACAGAATTACACCACTACTAAAAAGGAATTTCTAGCAGTCGTCTATACCATTAATAAATTTAGACATTGTTGTACCCAAAATGAAATTTTTGGCATCCTGCTTAAATTGAGCTAAACAACATAAAAATGCCATTGAAAGTATGTTTTAGGTCAAACCAAACATGAAGTCTTTGTGGGTTTCTGTCAAGGAACCTATGGTTAAAATTCTGAAAAAATGAAAATTAGGGTTTTATGCCCCTATTTTTAAGAAAACCCTTAAAAATAGGACCTTCCTGAAAATGATTGAAAATAATTCTGATAGGGTTAAATGCCTTCACGATCAAACTGATCAAGTCAAAATTATCCAAAGACATGTTTTACTCTGGTGGGTCTATTCCCGTTTTTCAGGAACAAAGTTAGGAGCTCTGCAGCCATTAATGGCAGATTGGCCAATACCAGGTGCTGAAAGCTAAACCTCTAAAGCTCCAACGAAGAAGCCATGGCGGAAAAGGTCAAAAAGATGTTGTTATAACGAGGGAGTTTCTCAAAACGAAAAAGGCCAAAATTTGGCTAACTCTAGAAGGTGCACGTTTTGCTGCCAAGGCAAAACACAGTCTAAAGGTGAAAAAGGCGCCCCTCTTGAAGAAAGGCGCCCTTGGATCTCAAAGGGCAAAACAAATCACTTTGAATCTTCAGCTCAGTCATCCTCTTCACTTTCGTGTTGGCTCAACAACGAAACAATCAGCAAGATCATCTGATTTAAGGATCATTGACCAATCGTCAACAAAGTATGGAGGATCCATCAGCAATGAAGATGTCAAATCAGAGAGCTTCATGGTAAAAGCGCCCCTACTAGCCAGGGGCGCCCCTCAATTGCAGGCACCAGATGCATCAATCTGTTGTAGCTCTATACATGTCATCTTTCCAGCTTCCTCCCAGCTATGTGATCAATCTGACAGCAAGTTCACAGGACACGCCAAACGATCACACATTGAGGTCAAGCAAAAGAAGCTAGAAAGAATTTAAGAACTGGAAAGACAAGCCAGAAACTAGCTAAGGCATCATCAAAAGCGCCCCTCTTGAAGAAAGGCGGCCCTTTCTTCAAGGCATCAAGATTCAACCAGACTCCTTACTGCCTCCCAGGATGATCTTCTCAGCTATGACCAGTCTCGCCAGTGAAACCATCAGTAAGAACTTCTGAACAATCAATCATCTGATGGCAGAGATCAAAGGCAAGCAATTCACATCATAAGTAAAACCAGTCAAAAGGCTAAAAGCGCCCCTACTGGCTAGGGGCACCCTTAACCTTGAAGGACCTAAACTTGTCATTTCAAACTGAGAAGTCAGTCATCCTGAGTAAGACCAAGCTGGCTACCTAATGCATCATCAAGTAGAGTCATCTGATTCATCTAGCATTGAGAACGTCAGATCGAATCAAAGAGGGTCTGAAAAGGTCAAAACAAAGAACAGTCAATGAAAATTTACTACGGCATTATCAAAAGCGCCCCTCTCAAGAAAAGACGCCCTTTTTGCAGGAGGCTTAAACTTAGTTTTCTGAGTTGATCTTTCCCTGACATATTTCATCAGATTAATCCCACCTCAACAACGGAACTAGTAGCCACTGCCAGAGATTAGCTGAATAGCCAGAATCAAAGATCAAACAGAGGCACCTCAGCTTGCAAAATGAACAAAAATGATCAACTCTAAGGATGGATGCCTAAAGGAAGTCAAAAAAAAATGTTGACTTGAGTTAGCAAATTTGGAGCCAAAAAGAGGCCAAACACTCCACAATCAATGGAAATCACCTTTTGGAACTCTAAATCAGACCTAAATCATGAGTTGTCTTCCGTACTTGGTGAATCTCAACCCTAATCACCATATATTCTTGCTAGGTGTCCCATTCTTCATTATTCTTTTGCAAGTTAAAGGATAAAACAGCAAAGAGCTCCCAAGAACACATTTTCAAGATCTGGTATAGGTTTTGGACGGATCTTCAATATTTCTAAAGATCAATGGCAGTAAAAGTATTCTTCCCCGAGGATTGTTTCCAGAAGCAGATTATAGCAAAGTGGCAGTTTATAACTTCCAATCCACCTTCTATCTACTTCCTCTATTTCTGTCTATATTTCTTTGCATGTCACAGGAAACGGCAGATTACTTCAGATCTGATCAACTAGGTATGATCAACGCATTTTTCCAACAAAACCCATCTTCTCAGATTTTCCAGAATCAACAAAGTTGTTGCCCCTATTTTTAGGGATCTTTTCGGAAAAGTCTTCAAATAAAAAATCCAAGGAACTGCGTTTGTTCAGCTTCCAAGCACAAACAAAACCCACGTGCCATATTTTTCTCAGAAAAATACTTCTCCGCAGGTGCTATATTTAAGGATTTCGGAAAAGTGTCAGAACAAGGTCAAGTGCCCAGTCAATCTTTAAGTCTTGCATAATGCAATACTCCCAGGTACAATACAAGACCAAGACGGTCTTATACCATGATTATCTGAAAACAACCAACACAAACTTATGACAGAAAAATCCAAAAGTCAGTTCTGAGGACTTGGAGGGCATGAACCAAATTACATTGCAAAACATTGAAGAGTCCGACTTATTCCAAGCTACATCCATTCCTATCACTTTGCAGAGCATTGCGCTTGTAACTGCTTGCACAAAGTATTACAACCCTACTACAAGAGAGATCCTGTCAGTGGACGGAAAGGTGATTTGTAGCTTAAAGCCGAAGGACATAGAGACGTGTTTTGCAATTCTACCATGCCCTACCAAGAAGGTTGTATCCGTGACAGAATGTGAAAAGGCATTTGAGGCTTCAAGGGATGAGTGTTCACTTATAATGGCTGAACATTGGTTAAAAACGAAGAAAACTAGCTTGCCCAAATTGGTTGGGCGAGGAGAATTCAAAGATGAGTATGGAGTGTTAATCACTCTACTCAACAGAGTCACTGGACTAGAGGAGGGAAAATCTTTCCAGCCGTGGATATTCTATATTATTGGCAAAATAATCAGCAGGAAAGAAACATTACAACTGGGCCTCTCTGATCAGTGACACACTCCTCCAACAATTTACCAGGTTTCTGGAAGAGCATTGTTTCCACATGTGTTCCTACCTAGTATAACTGCTAGCCTTCCAAGGCGATTTAAAAACACTAAACACTGTGGGAACCTAGGGCGTGCAAAAGGTCCAAGAATACTTTCCTCGCCTTGAGTTCACTCTAGAGGAATGACATTTCAAGAAGATGAACAACCTTTTTACTATGCACACCGTGCATGGGCTAGACCATGAGATGCACATCCGTATTTCACCAGCAGCCAAGGCGGCAATGCTGGACTGGGCGGATTGGTTCATCCAATTCCCCACTTTCACCTACATACGCATGTATGGCTACAATGGCCACCACGCCATGATGCCACGCTACCCCTCAGTTGGGGTAGTGTTCATGGAATTCCTGAGGCAGTTGGCCAAGGTTCAGTCTTACCTTCGCCTAAAGAAGAAGTCTGCTGCAAACTTTCCTTTTCAGATGGGATTCTACAGATGCAGGACAACAGCCGATGCTAGGTTGATGAGCCAGGAAATAGTGAGATTTAATCTCAAATACCTCATTGACAGGAGGTCATCATATGATCCCAAAGGAATCTTCCCATCACATCTCGAACAAAGATCATCAAATGAACCTTTCATGGAGGATTTTTGGGTCAACTGCAAAGACGAGTTCGAAGTGAGAAGAAGGAACTACAGCAGATTCAAACTCTCGCAAATTGCAAAATTCATGTCAGAAGACATCGAAGGTTTATTTGATGACGAAGAAGAGGTCATCCTTTCTTCCTTCTTCACGGGTCAAGTAAATGCACAACCACTTGGCAAAGTAGACTGGTACGTGAAAGAGAGTATGTCTATTAAGGAAAGAATTGCTAGAGTAGTTCGACACAGTCAACTCTACTTTGACAGTAAAAGGACAAGGAAGGTAGTACTTCCCCGATCAGAGCCGCCAACGGTTCAGTCTACACTACCTTTCTCGTCTAGGAGGAAACCCAAACAGAACAAGATGAGCATTCTTCCAGAAGGAATGCGAATGTCAGGCAGCACATGGGGAAGAAGAGGAATTGCTGGTACAAGCCAGCAAGAGGTACAAGTGGAGACAGCCACCAATTTACCTGAAACAGTTGAGAACGTTGCAGCTACACCAGAGCCATTGATTGAAATAATCGCTGCAGAGATGGAATCTGTTGTAGAAGAAGTTGCAACAGAAGCGGTGCCTGTGATAGAACCAAAGCCACCGGCTTCACTACCATCACAGAGGTCGCAAAGTCCCATTGATTTGGACTTGCCACCACGAGGCATTGCCACGGCACAGTCTCGTTCTTCCAACATTCAAGGGGCCTATGTTCCTCCTCCAAGCGAGGCTAGCCGAGATTCTATCTGGCTAGAAAGCTCGCTTGGAAGGAAAAGGGAGAGACCTTCTTATCAGCTTGACTTCTTTGAATTCCACCATGTCCCACAACACATGCCGACAAAGAAGTTGAAGCAGACACATGTAGAGAGGAATGTAGAGAACGAGGTTGTCATAGAGACTACTGCCCCGCCTGAAGATAAAGACATACACAATGTCAGGGTTAAGGATTTCACGCTTTCAAAGGTGAACCTTGGAAAGACCACTCGACAGGTGGAGGCAGACCTTCTCGGAATCGCCTCAGCGAGCAGCAAGGAAAGAATGACCAAGGATGGACAAGAAAAAGCAGCCTTGAAGGATGAAAACCGTCAACTAAGATTGTACATTTCTAGTTTGATGCATGACACTCCCAACTCCTCGGCCTTGCCTCAAGGACTATTGGATCTCCCAGCTGAAAGAAACCATCATCAGTTGATCACATACGGCAAACACTTGAGACGTCAAGTGGATGAGTTTGTCGTCAAAGGACAGTGTGTATTAGCAGAAGCATATCAGCTGAGAGACAAAGCACATGGTCTTCGATCAAAAATCCAGTAGTCATATTTGAAGGCAGCTCAAGAGAGGCCGAGAGAGGAAGCGACAATTGCTGATCTACAACACACATACCAGTCAGTTACAACCACTGAGAACAAACGCCACCTCTTTGAGTGGAAAGAACAATTGGCATACAAGGTGAGAGCCTACGATGCCAATTCAGTGGAGCTGATTGACTATAGACGCTTTGTCACTAATACTATCAACTTCGCAAGAACGTTGGTAATATCCTTCCCTGAGTTAGAATATCAGCGGGAAGGAGGAGAATATGTTGAGCTTCAAACGGTACAGACACAGTTTCAAGACGTCGTTCGTGGTTCATTCTTTGAAGATCCCAATGGTTGCAAATTAGCCAAAATTGCAGCCATGTCTATCCAATTGGATGAAGCAGCTGCCCAATGCATAAACTATCAGCAGTAGCTTCTGACAGGTGAAGAAATGCTTAGACGCCACATAGTCATCTTGAGAAGCATTAATTGCCCAGAGGCCGAAGAGGTCAACGACTGGATAGAGACTTTGTTGACCAGTGGTGAAGAGGTGTAAAGCACCAAGGAAGGATGTCCTACCCTCCAAATAGCAATAAATACTACTGAAGTCAACTTGATGCCCCTTAACAAGTTGACTCCAAATCTCCACAGATCATGCATGTCAGATCCCACTGATCTAGGATGTCTAATTGACTCCCACGATTCGTGGATCTCAGATCTCGTTTAAAGGTGGATGTCTAATTGATTCCCACGTTTTATGGATCTTAGATCTCCTCAAAAGGTGGACGTTTTAGTATCAGTTAACTGAAGTAGTTTTCCAGTTAAGTGCTTGCTCACCTACTTTTAGACAGAAATAAATCTTGCTGATTGGCAAGAACTGTTTGTTAGCTCAAGGAGATTTTAGGGTTGCCTACTCCTTTGAATTCCTATAAATAAGAGCTTTAGGCTCATTATTTGTTTAACCTTTATTTGCTAAGCAAAATTGTTGCACCATTGCTGCCAGAGTTAGCTTGTTTATATCTGTTCACTCTTGGATGAGAGTTTGTTGGTTGATCGTAATTGTGCATGATTTTGTGCCTTTGTTGTCCCGACCTTTGTAATTCTTTGGAGAAGCTTGAAGAAATAAATCAGATGGCGCATGCTTGCTTGATCTAAATACTTGAGTCTATTCAAAGTCTTGTTCTAAATAGAGCATTGTTTCAATCTCCTCCTTGGACAAGTGTCCTCGCCTCCTTGGATATTTTGTCATTGATCATTATCGTATGATGTTTTTTAGTGATTTGTCTTTAAGCCTACACTTTGGACAAGTGTCGTCACCTCCTTGGGAATCCTGTTAGTCGGGTCATCGTACCTTGTTGTTTCCAGTGAGTTGTTCCCAAGCCTACACTTCAAACAGGGGTTTCTCCTCCTTGGCAAGTCTCAGATCCAGTTTACCGTAAAAAAGTGTTTACTTGTATCGAGCCTTATCTTGGTATAGATCCGAGAGTTCAGAGTCTCGGCCATATTCCACTAAGATGGAAGGTTCAAGTGATCCAACCCATCCATTTCGCTCCTACACCCTCATGCTCTGTTTATCTTGAGGAGGTAAGATAGTTTAGAAGTTTATTTAGTCATAGTTAAGATCTGTGGAAACCAGAGAAAACTTTAATTACGGCGCATTGTGTTTATGCACCCTTGTGTCCTGCCGCTGAGTAAAAAAGATAGGAATCTTAGTACGCCCCTTTTTTACATTAGAAAATCAGCAAAGAGAGATCTTCCTCTCTATAATCCGAAGAGCATGTACTAACACACTTGCAATAGCTGTCCGTTTCCAATAAGCACTCCAAAGGTGCTAATTGAAACGCCAACAGACATTATATTACTGATTATAAAACTTTTGTACATACAGATCATGCAACCATTCGATACCTGATGAATAAAGTTGTGGTGGGAGGACGCATCATTCGATGGTTGTTGTAACTACAAGAATTTGATATAACAATAGTTGATAAACCAGATAAAGATAATGTAGTGGCTGACTTTTTGTCCAAGATGGTTTTACAGGGGAATAACGAACCAGTGGAAGATGCATTTACTAATGAACACCTATTTGCCATATCAGTTCAATCACCTTGGTTTGCTGATATTGCAAATTATTTAGTAACAAGGAGATGTCCTTTTTATTTTTCATCTAAGCAGTAAAAAAGACTAATTAGAGAAAGTTCCAGATTTGAATGGATTAATGGTTTGTTGTTTAAAATGTGTCCAGTTCATGTCATGAGAAGATGTGTACAAGAAATAGATGTTTATGATATCTTGAGGGCATGCCATGATTAGCCAGGTGTGGGGCATTATTCCACAGTGAGAACAGTACATAAGATTCTAGGAGCAAGTTATTTCTGGCCAACAATGACTAAGGATGCAGCTCACTACATCAGGCATTGTGACCAATGTCCGAGAATGGGAAGGCCTACACATTCTATAGAAATGTTGCTTCAAACACAAGTTTCCTTGGAACCATTTGAGAAATGGGGAATCGACTTTGTTGGTCCCATAGATCTACCGTCAAAAGGAAATCATTACATCATTGTGTGTATTGATTATGTCACTAAATGGATAAAGGCCAAGGCATTATCAGCTGCTAAAGAAGAAAGAGTTGCAGATTTCTTATATAAAAACATTCTACAGCGGAATGGGACGCCTAGAACACTTGTATCAGATCAAGGACCGCAATTTATGTCTTTAATGCTTCAGGCATTTCTTCAAAGATATCAAGTTTAGCATAGAAAGTCATCACCATACCATCCTCAAGTGAATGGGCAGTTGGAGGTGACTAATAAAGAATTGGAGAATATACTCACAAAGACAGTTTCATCTCAAAAGAGTGATTGGTCTAATAGATTGACAGAAGTTGTTTGGGCATATAACACAACTTGGAAAACAACCACAGGTTTTTCTCCATATGAGTTAGTTTATGGGAAGATGCCTATTCTTCTTATAGAATTTGAACTTGAAACACTTAGAACAGCTTTAAATGTGGGTATAAACCTGACAGAAGCACAAAAAACCAAAATGTTGCAGTTGAATAGGTTAGATGAAATGAGGATGGAAACCTTGCATCAAACAGAGATCATTCAAAATCAAAGGAAACAATGGCATGACAAGAATATCCGAAGTAGATGATTTATTGTAGGAGATTGGGCATTACTGTTTGATTCATGGTTTCAAGAATTCAAAGGGAAATCGCATACCGGATGGCTTGGACAATATGAGATTAAACAAGTTTTTGATAATGGGGTTGTCCAATAAATACCTATTGATGGAGAAAGTAAGACAATGTTGGTAAATGGACAAAGGCTTAGGCTTTATCATAAACCAACATCAAAAGAAGAGTAAATTCTGGTTTTCAATTTACTTTCTTTATTCATGGCTAACTAAAAGGTATTAAGGACAAGACATTTCACCTAAAGAAGAAAAATCTTGCTTGTAAAATGTTCTATCCTTGATTGGAGTTCTATTGTAAACTCTTCTTTTGATGTTTGTTTATGATAAAGCGTAAGCGTGTGTCCATTTACTAGCATTGCCTGCCTTTCTCCATCAAAGTAATGCCCAATCTCCTACAGTAAATTGTTTACTGCGGATATTCTTGTCATGCCATTGTTTCCTTTAATTTTGAATAATCTTCGTTTGATGCAAGGCTTCCATCCTCATTTCATCTAACCTATTCAACTGCAACACTCTGTTTTTTTTTTCTTCAGTCAGGTTTATACCCACATTTAAAGTTGTTCTAAGTGCTTCAAGTTCAAATTCTATAAGAAGAATAGGCATCTTCCAATAAACTAACTCATATGGAGAAAAACCTGTGGTTGTTTTCCAAGTTGTGTTATATGCCCAAACAGCTTCTGTCAATCTATCAGACCAATCACTCTTTCGAGATTAAATTGTCTTTGTGAGTATATTCTCCAGTTCTCTATTAGTCACCTCCACCTGCCCATTCACTTGAGGATGGTATGGTGATGACTTTCTATGCTAAACTTGATATCTATGAAGAAATGCCTGAAGCATTAAAGACATAAATTGTGGTCCCTAATCTGATACAAGTGTTCGAGTCACCCCATACCGCTATAGAATGTTTTTATATAAGAAATCTGCAACTCATTCTTCTTTAACAACTAGTAATGCCTTGGCCTCTACCCATTTAGTGACATAATCGGTACACACAAGGATGTAATGATTTCCTTTTGACGGTGGATCTATGGGACCAACAAAGTCGATTCCCCATTTCTCAAATGGTTCCAAGGAAACTTGTGTTTGAAGCAACATTTCTATAGAACGTATAGGCATTCCCATTCTCTGACACTAGTCATAATGCCTGATGTAGTGAGTCGCATCCTTAATCATTGTTGGCCAGAAATACCCTGCTCCCATAATCTTATGTACTGTTCTCACTATGGAATAATGCCCTGCACCTAGCTAATCATGGCATGCCTTCAAGATATCATAAACATCTATTTCTTGTACACATCTTCTCATAACATGATCTGGACACATTTTAAACAGCAAACCATTGATCCATTCAAATCTGGTACTTTCTCTAATTAGTCCTTTTTGCTGCTTAGATGGAAAATAAAAAGGACATCTCCATGTTACTAAATAATAAGCAATATCAGCAAACCAAGGCGATTGAACAGATATGGCAAATAGGTGTTCATCAGGAAAAGCATCTTCCACTGGTTTGTTATTCCCCTGTAAAACCATCCTGGACAAAAATTCGGCCACTACTACATTATCTTTACCTGGTTTATCAACTATTGTTATATCAAATTCTTGTAATAACAACCATCAAATAGATAGCTTTAGACACTCCCGAGTTGACAATTCAAGATTAAATGATTGGGGAATTGTGACAACAATAACCCCTATCCATCAATACCACCCTAGTTTTAGGATGAGTGACTCATGTCATCGAGTCATTTGATGAAGCATGCAATGCACTAGATTTCGGGAGGTATATGCTCGAGTTTCAGATAGATTTTGCTCTATGGTGTCGAGTTATGCATGAGGGCAGAAGTATTCCAGCCCTAACCCATTGGTTTTTACCTCCTACATTGTTAGTAGATGGTTGTCCTACTTTGCTGGTCAAAGAGTTTTCAAGGTACACTTTAAGGACAGCAGCTGCTTGGATGGGTAGGAAAGACTAGAGTCACCACCTTGGCATTGGAGATTGGTTTGATGTTGAGTTCTTATCATCCTATGGCATTAGTCATACCTTCGGCTCCATCATAGACATGATTTCCAGTTTGCATGATGTTGTTCTAATTTATACCACCAGCTTGGAAGGGGCTGGTATGTGTTTCTATGCACCTGTGTTGGGTATCTTTCACATCCATAAAAGACTACTCAGAGTGGGATGGATTGTTGATGGCACGAACACATCAATCTTGGCTATAGGTTCAGGCGTCACCAGTGAAATGGGCACAAGACTCTACATTGGTAATGTAGAGATTGTTATCGGACAACCTTATATGGAGAAGATGGTTTCTTCTAAGACTTGTATGTTGGACCATAGAGCTATTCCATCTTCTTTTTAGGAGAATTGCAAGGCATCATCTAGTGAGGAACATGGCATTCATGATAGTATATTTCTTAATTTTGAAAGAAAATCAGAAAATTCATTTTATGCAGCTGATCATGACCTTTGGCCTAATGAGACACATGAATGCAAGAATCAATTGCAAGTCACTGAAGATAAGGTTGAACAAACCTTGATTCACTTCGATATGACAAATAAGTTCCTAGAATATCTCCTTTGGAAAATTAATTTTGAAGAGGGACAAGAAAGTCCATGGGAAAGAGTTAAGGCCTTGAGTTTGCACACAATCAAGAGTGCCTTTGAAGACATAAAATCAGGTTACTTGCAATTGCTTTCAAACAGAGACTTTGCCATCAGGGTTGCAGAGGGAGTTGGTGGTGTTGTTGCAAGATTTGTCCAACATGTTCTGAGTCATGAGTCATCTTCTGAGGATGTTAATGAGTCATGAAGGGTTTGACATAGAATTCCCAATCATTGAAAAATTTATTCACCAATCACAACCCAGATTCCAAGAATTACCTACACCACCCCATAGCCTATGGTCAACTAAACCTCGAGTGCAAAGTAGACGAGTTTCTAGTATTAATCTTCGATCTTTGCCTGATGAAACTCTATTTGAGTGAAATGAACCCCCTTAGTATTTTCCGTATTTTCAACACAATAAACCAACATTCAGACACTGATTAGCGTTAGCTACAAATCCAGATCTGCTCATGAAGTAACCCTCACCAAGAATGTTCACCAAGATCCCAGTATGGGCGAGGTGATAGCATATGGTTTGGGGATCGTTAGGAAAATCATAACTGAAAATACAATTCATCTGCTGAGCAGGCATCCACAAGCGGTGGGAATACTCCACTTATTCAGTGGGTGAGATTATTACAACTTATTAAGGCGGCAAGCCTACAATGTAACCACACTTCCACTTGTACAGTGGGGGGTATACAAATCCTCACAACCACTTATTTCATGGGGGGAATACAACATTAATTAAATATGCTTTATTAAACTCAACCGCTCAATTGTGGGAGTATGAAATAAACTAAATTGCAGCAATGTAAACAACAGTTGTTAGTACTACTAATCAGCTTACAAACAAAAGACATACAGCTACAACACATCAAAGATAAGCTTCCGGAAACAATTGATGGTTAGAGTAACACTTCCTCTAACTCTTACAATGTTACAATGATACAGAATTGAAGTACGAACCAGCAGTATAATAAAAATATGTAAATCTGATAAAAAATAGCATTAACAGAAAATCAGACCAGCAACATGAATACTCACATAAATGGACGTATCTTTTCCGAATCAACTCGGAATGCTCCCAAACCACAGCCAAATGATAGCTAGGAGATAGGCGTCCAATTCCCAATGAAGACTCGAGCCAAAAACAAAGATAACAGAAGGCACGAACTCCAATGCACATGTGAGGAGAAGGTATGGCCAAGCAAGAAGGTCGACCTCTTCTCAAAAATCAGAAACTTGATAATAAAATCTGCAAACTTGCAGAAAGGGGTTCCCTCCACAATAGAACAGCATGGGCCAATACCTAGAATGAAAAAAAATTCGCTAACGAAGCTATGAACAGAAATTTGCTTCAGCCATGGCGAACCAACAACTCAGAAAAACAAGCTATACATCAGCAACCTGTTGATAACATCAATTTGAAGCTCCATCTGCACTCAATTTGAAGCTCCACCTGCACTCCAGTGTGGAATATAGTCTCATAGACCCACCTAGGAAGCCATAGTTTCAGGCCCGAAAGATGGATTGCAAAATTCTAAGCTTCCCCTTAGCCAGGTTCTGGGTTTCAAACCAGCAGCATAACTTTACTTTTCAAAATTCAAGCATAAGAAACAAAGAGCAAGGCACCAATATATAAGCTTCAATTGGCAAATGAAGCAATCTATAACTCCCACAAGAAACTGTTCCAATTCCTCCAAGGGACACCGTCTCTTAACAGTCACTCTATTTTGAATTTAATGAAATATTATTCATCTCCCTTTTGGGCGTCCAATTTTAAGTTGCACAATAAACATTTAAGAATAAACATTAAATGTATATGAAATTCGACCCCTTTTAAGTCCCCTTCATTAAAACAACTTGAAGTCATCAAGCCTAGGCGTGGGGTACAACTTCAAGATATGAAAATTGACCAAGTCTAGGACTCAGTCCAAGGAGGGATGGAAAACAAAACCAAAGCCAACACTCAAACTGATTCTGCCAGAAATAGAATGATGACCCGAGCAGGACTGTTGATAATGCCACTGCCAAAAATAGACTTACTAAAAATAGCCAATACATAAAAAGTAAGTTAATTTCAAAACCTTCAAAAAGCCAAACTGAACACTCTCACTGCCCAAAATAGAAATAAAGACTGCTGATGAATGAACTGCTGCTAAAATGATACTGCTATAACTAGAGTTACCAAAATAACAAACTGCTATAAATAGTAAGTTTGCAAAGCTTCATCTGAACAACATCTGAGCAGCAAACAAGACTTACTATAAATAGTAAGTGTTTCCAAATGCCTTCTAAGCACAAACTGGGAAGCCAACATGACTTACTATAAATAGTAAGTACCTGGAAAAGTTGTCAGATGGAGATGCATGATACACCATTCTGAAGCTCTCTGAAAACCTAGAAAACTCCACCAGACATGCATCAAAAACTCTTGCATACAAGCCCTCAAAACTACATCTGAAACCTCCTAAAAACTAAGAAACACTAATTTTCAATTCTGCTTAGCCTATGAGTTTCCGGAAATAGGCTAAATCCTCAAGAAGAGCATAGGGCTAAAATGGGGACATTACATTGAGCAACCAAAAGTGTCCACTAGTGGCAGACCCAATTTGTCAACACGATCATACTCATTGTCAAAAAAATTCCCAAGTACCTCTAATAAGCCATACATGGACTACAATCCTGAGGAATCCATTGGATCACCTAGCCACTTTCCCTTATATCGTCAACCCTCAGTCAATCCTTATCCTTCTAAAGCTTCCTTAGCTGCACTCTCAGATTTAAGTAGCAACCCAAAATTGATGGATAAATTAGTTAGACAAGTGAGTTAGAAACTGGCTCTAACCCCTAAGGAAGATCAGTCGGATAAAAAAGGAAAAGGGATTAAACTAACAAAAATGGGAGAAAAAGATGCATGATGAAAGAAAAATTGCCTAGGATAGGTGTTGAAAAGAAAAGCACGTATAAACTAGAGATGAAGGGAAAGGAACAAGAAGCAATAGGCTATGAACCTGGCAGATAGCCAACCCCTGAATCCTTCACTATCATTAATTCAAACAAAATTCTTTGCGGAAGGTATGAAGCCAGATTGCATGTAGATCTGGAGGAAAAACAAAACAAATTCAAAAGCCCAGAGGAATTGGATAGCCCAGTGGATGATCTCAGTCCAAGACAATATTGATGATATGGTTGTGGACATTAGGAGTATAGGCAACAATTGTTTAAAGACTCAAATTGAGTTGAATAATGTTTCTTCCACACAAAACAAGCTCAATTTTTATGTTACCAAAATCGAGCAACACTCTTCTGCTATTATAAACAATCTTTCTTGCGTAAGTTACCAGGTCAGCCAAGCACAACAAGATGTTAGAACTATGGTAACCACCCAAACTCAGCAAGATAGTTACATAACATCCATTTATGAAAATCAAAAGATTCATGAAAATTCTAGAAAACAAGATTCTAAGGATCAAAGGCTACTCAAAGATTCAGTAGCCAAGAAACTAGAAAAAATCAGGCTAGTTACAAAGAAAATTAGGAAAGCACAAACTGGCCATGATAGTTCCTCTGAAGAAGAAAAGGCAAAGAACGGAAAAATTCAAGATCAATCAATCCCCAAACAAAAGAAGATAATTGTACAACAAAGGACTCATACAAGGAAGGACGAGAAAGAAGAAATCATTGAGTCATCTTCAAGATTTCACAAGCCCTCAGCTCATGTACCTATGCCCAAGGTTAAAGAACATAGCTTAGCTAACCAGGAAGAAAAGGGAAAAATAAGGGATTGGTTGCAAGAATTGAATATACAAGAAGAACAGACAGAACTAGTTTATGGATGAACTTGTTATGCCAACAAAGAGTCAAAACAAGAAACATCAAATATAAATAGCTTTGAGATGTCTTTAAGTGATTTTGAAGTTTCCCATTTTTCTATAGAAACTGTAAATAATAAGTTTGATGAAGTAGAATTAGATCTTTCCGGGTACCAGCATTTGCAAGAAACTAAACCATGGGAGTCCACAAAAAGCTTGTACATATGGATATAGAAATGAAAGATGCCATCACAGAAAATGCTAAACTAGCGCAAATGAGGCCATTTGCTAAAAATAGGTATATTCTTAATATTGATAAAATTGTGGAACCATATGACACAATCTGCACTTGGGCAGATACTTTGGAAAACATGTTTGACAGAAGTCGATCATGGACTAAACCAACAAAGGTTCTTTATGCTGTTAGATTGCTCTCTGGAAAACTGAGAAACTGGTGGAATAACCTACCAGATGTAGGCCAAAGAACTCCCCCTGATGAAGAACATGATTATGTAAAACAAAAGGATATGGGGAAAAATGGCATCTTTACTGCTAGTTTTGAAGAATTCAAAGTTTTGCTCATTGATCTCTTTTGTGGGGATACTGCAAATCAAGCAACTGAAGCCAATAAGATACTTCAGACAATGAAACTTAGTAATTTGGCTAAGTTACATGCATACAATTTGGTATTTGAGAAATACATGATAGCTGCCAATAAGATGCATTATTTAAACACCAAGCAGTATTACCTTAATTCCCTACCTTGTGGTCTAGGCAAATGGGCAGAAGATTATATAATCAGGAAAGAGCACTTAACAGTAGAAAATAGCACATTTGTTGAGTTGAAAAAGTTTATTGGCTATAAACTAGAGAAACAGTGTCTGTTGGGAGCGCTTCAAGCCAATAAAGATGAAATAATTATACCTGTAATCTCAAAGAGTTTTGTGATCTCCTGTAATATTCCCGATTTAGCCCTGCGCTCTACAATTGGATTTAGCCTATTTCCAGAAACTCGTAGGCTAAGCAAAATGGGAAATTAGGGTTTCCTATTTTATAGAAGGTTTCAGATGCAGTTTTGAGGGCTTGCAAGTGTGTTTTTTTGACGCATGTCTAGTGGAGCTTTCTAGGTTTTTGAAGAGCTTCAGGATGTGGTAACATGCATGTTAAAATAGTGACATGCAATTTTGACCGACACCTTGCATGCAGGAAAGGTTTCTGGGTTTTTTTGGGTTTTCAGAGATCTCTAGGCTGATGTGGCATGCATCTAAATCTGAGCATCTGAATCTGACATCCTTTCCGGGCACTTACTATTTATAGTAAGTCATGATGGTTGCCCGGTTCGTGCTTAAAAGATATTTGGAAACACTTACTATTTATAGTAAGTCATGATACTACTCAATTGGCATACAGATGTGGTTTTGGCAAACTTACTATATATAGCAATATGCTATTTTTGGTAAGTATATTTATAGCAGTATCACTCTAGCAGCAACTCAATCTTTTGTAGTTCAGTGTGGCCGATCAGTTTGGCTTTCTGTTGAGTTGAAGTGAACTTACTATTTTTGGCAGTGGCTATTTTTAGTAAGTCTAATTTTGGCAGTATCATCATCTACAGTTTAGCTCAGGTCATCATGCTATTTGTGGTAATCCTTCAGTTTCAGTATTGGCATTGGTTTTGGTTATCTCCTTCGACTAAGTATTATACTTAGTCAATTTCATACTTTTAAGTTGTACCCCCATGCCTAGGAGTGATAACTTCATGTTGTTTTAAAGAGGGGACATTAAGGGGTCATGTTGAGCATTTAATGATTTATTAAATGTTTTATTGTTGCAAATTAAAATGGATGCCTAAAGGGAAGAAGAGTAATGTTTTATTATTTCACAATAAAGTGAATGGTTGAAGGTGGCGTCCCTTGGGAAGTTGAAGTGATTCGACTTCTTGGAATTCAAAGTGTTTCATTTGCCCATTGAAACTTATATATTGCTGCATTGTGGAGAGTTGATTATGTTATGTTTTGGAAAGAAAAGTTATGCTGTTGGTTTGAAATCCAAAATCCGATTAAAGGAAAGCTTAGCAATTTTATTCCACTCTTCGGGCCTGAACCTATGGTTCCCAAGATGTTGGATTGAGAGTGTGCTTCATTTAGAAGTACATATTGAGCTTCAGTGTTGGAGAAATTGATGTTATTTCCAGAATTTGTGTTTGTTGGTCCTTTCATGGCTGAAGGACATTTCTATTTACAGCTTTGAGAGTGATTTTTATTTTGTTATGGGTGTTTCCTCTTTCCATTCCTAGACCAGAGGCAACCATTCTTGGAGATTTGCAGATTTAAATTTGAAGTTTATGATTTTATTTACTAAAATCACCCTTGCAAGGAGGCTGTACCATTCAAGAGGGCCTTGGGATGCGTGCCAAATCAGATATTGAGTATTGATGCAATTTTGGAGTTGTAACTTGGGCGCCAACCTTCTAGAGAGCATATGCATTTCGTTTCAGCTCGATTGGAGATATTTTGAAAGAGTTATGAGCATTTAACTGATTTACATGTTTGCTGGTTGACATTTTCAATCTACTGTTTATGCATATCAGATTGTTAAACATTCAGATTTTGGCTTATATCTTGGTGATTGAGAAGATTATATATTGTAATAAACATTCTTCAAAAGTTTGCATTGATTATATCATTGTAACACATGGAAATTGCAGATTTATTTCATTGTAAGGCTGAGATTTAGTAGTACTAATCCAGTCATTGTTTTTACTGCATTTTCTTGTGATTTCCTTATGCAAACACTTTAACCCTTGGCTGGTTTACCACCAGTGTGGAGAATAAACATTTGTATCTCTTTTTCTCACCCACTGTCAAGTGGAGAATTCCCACTATTAAGTGGATGCCCGCCGCAGCAGATGAATTAGTTTTGAATTGTAATGTTTTTTCCCCCCCACTGATTAAGTGGTAGTGTGGAAATATCTCATGGCTGGTTCACCGCCTATTTACATTCCAGTTTGTTAATTACTCCACCATATGTTAGCACCTCGCCTTCTAAAGGATCTTGTGTGCACATTCTTCGTGTTGAGTTTAGATTCTCTCTCTTTCAGTTGTAATCATTTCAATTATTAAATCAGTAGATCCTAGGGATCCTCTGACCATATGCCCGCCCCTCCTCCTTAAGTGGTTTTAGGGCGCATTCTTGGTTAGAGTTCTTTATGCAACGTTTTGGTTTAAGCTAACCTTAACGTTGGTTACATTGTAATTGTTATTGGAAATCAAAAAAAATTGAGAAAGTATATTTCATCTCCCTCCTGTCAACCAGTTGAATGATTTTACCCAATTTCAGCAACTTAAGAAAAAAGGTTGTGGCAGGAAATGCAAATGCACTAAATGCTCTAAATACAAATATGAAGGAGAGTATACTTTCAAAAGAAGCAAACATGGTAAGTATGGCAAAAAGAAATACAAGGTGGTCCCTTACAAAAGGAGGAAATTTTCCCGACAGCCTCCACCATATTTACTTAGGAAAAGGAATAAGTAGGCCCCAAAAGGAATAAAATGTTTTATCTGTAAAGGCCCACATTATGCCACACATTGTCCCAAAAAGTTAAATCCTGGAACAAAGATTTATGCTGTGTTTGAATATGAAAATCCGGAGTGGGAAATTGTCCATGGTAAACACATTTCTTCTGACATGGATAATTTGTATGAACTCATTCAAGTTGTTCCTGATAAAGGTTATATAATGAAATATAAGGATCTAAAGGATCGAATAGACAAACAAAGAAGACAAATCTCATTTGGATCAGAGTCAACAAAGCCCTCCAAGGATGAAGAGGATTTTTTAACCACTCTTCTTAAGGACACCTTAAAAGATGTCGAGTTGAAAATTCATATTGAAAAATCTGAAGATCCTTACAAAATGACAGGAACAAAAGAAGGAAGGAAAAATGCAGTTAGACAACACCTAGCAAAACTCAAAAAGTTGGAAGCTAATCAAGACGAGCTTAAGAGACAGCTGAGGCAGCAGAAACACCCTAAGAAAGCTTTTGCTCAAGGAATTGATCATGGATATAAAATTCCACCCTAGCAGAAGTCTAAACTATCTTCTTCCAAACACTCCTCCAAACATAGGGCCAGTGGTGATAATGATACTATAGCAATCTTCAAAAAAATTTGATCTTCTCCTTGATGATGTTGCAGAACTAAAAAGATCAATAAAAACACACCAGAAGGAAATCAGGAATCTTTTTGCCTCAGTGGGAGAAATCAGAGACCTATTTTTCAAAGTAGATCATCAAAGCAATGCTTAAACAGAATCTGAACAAGAGATACAAGAAGAATCTGAAGAAGCGAGCAGCAGCAGCAACAGCCTCATACAGAGAACCAGAGATAAATCCTACTCTCTATTATTGGCTAATAATGGGAACTATATCAGACTTAATTTTTGTTTTCCAGGTTTTAAGAAGATTCCTATGGATTCTTTTGTTGATACAGGGACTTCTCGATTATTAGCTAAAACAAATGCCATCCCACCAGAATTTTGGAACCAAAGCCTAACCTCCCACACAGCTATGCCAATAATGGAGAATGCTTACACATTGGCAGGTA
Organism: Sequoiadendron giganteum; assembly: GCA_007115665.2. Lineage (NCBI taxonomy): Eukaryota > Viridiplantae > Streptophyta > Pinopsida > Cupressales > Cupressaceae > Sequoiadendron > Sequoiadendron giganteum. Next base: position 418,131,731 of record CM021104.1, on the reverse strand, counting down.
TGCACAAGACGTACACATTCAAATCATGGGAAAGATGTTTGTTACTGATTTCATTGAATAAAATGATCTTGAAGATGATGTCTTGTTAGGATATCTATTTCTCACTAAATATGAGCCTCTTCAATTTTGGAAACACAAGATTTCTCTAAGACATCTTTCACATCATTATATGCACCTGTGTTGGGTATCTTTCACATCCATAGAGACTACTCAAAGTGGGATGGATTGTTGATGGCGTGAACACATCAATCTTGGCTACAGATTCAAGCGTCACCAGTGAAATGGGCACAAGGCTCTACATTGGTAATGTAGAGATTGTTATCGAACAACCCTATACGAAAAAGATGGTTTCTTCTAAGACTTGTATGTTGGACCATAGTGCTATTCCATCTTCTTTTTAGGAGATTTGCAAGGCATCATCTAGTGAGGAACATGGCATTCATGATGGTATATTTCTTACTTTTGAAAGCAAATCAGAAAATTCATTTTATGTAGCTAATCATGACCTTTCGCCTAATGAGACAAATGAATGGAAGAATCAATTGCAAGTCACTGAAGATAAGGTTGAACAAACCTTGGTTTGCTTTGATATGGTAGATAAGTTCCTAGAATATCTCCTTTGGAAAATTAATTTTGAAGAGGGACAAGAAGGTCCACAAGAAGGAGTTAAGGCCTCGAGTTTGCAGACAATCAAGAGTGGCCTTGAAGACATAAAATCAAGGTACTTGCAATTTCTTTCAGAAAGAGACTTTTCCATCAGGGTTGCAGAGGGAGTTGGTGGTGTTGTTGCAAGATCTGTCTAACATGTTCTGAGTCATGAGTCATCTTTTGAGGATGTTAATGAAGTATGGAATCCACATGAGTACTCCAGTATTCGATTGACTCAAACAAGTCAATTTCACCTTGATTGCATAATGAGGTGTGTTCATCAGTTTTCTTTCAGCCCACATATGCAAGATTTGACCATGTTTTTGATAGCACAGAAAGGTGGGTTGGATAAGGGATTATCTAGTTCTCTCTAGTATGGTATGTTTCCGACTTCAGGTGATGAATCCAAATTTCACGAGTCTCCTATCTTGCTTCCCCCAAATGGTTGCTAACAAAAATAGGAATCAAAGACTTGGTTGATTTGGATTCCAGAGGTTATCAGAGTGGCACAACGGAAGTCAATTGGTGTTGGGAGTGATGGACTTCCGATTTTGCTATGGGATCCGGGGATATTTATGACTGATAGACTGCTTCTTGTGACTACAGGGTTTGACAGAGTTGTGGTGTTTGACATAGATGCTATGTATAGTGGTACTATGTCAACACCAGAAGGTTGTGACAGAGCATTCTATAGATTCATTTGGGATCCTAGTATCTGGCCATGGTATGCAGATGTGGATTGCTCGGGGACAACCAATCTCTAGGAAGGGAGGACTGTAATATCCCCATTTTCCAGCTCACCAAAATAATATTAATGTATTTAATTATTTTAATTATTTAATGTTGCCTGACAAAAATACTATTATAAAGGTGATTTTAAATAATTAAATAATATGGAGTCATAAAGTGATGTTGGCGAATATTTAAAAGTTGAATTAATAAAGTCACTTTATAATAAAGTGTGATTTTGCCAGGAAAACCCTAAAAGTTGTTATAAAAGGACTCAAGAGCTCATTTTCTCGTTATGTTGGATTATTATTTTATTGACTTGGTATTTTGGTGGAGCTCTCCAAAGTTCAAAACCCTAGGTGGGAATTCCTATGGGTTCCAATTTCACTGGTGAAAGATTCCTCCCTAGCTGGTGATTGGCAAATTCATTACGGATTCGCATCAATGCTTCAATGGCTGGATTGATTGATTAGATAATTTGTGAGTCTTGTTAGGCAAGACAAATTATCAGCGACAAAATTATTGGAGAACGATGCATCTATCTATTCTTCGGAGTTCGAGATTGGTTTCCAGTTTGTAGGGTTTTTCCATTGCAATCTGGGCACCACACTTCTTGCAGTTTGAAGTTGATATTGATATTCAGGCTATTGAAGGGTTTACTCATTCAAGGTCACTATTCTTGCATTTACTAAGTTTGCTAATTATTCCTCTTTGGCTGGGCGATATCCTTTCTGAGATTATTTATGTTCTATCATAGTTTGGAATGAAGTTTAGTGGTGGTTAGGGCACTGTTGAGGACGTGGGGTTTCTTCAGCCCTGGGCATGGAAACATATCACCTTACTGAGCAAGGATGTGTTATTTTTGAAGGGCTGCAAGTCTCTTTAGAGGGGCATGATTTGTATAACAAGGAAGTGATTCATTCTGGCAATCTCTGTGCACTCATTACCAGTTGTGAATCACTTGTATGGAGGCGTGACCATCATTCTTACGAGTTCATGGCTTTTCTGGGGCAGCTAACACTTTATACTCATGTGTGGGTCCTCACGCAATGGCTGTGTGGGAGTTTAGAAGGGGTTTATGCCTGAGAATAGTCGTGCCAGTCATAGCTGTTAGGAGACGTGCTGCTGTCATGGATTTCTGAACAGATTATAGGCGAATTTTTGGTTGCATAAAGTTCGTAGAAAAGAGATTGTTAAATTAGCTCAATGAAATGTTGTAATGTCCCTTACCTAGTTTGACCTAGAATTCATTTGTTGATTAGGTTTAGGGTTTCTTCCTTCCAAATGAATGTTCTTTTTAATAAAATAATCTTGGTTTGAAATTTGCATTCACCATATTAACAACATTTCCACACACATATATTTGTTAGCATTAATATCTAGATATCCAAAATATAAGCATAATCATAAATGCAATTTTAACAAGCAAGAGTGCCTTGTATGGATCCGCCCTGAAGCCTTTGTGTTGGGCACGGGAGGATGCCTATCACAATCCTCCTTTCCCAATGACTTAGTACTTGCATTCTCCATACATGGTAGTACCTCGGAAGACACTTTCCCTATTAGGGAAAAGGTGAAACCCTAAGGACCAAGGACCTACGACCTACCACCCCTATAATAGTGTAGTTTCCTACGGTGGGACCCCCACCCCTCTATGTCCCAACCCATTTCTTGGGCCTAAGGGACATGAGAGTGGAGTTTTTTATGCTAACCACTTGGACTATGCTTCACCGCCTAATAGGGTAATAATCACGGAGAAGACAATCTTTGTACAGCCATATGAGAATGCAATTTATCTTTCTACTTAAGATGCTTAGTAAAAGATAGTTTGTTTATTCAACAAGATGCTTTTAAGGAAATTCAGCAATATGCATACATACGTATATTCCTCTGTTACATTTATGACTTAAATTTGAAATGCATTTCATAAACATAAAGAAATTATAATCATTTATCCTTTTGTAGTTCTGTTGTATATTTTCTTATACTATCGTCGCTATCATATTACACAGATATTAAGATGAATTTCTGACAATAAGAGAAAACCGATATCAAAGAGCAAGCAATGATTTCTTTTCTAATGCAACTTGAATTATCTAAATGGCCTAGCTCAAAAAGATCACCAATGTATGCAGAATGCCTGAAGACACGATTTTGTTCTATGTTCTATCAAACGTCATCCTCTTGGGATGACGTATTTCTCAATTTGTTTCTATAATTTTGTTCTCGGGCAGAGAGGTGAATTAATAATGCAGAAGAGAAGTCATATGAGTGAATTCCTTAAATTATTATCATATGTGTATTCCCCCAATAGTTTTTGCAATGAGGCCAATTACAATAGCGTCAATGAGTCTAGCAACACCAATGATCAAATTAGCAATATCGGTTTCTTATATTCAAAATATGCTAAATATTATTGCTAAGTGAATACATCACCTGAATTGTTGTATCTCACCACATTTTCTGATTCCTTACTCGCCTCCTTCAACCTTATATATTGGATTGATCATAGGATGAAGACAATTCATAAATATACATAATCTACTTATGTTTACATTAAGTAGTCATCATTACCTATTAGGGTTAATAATTGTTGCAAGTATCATTATTGTCTATTCACAAGTGATTTTCATATCTACTTACAAATACATATGTGTGTGTGTGTGTGTGTGTGTGTGTGTGTGTGTGTGTGTATGTGATTTTATAATATGTTTATATATTCAATTTACAATAATTTGAGTATATATATATATATACAAAATTATGTCTTTAAATTATTATATTTAACTTACCGTTAATGTATTGTTGTTGCCTCTCTAACATATACGTTCTACAGGGGTTCCTTTATCTATTCACTAATTTCCTTGTCTCCGTTTTATTTCCTCCAATGCTTTCCATCTACTGTCTATCCCTTTATTTCCTCATCGATTAGAATATGTTGTTGATATTCTTTTTTTTTTATTCATCCACATCTCATTCGATTCTTCTTTCTTTCCAAATCCATGCCTATCTGTTTGGATTTATCTTCTTTTTATAATCTGTTTTGTCAACAGTCATGACCATCCAATTGCTGCATTTCTTTCTTGAGGGACCTGCCTTTTTGCAACTATCGTATCCCTTCTTAATTGCTCCTTTATCCCTCCTTTGACCATGTTTTTTCATTGTAATACTAATCGCTGCTATTACTAATGATTAGTATGTCTTCTCATTATGAAACAATGTTTTTAGGTTTAATTATTTATTTATCTAAGGTATAATTATATTCAGATAATATTAGTGTTTTTATATTATTTTTATTATTATGATGTTTACAATCAATAATCTTAAATGGTTCAATTTATTAACTAAGGCATAGTTATTAATAATAGTATTGGTTTTTATGAATGTTATTATTATTATTATTATCATATTTTCAATTGATTAATTGTTCTAACTTCTATTCATTATGATAATTGTATTAATTATATTCTTGTGAATATTATCTTTATTATTATGATATTTATAATTACTGATATTAATTATTCTATTTCATACTATGATATTCGTATTATAATCATAATGTTATCTATGATAATTATAATTGCGATTACTCATATTTATATTTTAATATTCATTTGAATTTGTTTATTTGTATTTTTAATATTTCATATTTCGTGTTACAATTTCGGGGGACATGACAAATGTGTTAATTATCTTTTGGAGCACCTGTAGCATTCCCTGTTTTCTGTCACTAAATCAAACATTAAGTCTTCTGCCAGGTAGGATTACTAACCTAATCAACACCAATAAATATTGCCTTTAAGGTAGAGTTTGCAACATACCTTGTAATTTAGGACTATAGTCAAGATGAAGACTGAGTACTCAAGGAAGATGACTGGATGACGTTTCTGTTTATAAACCACGGCTAACAAATGCAGATCCAAGGAATATTCTTACACAGTCTATCTATGATAAAACAGTACAAATAATACACTGTTGCTTTTGACACAATGAAGCTGCAATAGAAAGAATGCACAATGCATTGCTATCATCTTCTGTTAAAAAAAAAAGATTGATTCCAGTAACAAACATTTTCCTACAACATTGTTAAGAGCTTTGGAGTTAAGAACTATAAGACATGAAGACTTTAAAGGACAGTAGTTTGGTGCTCCCCTTTAATGCAACTGAATAATGTGATCTTGTGGAAACAGAAAACTCTTATTTTGTTGATGGGTCATAACATATTTTATGCATAATGAATATTCCATGATTGATGTTTTTGAAAAAGATGAATAAGAATTATTCCATTCAATCTTCAATCAGTAGCTTGCTAAGATTGCTGCAGAGCTTGCCACAATTTAATGGTCATCAGCATTCTAATCGTCATGCTACAGTGAAAAGGTATGACTAACCACAATGGTCCATATTCTGTTTGCCTCAGAGTTTCTATGATTTTGATCATTCTCAGTTGGATTTAAATGCAAGTGCTTTAGGTAACACCCATAAAGAACAAAGCATCTCACATATGCCATGGATTTCCCAATCTGGAATGTAATTCCATAGAACATAGTGCTTTAACAAGTTGATATTTAAGTAAAAGCTTATTGAAATAAGGCTACAATCTAAATTGCTGATCTATCTCTTGCATTGCCCAGGTCTGGGTTTGAATCCAGATTCTAGGCCGGTTCTGCCAGGACATGCATTTTCAACAGTGGGTTCATCCTAGACAAACCCAAAGGAATCCAACTAAACCTAAGCTGAATCTGCTTAGGAAAACACTTTTTGTCCCATCAACTTCCTCAAATGCTGGAAAATAAAGCCCTCATCTGTGGAAAAAAATTGTACCGAATTAATTGGCAGAATTCAGAAAAGATGGAATTCTTTGAGCATACTTAGAGCCTTATGCTTGATTTGAATAAAGCTTGCATGAGCAATGAATGAATATATTTATTATATGGTCTATAGAGCTTATTCGACTGTGGTTTAATTATAATAGTGATTTCTAATTTTCTCCATTTAAAGACAATGGATGGTATATAGATTAATTGGTTTTCAAATAACCTATGAGACGACAAGATGATGGAGAATTCTGTTAGTTAGCTAATTTTATTAAAGAAAGTAGTGCCTCCCAGTTTAAAAAAAGTTCAATAATATTTAATAAAGTCAGTTAATGTTGTAATGGTGAAATTTCCATACCCATGTCAATAATGATTTTATTAGTTTACTATTGAACAATGAGTATCCATCATGACATTTGAATTTGACAAATTGGCATTGAAGTAGTATTTTAGATATTTTTAGTAGGCTTGTTTATTATATGATGCTATGTGGTTTTATTAACTTACTTCCTGTTTTTAGGCTGCAAAAATTTATAGTCATAGATATATGATTTTTATGTCTTTTCTATGGACGAACCCAAACAACCCAAAAAAAAAGGTTTGCCAAATCTCCATACTGAACCCCCATGCATGAACCTTAACCAGCAACTTAGGATATGGTGATACAGAATTTGAAGCCTACCTATTAAGCTATTCTTACTAAACACTGACAATTGAATTGACTTTTGAGAAGCTTAGTTGAGTACTTAAACTTGGTCTTGGCACACATGGTACTTAAATGATTTAGATATCTCTTTGTATCAAAGGATGAAGTTCAAACTATGGTTGAAGCACTAATACAAACTACACCTAAACTGAAACTTATAGACATCCTAATTAATTTAAGAGTAAACAACTATGGATAAAACTTATAGGGATTTTTCTTCCCATTATCAAAGGTGTATATGGAATTTTCAATTTTACTCAAATCAACAAAATTCAAGTATTCTAATGAGCAAGATATACACATTGACTCCTAAACCAAGGTAAAGGAAAAAATTATGGATTTTGCATCTGCAGTTATTTGATGCCCTATCAAAATTGCCTTAGATCGATGTATCTTGATAATGTGTGTTAATATTCTATGAATTTATCAAAGTCATATATTATGATATTTAACCAGTGTTACCCCAAGTTTCCGGGACGGGGACGGTAGGGGACGGCGGAACGAGTCCCCAAGTTTCCGATTTTTCAGGCCAAATTTAGGGACGGCAGGGGACGGCTATATAAAATATAGAAAAATTTAAAATAATAAGGAAACATTAAATATTCATATGAAAACATGGATAAAGCATGCATATATACATTATAGAAACTTAGCATATAACATTTATGTTAAGAATTCATTGCCAATATAGTTTTTTTTCAATTACGATATGAAAATCAAAATAAAAAGAACATGGTACATTGTTGCTGTCCCCTTGGCCGTTTCCGGGACGGGGACGTTTCCGGGACGGGGACGGCGGGGTTTAGACCAAGGGACGCGTCCCCGGGTAACACTGTATTTAACCTGTGCTTTGAGGTCAGTTTTTGTTTTCTTTTATATTGAAGAAAGTTCAAAAATATGGCTCATATAAGCAATTGAGTAGAAATGGGACCTCAATACTTATCTCTGTTCTAGCACTAACATGAGACCAATACTAAGCTCCTTTTGAACATTAACATTAGATAACAATTTTAGATATCCACAATAGAAGACCAAGAGTCGCAACTTACAATTCCAAATAGAAGTCACTTTTGGGGGATTTGAACATGGGTCTCCACAATGAGAACCCAATGCTTTGACCATTTGAGCCCAACCCCCTTGACTTCATCAATGTTCTTCAAAGAAGTGAGGGCATGTTATATACTAAATTAAGCTTAACAAGTTATCAATCATTTCTACCATAAGACAACTTCTAATCTGGATAGGACACATTTTATCGAGCATACCCCTTAAACTGTGCATATATAGCCTGTAAGTCTATCCATTCATGCTCAGATATTTATCATTTTACTATTAATCTATTCAATATGAAGATATTAAATATTTATCGTGTATGCGCATAGTAGCTATGTGACTATATTCCCTTTCCACACTCTTCTCTCTTGCACTATATCTATTGCTTAATGAAAAATAAACATTGCACAAAACTAGCATTGTTCATCGACTACAAAAGATACAACAAATAATCAATTCTTCAACCTTTTAGTGCCCTTCCAGATAATCATAAACAAGAAGACAAATTCTGAGTTAGGAAAAGAATGTAACTTTTCCTCTTCACTAGCATTAGAACAAATTCCAACGTAGTGATTGTTGATGATACAAAATAAATCATCAAAAAGATAATTATCTAAATGCTCAAAGTGACTGTTGGACCAAACTTTCAAGGTATCAAATATCCCAAAATCAGTTTTATTTTAAGTTTTCATTGCTAGAATTAAAGTTTCATGAATTTAGATTACAACATTTTTCGATTACTATGATTTATTATGTTAACAAAGTTGCTAATGGGAATAGAAAGCCTCAAGGTATGACGGGTTTCCTGCAGAATTCTATATATCCAATACAAATTGTGTTGCCAAGGACTTGTTGGAATTGTACAATAAAGCAATTTCTAGTGCCCCTCTATGTTCAAACATCAATAGGGGTGTAGCGTAACTCATTCCTAAGGAAAGTGATAAAGCTCTAATTGAAAATTGGATGCCTATCACACACATGTGAATGTCTCCTACAAAATCTACACTAAGATCCTAGCCTCTAGATCGAGTGGGGTACTTCCTAAGCTGGTTTCTGCAACTCAAATGGGTTTATGGAAGGGAGATACATTTTTGACAATCTGATCACTAGCTGGGAAGGTGTGGCATGGGCTCAGATTACTGTTTGAAATGTATGCATGACTCATTTATTTTGATAAGGTCTGTGAGAGAATTGAGTGGCAATTTATTAAGAAGATGTTGAGGGTTGTTAGTTTGCCAGAAAAGCTTATTAGGAAGCACCTAGTTCTATTCAAAGATGTTTTTGCACAGATTGAAATCAATGGCAAGTTGACTGACTCTTTTATCTTCAGAGATCAATTAGATGGGTGCTCTCTTGCCCCTGCCTTGATTCTTATTACTGCTGAAGCAATCCACTTTTTGCTAACAGATTCTGCACTTAGACCACTAGTTCAAGCTTCTAAATTTTGTGCAAAAGGGAAAAAGGTTGAAAATTCATTGTATGGCCCCTGGATAGAAATTCTCTGTGCAAAAGTCAGAGGTTCTGAGTTGGATGGACTCTTCTCATTCATGGTTAACTGAGTAGGGATGGGTCTGACATGGGCCTAATAAAGTTGCCAGGTATCTGGGCATTCCTTTTTCTGTCCGGTCTTCTTTCAGGGATGTGTGGCATTGGGTTCATGAGAAAGTGGAAAAGAAAGCTTCCAAATGGCAGGGGCATCTGCTTTTTATTGTTAAGAGAGTGCATGCCTATGTAAAACTCATCTTCTTTTGGAATATATTATGCCTCTTGTTGGCTGTTCCCTAATTCGATCACTGATCAACTGCACAAGGTTCTAAGGGTTCTTTTGTGGTCAGGTGTTAAAGGGAATAAGAAAAGGCATAAATTGGCTTGGAATAAATGCAATTTATCTGAGAAGCATGGACATCTTGGACTTGAAGAATTGAGATATCAAGGGATCTCTTATATTGCGATCTTTTTGTAGAGAGCAGACTTGAAATTTTTAGTGAGGTAAAACATTAAAAGGGCAGTGCCTCGGCAAGCGTTGAAAATTGAAATTGTGGACCTGCTCCGTGAGGCTTTTTCTGTTGCTCCTGCAAGCTTGGTCAGTTTGATTTCTATATGGAAATCTTGGGAGTCTGTAAAGCATCTTGTGTTGATTATTTTGGTGTTCTCTATGTCTGGTACTAGATGTGAGGCATTCAGGTTTATTTGGCAGAACCACCAGTGCAGAAATAAGCTGTTAGCTCATGTCACCGGGTGCTCTGCTAGGTTTTGATATAATAAAGGTGTGAACAATTTTGCTGATATTATTGTGAATGGCAAGCTCATTCCTTAGGTTGACTTTCCTCTAGTATTCAAGATTCCTTCTCATGAAAAGAGAACTTATTGGATGCTTGCTCACTCCTTTAAGAATCTCTGATATTTTTTCCCTTGATCATGAACCACAAATTTGGGATATTGTGAGACAGGATAAAGGTCCACCATTGCTTGAGATTTCCTCTAACCAGTTGTATGTAAAACTGGTAGATTATGTGGAGACTATAAAGAAGCTCAACATAATTTGGAGGATGTATGACCCTCCTAGAATGTGGGCAGGAAGATTTAAAGTTGTATGATTGGAACTTCAAAAACCTTGTTTCATGTGGATAATACTGCTTCAGAAATTCATTGTAAGACAGGCTTCAGCTAAAACTGGTTTTCATGCAGACCCATCTGGTTTGTGGAAAGCCATAATCCATTGTGTGTGCCGTTTTTGACTGTGTATTCGCTAAAGCTATGTGAAAGATAATTTTGTTGCCTTGGTCACTCTTTGCTCATTAAAAAATATTGTAGCTTGATGTACTCTAAGTTATTTGTTATTCTCCAAATGGGAAACACTTTTCTTTTATAAGATTTCTCTAGCAAGTACTCTGGTTCTTGTAGAAAGCAAGAAATGCACATGTTTTCAAATAGGACTTTAGAACTCCTACTTACTTCAGCTGTGAAGTCATGATCACCTCTCTTGTTTTGCAGGTTGAACTATTCTTCAAGGTTCCAAAGTTTGATTTCAAGAGATTTCTCAATGGTGGGTCTATTCAATATAAGGCTAGCTCAGTGGTCAGTTGCGGCAGATTTTCAAAAATATAATGATTTCCTGACAGGAAAGTGAGCTTAACACATTCTCCTAGAGTTGTAGTTGACAAAGACGGTTGGGAGAACTGAAAGACCAAAGATGGTTGTCATGTAGTGGAGAAGAAAGATGATTCAAAGATGGATTTTCCTTCTCAAAATGACAATGCTGTTCCTCAGAACTCTCTTCCTAGAGATCAAGTTGCTAATTCAAACCAAGACTACAATGCTTTTATTGGGACTGTTGGGATTCAAAGAGAGAAAACAGAAATATGAAAATGTAATAATTCATAATATCTTCTCTGATGAAAGTATGGATGATTGCTTGTATGCTAAGTTACCTGTTCACCCCCTGCATTGGCCAGATCCAGGTCCAGCTCGTACCTGCCCCAGATTCTGGGGCAATTTGAGCAGGGATTCTGCCAAGGCCCATGAATAAGACTGTGGATTCATCCCAGATGAACCTGAGTGAACTCACGAAAAACTCGGAGAAAATCAACCATTCCCAAGGCAAATCCAGTCTGGAAAAGGAGATTTTCTTTATTTTTTATCATTTTAACATATTAACTACCCATGCTGTGCCTCAGGCCTCATTTACCCAGTCTAAATACCATCCATGCTGCATCTGAGGCTTCAAATGGCAGAAGCATAAGTTCTACTATCCACTACATCTGGATGACATTGCTTGGTGCGACAAATGGAAACCGAGGGAGGATGGCCACAGGTGCTGCATTTCTCTGTAAAAGGTGATTGTTACTGGTTTCACGTTATTAAAAACGGTGTTCACTAAAGGAGCTCAAATAATCTAAACCAAACAATGGGTATAGATTCATTCCCACGAGTTTGGAGTGCATATACACCATCCTGTATAATACTTATATTTTATTTGCCCACTTTAGACAGTTCTTTTATTAATCACACATGTTCTACTTTTTAGTATCTTTTAAACGTCCATACAAAGGAGATTACAGTTTTTAACATTGAAGCTCATACAACCTTAAAAAACTATTATGGTTGTTTTGTTTATTTATTACTATATTAATATGCATATTTGGTATTCTGAACAAAATTGTTGTTTTTATGCTCCAAATATGTATCCATTTATGATTTTTATAGGCTTTTTGTATGAACTAACCCAACCCTTTAAAAAAATTGCTGAATCCACATATCAAACCCCATACCCAAAACCAAACTGGCAACTTAGATTTTATGTACAGTTGATATGTTATCTGCTCCTCAAATGCCTTGCATGGATCCAAAGGAGCAAAATAAACATTGATAACCTTCCATAATATTCTCCTTGCATGGAGATTACCTTGCTATATCGTTTTTTGATGCTGATGGATATTAGCTCATTTGAGTAGGCTGATTCTATGGGGACTTTTTTGTTTTTGTTGTAAGCTGGTTAGTATGATGGTCTTGGATGTAGACTCCCAAATCGTTGATATTTGTAATTCTTTTACTCCTATATATGAAAAAATAAAGTCATCTTCAGGATATTAACTTGAGCATATTATTCTTGATTTGTTTTATCAAATTTAAGTATACACCGCATTGTAGATGCCCCATACAAGTCATATCATGCAAAAACTGAACTTGGTCTATGTTAACGAGAAAAGTGAATCATTAGCCTTGAATTCTTATAAAATAGTCACTGATAATTTATAGAGTAATGAAAATCACCATTGGGAGATAAAGAAAGTACACAAGTCTGACACATTTAGAAGAAAAACTTAAATACCAGCAAACAGATCAAATTAGTCTTTACCTTTCTGTTCTTGAGAGCCATGTATCGTGCATTTTTGAACCACATATGGACCTGCATAAGACCAGAAATAAGAAGAAAATTTTGCATTAGGGAAGAAAAAAATTAATGCTTCTCGGTCAAAGAATGAAGATTGACATCAGAGAAGACTAACTGGAAGCATTGCTAAACGAAGTACTACTACTATTAGTCAGTCAGAAAGTGGAATCAATCTAAGAAAAACTTGAGGAAGAATAAACCTTTCGAAATGTGAGACCAAGCTGTTGTGAAAGGCTTTCCTTAGAAGACTTTGAAGGTAGCTCATTTTCCATAAAAACTTTGCGAAGCTTCTGTAATGCAAACAAATTTGTATTAGTGCTAAGATTATTTGCACAAATATCATTAAATTATAGGCAAACGGATTTATAAAAATAAACACTCAAAACTAGTTTAGAATCAAGTAGTGAGAAAGTTCAACCAAAGCAAAGAAATGTCATCGAAAGTTCAACCAAAATAAATTATATTATGTGGGTTTTCAAAAAAGTTGCAGCATTCCAAGAAAACAAGAAAATAAATCTGCAAAAAAGTTAGACAGAAAGTATAAAAAAAATTGAGGCACCTACACACCCAAGATGGATTCACACTTACAAATCTGGCTGATAACATGCAAGTTGTCAAATGACAAATTTATGTATTGGATTGCTATCAAAATGATAAAGTATACAAACATGGAGAATTCTCTCAACTTATACTCCATGAGAAGGAAGCCCTAATTACATTATGACAATTTTCTAAATAATGACACCCTAATACAGTATGAACATTAACCATCGTTTTGAAAAGAAAAAAAGGCTATAATATTCTACTAACACTATATTGTGTCTAGATACACAACATGCCTTCCATTCATAAAAGAAATTTTCCTCAAACCAAAGGAAAACTCCAAAGTAAAATGTGCTCAACATATAGTAGTAAAAGAATGGATGACCTTCCAAGAATACCCTAGTGCAACAAAATTTTGGAATATAAAATTTAAGACCATGGAGACATGTAGTGAGAATTGAAACCAAGCCAAATACATCGCAAAAGAATGCTCCAACCAACATACCCTACAAATGAGAATGGGGACCTTTCTAACCCCTTAGGACCATTTTTTATTTTATACCCCAAATCGTGCACATTGGGAGGTTTAGATGCTTCCACATGGACTCTTCATTTTCCACCGACAAATCCTGGACTGGCAGACCTTTCCACTTCACCTTGAAAACTTCAAAGCATTGAATTTCATGAATTATTCACTTCTTCTGCCAATATCTGCTTGAGTTCAAAAGCAAAATTTCCCTCCACATCTAGGCTCAGAAACTCTTTTTACAAAAATATTTTTATCTTCTTCCAAGATGACATATAAAAGACATCATCGATCTTACCTCTATTTGTGACGTCTAGTACAAGTGCCACCTCACCAATATTCACCTGCAGCCCATACAAACCACGGTACATGGGTTGCAATTCCACCTTCTCCTTTTCTTTCACTTTCTGTTGCTTATATGGTTGTAGGCAAACAAACACCACATCTCCTACTGCAAGTTCTCACTTGCTTACAAATCTGGTCAACATGCTGTTTCATTTGGTTTTTGAACAAATAAAATTGTTCTTCAACAAATATAGAACATTTTGCATCTATGAATCAAGTGTTACAGAAACATTGGCCTCTTAGATGACCAAATCCATGGGAGAATGGAGTTCATATGTATCCACTACTTTAAAAGGACTCATTCTAATTAGTGGCACTGGTATTTCATGAGTACTCTGCCAAATATAACAATTTTCTCTGTTTTTCACCAGCATACATCCTCATATTACCTTTGATACATTTACTCAAAAACTCAGTCTAGAATAAGATGAGCTTGGTACCTAGGCAGAACTTATGTTCAATGTCACCCCTACGATCCTAAATAATTTCTGTCAGAAATAACTTTGAAGATGAACATAACATGATCCCATTAAAGAGACAGTTAAATAGATAAACATCATATGGTTCGATGAAAGAAACAGTTAAATTGCATTCAAAGCTACAATTTATAAAGACGGATTACACCAATACAAAGTGTGTCTCAACAATTTGTTATCAATTTACTAAATGAAATTACAAACATATAAGTACATTTACACAATGATGGCTTCTGCAGCATAAGCAAGACTTCCACCAACATTTATTAACTTTCACAAAATACACTAACTTGACTAACAATTTCAGCAACATAGCCTCAACACCAACTATCCTTATCATAGATCATGTGCTCAAGGCACTTATTTATAATTTCATTGGAGGCAGCTTTTAGGGATCAACTAATAATATAATCTCACTAAATCTCTGCTTTCAAAGAACACTAATTCTATCCACTGCAAAGAGAAAATAAAACATTTAAACAGTCTTAAATAAGGTCCTTCCCAATTTACCCCAAACACTGGCCAACTGGAGTCAGGTGGCACTATATTTATCCTAATTTTTACTTTAAAAACATTGAAACTACATGTTGGATTAGCCTTAGCCAGCTTAACCTCCTAAATCAAACCTTTTAGGTGGCAATGCCAGGTAAATTTCACTGCTTTCATTTATGTTTTAAGTTGTTTCTGATTAGGTGCAGTTTCACTTAATATTTGCCATTTAAGTTGTGGTTTTATGTTGTCCTTGCCAAGAAAAAAGTTGTGACTTTCACTTACTTCCTTTCATGCTTTTAAAACACTTCATACTTCCACATTCTCCTTTCTCATGTACCACTTGAGTTGCAATTTAACCATGGCAAAGCCACTTAAAAAGTATGTAATGTCCCCTTTTAGGATCACCTTATACTTTGCCCTGAAATCACAATTCCAAATGAAACAAATAGCAGATTATAGTTAAAGATACAATTCCCTACACAAAATTGAGATGATGTAAATCTGGTTATGGAGACCTGCAACCATGTTAGATGAATATGATATGAAATACATTTAATTCTAAGTCTAAGAAAGATTATATATAACAATATAACAAGTCCCTAGGACTATGTGGGCTCAACCATAATGAGGAGGGCATGATGAGGTGCCCCAAGTATCTTCCACTAGGCCCAACAGCAGGACTTTATCCTTTCTGGCCTCATGTGGTCCTCAATCGATGGTCCTTGACCCATCATCATGAGGTGGTGTACCTAGTGAGGGTTTTACACAGTTCTCCATCATGCCAACCTCTCCCCATATGATTGAAGACCCTCTTCATTTTCTTCAACAATTGATTCACCTGAAGGTAGTTGGGCGGCTGCATAATAGGGTGCCCTTCTAGCATTTCTCCCTATAACAGGGTGCCCTTTTAGCAGTTCTCCCTTAATAGGGTGCCCCCTTAGCAGTTCTCCCTATAACAGCCCTACCTCATCCCTTCATGACCAATTGTTGCTAAACCAAAATAATATCACTATTTCAACAATATCAGTAATTATATGCTACATCTGTTAATAATATCAATAATTATATGCTACATAATATGCTATGATGCTAGTGCTTAATATCTATGCTTTCTGATCAAATAAACCTCATACCACAAGGTCTGATTATGTTATTGCACTGGTTGAATGTGCCGTATACTTGTGAAGGCTTATGCTGGTGGTCAATTACTCTGCTCCTGTTTATCCCTGCAGATTATATATATATAAAACATTTTGTATTCTATCCTATGCTGATTTCACAAATGATTTGACCTCCCTTATATATCCTCGTATCTTCATGAGAGGATGCACCCTTTGGGAGAGACATCCTCTCCCCAAAGGTTACGACTTTTTGTTAAAACTAATATTATTATATTTTATTCCTAATTGCTGCCCTTAATAAAATCACTCCCTTTATTAAATTGCTTTGATTTATTTCCTATTTCGACGGGGGCATGACGAAGTGCGACCTCTTATTTTTGTTTGTTCACCTTTCAAGTTGGTGTTATTTCCTTCTAGCTTTGCCACCTTAAAATGGTGCTAACTTTATTACTTTGTCTTTCTAATTCATTGCCACGGTTTTGTTGTGCCATTGCTAGCTTGATCAAAGTCTTAGACTAACATTTCCACCAACAAAGTGTGCTATTTATACTTAGTCGGATACATTTCCTCTTTGGTGCAACTTCCTTATCGCTTTCTCTCATCTTCATCTGTCCTGTGTTAGGTTCCTTTGAATAAATTCCTCAAGTTGCACTAGCTTAAAACTTTTCCCATTACTTCTCCTCAAGCATGGCTATATGAACTCTTGCACATATATGTTGACTTCATCTTTACCTACTTCATTGCTTCCATAGCTTAGATTCTCATTTTTCCTACAAAATTTGTTAGTTTGAAAAAACCAACAACAAGACAACTTTGACAAATTTGAAAGGAAGAACAATAACTGACTTGTACCCAATGTAATGCCAACAATTTAGTGACAATTGTCTTACAAAAGAAGACTTAAAACAAGTTTCATAGGAATACCAACAAATGGCTCTAACTAGGAATCATGGGACAAACTTGGGCCATAGGAGAACTTCATAATGTCTACAAACACAAGCAACCAATGCCTTGTATGTGGACAATAGAGTCAAACCTATTCTAACACCTACCTTAAAACTGAATGATTAGAAAACTCATCACATGAAAGGGAAAAATATAACAACATAAGGGACGTGTGAAACAACACTACCTACCTACCTACAAACAAAAAGGAAACATACTGACAAGAAAAAACCATTAATGGGTTGAGCAAAGTAACAACCCTTCCATTCATTGAAACCTTTACAAAAATTTCATGAAGATCCAAGGTTCAAGCAGGTAGGAATGGTCATTCAATGAAAAATGGCACAAACTAATTAATAAGCATATGTTCTAGATGGTCTTCTTACATGAGAAGGAACCTTTAAAACAAGTAAAGATATTTTGCCTCCTTTTCAAAATATCTAGCAAGATCTTGCAACTATAGTGTATCTATAGGAATAATGATTTTTACATGTTTCATTTTCTCTTCTTCCATCACTTCAACATACTCACCTTGAATTCAACTAAAGGATCCTCCTCTAGGAAAGACTAAAGATGTTAGAGAAATATCTCTATCCCCTGTCCTTGCCTCTATAAATCCACAATTGGTATTAATTGTGCACTTAGTACTCGCAACACTTCTTCACTATTTGTATTAGTAAAATCTTCATCTAACAACCCATCCATGTCAAAATCTTCAAGCATTAGAAAAAGTATATGTGCTAAAGAAAACATATCATCCTCTAGTAGCAAACTTAGCCATCCATCATTTTGAAGCAAAAAAGGCGTAGTAATTTCATCTTCTATTTGTGTTTCCTCTTTAGACACTAGGTCATCCTCAAAATGAGCATGTTGTAGAAAAACATCCATCTCCAGAAGTAAATCTTGCAAAACCTCTTCACCTAGCAATGGATCTTAGGAAAAATAGATCCTTTTAGCTTCGTTTAGTTAGTGTAAGAAAATATCTAGAATCAGCCATGAATCTTCCTCCTCGATATTTGATTCACTAATTGAATTTGGGACTCCATAGTCCTTACAAAGAGAAAGTTACACTCCATCCAATTGTACAAACTCTCTATTTTCCTAAATGTCTACAAAAATTACTAAACTTGAAGCCATTAAGTTTTCTTCAATTTTATCTTAAGTAGGTATTTGAAATAATCCCTCAAAGGCAAATAAAAATTCTTTTGATGCTTATTCATCTATTGTGTAGTCAATGCCTTCTTGGTCAATGAAAATCTTAAAATCCTCAGGATGGTCAATCGATGATTGGGAGACTTTATCCTCATCAACAAACAAATGACATGCTACTCTTGAAAACAAATCACCATTAGTGGCTTCTCCCATGGATGTTCCTCATGTACTCTACTCTCTTCAAATCTTTTCCTCTTATACAACTATTTGATTCTATGAACATACAAAATCATTGAATGTATTTACTTTTCCAACATAAACTAGTCCATATTGATTATATCCTATCATGGATTCGCCATCAAGCAATCTTGAAGATGTTGAAGGTTACCCGAAAAACCTTGATAATGTGACTTGGATGCTACCAAGAGTTGCATCATGCAATGCATCTCCAAACAATGTTGAGCATCGTGATCACTTATCTCACAGAAAAAGCAAAAATTCCTAAGTTATCAATAGGTAGTGCCTCCAAGGTGAGCCTTTCAAGTGGAGGAGGTAGTCTGAAATGAGTATTTTTGTTGTTCCTATGAAGTTGCCCTTGATATGTTGCACTAGGCCTCTCTGCTAAAATTGTCTTTCATGTTGGACATATTTGTCACTACTCTTTGCCTTTTTGATAGTGCTCATGTCATCCTCCAACTTCATTGTTCATGTTTGGGGCTTTATCTACCTCATCTCTTTCACAAATTTTGATCAAAAAGGCAATTTGTGATGGAAGGGCATCAATGAAGTAGCTTAAGAGAATTTGCGGAGGCTTTAAAGAATTACTGATTCTTCCAACAAATCAGTTGAACCATGAGACAAACCTCCTCATGGGCTCATTGTTATCCTTCTTTGCATTTGATAACTGGGCAAAAAGTAAGTGATCATTCTCAACCAATTTGAAGAGTGATAAAAATTTCTCCCTCATGATGTCTCAATTTGTGATGTAACCTGTAGCAAGATGGTGGAACCATTCTATTGCTGCTCCAACCGAGATTCCAACCAAAAGTTTGACTACAACATCTTCATTTGAAATTCCCAATATACTGCAAGCTATGTTAATGTTGAGATATGCTCGTTGAGATCTTGTGTGCCATCACCATGGAATTTTGGGAAATTCTTTTGTGAGCCTTTCGAGAAATCATGACAAGTTGGAAGTGCCAAGCGACCAATAGTGGCTACCTACAACAATGAAAATAGAGCAAGATCGTTGTCATGGGTGTTGTCAACCATTGCTTAAATGATTTTTATAATTTTACCAGATTTTGATCTCCTACAAAAGTATTAATGAGTTCTTGAACCATTGGTGAAGATAAACCTTTGTCTGTATGTGCTCAAGGAGGCATCTGAAAGGCATGATCAAGAAGGCCCACCTTCCTTTGTGATCTAATACATAAATTATCAACCAAGATGGCAATGTTTTCAGCTGGAAGCCTGGAACAATGATTAAAGAACAGATGTATGGCATCCCTTCTGCCATTGAAATAACAGCAACAACTCTTATTTGTTAAAAGAGATACTAGGGTCATCTACAATTGATTTGGCAGCATTTTCATCCATTCATTAAGTCGCCAACAATTGTGTTGTACCTAAAACAATTTTTTTGCTTCATTAAGGCATTTTGCTTAAAATGGTCTAAACCTTGTAAAAATGATGTCAAAACATAGTTTTTGGGCAAATCAAGTATGGGCTTTGAGTCAATTTGATGTTAGGAAGAGACTGGAAAATTTTGAAAAAATTGAAAATTAGGGTTTTTGGACCCCTGTTTTTAGGTCAAAAAACCCTAAAAATTGAAACTTGTCAAAATTGACTGAAAATTGTTTTGATTGGCTTATTTTGCTTCACGATCACAATGGTGAAGTCAGATTCAATTAAAACTCAGTTTGAGTTTGGTGGGTAGTTTTCGCTTTTTCAAGTGAAAAGTTAGGATCTCCGAGGTCAACAATGGCAGATGGCCAGGCAGTGTCAAAATCTAAGCTTGAAACGCTCTGGTGAAGATTCTATGGCGAGATATGTCCAAAATGATGCTTCGTCTCAAAAGGGGATTTTCGTCGAGGTGAAAATTTTGAAAAAATTTCGAACGCTGGAGCAAAAGCGCACATAGAGGCCAGGGGCGCCCTTGATTTTGGGGACCCAAATCAACTTTCTGAGACTTGTCACTTCCTAGAAGACTTCTCTGGAATCCTGTCAGCTTCGTGATGAGCCAACCAGCCACTCTAGAAGATATATCTAGCACCTGAAACTGGAGATTGAACGCAAAATGAAGGAGATGCAAAAATGACTTAACACTGCAGTGAAAAGAGCACCTGGGGCCCAGGGGCGCCCATCTTTTTGAAGCACCACATGGAGGTTTCTAATCAGATGACACCTAAGATGTTTGTCTCATACTTGGTCTGGCTTCACAACGCACCTGTCAACGGGTGAATCTGAGTTGTTGAACTGCCAAAATCAGGAGTCAAACATGGGGTTTTAGTCATGGTCAAAAGTGTCCAAAAATAGCAAAAGCGCCCCTAGCCCAAGGGTTTGTGTAATGTTCCCCTTTTGGCAGTGATCCTGTCATTAGCTCATCAGCCTATCCCGGAATCCTATAGGCTCGTTGAGGTGTTTCAAAGGGTTCCAGATTTGGAGGTTTTGTGATCTTTCCTCATTATTTACTATTTATAGTAAATACTATTTTTGGCAGTAAGCAGTTGTCAGCCTTCAAGTTCATCACGTCAATGGAAGCAGTTGTCAGTATTAACCCTTGGCCATTAAAATATTAATCTTAATGAATTTCTTCATTAATTGAGCAATTGGTTCTAATTTGCAATTGACCCCTTGGCCTAAGGTATGAACTTAAGTTGTTTTGAAAAAGGGGTCTTTGAGGGTGGCGCCACATGAAGAAGTTAAAAGGTTTTCTTTTATTAATTTCTCGTTTCTCAAGTGGGGCATATTTTTGAAGAGTTGTTTTCTTTTTGGAAATGTGAAGACTCTTGGCTATTGGCGTACCTTCTTGGAGGACTTGAACAGTTTCCTATTTTCCTTTAAAAGTAAGGCTTGGCTCCAACATTGAGACATCCTTTGAGGGTGGGGCCACATGAAGAAGTTAAAAGGTTTTCTTTTATTAATTTCTTGTTTCTCAAGTGGGGCATATTTTTGAAGAGTTGTTTTCTTTTTGGAAATGTGAAGACTCTTGGCTATTGGCGTACCTTCTTGGAGGACTTGAACAGTTTCCTATTTTCCTTTAAAAGTAAGGCTTGGCTCCAACATTGAGACATCCATTATTTTGCTAAAGTTATGCTGCCAAAATGAGTTATCATTTTATACTTTGAGGAATGCTGACCTCCTAGTTCTCCTTCAATTTCGTCTTTGTAAGACAACACCTAGTTGAATTACTATTGCTTCTCATCCAGACTAGCAGATTGTGTTTCAAGGTGAATTATTGATGTATTTTCTAGTTTTACAGTTGTTGTTTGCATACAGCTGAATGTTGTTTTTGCTCATGGTTGAATGTACGAATTTTATATTGTTCTGGGCATTTGAAAATAAGATTCCTAAGGTCTAGGCGACCATCTCCTAGCAATTTCGGATTTTATTTTGGAGTGTGCATTTTTATAATGAAAAATCGCCCCTCTCAAGGGCCGTACCTTTCAGCATTGCATTGGGAAGTGTGCCATTAATCATTGCAAGTATTTGGAGCTGTTTTCTATGTCTCAACAGGGGCGCCTATCTTCCATTTGATCCATGCCTATGATTTCACGCCATTCGGAGGTATTTTGATCGAGTTATGAGCTTTCTATATAATTTTGTAGTTGCTGATTTCCATTTCCAGAATTACAGTTTTCAGAGATAAAGCAATTCATTCGCTACTTTCATATTATATCTTCTCTCCTCTCGTTCTCTAACTCGGAAAACATTGTATAAGAGTGGTGCTTAGAAATTGGTGTTGAACATTGTAATTTGCAGCTTTACACTTTGTATGAACTGTTAACAGTAGTACTGTTTTAGTTTTAGCTTTGCTACATTAATTAATTAGCTTCACACTAAAGCACCCCTGGATGGTATACCGCCAGTGTGGATAATTATGTTTTGTAATCTTCTTCCCCCCACTGTTTGGTGGTAGCGTGGAAAGCTCTTTGGCTGGTTATCCGCCTTGTTCTTTGAATTCAGCAGTAGTACTCCACCATATGTTAGCACCTCGCCTGCAAAGGGATCTTGAGTGCACATTCTTGGTGTTGAGTTTAATATTCCTCTCTTTGTATAATCTCGTACTTGTTGATTCAGTAGATCCTAGGGATCCTCTGACCATATGCTCGCCCCTCCTCCTTAAGTGGTTTTAGGGCGCATTCTTGGTTAGAGTTCTTTAATGTACGTTTTGGTTATGCTAACCTTAACGGGTGATTGATTCTATTGTAAATGTTTGGTTTAAAAATCAAAAAAATTGAGAGAGAATATTTCAGTTTGGAAACTCATATCCAGTCTTTTTGATCATCTCAGATACTCATCTTGTCTGTGATGCTTCCAACTTTTTGTTGCATACTGTTGTACCCAAACCAAATTTTTTGCTTCATTAAGGCATTTTGCTTAAAATGGTCTAAACATTGTAAAATGATGTCAAAACACAGTTTTTGGGCAATTCAAGTATGGGTTTTGAGTCAGTGTGATGCCACGGAGATATTGGCAAAATTTGAAAAATTTGAAAATTAAGGTTTCTAGACCCCTATTTTTAGGTCAAAACCCTAAAAATTGAAACTTGTCATAAATGGCTGAAATTTGTTTTGATTGACTTATTTTGCTTCATGATCACAATGGTGAAGTCGGATTTAGTTAAAACTCAGTTTAAGCGCGGTGGGTAGTTCTGTTTTTTCAAGTGAGAAGTTAGGTTTTCTAAACTCATCAATAGCAGATGGCCAGGTGCCAGGTGTCGAAAGCTAAGCTCAAAACGCTTCAGTGATGTTTCTATGGCAAGTTTTGTCCAAAAAGTTACTTCGTCTCAGAGGAGTTTTTTGACAAGGTGAAGATCCTGTAAAAATGGCTAAGTCTAGAGTGAAAAAGTGCAACTTTGAGCTAGAGGCGCCCATCATTTTGGAGGCCTAAATCAACTTTTTGTGATTTGTCTCTTCCAAGATGTCTTCTTCGGATTCCTGATAACTTCGCAATGAGCCAGCCAACTAGTCTGACGGATCAGTATATCGCCTAAAACTGGAGATTGAACGCAAAACGAGGGAAATTGAATATATTCTAACTCTGGAGTCAAAAAGCGCCCCTGGAGGCCAGGGGCGCCCATCTTTTTGAGGCTTCAGATGAAGTCTTCTGATCAAGTGACACCCAGGAGGTTTGTTTCCATTTTGATCCAGCTTCGCAACGCATCTGTCAGCAGGTGATTCAGAGTTGTCATTTTGTCATGGTCAATGGTCAAACTTGAGGTTCCAGACTTGATTAGAAATGTTCAGAAATGTCAAAAGCGCCCCTAGAGGCCAAGGGCGCCCAAGGTTTTGGAGCCTTCAATGAAATTTGTTTGATGATTTTAGATGCTCGTCGTGTTCGTGTCAGCTCCAGCTTTCTATTGCTTGTCTCAGCCGAGTCAGAAGATGTCTTGGCAGCCTGCAGCCGGAAGATTGGTGGTTTTTAGCCAGTTGTGAAAATGGCTAACACTGGTTGGGTTAAGCGCCCCTGAAGGCCAAGGGCACTCATGTTTTAGGAAGGTCAAATGATGTTTTTATGAGAAGTCTCTTCCAGGAGCTCTTGCTCAGAATTCAGCCCGCTCCGCAGTGAGCCAGTTGGCACGTTCTGAAGTTTTGCCAAGTATCGGGAAACATTAAGTGAAATGAATCGGGAAACATTAAGTGAAATGAGGTCAAATTCACAGTGAAAATAATGGCAAATGCCTGAAAATATTCTAACTCTGAGGTCAAAAAGTGCCCCTAGAGGCCAGGGGCGCCCATCTTTTTGAGGCCTCAGATTGATCAATTTTGAATTGTCGCCTCAAGGAGTCTTCTTGTCAAATTTGGTCATGCTCTTCAACGAAACTGTCAGCCAGTTGATCCGACGCGGCAATCAATCAGAATCAGTGGTCGAACGTGAGCTCTGTTTGAGGTTTTAGATTCAAATTTTTAGAAAAATGTTTGAGTTTGGAAAGGACGCCTAAAGGCAAAGGTTGACTTTTGAACTCAAGAAAAGAAGTGTGCATGAGGAAAGGATTCAGCTAACTAAAATTAACTCTTCAGTTGACTGTTTTCAAGTTGACTTCTTCTAGGCCTATTTTTAGTCTATAACTGAGCGAGATCAGCTTGCACGTGTCAGTTGACTGAACTGTTGAAGGTGGCGCCCTATTTAGGGTATATTTTTCATTCAATTAACTGTTTTGAGAGCCAATCAGAGGCCATGCATGGATTTTGAAGATTCAATTAGAGTTCAAGCGCACTTTCCAAGGCTGTGCATGCATTTGACACGCCTTTGATGATAAATTCTTGTTTATTATGCATATGGCATCCATTATTTCTCATTCTGGGTTGATAAAACATGCCTTTCTCAAGTAAATTTTAATCTGAAGGTGCTAAAAGGGTCAAAATTCAACGTTCTTTGTAGCTACAGATTCAGAATGATCAGAGGAAGGATATTTCAGACTTTGTTTTCCATTTGCATGCAGGTTTTATCAGATCATTTTCAAGCATAGGCGAATTTCTACTGAAGAAGCAGAGATAAAAACAAAATTCAAAACTTCTATCTTTTGTCTTATTTCCTCTATTCTTGTCTTAGGTTTTCTCCGCATGTCAAAGAAAACGGAAAAATCTTCAGAAACGCATCATCTAGGTTCGAGTATTTTAACATCAACGACAATACCCATGTCTTAGATTATTTTGTGAAAATTGCCCCGCTGCTTCTGTTCTAGAGCACTGTGCTTTTTTCCAAAGTTTTCTTTGCATGTGGGCCTAAAACACTTTTTTTATCAAAATCTATCAATCTGGGTCATCTTAGAATTCAGTTCTACATAGAACCCATGTTCCAGATTTTCATAGAAAAAATTGCCCCCAGTGCCCTTAACTGCCAGTTCAAATCTCAACTGAAAACCTTTTGCATGCGGGCCTAAAACTCAATTTTTCGAAAAACAGAAGATCTGTGTCTGATCAGTTCTCCAGCGGCAACAAAACCCATATGCCAGTTTTTCTCGAGGGAAAATGCCCCAGAAATCCTAACTGCCAGTTGAGTTCTTCACCGAAAAGCTCTTGCATGCCAAGGCAAAAGGCGTTTTTTCAAATTTCTGACGTTGTGGGTTTGCTTAGAATTATTTTCTCCACAAAACCCACGTCTCAGAATTTTTCGTAAAAATTCTCCCTTGACTGGATATTTTTAGCCTCATCGAGAGTTGTTTTAGCTTTCCGAAAAAAGTTGTCAGAACATAGCCGTGTTTACAGTCAACAGGCGAGTTTTTCAAAAGGCAATTCACTCAAAATGGATTCAAGACCAAATTGGTCTTAATTCACAATTTCATAAGAAAAGTTGACACTGTTTTGCATCAAGCACATTCAGAGTGTTGATACTGTTGGAATTATGCGGGTGCGGTGAGTCCGTGTTGCATTTCTCACAACCAGAGTATTCGCAGTCAAACTTCGTGGTTTCGTCATGCAACACTTTTCCATGAGAAGAATCAAGAAAAGCATCAGAGGCGTCAAGCTATAGAAGGAACAAGGGTCATCACTTTAGTTGCAGAGCCGCCAAAGTTTATCTTTCAGATCCCGTGCCACTATCTTCATGAAGATGGTGCGTATGTTGAGCTTGATGTTGTGCAAACTAAGTTTGAGAAGCTAGTTCGTGATAACCTAGGTGGAGATCCTGAGGCGTCCAAGTTGGATAACTTCTCAATGATGACTGCCAGTTTCAACAAGGCGACTGAGGAGGTCAGAGACAGTCAAAGAGTGATCCAGGACGAAGACAAAGAGTTGGACAGACAATTCATCATCGTGGACAGTGTCATAGTGCCAGATGATGACACAATCGATAAATTCCTGGAAGAGATGGTAAACGGAGAGGACTTAAAGTAGACGTCCAGTTAGATCCTGCAATTGTGTATGAGGATGAGTCACAAGCAACAATTGACTCAAAGTCAGTTCTTGAGTTTTCCTTGTTGACATCAGGCACGCCTATTTCATTCTTGGAGATATCTTCGCAGGAGGAGGGACTCTTAGTTAGTGTTAGTTAATTGATGGTAGTTATCAGTTAGCTTTCTTTTCAATAAGGACCTGCATGTTGCACAAGTCCAGTTAGCATTGTTTGTATCGGTTAGCTAATGGTAGCTTGCCAATTAACTGTATAATTTCCTTTATTAGGGTTTAGCAATAAGATCTTGCATGCACTACAAGATTGTAGTTGACTCAAGGTGATTTTAGGGTTGCCTACACCTTTGATGTCTATAAATAAGAGCTTTCAACTCATTTGTAAATAACTTTTGCTTGTGATAGAGAATTGTTGCGTTGTCGGCAACATGCCTATTCTCAGGATTGGTTCACCCTTGTAATTTAGAACTTTTGCACGAGAGAGTAATATATGTTCTGCCCACCTTGCCTGTAATATTGTCTTTTTGTATCTGTTCATGAGCATTTGTTTTGATAATGAATTGTTATGCCACTCGGGTTTCATGCAATTATTATGGTGAATGCTTGTCTTAGTTAGATATAGTGGCTAGTTTGATCGTAGATTGTACGCGTGTCTTAGTTTGATCGTAGATTGTATGCGTGTCTTGCCTATGCAATTTACTGTCCTAGTTGGCTATCTTTTATGTTTTGTTATCAATAAGCCTATTCAAACTGAGCAAATAGTTGTGCCCACCTTGCCTTCATGTTGAGAGTTTGTACTTAAAGCTTATCGTGTGATGTGTGTGATAATAAGCCTATTCAGCCAAGCAAATAGTTGTGCCCACCTTGCCTTCATGTTGTGAATCTGTACCTGGCTTATCGTGTAAAAACATTCTTGCTCCTTTTCCTCACGCTCTGTGTTCTTGAGGAAATTGGATAGATTAAAGTATTTAGTTTTAGTTGTAGTTAGGATCTGCAAAACCAAAGAAAACCCTTAGCTGTAATGTCCTTGGTTTCCTTAACCTTGTGCCTCTCACAGCTGAGACGAAAAAGATTGGTTTAGATTACTTTACTTTTCAAAACGTATACCAGCAAAAGAGGGAGCTTCCCCTCCTAATTTGAAGAGCACTCATCACGTAGTGTGCATAGCTGTTCGTACAAACTTACACTCCAGAGGTGTTAGTTATTACGCCAACACATACCTCAGTCGGGTCAGAGGTCTTGTCAACAACCTGCAATCAGAGGTTAAGTGAATTTTTAGCCAGTTGGAAAAATGGCTCTCTGGGAGCAAAAGCACCCCTGGAGGCCAAGGGCGCCCATGTTTTTCAGGTGCCAGATGATGTTTTTAGGAAAGATACTCTCCAATAGCTCTTGTTCAAAATCCAGCCAGCTTTGCAGCGAGCCTGTCAATTAGTTCTGAAGTTTTGCTGAGTACTGGGAAACGCGAGATGAAGTAAGGTCAAAATCATCTTCAAAATGATGAAAAAGTATGAAAATTCTTCTAAGTTTGAGGTCATGTTGGCGTTTCAATTAGCACCTTTGGAGTGCTTATTAGAAACGGACAGCTATTGTAAGTGTTATAGTACTGCTCTTCAAATTATAGAGAGGAAGATCTCTCTTTGCTGATGTTCTACGTAAAAAAGGGTACTAAGGTTCCTATCTTTTTTACTCAACGACAGGACACAAGGGTGCATAAACACAATGCGTCATAGCTAAGCTTTTCTCTGGTTTCCACAGATCTTAACTACGACTAAACTAGCTTCTAAACTATCATACCTCCTCAAGATAAACAGAGCATGAGGGCATAGGAGCGAAATGGATGGGTTGGGTCACTTGAATCCTCCGTCTCCGTAGAATATGGCCGAGGCTCTGAACTGTCGGATATATGCTTGGGATAAGGTTTTATGTAGTGTTCCACGAGCGTTGGGGACGGGGGGACGTGTGAGACGGGTTTCCCGGACAGAGGGACAAAGGGCCTAAGTTTGGGGGCAGCGGGGGGACGGCGGCGGGGTGGTGGCGAGGTGGTGGTCCTGATATAGTTATACATATACTTATAGTACTTGAAAAACTAGTTTTGAAAATATGTATAACAAAATAACAGTATAAGAATTACATTTCAAATGAAACTATAGGAAATTAGTAAAATTATAACATAGCAAAATTTGAAATACTAAATCTAAATACGAAGATTTCTTGAATGCTAATTGCAAAATTTAACTAAATCTAAATACGAAGATTTCTTGAATGCTAATTGCTAAATAAAATTTGACAAATGAAATTGTAAAATTGGAGATTTCTATTATATCGAAAATATGAATATCTGATGTCATATGAGATATCACAAAGTCTATAAAGATGATTACATGATTCATCATTACAATGAGTAGCAAATGCCAAATAGTAAATACAGATACTAATAGCAATAGCATTACAAAAGACAAAATGCCAAAATGTCAAAACTCAAAATGTAGTGAAGGGAGGCCTCTAATCATCTGCAAGTGCAAACTCCTCATCACTGGAACTGCTGGACACCACAAGGTCAAGATCCCTCAAGCTCACACCAACCAACCCTGCATCTGAAGTGGTAGGATCATCCTCATCAATCTGTGAAGGCTCCTCTAGCTCCACATCCCATTGTGTTGCTGGACTCTCCTTCTACCCAAGTGTCTTGTGGTCCATGAGACGCAAAGCACTGTGTACAGCCACAAGCTTCTCTGCTCTCTTAGAGGTAAGTCTGTTCCTCTTAAGAGAGTGGATGAAGCTATATGTAGACCAGTTCCTCTCAGTAGCTGAAGAATTGGAAACCTGGGATAGCAGAAGGATAGCTACAGTGGTGGTCAAAGATTTCGTACCATGACAATTCCACCACAAAAGTGGGTCCTCCTGTGCCATAGATTCTATATCCATCTTTGCCGCATCTGAATAGCCTCTAAGAGTGGAAAATTTGGTCCACTCAGTGCGAATTGTGTCAACATCTCTAGAATCATACATCTTCTCTATGCACCTAAAGAAACCCGCCTTCACCTCATCATCCTAAATCGGTGTCACTCCACCCGATCTAGCCTTGTACCACTTAGGATTCAAGGCAAAGGCAGCCATATGCAAAGGAGTGTTCAACTTGTCCCATCTACACTGAATGATTGGCCGGATGTGCTCATTGTAAAATGCTAGAGAGGGTCCTTCACTCGCACAGTAGCCCTCATCTGGTCAAGCATAGAGTCGATGCACTCATACACCTCTCCAAGGTTAGGTGCATCCCCATCCCCATATCTGATAACCTGGAATACTGGAGAAATGATGGAGACAATGTATCTCGCATCAGTCCAAAACACATCACTCTTCACTATCTCCTTCACCCTTCTCCCCTGCGTTGTCTTAACTCGGCCCACCTATTCCAATCATTAGTCATAACCATGAGTTGCAATGCCTCTTGCAACTCAATCATTCTCTCCAAGAGAATGAAATATGATGCATATCAGGTCTCCACCAGTTTCAAGAACTCCTTCGCGAAGGTCCTGAAAAAGTGCATGTGAAGTGTGGTGGTTGCAGATAAACATCTGCACATCTCTCGCATCGGTGACCACTCCTCTAATCCAATCAATCTTCCCCATGTCCTTGAGTACATTGTTCATGGCATGCACACAACATGGTGTCCACCAAATATGTCTATAGGCTGCCTCAATGAGTCTCCCTGCTACTCTACACACATGGGCTGCATCTGTGACTACTTGGACCACATTTTGTGGCCCAACCTCCTCAATAACCTCCCTGAGGACCTGAAACTGTAAATCAGCATCTTTGTGATGCCCTATACAATCAACTGCTCTAAGGAAGTATGGGCCCTCTACACATGTGACCATGATGTTGATGAGCGAACGATGGCTAATGTCCGTCCACCCATCCATAACTATGTTGCACCCAGATGCCACCCAGCGTGCCTTCATCTTCTCCATCAAAATATTGATCTTGGAATAGCACTTATCCAAGATCGAGGTCCTCATTTTCGTCTCACCTAGTGGCACATATGATGTTCCTCCCTTCACCACCATAGCCATCATCTCCCTATAATAAGGAGACCGTGTAACATGAAATGGAATGCCATTGGCAAAGAAGAACTTGCCAATGGATTCATCTATCTCATCTCTCAGTTGCACATTAAACATATCAGCTATGGGGTTACTCTGTCATGTCTGCAACTTGCGTTTCCCTGTAGTTGTCCCCTTAGCGGCACTAGTAGTGCAAGTGGATGGAGATCCAAACATCATTCCTCCCATCTAAGAAGCATGAGGAGAAGTATGTGGCACATCATGGATGCATTGAAGGGCTCCCCTAGCAGACAAAGTAGTAGGGACTGAAATAATTGTGTCATCTGGAACGCCCCAAAGCCTATTAAACTCAATTCTATAATGTATATTTTTTGTTTCCTTCAAAAATTTACAAGGCTCCACACCTTTTCCTGTCCAAAAAAGAAAGTGTGCATTCACTCTAGTGATGCTACCAAACCATTCAACCCCACAAATGTTGCACTTCCACTTCCTTGTTCCCCCACCTGTACGTGATGTGCCTTGTATTCTTGAAGCAAACTGTTTGAGAGGAGACTTAGGATCAAATGGACCCCTAGCATACTCTGCAAACAACTCTGAAGGGCAATCTGTACTAGTTGGTGCACTCGCCATGGAACTAGAATGGGCTGCAGGATCAGCCCCATGGTCATCCCCCTCATTCTCAGGTTCAAAATCTGAATCATGTTCACTATGGGAATGGATTTCCATGTCATCCACACTCATGCTACTGCTCATTGTGAAAGTGACACTGCATTTCACAAAATTAAAATAAAATCAGCCTAGTTTAACAAATTGAAATATAAATTTGAAATTTTAATTTTGAAAACAAAATTTATAATTTATAATTTAAATTTTTTATATTATTTAAAAATTAAAATAATAAATAATAAAATTTGATGTTGAATCTTGAGGGCAAAATGATGAAGAAAAATGAGTCATTCATCATTTTGCCCTCAAGATTCAACATCAAATCTGATTTTGAGATGAATAAGAAAAAAAAAACAAATTTAAACTCAAAAAATAAAACAAAAACAACAAGAAATCTGAAAAAAACTTAAAAAACCCTACCTTGTGCTTGAAAAATCTCTCCAAAATGCAGTATAATCCTCTTCCTCCTCTTCTTCTTGCTCCTTCCCACTCCTATCACACTTGCAATCACTCTTTTCACCCCTTCAATCAAACTTCTTCAAGTTTTTCCTCCCCTTCAGCTGGCTGCAAAAAAAATCAGTCATTCAAAATGTGAGTGAAATGATAAAATTACATTGTTTTGTGTTGTTTTGGAGGAAGGGGTGGGGCCCATGCCAAATTAGGGCAACCCCAAAACATAAAAAAATCAAAATTTACTTTTAAATTTTAAGTTAAGTCGCATTTGATGTGGGGGCTCAATGAGAGACAGCTAGGCGTCTCCCCACCTCCCGAGAAACGCTTAGGTGTCTCCCTAGGAAGCGTGGAGACATCTCCCAAGGAGACTTAGAGACATCTCCACGTCCCACGCCTCCTTCGGAGACGCGGAGACATTTACCTGTCTCCGGCGGAGCACCGGTGGCGGTGGCGGGACAACGGGAAACGCCAAGTACCCGTTTCCCCATCCCCGTTTCGGAAATGTGGCCGAAAATGGGGGAAACGTGTTTTAGTAGAACACTGGTTTTATGCAAATGAACACTCTTTACAGTAGGCTGTATCAAAGACTTGCCAAGGAGGAGGAACCCCTGTCTAAGGTATAGGCTTGGAAACAGCTTACTGGAACAAGGTACGAAGATATGGATATCAAGATTTCTAAGGAGGAGGAACCCCTGTCAAAAGTGTAGGCTGAAATCCAGATCTTTAAACAACATCAAACGATAGCAATCGATAACAAAATATCCAAGGAGGAGGAACCCCTGTCCGAGGAGAAGATTGAAACAATAAACTATTGAGAACAAAGACATTGGATCAACTCAAAACTTAGATCAAATATGCATACGCCATCTGACTTTCTTCTTCAAGCTTTACCAAAGAATTACAAAGGTTCAGACAGCAAAGCCACGAAATCATGCACAATTACGATCAACCAACAAACTCTCATCCAAGCGTGAACAGATATAAAACAAGCAAACTCTGGCAACAATGCCACAGCAATTTTGCGTAGTAAATAAAGGTTAAACAAATAATGAGCCCAAGGCTCTTATTTATAGAAACTCAAAGGAGTAGGCAACCCTAAAATCTCCTTGAGTTAACAATCAGTTCTTGCCAATCAGCAAGATTTATTCCTATGTCTAAATGTAGGTGAGCAAGCAGTTAACAAGAAATCTACTTCAGTTAACTGAAACTAAACAAAAGTCAAACTGGAAGTCTACCTCAATTGACTGACACCATACTAAAAGTGAACTTAAATTACAAATGTGTCTCCAAAATAGACATCCACCTTTAAAAGAGATCTGAGATCCACAAATCATGGGAATCAATTAGACATCCTTGATTAGTGGGATTTGACATGCATGATCTGTGGAGATTTGGAGTCAACTTGGAAACGGGCATCAAGTTGACTTCAGTCATAGTTATTGCTACTTTGGAGGGTAGGACATCCTTCTTGAGGTGCTTTACACCTCATCAATTCTAGTCAACAATTCTCCCAACCAATCGTTGACTTCTTTATACGGAGACTGTCACATGCCTCAACTGTCAGTGTCAGCAACTTGATGTATGTATCTCCTTCATTTTGCTTCCCCTAGGAGGGTTACTCCTTGTCTTTTTGTCTTTGTTTCCATTTTGACGTGGAAGGTAGTGTAGTTTTAACCGATGGCAGCTCTGTGTTGGGAATGACTACCTTCTGCGTTCTTTTGCAGCTTTATGTTTTTTGACGTTTCCCTTGACCTTTCTCGACGGAAGAGTATTGTATGATGAAACCGCAAAGTTTGATTGCCAACACTCCAACTGTGAGAAATGCACATGAACTCGTTGCATACACAAAATTCCAACGTTTACAATCCTCTAAACTGGCTTGGGAAGGCTATCAGATATACGAGGTGAAACCATTATGGAGCTTATGGACTTGTGTCTATGCTTGTCAACCTATCCAAATTGCCCTCTAGGTGTGCCCAATGCAGGTCAGTGTGAGATGTTTCCAGAAAATCATGGAGTAAGACCATTTTGGCATTGTATTCATCTTGGGAGAACTACATTCTGAAAACCTTGAAGATTGATTGTGCACACGATGCTATTCGGACAACTTTTTCTGGAACTGCTAAAAATAGCCCTATTGGGGCAACTTTTTATGAAAAATTTTGAGACGTGGATTTAGTTGAGAATGATTTCTAAACAATCCCAAATCGTCAAAAATTCGAAAAAACGAGTTTTTCTATGACATGCAAGAGCCCTTCGGTGGCAGAGGCAGTGAGGCACCAGAAATTGATTTTTCTCGGAAAAATCCAATTTCTGTTTTTTAAAATTATGACTTTTTCCGAGAACCCTAAAAAATAGGAGCAACAAGGCTACTTTTTTTGGAAAAATCCAACATGTGGGTTTTGTTGAAAAAGTTGTGTAGATCATACCTAATTGGTTAGATCTGTGATTATCTATTGTTTTCTTGGACATGCAAGAAGATCTAAGACAAGGAAAGAGGAAAAAGACAAGAAGATTGGAAGTTATCAACTGTCATTCTGGAAGAACTATGCCTTTTGGTGCAACCTTTGATAAATGGTCCCTCTGTACAACAAATCTTCAAAAATATGAAGAACAGTGAAAACCCCTCTGTCAAATCTTCAAAAATGTTGGAGAAGAAAAATATCTGTTCTTGAGCTCCTCAACCTGCAAAGAAATAATGAAGAATGGATGCCTAGATGCTTTGATATGTCAATTTGTAATTGCAAGCATCAATTGGGCATCCAACTCATGATTGAGCCAGATTTGGAGTTCTAAAAGCTGATTTCCACTGATCATGGAGTGTTTGGCCTCTTTTTGCCTCCAAAATTTGTTTAACTCAAGTCAACATATTTGCCTTTGACCTTTTAGGCATCCATCCTTGAGTTTGAGCATTTTTATCATTTTTTTAGGCTGAAGTGCCTTCATTTGATCTTCGTTCCTGGTTGCTCAATTGATTTTCGACAGCTGCTTACGAATCTGTTGTAGAGATGGGGCCAGCCTGAAGAGATATGTTTGGGAGTCATTAACTTAGAAAACTAAGTTTGAGCCTTTAGATAAAAGGGTGCCTTTCTCCAAGAGGGGCGCTTTTGGCTTGCCCTAGTCAATTTTCATTGACTATTCTTCGTTTTGGCTATTTTAGACCTTGTGTGCTTTGATCTGATGTTAACGTTGATTGATGAGTCGAATAACCTTGCTTGATCGTGTGTCAGGTAACCAGCTCCATCCTAGAAAGGATGATTGACTTATCGGCTTCTAATAGCAAGTTTAGGTCCTTTGAATCAAAGGGCGCCTCTGTTAGGTAACCAGCTCCATCCTAGAAAGGATGACTGACTTATCAGCTTCTGATAGCAAGTTTAGGTCCTTTGAATCAAAGGGCGTCCCTGGCCAACAGAGGCACCTTTGACTTGTTTGACTGATAATTCCATGCTGAAAAACTGCTTGCTTTGATCTCCGTCATTAGATGATTCAGTTGTCAGATTTCTTCGCTGACAGTCTCGTTATCGAGATTCCTCAAAGCTGGGAAGATTGTCCTGGAGGTTGTTGAGCTAACCGATTGCATCTACACCTTCAAAAGACTGGGCGCCTTTCTCCAAGAGGGGCGCTTTTCCTCTGTACTTAGCCAATTTCTTGGTGATTCTCTCAGTCTTCTCCTTTGGCGTTTTTTGCTTGATATCAGCATCTAACCGTTTGGCGTGTCCTGCGAACGTGTTGTTTGATTGATCACGTAGTTGGGAGAGAGTTGAACACATGTCATGTATAGAGCAGTTGTTGATAGATTCATCAGATGCCTTGAAATGAAGGGTGCCCTTGGCCAGCAGGGGCGCTTTTTCCATGAAGTTCTCTGATTTGCCTTGTTCATTGCTTGTAGACTCTCCATACTTCGTTGACGTTTTGCCAGTGATCCTTGAATCAGATGATCTCGTTGATAGTTTCTTTGATTAGCCAGTACGAACGTGAAGAAGATGACTGCTTTGAAGATGTCAGGTGACTACATTTGCCTTTTGAGATCAAAGGGCGCCTTTCTTCAAGAGGGGCGCCTTTTCAACTGTTGACTGCATTTTGCCTTGGTAACAAAACGTGCACCTTCTAGAGAGCCAAATTTTAGCTTTTTTCGTTTTGACAATCTCCTTCGTTGAACATCTTTTTTAACCTTTTCCGCCATGGCTTCTTTGTTGAAGCTTTTGAAGCTTAGCTTTCAGCACCTGGTACTGGCCAATCTGCCATTAATGGTTGCGGAGCTCCTAACTTTGTTCCTGAAAAAATACAAAAGGACCCACCAGAGTAAAACATGTCTTTTGATGATTCTGACTTGATCAATGTGATCGTGAAGTCGGTTAACCCTATCAAAATCATTTTCAATCATTTCTGGGAAGGTCCTATTTTTGGGGGTTTCCCTAAAAATAGGAGCATGAAACCCTAATTTTCAATTTTTCAGAATTTTAACCATAGGATCCTTGACAAAAACCCACAAAAATCTCATGTTTGGTTTGACCTAAAAGAGACTTTTGACGGCATTTTTACATGATTTAGCTCAATTTAAGCAAAATGCCAAAAAATTATTTTGGGTACAAGTCAAAAGCACCCCTCAAGGCCAAGCACGCCCTAAATTTTGAGACCCTAGATGTTAGAATTAGGGTTTGCAGCTTCAAGGAGATTCTTGTTAGTTTTGATCTTACTCTTCAATGAAACTGCCAGCCAGTCAATCCGACATGTCAGTCAATCAAAATCAATGATCGAACATGGACTCTGGTGACATTTGCAAATTCAAATTTTCAAAAAAATGGCTGTCTGGAAAGTGACGCCTAAAGTCAAAGGTTGACTTTTTGAATTCGAGAGAAGTAGGCACCCTATAAAGGTGGAAGCAGTTAACTGAAATTAACTCTTCAAGTCGACTTCATCTAGACTTCATTTTACTTGTAACTAGGCAACTTATTTTTGCATGCACAGTTAACTAAGGTTTTTAGAGGTGGCGCCCTAATTAGGGTATATTTCTCAACCAATTAACTGTTTTGAGGTCCAATCAGAAGCAAGGCGTTGGTTTTAGAGGTCCAATCAGAAGGATAGCACCATTTTAAGATAAATGCATGCATTTAAGACACCTTTCTTGATAAATTCTTATTTATTAAGGCATAGGCGTCCATTATTTTCATTACAAGTGAGAGCAAACACGCCTTTCTTGAGAAAATAAAGATCTGAAGGTGCTAAAGGTGTCAATTTTAATGTTCCTTGCAGTGCCAGGCCCGGATTGTTCAAAGGAAGCATTTGCCAGACTTCATTTTTCAATTGCATGCAGACTACATCAAATCCAATTCAAGCATAGGCAACTTTTTCAAAGACAGAACAAAAAAACTTCTTTTTCTATCTCAAAATTCTTCTATTCTTGTTTTAGGTTTTCTCTCGCATTTAGAAGTAAACGGCGAAATTTTCAAAAACAAATCATCTGGGTTCACATATTTCAGCATCAGCAGCAAAACCCATGTCTTAGATTTTTTTGAGAAGATTGTCCCACTGCTTCCATTTTGAAGCACTGTGTTTTTTTCTAAAGATTTTTTTGCATGTGGGCCAAGAACTCATTTTTTCCAAAATTGAATCATCTGGGTTGGCTTAGAATTCCGTTGCCTACAAAACCCATGCTTCATATTTTCTCCAAAAAAAATGGCCCCGAGAGCCCCTACAGACCCTGAAATTCTCAACTGAAAACCTTTTGCATGCCTTGCTAAAACTCATCTTTTCAAATTTCTGACGATTTGGGTTTTCTTAGAATTTAGTTCTCTACAAAGCTCGCGTCTCATATTTATTCTGAAAGATTTTACCGCAACAGGCTATATTTAGCCTATCCTAGAGCTTTTTTCAGCTTTTTCTGAAAGTTGTCTGAACATACCCGACTTTACAGTCAAAAATCCATATTTTCAAAATGCAATTCAACCCCATAGATTACAAGGCCAAATCGATCTTTGTGCACGACTTTTTGAAAATTGTCGATACAGACTTGGGTCATGTATATCCAGTGGTCAATTAAGCACGTTGGAAGGCACTAGCAGCACCACAGTCAAAAATCTTGAGCGTTCCAGGTTCTTGGCAGCAGCATCTATTCCTATCACGGTTTTTGATCTCGAGTTTGTGATTGCTTGCATTAAGCATTACGACTCGTCTACAAGACAAATCAGATCAGTCGATGGGAGAGTCGTTTGCAGCCTCAAGCCGAGGGACGTTAAGAAGTGCTTTGCTATTCCTCCTCGCTCAGACAATTTTGTCATATCCATTCCAAATTGCGACAAGATATGGGAAGAGGACAAAGAGAGATCACAGAGAAAAGTTGCTCAAAGGTGGCTGAAAATTCAGAAAACCAACATGCCGAAGAAGATTGGGCGTGGTGAATTCAAAGATGAGGTTGCTATCTTAATAACTTTGCTCAACCGGGTTACAGGTCAGGAGGAAGCACATATTTTCCAACCATGGATGTTCTATATCATCTCTTGAATTATCGACAAAAAGGAACACTTTGACTGGGCGATGTTGATCAACGAGTGTCTTCACCAACAAATCACAAAGTTCCACAAAATCCACAAGTTTCACGTGGTGTCTTTTCTGGTCTATTTAATTGCGTTTCAAGGCAATTTTAGAACTTTGAAGACCAATGGAGCTCTTGCCGTTCAACATGTTCACAAATATTACTCACAATTGGAGTTTTCAAAGGCTAAACAGGATTTCAAGGTGGTGAATGATCACTTTCTCATGAAGACAGTCAGAGACCTCAATAATGAGATGCATATCAGGATTTCACCGGAGGCAAAATTAGAAATGGAGAGTTGGGCGGATTGGTTCATTCAATTCCCTACTTTCACATATATCCGGTGTATGGTTACACCGGAGAACCTATGATGCTACCGAGGTCCCCGTCAGACAAGGTCCTATTCATGGAAATTATGAGACAAGCTCAAGAAGTTCACTCTTTTCTTCCCAATTGACACAAGTCAACATTCACCTTTCCTTTCGGATTGGGTATATACAAGTGCAAGTCTGCTGCTGATTGCAAGTTAATGAGGAATGAGTTAGAAAAACTCCAGCTCAAGTATCTCACTCAGAGGCGTACTTATGATCCTTTGGGTCATTACTCAACACGGTTGCAGCGAAGTAATTCACAGGGCAGCGCTTGAGGACTTTTGGGTCAACTGCGAAGATGAATTTGAGGTGCGCCGACATCATTACTACAGACTTACTCGTCCACAGCTTGTTGATTTCCTGTCAGAAGATGTTGAGGATTTGTCAAATGATGATAGTGAGGTGCTTCTTAGTTCATTCGTTAAAGACCAAATTGCTCGCCAGCCACTTCGCCTACCCGATTGATATGTCAAGGAAAATACTTCGATTGAGGACCTGTCGAGATCAGTTATTAAGACAAGCATGTGCTTCTTGGAGAGCAAGAGGAAGCGAAGGACACTTCCAGTTTCAGAGTCGCCAATAGGGTTTTCCTCACTACCTTCCACTTCTAGGTCAAGGCCTCGAGTTAAAGTTGTCTTGAAGCCGCCTGAAGGTGTCAAAGTTAGTGGGAACTCAAAGGGGAAAAGCATCACTATGTGGAAAAAGGTTGAGAAAGTGTTGGAAATTCTAGTAGAACCAATGGTACAAGCTGAGGCCGATTCATTATCTCCTGGTCCACCATTTTCTCCATAGTCGTCTCCTATTGATATCGACTCGGAGCCAGAATCACTAGTTCATGAGACTTTCATTCCAGTTGATCCACCAGTGGTTGACGCAACAGGAGCAGTTTCTCCTCGAGAGGACAACATTGATCATTCGTGTTGGCTCGAAAGGTCTTTGGGTAGACAGAGGTGTAAGCCTTCATGCCAGCTTGATTTATCTGAGTTTGGCAATCCTTAGCAGGATAGGTCGAACAAGAGAGTCAAGAAGTAGGTGCATATTGAGAAGACTCTTGAAGCAAAGATCGTTGTTGAAGTTGCTACACCACCAAAGGGTAAGAGCCTGGATGAAGTTAAGGTTGGTGATTTCACCTTCCTCAAAGCAAATCTTGGTAGGAGCACTCGGCAAGTGGATGTGAGCCTTTTCAAGGTTGTCGCGAGTAATCTGGAAGAGCATGTCATGAAGGACAGAGAAGACAAGGCAACCCTCAAAGCTGAAATCAAGCAGCTTCAATAGTACATCTTGGATCTACTTCATGGAACCGCAGGAAAAGCACCTATGCTCCAACAGCTTCGAGAGACACCTGTAGATCAGCAGAGACTTGGTCATTTAGTCAATCACGGGAAGCTCTTGGACAATTGGATTGAAGACTTCACTATTGCAGGTTGGTACCTCCTCACAGAGTTGTATCAGTTGAGGTACGAAGCACATGATCTTCGTCAGAGGATCCAATAGCTTGAGATATTCATAGTAGAACGCAAGCCGAAAGACTTGATACTCATATCTCAATTGGCAGTTGCACATGACAACATTGTAGCAGAGGAGGATAAGAAGGTGGTTTTCGCTTGGAGAGAAACATATGATAGAATCTCTACAAAGATGGTCGCACTCAAAGAGAATGTTGTTGCAGCTCTCAGACTTATCAACAAGTTTATCACTCAGATCCCATGCCACTATCGTCGTGAGAATGGTACATGCGCTGAGTTGGAGGCAGTACAGGCTAAGTTCGAGAAGCTGGTTCATGATAACCTACGTGGAGATCCTGAGGCGTCCAAGTTGGATCACTTCTCAGTGATGACAACTAGTTTCAACAAGGCAACTGCAGAAGTTAGAGAAAGTCAGAGAGCAATCAAGGATGGAGAGAAGGCGTTGAACAGGCAGTTCATTATCGTGGACAGCGTTAGAGTGCCAGAGGACAAGACCATCGGCAAGTTCCTCGACGAGGTGATAGACAAAGAGGGCTTGTAGAAGACAACTAGTTAGAACCTGCAATTATTTTTGAGAATAGAGTTAGAAGCAGCAGTTAACTCAAAGTCATTTCTTGAGTTCTCATTGCTGATCTCATGCACGCCTATCTTATTCTTGGAGATATCTTCGTAGGAGGATGGACTTTTAGTTAGAATCCAATTGACTGATGTTAGTTATCAATTAGCTTTCATTTCAATAAGGACGTGCATGTTGCACATGTCCATTTAGTTTAGTTTGTTTTGGTTAACTGATGGTAGCTTTCCAGTTAACTGTATAGTTTCATTTATTTAGACAGAGAATAAATTTTTGCATGCTTGCAAGACTGATTGTAAACTCAAGGTGATTTTAGGGTTCTATACTCCTTCGAGTTCTATAAATAAGAGCACCCTTGCTCATTTGTAATTAACTTTTGCTTGATAGCATACATGCTAAACCAACTCTTGCCTGTACTATTGCTATTTGTGTATTTGTTCACGAACCATTCATTGGGATAGAGAGTTGTTGCGTTGTCAACAATATTCCTATGTTCAGTATCGGTTCACCTTTGAGCTTTTATTAGTAATAAACAAAATGTTGAGCCACCTTGCCGTGCAATGTTACTTGTAAATGTTCATCTTTGTTCAATATAATGTTGGTTGATCGTTTATCTATGTGATAGGTCCTTCATACAATCTGCTGTCCAGGGTTATATTTGTGATTAATAAATCTGTTTCATATCTACACCTTGGATAGGAGTCGTCTCCTCCTTGGGAATTTAGAAGTAAGTTTATCATGTTGTGTTGTGATTAATAATCTTTGTTTCATATCTACACCTCAGATAGGAGTCGTCTCCTCCTTGGGAATCCTGAATTAAAGTTTATCATCCAAATACTCCCTGCTCCTAGGTCCTCATGCTCTATTTTTCTTGAGGAATAAGATAGATTAAAAGCATTTAGTTTAGTTGTAGTTATGATCTGCAAAACCAGAGAAAAACCTTAACTGCAACGTTCTTGGTTTCCTTAACCTTGTGCCTCTTCCAGCTGAGTCAAAAAGATAGGATTTAGAATCATTTACTTTTTCACGCATATCAGCAAAAGAGGGAGCTTCCCCTCCTAATTTGAAGAGCAGTCATTACACACTGTGCATAGCTGTCTGTTGCCAATACGCACTCCAAAGGTGTGAATTGTAACAACAACAAATTGCAGGCCTGGTAATAGGTGTATAGCTGGAAAATCCCTTCTGCAAGTCACTCCTCACTGAATGGTATTGCTGGTCGCTGCACAACAAAGGGAAAACTGATGTGATGTCCCTGCTATAACTTAGCTTCTTATGTTTGATTCAAAATCATTCCCAAACTGCTGGTCGCAGCTGTTAGAGAAAGCATTTTAATGTAAACTGCAGTCTTCTATAAATCGAGGTTAGAAAAATTTGAGGTTAGAAACCATTTACTCAGCTCTGTATTAGTATCAGTTATAGAGCCAATTAATATGTTGGCAATGAATATTAATGTTGAGTTCGTTACTGTAACAACTTCATGCAATGGTTGATCATCAAACTCTCTTTATGCTTATGTAATGGATAATTTGTTAATCAATTGATGAAACAAACACCCAATGAGCAATAATAAAATATAGAGGAAATATCACAGCACTAGACCATTGGCATTTTGTCAAACATTTAACAAATACAAGGAAAAATTAGACCAGCACACTACAAACTAAGCCTAAAATCTAAAACTATAAACAGAATTTACAAGTATGCTCACTGTATAGGATTTATTGAACGGGGGTCAGGGGGAAGGGTTTGCATAAATGTAAATATCTAATTGACTATGTTTTTGACCCAAGTGCAAGCACCAAACTGTCAATAATTAAGGCCTACAACGAAATTTCTAAAATAAGGAGAATAAATAATTCAACCATGAACATGCACAACTTTCTACTGGCTAAAACAGAGAGCAATAAATTTACATCAATAAGAAATAGTTAAACAGATGAACATCACATATTTCATGAAGGAATCAATTAAATTGCATTCAAGACTACAATTTCAATAGATGGATTCCACCAATATAATGTATGACTTAAAACAATCTACTGTCAATTTACTCCATGAAATTATAAATATACAATCTCAGTTACATAATCACTTTTGCTGAAAATGGCTTCTACAACATAAACTTCGCTTTCACCAACATTCATTAACTTTCACAAAAAAACAAAAACTTGACTCGATTTCTATAGCATAGCCTCAGCATCAACTATCCTTATTACCAGTTATGTGCTCAACACACTTATTTATACTTTCATCAAAGGAAGCTTTTTTGGATCAAATAATAATAAAATAATCCTAATAAAGCCCCTCTTTAAAACAACCCGAATTC
Source organism: Sequoiadendron giganteum (assembly GCA_007115665.2). Taxonomy (NCBI): domain Eukaryota; kingdom Viridiplantae; phylum Streptophyta; class Pinopsida; order Cupressales; family Cupressaceae; genus Sequoiadendron; species Sequoiadendron giganteum. Next base: position 418,088,757 of record CM021104.1, on the reverse strand, counting down.
TATCCACTACAAAGAGGTAATAAAGCAAATAAACATAGTTACCGGGAGACGCGTCTCCCCCCCACGGAGACCCGTCTCGAAGACGAAGACGCGTCTCCAGTACCGGAGACGCCTCCTGCCGCCCGGAGACTTCTGCTGTAGTTTACCGAGTACCTTGTCGTCTCCTATTGCAAAAAATGACGTCTCCCGCAAAAAAAACCTAAAAACTTTATATCATTTGAAACTTTAAAAATTAAAGCATAATGTATAGTGTTTGTTTGACGCGACTAAGACACCTGACCACGGTTTAGGCGACAACATTGGTCATTGCTACTTGCGTTGACGTCTGAGGAAGGCCACGCTAGAGTTCTAGCCGTCGCCGCTGCCAAGTAAGATGGCCTTAGTGATTTACCCCCAATTCTACTACCAGCAGAGGAACCTGAGTTAGAGAGTGACGAGTATTTGGAGAGCATCATAGTTGAAGACCTTGACATGGATGATCATGATTTGGTGTAGATGATAGATTCCTGATTTTTGTTTTTGTTTGTGTATGAGCCTATCAAAATATCAATATTTTTGAATTTCAATATGTAATCGAATATTAAATATCAAATATGCAAATGTCAAATCAAAATGTGAACTATGATTATGAAATATGAAGTATGAACTCTTTGATGCAATGACATTTGTGTATTTAAAGTTAATGTTCATTGTTAAACTTTATTACTGCTCTTGTTTTGGAAGTTCAATGTCATCATATTTTCTATAAATTATTAAATTTTTTATATTTTATATTTTTATTTATATTAAAAAAAATGGCGTCTCCAAGTACCCCCTATCTCCTATTTTCAAAAAAAAGTCGTACCGGTACCAGTACCAGTACCAATCTCGCGGCAACTATGAAAATAAATAGCCTAAAATAAGCTCCTTCTTGCTTTATTCCAAACATTGGCCAACTAGGGCTAGGTGGCACCACATTCTCCTATTCTTTACTTTAACACACTAAAACTAGGCATTGGATTAGATTAACTAAATTAACCTCCTTAATTGCACTTTTTAGGTGGCAATACCAAGTAAAAATCACAACTTTCTTTTATGTTTTAACTTTTAAGTTGATTCTGATTTGCCATTTGAGTCACAGTTTTATGCTGGCACTACCAAGCAAAAAGTGCGACTTTGACTTACTTCCTTTCATGCTTTTAAAATGCTTAATACTTGGCACTATTTCTATCTAGCTCAACAATAACTCAGCAGACACAAAAAATTCAAAACCCTGGACTCAGCAAAAACTAGGGAAATTTTCCAGGCATTAGAAAATACATAAGCATGTAAAATTAACCTTTAAAAAAATACAAAAAAATTGAATACACAAAGGTCATAAGTAGTTTCTCCTTCATTTATGGATAAAAAATGAGCTCAGTTCAGATCATAAATTCATATGATTATAAATTACATATCCACATTAATATTTTACAGATTTCATGTGGTAAACATGGGTGCAAGGCAATTTTCATTTTTTGCTGTTTAAAACTGGAGTGGGGGGTTGGGGATGGCAGCCCACAGCAGGGTCAAGGAACAGCATTGCTCACACATAACCTGTCAAAATACAAGGCAGGGCCAAAGGGTGAACCCCCACCACCAAGCCCAATTTAAGGCCTTCAAGGCCACACGAACCTGCATGGTGCATCCTTGAATGCTTGGAAAAAACACAACTCAAATGTTCAAAGGAAAACCAGGGTGAAAAAGATGAAAAATGAGGATCTTTTTGGCAGAATAAAATTTTGTAGGCACAACTGAGTTTTCCCCCAGATTTGCAAGTTTTTGATAACTTTTCATCAAAAAGTTGAGAACAACTCGCCACCAAGTTATAAGACGAGTAACTCACAAGCCACTTCAATTCATAGGTTCTGCAAGTTTATTGCGATTTTTTCATCCATGTTCACACCCATCGCCTAAATGAACATGCACAAACAGATAAGACTACTCAAACTATGTGAATGCTTAATTGATATTAATCCTAGTTAAATTTTACATGGTGCCCTCCCTACCCCTGTGGTAAAATCAATACCTCTCACATAACAATTACAAGTCTCTATGAGACAACACTCAATCAACCTCTAAACTCGGTTAATACTACTTAATACAATGTAATGTGTATTTCCTTGATGGTCAGGCCTACTATTTATAATTTTATAATTCGCTTATGGAGATGCCCAAAGCACGTCACATGACATTCGCACATGCCTTGAGATTATTGCATGCATCTGTTTTTCTGCATTCCTAGGCATGGCCTCACCCATACTTGGAAAACTCGACAAAAACTTGCAAGATTTTTTTTTTTGAAAACAAGTTTTTGGCGAGTTTTTAAGCACAATCTAGGAATGAAGTCCGCAGCCGGCAAAACGGGGATTTCATTTCGTTTTTTCAGCTATTCTTCACGGTGTTTACTTGTGAAGACCTTTGATTGGAAGTGGAAGCAACTTCCTTTCCTTTTTCATCAAACTTCCACTTTTCCTCTTCTTCTTTATGTGCTTTGAAGTGTTGTGCACGTGTAAACACAGGCGATGAGATGTTCTCATGATTTACTGCAAGAGAGTATCGGCAATAGTCTTCTTCTTCTTCTTCTTGTTCATTAACAGGTTCTCTATCGAAGTATCCCGTTGCGGAGTCGCCATCAAAGTTGTATGTCTGTGGTAAGACAACATTTGTAGTTGGTAAGGTACGAAACTTGAACTTGGAGCAGCATCAGCAAATCCCATGAGTTGACTCATTCTTTGATTTTCCAGACATGTAGCTCCGGTGTGTTCAACTGTGTCATGGAAAGTGCAATAAGCTGTAGACTTCTCAACTTCAACATGCCTTGGTTATCCTTGCAGAAACTTTGATTTGTAGTTGTTGAAAGGTTGGAAGTTATTCCTCTTTGGTTGGTACGGCTGTTGAAGTTGATATGGTGGTTGATATGACTGTTGTGTAGGAAGTACTTGTTGCCCTTGTGCGGGTGACTGTCTCTTGAGAATGGTCACCTCGTTTGCTACTTTCTGAAGTAGCGGATCAGCAGACGCTTGAACAAGTGGTCTGATTGAATCATTCCTCATCTTGCCCATCGTGATCATGTTATCTTCAATTTTCATAGCTTCCTCCTGAGTGAGTTGTAGATCTACTCCTTCACTTCCCTTTAAGAGAAAGGCTATTTTTGACGGTAGTGTATTGATGAAGCTGCTCATCAAAATCTCATCAGATGGATTTAATGTATGGGCAAGACATGTAACAAGGCGGTTAAACCTTGCTATGAATTCCCTCATTGGTTTTGTAGGCTCCATCTTTGAGTTTGAGATCTGTGCAAATAGTTGATGATTATCCTCGGCAGGCTTGAACCTTGCCAAGAATTTCTCACTCATGACTGCCCAACTTGTGATAAGACCTGGTTCAAGATTATGAAACCAGTCTGATGCGTTGTTCTCCAGGGTCTCAACAAAGAGACGAACAGCTATGTTTTCATGTGGAACATGCAAAACAGAACCAGCTGTTGTGAATGCTGAAATGTGTTCATCGAGATGTTTAGATCCATCGCCATGGAATCGAGGAAAGTGCTTTTGCGATCCCTTAGGCAGCTCATGATGTCCTTGTAAGGCCAACGGTCCGATATTATTGCCCCAAGGTAGTGGGGGTGGACATCTCACATTCCGATTGTTGTCGTTGTTGTCGTTGTTGTTGTTGTTGTTGTTGTCGCCCATTGTGATAGTTGGGACTGGAGATTCTTCTTCTAATCCTTCTAGAAAATGCTCAAGAACCTCCGCAAAGTGTGGCTTTTCTTGAATGGGAGGATTGTGCCTCCTTCTGTAATAAACTTGGTAAGCCAGGTTGCTATATTCCCACGCGGGTGGTGGCAAATCTGGTCTACTTGCTGCAAGATCTGCCTTTTTTTCTTCTTTCTCCAAAGTAGTAGTTGAGTTTCTCCACTGAGTAGTAGATGTATGATTTTCAAAGATAAACATTTGCAGGCTACTGATGATGTCTGACTGCTCGCCTTGAATTAGCACAAAGTTCGATTGTATGGCAGTCGGAGTAAGTCCTGGTTGTTGAACTAGAGCAGTAGGACGCCAAATGGTCATACCCGTGACATAAAGCGTGAAGCTTTCTTCAATGTTTTCTTGCCTCGTGCCCCACGGTGGGCGCCAGAAAACTATTGGCGTAAGAACTAACACCTCTAGAGTGTAAGTTTGTATGGACAGCTATGCACACTGCGTAATGAGTGCTCTTCAAATTAGGAGGGGAAGCTCCCTCGTTGTGCTGGAATGCATGGAAAAGAAAAGTAAACTAAATCCTATCTTTTTGTTCTCAGTAGGTAGAGGCACAAGGTTAAGAAAACCTAGAACGTTGCAACTAAAGATTTTTTGTTTTCGCAGATTATTTAACTACAACTAAGCTAACTTCTTTAAATCTATCCAATTTCCTCAAGAAAATAGAGTGTGAGGAAATAGAGCAGGAATGGTTTTATACGATAAGTTGGGTACAGATTTGCAACATAAAGGCAAGGTGGGCACAACTATTTGCTCGGCTGAATAAGCTTATTATCACACACATCATACGATAAGCTTTAAGTACAAATTCTCAACATGAAGGCAAGGTGGGCACAACTATTTGCTCAAATTGAATAGGCTTATTGATAACAAACATGAAAGATAGCCAACTAGGACAGCAAATTGCATAGGCGAGACGCGTACAATCTATGATCAACTAGCCACTATATCTAACTAAGGCAAGCATTCACCATAATAATTGCATAGAACCCGAGTGGCATAACAATTCATTATCAAAAAAAATGCTCATGAACAGGTACAAAAAGAAAATATTACAGGCAAGGTGGGCACAGAATATATTAATCTCTCGTGCAAAAGTTATTTACAAATGAGCTGAATGCTCTTATTTATAGACATCAAGGTGTAGGCAACCCTAAAATCACCTTGAGTCAACTACAGTCGTGCAGTACATGCAAGATCTTATTGTTAAACCCTAATAAAGGAAACTATACAGTTAACTAGCAAGCTACCATCAGTTAACTGAAACATCTAACCTAAATGGACAATGTGCAAGCATGCACGTCCCTATTGAAAACAAGTTAACTGGAATACTACCATCAGTTAACTTAAAATCCTAGAAAAGAAACTCCAAGTATATGTAGATGTTTCTAAGATAGACCTGCGTGAGATGTGTAACAGCGAGTTAACTTGGAAAGAAACATCAATTTAACTGTCCTGCATGAAGTCTATCCCGAAAAAGGTGAGACGCCCTGAACTGAAGTTTACTGGCCCTGATCTCGAGCAATCAACCCATCCACGAGATTATTGACTGCATCACCTTATGGGGAACTGAAGCTTTGGCAAAAAATCCCATGTCTATGCAGCACGTCCTCTCCATTAGTTATCTGACACTGAAACTCGCCTCTACTCTTGGTTGCCTTGTCAAACAATGCTGACATGGATTCATCTTACAGCCAATGGTCTCACCACTAAAAATACTATGAATAAGTGCTTGGAGCTCTGACTGGACATCAGCAAGCTCAACATAGTCACCACCCACACGCTGATACAAGCATGGTAATTGAGACACAAAGTTTCTCACATAGCGGAGTGCACTGGTAACATGCTCTCTGCTCTCAGCCACCTCTGATGCTATCGTTTCTTCTATCTTAGCCTTGAAGATTAACTGTGTTCTCCAAACATAGACATCTTCCTTATCTTCCGCATCTGTGACCGAGTCAAATGACAACCCCAGGTTAGCAATCAGGATCTCATCCCTGGGTATACTAATAGCCAAATCACGTTCCTCATCCTGAAGTTCAAGACGATGTTCACGTGCATTATACCGCAACTGATATAGCTCTGAAAGTACAAGGCAGCCTCTAGCAACAAACTCCTCCCATTCTTCTAACCGCTTGCCATATGCAACCAGGTGATCAAGTTGACCCTATTATGCAGGTGGTTCTAACATATGTGGAAGTGCGGTAACAACATCCCCTGTCCTATGTACCAGGCTAGAAATATACTGGCGAAGCTGCTGTATTTCAGCCTTGAGGGCTGATTTATCTTCTCCGTCCTTCACCATTCTATCCCTTGCACTCTTTGTAGCAACCTGTAGGAGGTCAATGTCTGTCTGCAACCTGTAGGAGGTCACCATTCTACCGAAGTTGACTGTGATCACTTCGAAGTCTTGAGCTTCCATCTTGTCCAAACTCTTATCCTCTGGAGGTGCAACGGTCTCAACAATGATCTTCTTACCTGCATTCCTCTCAATGTGGACCTGTTTCTTGATCCTCTTATCAGGCATATCTTGATGGTAATAATCGAAATCTGAATGATCAAGTACATAAGATGGTTGTCTCCTTTTCCTTCCCAGCTGACTCTCAAGCCAAGACGAATCCCGACTAATACCACCGGAATGATTTGTACTAGTCATAGGAGGATCTGATGAAAGTGAATGTTTAGAGGGGTTACTGCGAGGAGGTGAATCCACGTCCAAATCAATGTGAATTGGAACTGGAGGCTGCTCTAGTGTTGGTGACGGCAAATGTGGCTGAACCTCTGGCTATGGTGAACTCTGCACAACTTCCTTGACGGGCTCTATATGTGGAATAGCAATAGGTGTTTTTCCCTTTGAGTTATTAGGCGCTGAATTCTTTCTAGAAGGGTTACTCCTTTTCTTTTGCTTGGGTTTTGACAAGGAGGGTATTACAACTTCTACTGGTGGTGGCTCTGCTCTAGGCATGGATACCCTTCTGATCCTTCTGCTTTCTAGATAAAGCATACTATTTTGGATGACCCTGCTCGATCTCTCCTTCACCGATGAGAATTCTTTGGCATACCAATTTACTAACGGTAGTGGTTGTCCATCAACCTATTCTCTATAAAACTGAGGAAGTGCATCTCCCTCATCCTCTGACAATCCTTCCACCTCTTCTGCCAAGAAGACAAAAATCTGCAGAAGAGAGAACCTGCTATAGTTGCGTCTACGCACTGCGAAGTCATCCTCGCAATTCACCCAGTAATCCTCTAATGTAGTTTTGTGATAAGAGCAACTACCAAGGCGTGTTGCGTAATGACCCCAAGGATCATATGTGCGTGTGTCAACCAGGTACTTGAGTTTGCAATTCTCCAACTCCTGCCCTGCAACTTTAGCATCAACTGCTGTCTTGCACCAATATATCTCGAATTGCAAAGGAAAGTTGGCAGCTTGTTTATGCTTGTGGCGCAAACGTTTGTGAACCTCATATAGCTGCCTCAGGAACTCCATGAATACTGTCTTATCCGAAGGATAACGGGGCAGCATAGTTGGACTTCCTGTATATCCATAGACACGAATATAGGTGTATGTACGGAACTGAATGTACCAGTCTGCCCAATCTTCCATTGCTGCTCTAGCAACTGCTGACATACGAATGTGCAACTCCCAGTTCAAGTTTCTCACTGTATAAGTCAAGAAATACTCTTGCACATGTTTGAAATGACTTTCAACCTTCATGAACTCGAGCTGATCATAATAACGATAGACCTTCTGTGCACTGAGGATGCCCACCGTGTTCAACCCGTTAAACTGGCCCTGATAAGCGATCAACTACACAAGATAGGAACACATATGAAACTGGTGTGCAACTAGGAAACCGGTTATTTGCTCATGAATAGCATCGCTGATAAAGGATGCCCAATCATAATGCTCTTGCCCAGAGATGATTCGACCAATGATATAGTACATCCATGGGTGAAATTTGTTTGCATCTGCATGACTTGAGACACGATTAAGCAGAGTAATCAGAATACCATACTCATCCTTGAACTCGCCACGACCTACGTTGTTTGGCAACTTGGTCTTTTTCTGTTTTAGCCACCTCTTCGTCATCTTACTCTGACACTTATCAAATTCAACATTAAATGCTTGCTCGCTCTGATTCATGGAAATGACAAACCCATCTAGATGTTGAGGAATACCCAGACTTCGCTCGATTTCGAGGGGTTTGAGACTGCATATGACACGCCCATCTACTAACTGTATCTCCCGTGCAGCAGAATTGTAATGCTTAATGCAAGACATTACAAACTCTACGCAATGAACTGAGATAGGTATGGAAGCGGCCTCAAGTAACCCGGACTGCGGAATGTTCTTGATTATTGAATCTCTGATCTTGAGTGGATCCAAAACTACTTCTGGAAGCACTTTGTGTAGATTCGAATCAACTATTCCGATGAAGTCATGAGTCAAAACTGACTTGGTCTTGAAATTGAGCTGTGTGAACTGCATACTAAAAAACTCGCCTGTTGACTGTGAACACGGCTATATTCTGACAACTTTTCTGGAAAGCTAAAAATAGCTCATCGGAAGTAAATTTTTACGAAAAATTCTGAGATATGGGTTTTGTCTAGAAAGTGATTCTATGACAACCCAAAACGTCGTAAATGTAAAAATTCGACCTCTACTCAGCCATGCAAAGGAATTTCAGTTGAGAAAATTAAAGCTTCAAGAACTAATGTTCTAGAACAAATTTTCCTGAAAAATTCTAGCACATGGTTTTTGCCGAGGAGATCGTTCTAAATCAACCCAATTATTTTGTTTCGCCAAAATTTGCCTATTCTTCGAACATGTGAGAGAAACTAGACGAGAAAATGGAAGAAATCTAGAAGAGAAAAAGAGGTTTTTTATTATTTTTATTATTTTTGTCTTCTCCTTTCAAAATCGCCACTCTGCCTTGAATCTGATGCATCCATTTGCAAGAGTTATGAGATTTTTGAGTATCTCCTACTTTATAGCTGACTGCAAAGTTACAACTGTCCACGTTCAGCTTTGATTTTCGGGTGACCGAATGATCCTACAATTGATCTGAGATATCCATTGCGAAGCCTACATGACAAGGATGAAATGTCTGCTAGGAACTGCAACTGCTAAAATCAACATCTGACACCTTAGAAAATTAGGCGCCTCTGATTAAATTGATGCACTGATTCCAAACAGCCATTTCTCCGTATTGCCTTTTGATGCTTCAAATTGCCGCTGACGGTGAATGATGAACCCTGCTGATTGAATAGTAGATTCATTGTGTGATTGGAAATATTCTGCATTGAATGACTGTATGTAAGGTATCTGACAACTGTATCAGGAACCCCAAAAAGATGGGCGCCCCTGGCCTGTGAAGACACAAATACCATTTTGACAAAAGTGTAACTTTCATCTGAACACCATTCTTTGACCCCTGATACCGGGAGCTGGAATGCTCTGATTTGCGCATTGTCTATCTCTCTGCACAGTTGAGTCAACTTACAAGAGATGTCTCCTTTGAAAATTGCTACTAAGGCCTCAAAGAGAAGGGCGCCTTTTTCAAGGAGATTGGTACTCACCATACTTTGTCATTTTTTGATTGTCTTCAGTCACTCACTTTTCAGCATCACCATCTTGACCTCACACGTACGAGCGTTCGCCAAATCCCAGAGGCTGACAGCTGAACTCGTTGGATAGCTAGAATAATTGCACACAAGTCTCGTGAAGACCATGAATGCAAATAACCCCATCTGGCGGGCCTAAAGGTTGGGTGCCCCTAGCCTACAGATGTGCAGCTGTGTGTAGCTACGTTTCACCATCCTCTGTTTTACGTGCTCGATAGAACCTCTGTCACAATCACTCAGAAAGTCGGATCATCTCGCGAAAGGGTGTGTTGTGAAGTTGGATTGAACTGGAAAAGATCTCAGGAAGACCTCAACTGCAATTTCATTCATCTGGGTAGTCATATTCAAGGGCCCCCCTGAGCTACAGGGGCGCTCAAACCATCAATTGGCAATCTCTTTTGACATGTATCATGCCTACAGTCTCTACTTCTGACACTGATAACCGGAGTTTTGCACTATGTATGCCTCCGCTTGATAGGTCGTTGGAAAGCCAGACTGATTCTGAAGAGACTGAAACTATCAGTAAGCACATGCATTCAGATCTTGGCCTTCAAAAAGAAGGGCGCCCCTGAGCTACAGGGGCGCAGATCTGCATTCTTTGACTATCTTCATGATGTATACACTCTTTGTAACTTCTGCTATTGCCTTCGTCTGCCAGAGTTCTACATTTTAGATGAACTTCCTCCATAGCTAGTCAGAAAGCTGACTGAAAACATAAGAGAATGAGTATATTCGGAATCCAAAGCAGCTGAACCTTGACCTTCAAATGGAAGGGCACCCTTGGGCTACAGGGGCGCAAATTTGCTCTGAACTTCATATTTTTCACCATTTTGTGCTCTGAAAACACTGTATTAGCTACTGAGGTTGACCATGTCAAAGTACTATGATTGCCGAGGTGGGTGTATTACTATACTTCATCATTCTCACATGTACAGACACTGTAAAGTTGATTTGCACATTGATTGCACAAGTGTCTACTATGTTACATAGTGAAAATGTTCCCAGACTTGGAATATTTTTGTACTTTTTGCCAATGTGAAAAACCCCTTCGTCAAAAAGCATATTTTTCAACATCTTTCACCATAGAATGTTTTGTATTGAGTTTCAGGCTTAGATTTTGCTACCTGGTACTAACCAACTGCCATTGACGACCTTGAAGATCCTAACTTTTCTCCTGAAAAAGTGAAAACTACCCACCAGGCTTAAACTGACTTTTAACTGAAACCGACTTCACCACTGTGATCGTGATGTGAAATAAGCCAATCAAAATTAATTTCAGCCAATTCTGACAAGTTCCTATTTTTTAGGGTTTTGACCTAAAAACAAGGTCCGGAAACCCTAATTTTCAAATTTTTCAAATTTTGCCAGTATCTTCTTGGCATCACACTAACTAAAAGCCCATACTTGATTTGCCCAAAAACTAAGTTTTGACCCCACTTTTACAAGGTTTAGACCATTTTAAGCAAAATGCCTTAATGAAGCAAAAAAAAAATTGGTTTGGGTACAACAAATAGCACTCCAAAATCGGGCCTAGAAAGGCAGAATATAAGAAAATAATCCAGCACTGTAGATGGTGTGAAATTATGAGCAACAAATAATAAGAAAATCTCCCTCTTGAATACAAATCTCCTTCTTAAATGCGAACTTGCTTCTGCAAATCAGAAAATCGAATTGTGTTGAATTGAATGAATAAATGAGGAGAGTCTCTCTCCTATATATACCAATCTAGGTGTCATTCTCCTCTAGGGCCGACCTAGAAATTTCAATATTTGTTTTATGATTAATAGGCCGACTTGCCTTGAGTAATAATTCTTTTGGGAATTACCTCCTGCGGCTACTCAAAAACACTAACACTCCCTCTTAGCTAGTGAGGTATTTTCAAATATCTGGTCATGGATTCTCTCAACATGACGTCCACAATGGCTACACCCAATTGTGGAAAACACAGCTCAATCTCAGAGAAATATACACTACAAGGGCTTTCACCTCATATTTCTCAGTCTTAGAGAAATATATACACTACAAGGGCTTTCACCTCATATTTCTCCATCTCAAAGAAATATACACTACAAGGGTTTTCACCTCATACGCTACAAGGGCTTTCACCTCATATTTCTTTGTCTCAGAGAAATATACACTACAACAAATCTTAATGATGTTGTGACACCCTCTCAGTGAGGGCGACATTCTCCACCACCCCAAGCTTGTCTCGAAAATGTACAAACTTTACCCTGGAGAGAGGCTTGGTGACGATATCAACCATATGATCATTAGTGCAAATATATTTGAGCTGGATTGCTTTCCTCGGCACCATATCTCTGATGTAATGAAACTTGATCTCCACATGCTTTGTCCTATCATGAAATATAGGATTTATTGAGAGCTTTACATGACTTTGGTTATCAGAGTGAATCAATGTCGGCTCTAACATCTGACCAAACAATTCTGAAAGGAGCTTTCGAAGCCATACTGCTTCACGGGCTGCTACACATGTTGCAATATATTCAGCCTCTATTGTGCTTAGTGCCACAGAGGTTTGCTTCCTGCTGCACCAAGAAATCATGGCAAACCACAAACTGAAGCAACATCCAGAGGTGCTCTTCCTATTAGCTACACTCCCAGCCCAGTCAGAATCAGAATAGCCTTGTAATCTCAGATCCCCACTGGAAGTATACCTCAAGCCATATCCCACAATACTACGCATGTATCTCAGTATATGCTTTGCTGCAACTAGATGTATTTGTCTTTGCTCACACATGAACTGGCTGAGAGCACTCACTACATAACAAATGTCTAGTCTGGTGTTGACTAGGTACATCAATGATCCGATCAATTGTTTATACATGGTGGGATCTACCAAATCTGAATCGGATGTTGAGTCACTCAACTTCTTCAAATTTGTCTCCATAGGTGTAGCCATACAGTCCATCATCCCAAATCTTCTCAGTATATCTATAGTGTATTTCCCTTGACTTAGGAAGATCTCATCAGGTCTTTGCCATACTTCCAGTCCTAGGAAGTAATGCATAAGGCCAAGGTCCTTCACCTCAAACTCGAAGGCTAACTCTTTCTTACATTTGACAATGAGCTTCTTTGCTCCAGTGAGAAATAAATCATCAACATAAAGGACCAAGATCAAGGCCTCACCATCAACTATCTTGAAATAAAGGTTGGAATCAGCATCATTCTTGGTGAAACCCAAACTCATCAAGTATCTATCAATCCTTTCATACCATGCATGAAGTGCTTGTTTAAGACCGTACAAAGCCTTCTTCAATCTGCACACATGAGACTCCTTCCCATGAACCACAAAACAATCTGGCTGCTCGATGTACACTTCTTCCTCGATCAAACCATTAAGAAATGCAGTCTTTACATCCATTTGATGTAACTTCCAGCCCTTGGCGGAGGCAATAGCAATAATCGTCCTAATAGAAGTGTATCGAGCAACAGGAGCAAATGTCTCCTCATAATCTATTCCCTCCTTCTGAGAGAATCCTCTTGCCACAAATCTCGCCTTGTGTTTCTCAGTGTTGCCATCAGTTGCATGCTTGATTTTGTAGAGCCATTTGGAAGTCACTAATGACTTCCCCTCAGGTCTCGAAACAACATCCCATACATCATTTTTAATGATGAACTGATATTCTTCTATCATTGCGTCTTTCCATACCTGCTGGTTAGATGCCTCCTCAAAACTAGAAGGCTTGGAATCAATGATGTGACTCATCAATGCCACATAGCCTAGGAACTTCTGAGATCTCTTGCTCTCCCTAAAAGTGCCTCGAGGAGCTGCATATTTTTCTACCTCTTGCATGGTTTGTCGAGCCCATAGAGGCCTCTTCCGACCTACGGCAATATCTATAGGCCCATCAGTTGATTCTATAGGATCAACTGGATCAATAGTCTCAACCGGTTCGTTGGAATCCCTCTAAATGTCAAGAGTATGATCAAGAGATAAATCCATATCCTGTGAACTCTCTTGCTCCTCACTGTCTATCTCCATGTAAGATCCTTTAGATCTTCTAAAGGCTATTTCATCTTCAAAGGAGACATCCTTGTTGATCTCAACCTATTTTTGCCTTGGAATATATATTTTGTAAGCCTCTGAAGACTCACTATATCCCACAAATATACCCTTCCTGCCTGAAGGTTCTAGTTTTGATCTTTTGTCCTTGGGCACATGAATGTACACAGGACAACCAAATATTCTTAAGTGACTAACAGTAGGCTTCACACCTGTGAAGGCCTCCTCTAGAGTCATCTTTCCCAATATCCGATGAGGGCTTATGTTCTGAACATATATTGTGGTTCTGGAAGCTTTTGCCCATAGGAAACTCTGCAAACTCTAATCATCGATCATAGCCTTAGCTGCCTCTACTATAGATACGTTCTTTCTTTCAGCAACTCCATTTTGTTGAGGGTTGTACGGAACACAGAACTCCCTCTTGATCACTGCCTCAAATCAAAAATTACGAAATCCTCCGAAAGTGTACCCCCCTTCATTATCTGATCTCAGAACCTTAATCCTCTTCTTGGACACGTTTTCAACTTGTGCCTTGAATTCTCAGAATCTATCAAGGACTTCCTTAGACTCCTTGGATTTCAAGAAGTAAATCCAAGTCTTTCGAGAATAATCATCAATCAAAGTCACATAGTACCAAAATCCACTCAATGATGCCACAGACATTGGTCCACATAAATCTGAATGAATAAGATCTAAGATCCCTTTGGATCTACTGTCACTGCTATGGAAGGGACTCTTGATATTCTTACCAAGTGTGCATCCTTTGCAGATGCCATCATGCTCTAAACTAGGCTTCGGAAGACCAATAACCACCTTCTCCAAAGAGGGAAGGGCTCTGAAATGTAAGTGAGCAAGTCCCCTATGCCATAGCTCACTCAAAATAATAGAGTCGTGTAATAATGCTTGAACTGGTCGAATTGATAATTTGTATAGGCTCTCCTGACGAATACCAGTTACACGAGCTGATTTTATGCTAGAGTTCTTGGGCCATGCAAGAACTTTTCCTTCAAAAAAGGCAACCTTGTACCCTTTGTCCTACAAGGCTAAAATGGAGACAAGGTTTCTTTTGATCCCCGATACGAACAAGACATCACTCAAATGAAGAGGGATACCTGAATCTAGCTGGAAGGAAGTGGCCCCAACTCCCTTTACGACATAGCTAACATCATCTCCAATTATCACCTGTAAATTAGACTCTTTCTCTACTAAGTCTACAAAATGCTCTATGTAGCCTGTAATGTGACGTGACCCACCGCTATCTATCAACCAAGTATCACAGTCAGTTGGTACAATACTTGAAAGAGCGGAGATGAATAGAAATCCCTCTGAATCATCTTTTGAATGTCTTGATTCCTTCTGAGGTGTCTCTTCATCAATGAATGCAGTAGAAACATGTTGCTTCAACTTTAATTTGCAATCTCGGGCATAGTGTCCATACTTGTCACACCTGTAGCATTAAATATAAGAGAGATCCTTCTTTTTCGATTCTAGAACAGAATCCAATTTTTTGTCTCTATTCTTCTTGAAGGTGCCTCTTTTTCCTTCTCTTCCTTTGCCTCTTTCTCTAGTGGCATGTGCAGCAAAGACTTGATTTTCTTCATTATGGTAGTTTCGCCCATTTCCTCTTGCTTCCAATCTGGTTTCTTCTTGAATACAGTCAGCCCGAAGGCGATCAAACTTGGGCAACACTGATGCTTTGAATAAAAGGCTCCCAAGATTGGGGAAGACCATTTAGTGCCAACATAACAAGATTTTTGTCTCCAACTATATTCCCAATAGTGCTTAACTAATCTCTCAAATCAGAGATCTTCATAATGAATGAAATGACTGAATCTCCTTTAGCCATTTTTACATGATGGAGTTGTTGTCTCCGAGCAAGGGCTTTGTTGGTATTGTTGATTTCATACAGTCCTTTTAGAGCATCAAACATTTCTTTAGCTGTCTTCATCTTGGAGATGATCGGCACTAGGTGATCCTTCACGGAGTCTATCATGATCTTTCTAGCCTTCGTACCATTTTTCTTCCACTGGATTTTCTCTGTGTCATATGATGGCTCATGCATGTCATTTTCTACAAATTCTAGAAGATCATTCTCTTCTAAGGCAATGACTACCCTAAATTTCCAAGAGTTGAAGTTTGAAGCTCCATCAAGCCTATCTTCTACCTTGACACCGGTCACCATCTTCTTTTTCCAACTAACTGTCCTAAACAAGGAATTGTCTTCCACACACTGCTTAGCCAAATCTGATCAGTTCTTCCTGAACCTACGCTCTGATACCATGTTAATTTTCCGATCATAAATGCACAATAAGTAGAAAAACACAACACAGAACAGAAGACAGCAATTTATCCTAGGAAAACCCTTCTACTCAAGGGAAAAACCCAGCAGCAAATTAATAACTTATAGATCAGATACAATAGTGCAGAAATAGCACTCCAGAATCAGGCCTACAAAGGTACAATATAACAAAATAATCCAACACTGTAGATGGTGCGAAATTCTGAGCAACAAATAATAAGCAAATCTCCTTCTTGAATGAGAACTTGCTTCTGCAGATCAGAAAATCGAATTGTGTTGAATTGAATGAATAAATGAGGAGAGTCTTTCTCCTATATATATTGATCTAGGTGTCATTCTCCTCTAGGGCCGACCCAAAAACTTCAATATTTGTTTTATGATTAATAGGCCGACTTGCCTTGAGTAATAATTCTTTTGGGAATTACTTCTCGCAGCTACTCAAAAACACTAACATGCTTGAGCAAAAACGCACTCCAAACCATTTTGCACCATTTTTCAGTAATTTTGCATCGAGAAAACAAGATTTGAAGGAGATTTTCATCGAATTTCGAAGACAAATTGGATTTCCAAAAGGTTATCTGACTTTTCTTGTTCTTTCCTTTTTGTTTAATTTTTTCTTCATTTTTGTTGATTCTATGCTTAAAAAACATCATGAATGTAGTGTAAAAAAGATTTAAATGCATTTATATTGTTCAAAACAAGATTTGGATTCATCAAAACAAGAATTTTTCACACATTTTTCTGATTTTTTTACATATTTTCCTGATTTTTTCATTTTTTTGAAATTTTCTTCAAACCCTAGTTATTTTTTTTTATTTTGAATCCTCTTTTTTGTTGAAAACATGTTTACAATCTTAGATTAGCTTTATTTTTTACTAATTTAAAGTAATTTTCTGATTTTTTACATTTTTTTCTCATTTGTTTGAAAACCTAGTTTATTATTTTATTTTTTAATCCATTTTTTTAATGAAAATGTTTAGAATCTTAGATTAGTTTAGATTTTTACTAATTTAAAGTAGTCTCTTTTGATTTAATCTAATTTAGCTTGTTTTTAAATTTTCTATCAAAAAACTAACAAGTTATGCCTTCACTTTGTCATTGTGTGTGTAGGTTAATTGATAATGGCTTCTGAATCCGGTTTTGCCTTAGGCTCAGTCCCATCCGTGCCTGGGGGATTTGTAGGCACTCGTCCAGCAGGAGCTAGAGATCCTGCTAGGAAATATGCATATCAAGGACCCGAACCTAGATCAGTCTTTTGCATTAGATGTAAAAATGTATACCATGGAGGCATCGATTGCCTCAAATACCACCTTGTAGGCATCCCTCAACATGATGCTAAGGCTTGTCCAAACATCAACGAGGAAATAAAAAGACAAATGCATGCCATAATTGCAGTTGTAGAAAAAAAAAAATTGCAAAGAGAGAAGGCAAAAGCGGCAATGCAAGCAGCCATAGCTTCTTTTCAAAGTGCTCCAATCAACCTTGAGTCAGATGATGATGTAGCAAGCATAATGGGCTCTCTTCGTGGTCCACGTGTGCGAAGGCAACCCACCACCACCTCGAGCCCTTCATCTACCTCTAGTAGAGCACCAGGATTAGCACCCACAAGTACACGCATGCATGATTCTTTTGTGCCTAGAAACACACCTAGGTGCAAAACCTTCCCTAGAGGCAATTGGGTGGAATAGGGAGGTGCATGAGCAGGTAGACATTGCTTGTGCAGATTTTTGGTATTTCAACGACATCCCTTTCAATGTGGCAAGCTCACCTTACTGGCACAATTCGGTGACCACATTGATAGTTGCAGGGAAAGGCTACAAGGCGCTTTCTCGCAGAGACTTGAGTGGGAGGTTAGTTTATGTTCTTTAATTTATGTTTTTTAAGTTTAATTTATGATTAATTTAAGGTATTTTTTTGTTTACAAATTAAAATTGTGTACTTAATTTCACTTTGTACTTGTAGGTTGCTTACTAGTGCAACTGAAAGGGCAAGGGCAGCGATAGAAGAACAAAGAGAAGAATGGAAAAAATATGGTTGTAGTATTCTTTCTCATGGGTGGACGAATGGTAAAAACCGTACCATCATTAATTTTTTGGTTGCTTGCAAAGATGAGGTGGTATTCTTGAAAACAGTCGATGCTTCCAACATAGTAAAAAATGCAAAAAATTTGGCTAAAATGTTGGAGCAAGTGTGCATGGAGGTTGGGCTTGAAAATGTGGTGCAAATCATAACTGACAATGCAGCGGCATATGTGGCAGTAGGAAGAATCCTCCAAGATAAACAACACGCAATTTTTTGGACACCTTGTGTTGCACATGTCCTTGACCTTCTTTTGGAGGACATAGGCAAATTAGATTGGGTCACACCAATTGTAGAAGATGTAAGGAGGGTCACTAAATTTATCTACAATCACCCTTGGGTTATTCACTTGATGAGGGAGCACACCCAAGGAAGAGAATTGGTGAGATCTAGTGTGACAAGCTTTGCAACGGTTTTCTTAACGTTGCAAAGCATTCTTGGTGCATTGACGGCTTTGAAACAAATGTTTGTGAGTCAAGCATGGCTAGACTCAACTTATTCGAAGAAGCCAGAAGGAGATAGAGTTGCAAGCATTGTCTTCGACGTCCTCTTTGCACAAAGAGCTACGGAGATTGTGAAGGTAATTTCAAAACTTTGAATTTAAATTCAAATTGAATATTTTTTTTGATGTCTTTCATTGTAAATTTGTAAATTGTAAATCTAATCATTTTTGCATTTTTGCATTTTTAAATTTATATTGTAGTTGTCGGAGCCCTTGGTTAGAGTTCTCTGCATGGTGGATGGGGATAGAACCCCAATGGGGTATCTTTATGAGACCATGGATAGGGCCAAGGAGGCTATTAGAAATTATTATAAGGGGGACCACCTCAAGTTTGATCCCATTTGGGAGATTATTGGTAGGAGCTTGAACCATCAACTCCACCAACCCATCCATGCAGCAGGGTACTTCTTGAACCTCCATTTCTTCCATTGAGGCACCTATGCAGATCCTACTGGAGAGGTTATGGAGGGCCTCACTACTTGCATTCAGAGGATGACACACGAGGCTAAGGTAGCAGACCTCATTGTTAATGAATTGCAAAGTTATAGGGAAAAAAGGGGTGCACTCTTCTCTTCAAACCTGGCAAAGAGAGAAATAATGAATCAGCCACCAAGTATAAAATTTGAAATTTACAAGTTACAAGTTACAAAAATTGGTAATTAAATAATTTGATAAAAATATGTTTTGAACTTTAGACTTTCCTTTCTAAATTTCTAACTCTTAATTTATTTTTTTGTAAATGTTTGGTGGACAAATTAGGGTGGAAAAACCCCAAATCTTCAAAAATTTGCCCTCTATGTCTTATGCCAGCCTTGTAGTTCGTCCAATTGTGAGCGCAATTGGAGCTTGTTTGAGAACATCCACACACAGAAAAGGAACAAACTAGCTCCAAAACGCCTCAATGACCTTGTCTATGTGCAATATAATCTTCGGTTGCGCACAAGAAAGGTAGAGGAAATATCAGATAATCCAATTGATTTGGATGAGATAGATCCATACAGTGATTGGACAAGGTGGGAGGAGCAACCTCCATTGTTTTCCAAGGATGACATTTATGATTTAGAGCGCCATGCAATGGAGGAGGGGGGTGGATTTGCATTCTCATTAAATGACCTTGAGGATGACCCTGAGGAGGAGTCATTGCCAGTGCCACCACCAGCAGCTGCAGCAGGATCTACATTCAGGATGGAGGTTGAGGAACCACAGGCACAATAGGAGTAGAGTCCTACAACTAGACCCTCTCCCCTAGTGAGAACTAGACAAGGGAAGAGGAAGATGTGAATTTGTAAAAACTGAAATATATTAATGTAGTATTTACTTTCAGTTTTACAAAAACAATTTGTTATTTTCATTTTGTTTCAGAGTATCATATCAGCACATTGAGCATTCCACATGAGGATGACATTTTGTATCTAATTTTCTTTCAAATCAATCAAATACAGCTTGTTTCTTCTATGTACCCATTTATTGACTCATTCGATGCATCTTATCTTTGAACTTTGCAAAGAAAATGTGTTTTTAGTGAAGTTTAAGCAATTTTTTAAGTTGTCGAATTTTCTGGGCTTGCCAAGAACTTGCAATTGGCGAGTTTTCCAACTATGTCCTCACCATTTATCATCCTAGCATTCACTCTTGTTCCCACTTGAGCCATCGGTTCTCTACACAGTGCAAAATCTATCATTCGTGTAGTTCAACTATATCTTTTCAAGGCTTCTTATGTGTCTAAATGTGCTCTTGCATGGGTTTGTTCAAAAGCACGAGTCTTCCCTTAGCTACATTCTTCTACACCTGCTCATCACCTCTAGTCCACAACACCTTCACAAGCAAGATCCTTTAAAACTGAGACCTTCATTTATAGTTAAGAGGCTTTACTTCATGAGCAAGCGAGTAGAATACTCCATAGAACTCCATGGGAATTCTTATGAAATACTAAAAGAAAATTCTATTGAAGCTTATATTAATTTATATATGGTAATTTTTTACTGAAATTTTGAATAAATTAGCATTTCATACTGACATGTGTGTGTGAGAAAGAGAAAATATTAATTTATATATGGTAAATTTTTATTGAAATTTTGAATAAATTAGCATTTCATACTAACATGTGTGTGTGAGAAAGAGAAAAAAAGAAACTATACTAACATCCAAAAATGACCAAAACAGCTCAATGAGACTCGCAAGTACAACTCGTAATAATAACAGGAGAGTACCAACAGCATCTCCCACTTTAGAAAAAAAAAACAAAAGACCTACAAAGATAAGTATAAAACCTACAAACTACATAGCACGAGTTATATATATATATATATATATATATATATATATATATATATATATATAAAATAGAAGAAAAAAAGATGAGCTACACCTGCAAGGGATAAAGAAAACAGGGCATGTATGCTTAGCTTCACAACTGAGAATCCAGATATCAAACTGAAACGTACCAAACCTTTAGCACACCCAACCCACTCCCCTGGTCCCTGGCAAAATGATGCAAATCAAACACATAATTCAAAGAAATAACATATCTAGCACAAGTTTGTTGTCCCACCGAGCAATTGCAGCCAGAAGAAAATCCTGTTTTATTAAGGAGGCTTGAAAGATAGGTCAAAAAAGAAGAGTGTGCCAAGTCAAGACTAAGAAAATCTTCATAAGGTCAAAAGGAAACTAAACTTCTTCATGGTAAATGTCAGATATTCCCCTTTCTTTGTAGTTTACCTTACTGAGAAAGGAGTAGTTCTTGGAGATGCAGCATGGGACAACAGATTCATCTAGTATCAAGGATATAATATCTAGATGTACCCAATATTATACTTATGCTATATGATTATCTATTGGACCTTTCCTGTAGTAATAAAGAGGGAAGGAAACATTTGACAGAGATACATCTAACCCTCACTCGAGACATTTATTTTTATGTTTAAAGTATACATGGCTGATACATGTGATTTAGGAAAGATGTCACGCATTATAAATAGGAGAAACTCAATAAGTTGGGTCAGGCAAGGATCTCATTGCAATTGCTAAGTAAGAACATGTTGTGTTTCTTCATGTACCTGTATTATTTTATAAAGTAGTGTAAGTTATTTGTTTTCAAAAGAACAAATGCCAAAATCCTAAGGAGAGTTGAATGCAAAGTTTCCATGTTATATCATGCAACGATTTTCACAACATACTGGCCACCACCAATATTTCCATGTTCGCCCAAGATTTCATTATAAGCAATTCGACCTAGAAGAAGCTATGTAGAGATTAAACTCTTAATAGATAACAACAAACTGACTGCACATTTCACCAATATTACTACAGGATTTCCTATAGTGCAGATGGCGGCAATACAAAAGATTTTCAGTTGTTTCCATGTCTTCTATCAACTTGACCTTAAGTGAAAGCTTCTAGTAGAACCGCACTCAAATTTGAGGGCAGGTTTAACAAAGAATAGAAATCATTACTACAGTTTTGTAGCATTGGATTAACATAATTTGTAACATGCTTCTACATTACACTACATTTTGTTTTGCCTCCTAGAGATGCTTACTTTGGCATGCAAGAGAATCATTTGCAAAACTAAATTTGGTTACTCATATTAATCAAGTTTCACATTTATAAAGGAAATTTGAGTGAAGATGTAATGTCCCCACTCTAGTCAGTTTTCAAGAGCAGTTGAGTAAGCCTATCTATTTCTTGGACCCTCGTGGGCTGACAAGATCTGGTTAGAGGGTCAGTGACCGTTTTAGTGGGTATTGCCATTCCCACTCCTTCACTTCAGTATTAGTTTCGGTACAGGCGTTTGTAGTTATGTGCTCGCCAGCTTCTGACGACACAAAGAAATACTGAGTTTGGAGGGAGTTATGAATATTTTTGTGGTTAAGTTAATTATTTAACTTATTGGTTTATTATAAAGTCAAATTGACTTTATAAAGTGAAATGCCACTTAAATATTTTATAAAGTGATAAATTAAATCACTAAAGTGAAAAGTACGCCCAAGTTATTTAAATGACTATTGATTATGACTTAAATACGTTTTAAATGTATTTTAAGGCAAAAGTGGCATCACTTCTTGAAAGTCACGCCTTTTTGGGGTTATAAGACAAAATCAAGCAATTCGACCTCATTATGGATTATTTGACTTTGCTTCAAAACTTCTCTGTGATTTTTGTCTAAGGGCAAGGGTTTCAAGATTTCTTCATTGGAGAGCGACAATTCTTCATTGATCTGTGATTGAGAGACTATGAAATACCAATTGAATGGTTGCTACTGAGGGAGCTTCATATAGGAGTTCATCTGTGCTTACATCTGAGATTTCTTTTCAGTATTTACCAGTTTGCAATAAGGAAGAGAGTTTCTTCATCAACGCCATCTTCATTCAATTTACAACTTTCAATAAAGTTACTTCATCATCTTGCAGAGGCCGTACCATTTGCCTTGGGAGGTGTGTCACCTGGAGACGGGCGTGTGAAGCAAGAGACCAAAACGCCTATCTTCTGGCTCCTGTTTGGACTCCATCCTAGGCGTCCAACCTTCTTAGCACCTTTTCTCTAGTTTCTGTGTGGGAGAAAGCAGATCCAGGCTCCAGGAGTGCTATTTCTTGGTTTCCAGCATATCTTGCCTACCATGTCCAGATCTACCTTATTTAATTAATCTGGAGGTTTTTGGGTATGTCTGTTGTGCATGATCTATCTGTATTGGTTGAATATTACTTAATATGATGGCAGTTTCCTTATTTTTGCTTTAATTTAAATTCTGGCAACATTTTATGCTTGGTGCCCCTTCTACTTCTGTCTAAAATTCTTCTTAAAAACAATCAAAAACACAAAAACAAGCAGTAAACATCAGGAGTTGAGTTGGAGCTAGTTGAGCTCTTCACAGAGGACCCAATATAGCTACATCACCAAAGCCAAACTTATGCAAAAGCAACGGAAAGAACCACAATCACTCATTGACTAATGCATCATTCAATAATCCCCTTGATATTCTACTCCAAAAGGCAATAGTGCACAGGAATATCTGAGGAAGTTCTGTGTTCCAATTTTGATAGATCTGGTAAGGTGATTAGCTGTCAGACATGTAAGATCTTACAAACAAACAAAGCATGTAAACAAGCTCAAAATGGATGGTAAAAGCCCCCTTTCCAGTTTAACTTGCAAAATCTCAAATAAATAGATCCAATAAATAAATCATATGCTCTGTAAATTTGAAGTACAGTAATATGACAAACAAAATATCTCAAATTCCAAAGGCATTCATCTGTTCCAAAATAAGTACATTTCTAGTACCTCAACTGCTTTGGCTGGCAGTCTGATGATCCGTTTTTTATCATGTGTACTACCAGCTGCATGCACTCCCCCCATCTCCTCTCCTCCTTTACTAGTGTGCTTTTTAACTTCTACAGAAGAATCTTTTGCAGCATCTATATCGGGCTGCTTTCCCCTTCTAGATCTCCTGCTTGGCCCCCAGTCTTCATCTTCACTCAGCTCATCTTTATTGGATTCATCTTTGCCAAACATTTCCTGTATGAATAAATAAAGGATATAATCAGATTTTCAGCCAACCTTTGAATTCCATAAACTGGAGCTGCAGCCATAATTTGTATATTATAAAATAGTATCTGGCTGTATTTGCTTTACAATTTTCAATTCCCATGAACTAATAGAAATAAAAAATCAAATCAAATCCATTTAAGAAACTTAATAATTAAATGTAGCAGGAAACAGATCAGGAATGGATAAATAACCAGGACAATTTCATTTACTGTGAGAACAAAATGCTATAATAGAGACGGAAAGGATAAAGCAAGAAGACAGTTTCATTTATTGCAAGCATAAAATGTAACTTTATTTTATAAATTATACATTGAAACTCATAGTCCATCTAGTCAGTGCTGATATAAGATTGAATGGACACAAAGTTGATTTTCATATGTTCTCTCAAAATAAAAAGCTTCTTCATCAATATAAAACAAAACCACTGGATAAAAATACCTGCCAAATTTCATCCTTTGTAAACAGCATTTAATAAATAAGTACAACATAAGACTCATTTAAATTCATGACAAATTATTAATTTATTGACAGCTCATGTAGCGAAACAATGAAAAGTCACACATAAATAATAAGTGATTTATGTAGCAAGAGAACTTGGATAAAACGCAACTATAATAAAAAAATATCCAAATCCCTTGTCCATGCTGAAAATGCAAAATAATGTACTAGCTTCACACCAGTTCTTCACATGTCTCTTAACATAAAATAACATTCATTTAAGTTCATGATAAATTCTTGACAACATATCTAGCGAGACAACTTGGAAAAAGCATAAATATAACTAAAGCAAGTTATGGCAGTTAAATCTAAGATTTGTCGGGGCAGTGGGCCTAGCTCGATTGGCTAAAGCATCCTGATGCCGGCAAGAGGCCACGAGGTCTAGTCTCCCCACTGTCCCCGTGGCCGGAGGGCGTGTCGTGCCAGTGCCACTGCTCACGCAAAAAAAGTTTACCAGGCGCACTGCAGTTTATAGGGGGACGGATACCCAACCGATTCCTGCAGTATAAGAAAAAAAAAAATCTAAGATTTGTCAAGGTGAAATGCTTAGAGGCAGTAAACAGGCCCTAAGACCCTACACTTTCTGCAGGGGAGGTACGACTGTTGGTAGCTTTTTGAAGTTTACAGGACCTAAGACTGTTGGTAGCTTTCTGAAGTTTAACAGTTGTTTATTAACTGACTCCCTCATAATGTATTTATTCTTATCTCTGATCAATACTGTATTCACTCATTCTCCCACAATATGGTATCAGAGCACTTAATGGTCCTGCCACTATGAAGACTATGTTTCTTATTATCTATCATGTGCGGTTTCCTCTCTCCTGTGCACTTGCAGCTCTGTGAAGGTTCAGACCTAATGTGTATGTAGATATTGCGTGGGCAGACAACAATTAAGTTATGAGAGAAGAAGTGGCACCAAAGGAATGAAGCACCGTTTCCCAAATGCTGCCATATCAACAGAGTGCTCCCAAACGCTGTCCTAGAAGCATAAATCCCAAACCATGGGGTGTGATTGAGAATGGAGAATGGTGCCATCATGCAAACTGCAAATGAAAATTGCAAAGCAAACCACAAATAAAAAATTAAAGGGTGAATGAAAACAAAGAATCAGCAGCCAATACAATCTGCAGATTTTTTCAATGGTTAAAAGGTGTGCTTTTAATCTTTTTGTTGGTACTTTGCCTTTATCCCACATTCAAAATAGTATAAGGTTCACTATTAATTGAAGAAATAAATCAGATTCATTGTAATTTGACGTAGTTGCAAAGTGAAAAAGCATTTAATATAGTTAAGAAAAAAAAGGGAAACTATATTAATTTTTCCACTAAGAAATTTTTCTTTTACAAAGCATTCCTTTTTCAAATTAATATAATATAATAAGAACTTTTTGGCATGTTACATGACAACATTAGTAGCATTCAATATCAACAATGCCTCTAGTTCGCATTTACAAGTAAATCTGTAATGACAAACTACTGCATATAATGTCTAACAAAGCTGAAACAACAGCATCTATAGCATCAACCATATAATCATTGGGGAGAAATGGGTCCAATCCTTTGAAAAAAGTTCACTCCATATCCCACCCATCTATGCACTATCATTAGGCTATAAAAGTCAAAGCAGTTCCTCACAAACCATATCAGAAGCTTGTCCCTCCACATACAGCACAAATTCCTTTCATCTACTGCCAAGGTACCATGGGCATGTACCATCCTTCTCTAACATGTTTTAAGGTCTCTTCAAATACTATCAAGTATATAAAAAGCACTAGCTTCTTCCACATACAGACAAGTATATAGGAAGGGCAAGTATATCATGAGGCTTGGTATATTGGTCAAGCAGGTAAATAGAAAGGAAAATCTATTTGTAGAGATAAGGAACCTTCAAATCAGCATAAATGGCTTCAAATGCTCCTAAGATAAGGCCTTTGAACTCTCAATTGTTGAGAGGTGATAAGTAGTCAGCCTAGAAAACAAAGGTCTATACCAATAAAGTTTTGGGGACCTAAGGGATATTGTAAATGGCACTATCATGAGACCTGCAACTGATGCCAACATGCAGCAAAGATTTCATAAGGCTAAACTCACATATGATTTGGTGTCACAAATGAGGTAGGTACGACCTCATATAAAAATAGCCAAAACTATCAAAGAAGCATGGGATAAATTGAAAACCATATATGAAGCAAAGAACCACAAAAGATTCTTCACCGTCAAATACACTTACATGGCTTCAAAACACAAAGTGCTGAGAAATTGGACTAACAAGTAACAAGGCATGTTGCTTCTACAAAATATTGTGATAAGAACTTTCTATATACTACACTACACGGACAAAAGCATCCTCTTCAAAACATTTGGTGTGGTGTGTCAAACACCAAAAAATATTTGAAGTTGATGATGACAAAGTTGAGGATGTTGAGGATAGATAAGAAGGTGGAGAGATGTGTTTTAGACAGAATAGCCTCCATCTTCATCATCACCTACTATGCACAAAATACTGAAGTGCAATTTCAGCACTATGAAGGATGTGCAATTAAATGTAGTTTCAAATGTTTCTATCTCAATACCAAAGGCTCGCAACAAGACTTACAAAGAAGTTAATTTGGCTCTAATGTGCAAAGTAATTCACAACTTAGAACCATAAACAATAAAAGTAACACAAGTCAAAGTCGTGGAAAGATACCATGGATGCTAAGTACTAAGCATTGATGAAGAATAGCACATGGGAACTTGTTGATCTTCCACTAGGAAGAAATAAATTGGATGCAAATGATTGTTCAAGACAAATTACAAAGAAAATGGAAGCATTGACAAGTATAAGACTCGACTTCTAGCAAAGGGCTATGCTTAGAATGAAGGCATCAATTAAGAAGATATTTTCCCCCCACTACAAAGATGAAGACAAATAGAAGTGTTTGGCTATGGTAGCTCAGTTTGGTTGGCAAGTACATCAAATGGATGTGAAGAGTGCTTTCCTAAATAGAGATCTAAAGGACAAAGACTATATGGCTCACAACTACAAGGTCCACCGTACCAAATCAAGAGAAAAAGGTGTGCATGCTTACCAAATCTATCTACGGTTTGAAATAGGATCCCAAAGCTTGGTACAACTACATCTATGAGCACCTCAACAAGCAATGGGGGTAAATTGTAATTTTATTTGCTTATGTTAACAATATGGTCAACACGAGACATTCTCAAAGAATAATTGAGGCAATAAAGAATGATCCCAAGCTTCTACATTATTGCCTTGGACTAGAAGTGTGGCAATAAATAAAAACATAATTCTATGACACGAATGAAGTGTGTCAAGACATTGCTCAAAAATTCAGAATGGTAGACTTTAAACATGTCAACACCAATGGAGATAGGTTTGCAACTATCAAGAACTGATCCATCACCTCAAGCGAATGCAACTCTTTGTTGCCAGTCAATTGGCAGTCTCGTTTTCCTAACATACACCAAGTCGAATACCAACTATGTTGTGAGATATCTTTCAATGTTCATGCAAAAACACTAGTGTCACTAAAAAGTTAAAAAGAAAGTGTTGAGGTACATCTGTGGTCAATGGAACATGGCTTAGAATACAAGCAAAATGATCAACTTTTCTTGAGAGGATGCACAAATGCAAACTATGCAAGTTCTCTGGATGACAAGGAATTCACTTTAGGATTTGTATTCTTTTTAGATCTAATCCAATACCATGAGAAATTAAGAAGCAAACAATTGTTGATATATCTTCCACAGAACAAAAATATCACACTGCAGGTGGAACTATTTGTGAAGCAATATGGTAATGTCACATATTGACAAAATTGGGCATACTTGAGAGCCACCTACAGTTCTATTCTGCAACAATCATGATGTGTTGAAACTTATTCCCAATCTCATCTTTCATGAGCACACATAGCACGTTGAATTTTAGTGCCACTACATCCATGGACAATGATCATGTTCAACAATAGAATAAGAACCCATCGAGTACTTGCATGACTTGGAACTACTCATGACCTGTATTGCATGATGAATTACTCACCAACATACAAATAAAAAATTAGGCAAGTCCATGGTGCAAACTCACCACAATTACTCAACAAGACTACCACACAACCCATGTTTGAACATGAATTTTTTACCTCTTTAAAGTTTAAACAAATCCCATCCATGCAATCTTCTCACACAACACTTGCAAATTTGTTAAGTCATTTGAATGAATTTGAAGCCGATTTGAGAAGCAAAATTCAATCATTTTTAAAGTTCTACACCAATTTTTTTTCTCTTTTTCCAAACATTTCAAGAATTATATTCCTTTTCTAATTCATTTAGGTGTTTACGCAAGTTTTGAAAGCATTGCATTCAGTTTTCATTTGGTCTAATGCTGATATTTTTTACTAGTTAGGGTTTATAAAACTATAGTATGAAGAAATATTAATTTGCTTCGATTATTATTGTTATTCATTTATGTTCAAAATGTAAACCACTTTATGTTTATTTTTGTAAAATGCTCACTCAATTTTTTCTTGATTTTAATATCAATTACAAGGCAACACGCACCCGTTAAGGTTAGCTCCAAAACCAAAATGATGGGGAATAGTAACTCTAACCAAGAATGCGCCCTAAGACCCAATGAGGGAGGAGGGGCGGGCATATGGTCAGAGGATCCCTAGGATCTAAATAACTCAATAACTAGAATTGAATGCAACTGAAAGAAACTCAACGCCAAGAATGTTCACCAAGATCCTTGGAAGGCGAGGTGATAGCATATGGCGGAGCGCTTATTACAAAACTGAAATGAACTTAGGCAGATAACTAGCCATGAGAGATTTTCCACACTTCCACTTAATTCAGTGGAGGGAATGAAATTACAAATAAAACAATTCATCCGCTACGGCAGGCATCCACTCAACAGTGGGCGATAGATGTAGATACAAGTTAATTTCCTCCACACTGGCGGTATACCATCCAGGGGTTATAGTATTTGCATTAGAAATCACAATTAATTGCAATAATAATAATGATTGGATTAGTACTACTAATTCACAACCTTACAATTGAAAGAAGCTGCAAATTACGAGTGTTACAATAATAGAAAGAATACAAATATATGAAGGATGGATATAGCAATGTTCAAAACTCTCGAAGACTGAAAATGAAGCCAAAATCTTAACATAGGGAGGTCTGATAACAAAAACCAGCTGACTGAAACTGTGAACCAACAAACTGGAAATCAAAGAAACGCTCATAACTTCATAAATATACCTCTGAATTGACTGAAACGAAATGCAACTATCCTCTAGGAGGTTGGCGCCCCAATTGCAATGAAGAAACAGCCTCAAAACTCACCAAATGATTTGGCACGAATTCCAAGGAGCTCAAGGAAGGTACAGCCTGGCTGAAAGGGCGATTTGGCTCTTAAAAATCAGATTCTTGATAATAAATTCTCATCTTCTATGAGAAAGGTCGCCCATGGTCAACAATTATAAAGCACCAATACCCAGAACAAAATTAGATGTCATCCAAAAGCTGTGAACAAAAGTTGACTTCAGCTGTAGATGAACCAGCAACTCCAAAATTGACAAAAACTCCAAAAATCTTCAACAATTCAGTTCCATCTGCTAATCTGAAAGATTGAAAGAGAAGCAGCAATAAGACCAACTAGGTGTTGTCTTTCAAACACGAAATTGGTTGATAGCTAAGAGGTCAACTTTCCTCGAAGCAATAAACACATAGTCATTCCGAAAACATAACTTTAGCAAGTATGTAAGATAACCAAATGCTAGAACAAGGCTCTCTTTTATAGAAAATGATGACTCTTCACCTTCAATAACTCCCAAGAGAGAGGGACGCCCTTTTCTCCATAAATGAAATATTAAATTTTTAAAAACACTTTATCTCACCTCCTTATGGCATCCAACATTAAAGGCATTAAACTTTGCAAAAATATTAAATAATATATCTTCATGAAGCGCCCACCCTCAAGGACCACTTTTCAAAACAACTTAAGTTGATGCACTAGGCCAAGGGATCAACTGAAAATTATAACATTAATGCCTTATATTCAAAAACTCACCAAATAAAGTTTTTAAAGCTAGAACTGAAAATCACCTTATTGCTCCAACTAAAGAGAAACTAACTGAAGTGCTGACAACTAAGATACTGCCAAAAATAGAACTTACTATAAATAGTAAATTCAGAGAAATGCCAACGAAACCTCCAACAAGGGAAACACTAATTTCACCTCAACAAGCCTACGGGCTGCCAGAATAGGCCAGTGAGCTCTTGAACTGATCACTGATGAAAAGGGGACATTACAATTTTATTTTACAATTTAGACAAAATGCTATTTTTTTATATTGTAGACTGTAGGGTTTATGTTTAAGGTTTAAAGTGCCATTTTTATAAAAAATTGTTATTTCTTTGTACTAAAAAATGTTGCATTAAAATGTATTTTTCTGATTTATGAATGTCAATTTTGCAATTAGAATATAATTACATCAAGAAGTGGAAGCCAACCTGCTCCTAGAAGGGATGCCACTTGGAAACATGTCAAACTAATACTGACCTTAGAGACTTATTTGCAACTACTGCGGACTAAAGATGAGTAGAGATATCAATCACCTAAATTACCACCTTGACTATATTGTTGTCCGTGAAATCAAACTATATCCTAATGCCACAAACAAGGTAGAATGAGATATTCATGCAGCCTTTGCATTGACTAACCAAAACAACTTTTTTGATAAGGTATTTATTTACATGTGATCACTAATACAATCACTCATTCTCCCACAATTTAATAGTGACAGTTACAGATTTTTACACATATTTACACTAAACAAATATTTAAACATTTCCTGAAATTATAAACCAAATTTAATGCAAAATAAACCAACACTTCAAAGGAATAATGATAGAATTCCGCTTAGGTTGATCAGTTTGCAAGCAATAAAACTTTACCTAGAATGTTGTACAGAATCATGGATGAACATGATCTTTAAACCAAACAAGAATTGCCAACTTGCTATGATAGAAATAATTGTAATGTCCCCTTTTTTCGGTGTCCTCGTTTTTGGCCAATTGGAAGTTTGACCCACTTAATATTTTTAGTAAGTGTTATTTTTAGTAACTGGTCTTGGCAACAGTGCAGTTTAGGGTTTCTTGTGTGGGCAATGTGTAGCAGTTGTTTGGTGAGTTTTAATGTTTTGTGTCAGTTGAGCGATTTGGAGTATTTACTATTTTTAGCAGTTCTATAAATAGTAAGTCTATTTTCAGTAACTGAACCTGGCCAAGGCTATTTCAGCAATATCTGTTTCCAGTTTGGGCGTTGGCATGGCTAAGGTTTGATTTAATAATTATTTATATTTCTCACTTAAGTTATTTTAATAAAATTACTTTAACTTAAGTGAAGGAGTCAAGGGGTCATGCAAAAAGTACCTTGGAGCCTAATGTAATGACTTAACGTTGTTTTAGAAGGCAACAAAAGCAAAACAGTTTCCTTATGAGCATAGATGCCCAAGGGAGATATTTTGAATTATTTTAATAAAAAAGCTAATGTGAAGGGGCATTGGCTTTTGGAGGGAAAACAAATTTGAAATTAGGTTGCCCTAATTCCTTCTTGGCTCTATAAAGCTTCATTTTGGGCCTCATTTGCATATCTTTGAGTTGAAAACTTAACAAGATGCTATTGGATTGTTTCCAGAATATTGTTGTTGTGTGTTCAGGAAAAAAACCCTCATCATTGGAGTTGGTTTCAGTGATGAGAAATCCACCCTACCTGGATTTGGAGTGGTTCTATCTCAGGAATCACCTAGGGCTTCACGGTTTGATGATTTACAGTATTGTGGGAGTGAAAAGATGAAGATTTTCAAGTATTTTTGAAGTGGGCTTTTCGTATTTGGTGTAAAGTTATTGGATTCATTTTGGTTTGCGTTTGGTGGCAATTCAATCGCTATTTCTTGAAGCTTTGGAAATTATCTTTTACAGGGACAAAAAATGGTAAAGGTTTCATAACACCATTTTGGCTCGAGGTCTCGTTTTGGGTGTTGCTTCACTGGAACTCTCACATCAAGGCGTCCCAATTCAAGTGTTGGTTTGATTTTATTGGGTGAAATCTGAATTTATAGGGCAGATAGCCCCTCCTGGGAGGCTGCCCTGTTTTGGGTGTTTGATTGGTTTCTAGGCCTGCTGTTGTATAGGCCTCTTTCTGCCTTCATTGGAGCTTGAGAAGCTGGTTATTGGCGTTGGTTTTTCAACGGGTTCGTTGGCTGTCTTGTGGGTGTTAAATGATGCAAGATTTGAGCGACTATGCTGCTGTTTGAAGCCTTTATCAGGTCTGAACTGAATATTACCAGGTCTAATATATGTTTGTAAAAAAGTCTGATTTTGAGTAATTATCAAGTAGTCTATTGTATGAAATGATTTCCTATTTGAAATGAAAAGTTCCTTTCCAGTTTTCCTTCTTTATGTTATCAATATCATGCATGCAATGAAACTCATGAAAGATACATGAAACAAACAATAAACCATCAGCAAAACACTTCATATCAGCAAATAGTGAACTTTAAAAAGAAAAATCAGGGGTGACCATTACAAAAATATAGAGAATATGCAGGACCAAGGTGAAAAAACAAATCCTTATAGACCTCAAAACCTTCAAGGTGCTCTCATTTATTTGGAAAATGTTCTTTATAAGTTTATACGATGACACTTCCCAATTTATTAGCCTTCAATGTTAGTAGCCCAATGAGGAGTTGTCATGCTTTTATAACTTGAAGAGGTAGTTATGAAGAATAACTAATGCATAATTTACTTTACAAACACTTTATAGCTAACAAACCAACCCTAAAAGCGACTTGAGTGAAACTTAAGTCACTTTTAAAATATAAAAGTGGGTACCTTTAAATTGACTTCAGTAAGTTTCACTTTAAAAAATGAGAACGATGATGAGGTCCATCCACACTCAATATGAAGCACAAAAAAATGGCACTTTACTCCTCATCAAGTTCCATGATAGCTTCAATCCTTCTTGATGGTGATGGCTTAGACATTAAAGCTCTCCACTTCTCAATGAAATTTCTTGTGAAGGACAAGTCAAGCGATTTGAATTTCCTAGAGTGAAGATTTTGTTGAATGATGAGTTAGTCAACTTGGATCTTTCTCATTCTCAAGTCTATTTGACAATTGCAATGTGACCGCATTGGAAGAGATATCATTTGCTTCCTTCACAAACAGTTTATCTACAATTGAGTCTAGAGAAAGAGATGTCAACCTTTTCATTTGACTATTTATTTAAAGCAAAGAGAATCTTTGCATTAGTACTAAGGAAAAATAGTACCTATGTTCTTATCAAGAATAGTAGCACTACAAAACTACAAGGTCAAAGCAGCAGCATGTCCTCCTTCAATGGTGAGGGAAAGGAGTTGAACTAACCTATCAAGAACCTCATAATGATGCTCAAGAGTGAAAAAATTCCAAAGTAACTTGGAGGTTGACTCCCAATTGAATTTCACCAAAGACATGATTGAGAGAATCCATGATTCTTCTCAAGGCATCTTGCATATGGCACCCTAACCCCAAGCTAATGAGAAAATCTTGTTGCATTGATGTCATGTTTCTCTTACCTTTCCACAATTATATTGCTGTATTCCATATGGATCACAGCATTTTGTGAGCATTCTAGAAAGTATCAGAAAGATATTTCTTAAAGGTTACTCCATAGGTTTTTCATTCACTTATATGAGTAAGCTTCCCATGTTGCTCTATGTTCTTTAATGCTAGAGTTTTCAAGTACATTTCCAAGATATCCCTTCCAAGATGCATATTTTTGACTCAATGATTAAGCCTATAATATTGTATAATTTGATATTTGGGTTCGTAGCTTGGGTCCTTGTGACTAAACTTGAGTTGAGAAGTTTCGACAATTATCCTTCAATGTACGATTCAATACAAACGGACAATTCCTCAATGTATTTTCCTGGCTAAATTTCCTCCCTAACCCCTTTGTCTCAAGAATCTCTTCAAACTCACTTGGTTTATACACAATCTAAGGCACATGGGTAGTTTTGCATTGTCCTATGTGATATCTTTTTGGCACTGCATTCCTCAAAG
This sequence comes from Sequoiadendron giganteum, assembly GCA_007115665.2. NCBI lineage: Eukaryota > Viridiplantae > Streptophyta > Pinopsida > Cupressales > Cupressaceae > Sequoiadendron > Sequoiadendron giganteum. The sequence goes on along the minus strand of CM021104.1, from coordinate 418,054,292 downwards.
GCGATGGCCTATTTGGGTCCCTTGGACATTAACATTGTACGTTCTCCTAGGTTCATTTGATCTTCCAATATATTAACATTTCTTTGGATCAACTCACACCCTTTGGATGCTCCTTATGTGTTCCTTGTCACTTTCTTCCAAACAAAGAGGTGCAACTCCCCTTTGAATTCTCTTGATCCCAAACAAACTTTCTAAACTAAACATTCCTCACAAGTAGGTGATGAGAGTCAAGACCATTGTTCAACCCATAGTTTGCAGACTCTTATAGACTCGCCGCGGACTCGGCGGACTCGGGAGTCCATGGCTGAGCCGAGTCGACTCGCCACGGACTTGGGAGTCCCGACCCAGCACTCTCCTGCGCGGCTGGGCGTCAATATGGACTTAAAACCCATGTTTTTTTCAACTTTTTACTTCATTTTGAATTGATTGTTTGTGATTTTCAGGTCTGCAACCTGATTTCCGATTGAAAGAAGCCAAGAGAAGGAGTTAAAAAGATCAAAATAGAGCCAGGTAAATGATCTAACAATTCTTTTCTTTTTTTTTCTTGCATTCAAAATCAAAAAAATCAAAAAAAATAAGGGGAAATGCTGCCAAAATTTTTTCTATTTTCCTTAATAGCCTAATTCCTACTATTTCTAGCTTGGTTTTGCATTCTTTTATTTTGCAAATAAATGAAACTTTGAATCACATTTTTTTGCTGATTTTTTTGCAAACCCTTGCTGATTTTTTTTTTCCATGTTGAACTTGAAACAGCAATGTCGTCTTCAAATCCAAAGGGAATGAGAAAAGACCCTGCATGGAAGTATGGAATACCAGGAACCAAAAAAGGTGAAGTGACATGTACTGAATGTCAGAAATGGATGACAAGAGGAATAAACAGGTTAAAATACCACCTTGCAAGGATACCTGGGCAAAATGTGGAGGGATGCCCTAAAACTATTCCTGAGATTATTAGAGAGATAAAGGCCCTTCTTGCTGACTATGAGCTAAAAAAAAATGAAAGACAAAAAACAAAGGATGCCCTAGCATCAATGATGAGTGGATCCCCTTCTACACCAACTATGCCCCATGGTGCTACTGCTGCAAGTCCAAGCGCCCGTGCTCCACATTCATCTTTTGGTGAGAGTCCTGAGGGTTCCTATTCTACTGCTAGTGCTGGCCACGGTCCTTCATCAAGACCAAATTATTTTATTCCACGTAATGTTCCAGGAGCACAACCTTCACTTGAAGGTACCGGTTGGAATAAGGAAAAGCATCATGAAGCTAGGATGGTTGCTGCAAACTTTTGGTACTACAATAATCTACCTTTCAATGTTGCAAACAGCCCATATTGGGAAGGTTTAGTGAACGCCCTTACAGTTGCAGGAAAGGGGTTTAAGACCCCATCAGCTAGAAATTTGAGTGGGCCATTGCTAGAGGAATCTGTAAAGAATACACGGCTTGTAGTTGATAAGCAAAAGAAATTTTGGCGAAGAAAAGGTTGCAGCATTTTATCTGATGGGTGGACAGATGGACAAAATAGAACTCTCCTAAACTTTTTAGTGGCCTCAAATGGTGGATTGGTGTTCCTAGAATCAATAAATGCCTCCCATGAAGTTAAAAATGCTGAGACTTTATGCAGTCTATTGGATGGGGTGGTCCAGGAGGTTGGAGTTGATAATGTTGTCCAAATTATCATGGACAACGCAGCTGCATATGTAGCTGCAGGTAGGCTACTTATGGAGAGGTATCCCACAATTGCATGGTCTCCATGTACTGCACATTGCTTGGACCTATTGCTAGAGGACATTGGGAAGATTTCATGGGTCAAAAGAGTGGTTGAAGATGCAAAAAGTGTTACAAAATTTATCTACAACCATACTTGGGTGCTTTCTTTGATGAGGAAATTCACAAATGGCAAGGACCTTGTGCGACCTGGAGTGACACGATTTGCTAGCCACTTCCTCACATTGCAAAGCATTCTTGGTGCCATTGGTCATCTCAAGCAAATGTTTGTGTCCGATGCTTGGAAGGAGTCCTCATTTTCCAATAGAGCTGAAGGGGAGAGGATTGTTACCATAGTTTTTGATGAGACATTCATCAAAAATGGAGAGGAGCTGATGGGGGTAAGTAGCAATCACACAAAAAAAATTATACATGATAATCTATTTGCTGTTTTTTATTTTTTGAGGGGTTAATTTTGTTATAATTTAACATTTGTTTTCATTTTTTTAGGTGACAGAACCTTTGGTGAGGGTTCTTCGTATGGTGGATGGAGATGGCATGCCAATAGGTTTCATCTATGAGGCCATGGATAGGGCCAAAGAGGCCATATCACGTTACTATGGCGGCAACAAAAGGAAATATGAAATCATATGGCGCATCATTGATCGGAGATGGACAAACCAACTCCACCAGCCAATTCATCCCTTTGCCTACTTCTTGAATCTGAAGTTCTACTTCTCGAAATCATTTAAGGCAGATGAGGAGGTCATGGAAGGTGTTGTCACTTGCATTCATAGGATGGTGCCTGATAGTGAGCTAAGAGATAAGGTGCTTGATGAGTTGGAGGTGAGATTTGTTACATCTTATTTATGAATTTGCAATGTTGAGCCTTGACTATCTATGAATTTTCTATATTTGATTTATTTTTTCTTTTATCTATTCAAGGTCTACAAGGGTGCAGAGGGGAGACTCTTTTCCTCCCAACAAGCAATTGAAAGGAGAGGAAAACAACAACCAGGTTAAAATTGAAAGGAGAGGAAAACAACAACCAGGTTAAAATTGAAATTAGAAACTTGATTCTTACATATAGATTTTTTACTTTATTCTTATTTCTTAATACTTATATGTTTTAAACATGTTTTTGTAGATCTATGGTGGGAGAACTATGGTGCTAGCACACCAAATCTTCAAAAGCTAGCCGTACATGTCTTGTCGCAGCCATGCAGTCCTTCTGGGTGTGAACGCAATTGGAGTTTATTTGAAAACATTCACACAAAGAAAAGAAACAGGTTGACTCGGCAGCGCCTAAATCATTTAGTTTTTGTTTGATACAACCTTCGCCTTCGAACTAGAAAGGTGGAGGGTGTTTCACACGAGTCCATCGACTTGGATTGCATTGATCCATATGGTGAATGGACTATTGATGAACAAAATGATGAGGCTGATGTCCTCCTTACTGATGAGGATCTTGCTGAATTAGAGAGAGCAGCAGCAGAAGAAGAAGCAGCAAGATTGGATGCCATGGGCATGGAGGACAACGAAGACACATTTGAATATAATTTTTCCCTTGCTCAACTCCTAGTCCTCATTTGGATACTACAACACGGGCACCTTCTAGTTCTAGGCCTCCAAAATTGAATACCATTGGGAGGGGAAAGAGGAAGATGTAGATTACTTGTGGTTGTTAATGTTTTCCTCTTTTTGACATGATTATATGTAAACATTTATAAATTTATGATGCTGTTATACATTGAAAGTATGAGTATTTGATGACTATGAATGATTAAATTTCAATTATTGAGTGTTTGATGATCATATGCCATGTGTAATCTTTGAATTATGAGTGTTTGATAATCAAATTAAGCTTTTATGTTCTCTAAATGCATTAATTTGTTTTTTTTTTTTGTAAAACTACGGTTTTTTTTTTGCCGAGTCTTTTCCCAAGTCCGTCCTGAGTCCCGAGTCCGAGTCATATTTTTGGGCTGCCGAGTCCGCGGCGAGTCCAAGTTTGCAAACTATGGTTCAACCCACCTATATATAGCATCATTGGTTTCATGGTTTGAGGATTCCTCTTGGCCAGTTGCAACTGTGTTGCCATCAACTTCATATTGAGACAAACAACCATATTTTACATAGAAAAACATTTTGCTACCTTTGTTCTCTTCAAGTGGACTATGCGTAGCATTTTATTTTTTGATGTCCAATCTACTATGAAATTTGTGGGAGGTACTATTGTTTATATAGAGATTCTTTTGGTTCTCTATAAACCTTTCACGACCTTGATTAGAGGTGCTTGCCCCTTTTTTTAATGAGTTCACCACATATGGATATTGATATCTCTATGGTGGTCCCAAATCTACCAAATTGATTACCTCCTCCATTCAACCTGTAATATATGTTAGAGGTGTTAAGAACCCTTTAGATATTATTGATTCATGTATGGATGGAGACAAGTCTATGAGGTATTGCTCATACTTGAGATTTACTATAGCTAATGTAAAGTCCCCTAACCGAAATGACGAAATTTTTAGGATTATATCCAATTTGACAATGTAAGCATTTTGTCAAACAGTTTGCCCCGAACCCAAAACTCTGCCAAATTGTATTACTGTTAGAAGAGTTGTCATTGATGTCAAGACAAAGAATATATCTTTATTCATTTTGGCTCAATCAAATGGTTAAAGATGAATAAATCAGTTTATTGATGTCATCATGTGTTAGCATTGTGGAGCAAGATCTGATCTATATATGGGAAAATTGCTACAAACAAGAGCAATGCAGTTTCAAGAGATTTGATCGAAATATAGAAGCAACACTCAAATAAAAATAATCTAAGCAACACTCCAGATCGAATAAACTTGATCCAAGGTCGAATGAAAAGTATCTTCACATCGAAATACTTAAGAATTTCAGATCGCATGAATATGATAAATAACAACTTCAGAATAAAACTCTTAGAAGATGTTTTTTTAATTCTAACGAATTCGATTAGCGATTTATTCAAAGTTGTCAAGAATTAAAAATAAAAAATAAAAAAAAGAGAGACGTGTTCATGGTCATCATCATGTTAAACACACAAGAAGGAACGCGACTATCTGAAAGACGTGCTTCTTCAAAAGCGATGATCCAGTTCATAATCGAATGTGATCATTGTACGGACACGGATCTATGAAACAAAGAGAAGCGACAGTTCATAAAATATTTTCACATAGAGACGTGTCTCTTCTAAAGCAATTAATCTCCAGCAACAAACTTAACAATTGAATGAAGTCTTAAAAATGAAAATAAGGAGGTTCGATCCATAACAAACAAAGTCAGTTTGAAAAGACGTGCCTTTTGAAATATGAAAGGACGTATTTTATAACCTTTTCTTGAAGAGACGTAAGCTTCAGAATTTCTTAATAACCTACAGGCAACTGCAAGATGGTTGGTTAAGAAGTATTAAAAGAACATTAAGACTAATACACACAAATAAAGGGGTGCGACTTGTCAAGAGATGTGATTTCTATCAAGAGTTGCAATCTTACAACAAAGTATATATTTGTCATTTGTTTTGGTCATGAAGGTGTGGTTGTGTAATTGAAGACTTGCAGTTTAGTCAGATTCCTACCTCCTTGTGTGGGCTGAAGGTGATATCTTGGATCACATAGAGCAGATTGGAGAGTTGGGCTTGTGCAGATCAGATTGAAGGCAGTCTCACTTCCATCAAGTCAAGGTTTGGTGCCTTGCATTAGGGGTTGGTGCTCCTTGTAGGCAGGTGTCTACTAAATTTTGGAGAGGTCTAGGTGTCCCTTGTGGAATTCATTCTACTAAATCATCTTATTGTAAATTTGTAGGTTGGTGCCTACTTGAAAAAGAAATTACTTCAAAATAGTTGTGTCAACTTGTGGAGATTGGTTCATATCAAAAATTGATTGTAATAAAGTTGAAAAGATTAAGAAATAAAAGTTTGTGATTGATTTACTGATTCACCCCCCCCTCTCAGTAAATCTTTTGTGCTCTTCAATTACTTGATTGGAAGTTCATGGATTAAATTTTCAGATTAGTTTTCAGGTGGTTTAATCACAATAATTCTGAAAGCATTGCAGTTTGAATAGTAATATTCACTCATACCACTTACATAGAGCTGGAAATAAACTTTACAACTGAGAATATTATTCAATAATACAGACAATTGATTTCTAACCTGTTAATGCACAGCATATGAACAGCAGCAATGAAATATCCATGTTAATGAAAGGTAGCTTCGGTCAGATATAAATGATGATTGCTGATTGCATCATCATCATTTATATGTGATCAAAATTATCCTATAATTAACTATTTCTGGAAATAAGAATTTTGAATTTATGAGCATGAATAAAATTCGAAATATTAAATTAAATGTTCTAAGTTTGCATTATGGAATCGAAGGAAGGTAATAACATATTGCTTATGTTAAAGCCACCTATTGGCATCGGTTGGCTGTAGGAGACCGGCGCCCTCAAGGGACACGACCTCTCATAGGACGCGTCTCTCTTTGGAGGCGCGTTTCTTCTTGGAGGTATGTGTCTCTCCTTGAGATACATAACATCATTGCAAACATTGATTGGAGACATCGAAATTTATAAATGTTCTGCAATCAGCACATTCACAATACTAAAAATAAAATCTGACTTAGAATTCTTACACAGAATTTCAGACTTAGAATTTCCTTAGATATTTTAGGATCCAACTTTGATAAGATTTGATTACATTTACATAGTATCAGAGCCAAGTTGAGTGAATCCAAATCAGATCTAGATATCAGATTGCTTAGGGAAATTCGTATTTTTAAATCGAATTCACATCACATTCTTCATAATGTCAAGTGTGATCAAATTTGAAGATCGTCTTCCAGGAGCAAACAACTTCACATCTTGGAAATTTAGAATCATGATCATTCTTAAAGAGAATAAGTTAGACTCACTTGTGAGAGAAAACAAAAGGGAACCTGAGGCTGATCCTGAGAAAACTCAATGGATTGAGAACAATGAAAAAGCCATGAAAATATTAGTAGATGCAATTAGGGATCATATAGTGCCCATTCTAGCAAAACATGAATCTGCATATCTAATGTTCAAATCTCTTGAGAGCACCTACGAGATAAACAAAACCAGTAGGACTCTTGCATTAAAGAGGCAAATCAACAATGTCCAAATAAACAAGGGAGAAACTATTAATGCATACTTCATGAGGATCATTGAACTAAGGGATCAATTATCTACAATTGGATATCAAATTGATAGCAAAGAGTTAACACTAATTGCACTAGGAGGCCTACCAAACTCATGGGAATCATTTGTTCAAGGAATAAGTGCGAGATCTAAACTCCCCAAGTTTGATAGGCTAAGAACAGACTGCCTACAAGAGGAAACAAGACTCTCAACAAAACAAAACAAACAAAAGAACATAGATGAAGACATTCATGTGCTCAACACAGCATCTGATAAAACGAGAAAAAAAAACTCCTACAAGAAAGGATCATTTAAAAGCAAGAGAAATTCCTATGGAAAAGGATCTTTCAAGAAGAAAGACATCTCTCAAGTACAATGTTTTAGATGTGATCAATATGGCCACTATGCAATGGAGTGCCCTGACAGATCAAAACAACAAGCATCCTTTGCTAAAGTAGGAAAGTCAAATTCAGACCATGAATCAGAGAAATTTGTATTCTATTCAGCTTTATCTAGTCAAGTATCTAACAACACCCACAACTGGGTAATTGATAGTGGCTCCTTGAAATATTCTCTCTCAATTTTTTCTTTGTTTTTAGTAACATTTAAAATATAGCCAATGCACCCGTTAAGGTTAGATTAAACCAAAACGATGCAAATAAGAACTCTAACCAAGAATGGCGCCCTAAAACCACTTAAGGAGGAGGGGCGAGCATATGGTCAGAGGATCCCTAGGATCTACTGAAACAAAGATACAAGAATGTACTTGAAAGAGAAATATTAAACTCAACACCAAGAATGTGCACTCAAGATCCTTTGCAGGCGAGGTGCTAACATATGGTGGAGTACTACTGCGGAATTGAAATAACAATAAGGCGGATAACCAGCCAAAGACTTCCACGCTACCACCAAACGGTGAGGGGACAAATTACAACATTAAGACTTCCTCTGCTGCGGCAGGCATCCACTAGAACGTGGGAATTCTCCACTTGAAGTGGGTATGAAAGAGGTTACAATATTTCATCCTCACTGGCGGTAAACCATCCAGGGGTGCTTAGTGTGAAATTAAATAACAAGCAGCAATAAATGACTGAAACAGTACTACTGTATCAGCTTACAAAATGAATTAAGAGCTACAATTTACAATATCAATTTCACCATGATTCAAGCACCATGCTTATACATTATCTCCATGTCATAATAGAACGAGAGAAGAGGGAGAAATGATAGAAGAACAGCAATTGTTTAATTCTGATCAGCAAACTGTAATTCTGGAAATGTATATCAGCAACTACAGAAAATATGAAAATTGCTCACAACTCATTCAAGGTACCTCCGATAGGCGTGAGATCGAAGCCTTGTTCACTTGAGATATAGGCGCCCCTGTTGAGACACCAAAACCAGCTCCAAACACCTGCAATTATTTGTGGCACACTTCCCAATGCAAGGACAAATGGTACGGCCCTTGAGAGGGGCGATTTTTTAATATAAAAATGCACACTTTAAATTAAAATCTGAAACTGCTTGGGAATGGTCACCTGGACCTTGGAAACTTTATTAGCAAATGCCCAGAATGATATTAAATTCGTACAATCAAATATGAGCAAAAACTACTTTCAGCTGTATGCAAACAGCAACTGTAAAATTGGAAAAACACATTAATAATTCACCTTGAGGCACAATCTGCTAGTCTGAATGAGAAGCAGCAATGATTCAACTAGGTGTTGTCTTACAAACACGAAATTGAATGAGAACTAGGAGGTCAGCATTCCTCGAAGTAGGAAATGACAAAGCATTTTGACAGCATGACTTTAGCATAATAGTGGATGATCAATATTGAGAACAAACCTCACTTTTAAAGGACAAAGGAAACTGTTCAAGTCTCCCCAAGAGGTACGCCAAAAGACAAGACTCTTCAAATTTCCAAAGGAAGAGTCATACTTCAAAATTACGCCCCCACTTGAGAAAGAGGATTTTAACTAAAATAAAACCTTTGAACTTCTTTATGTGGCGCCACCCTCAAGACCCCTTTTTCAAAACAACTTAAGTTCATTCCTTAGGCCAAGGGGGTCAACTGCAAATTAGAATTAATTGCTCAAGTAATGAAGCATTTCATTAATATTTTAATGGCCAAGGCTTAATGCTGATAACTGCTTACTGCCAGAAGAAGTATTTACTATAAATAGTAAATAATGAGAAAGAACCACAAAAACCTCCATGAATGGAATCCTTTGAAAACATCTCAACAAGCCTACAGGAATCCGGAATAGACTGATGAGCCAATAACAGGATCACTGACAAAAGGGGAACATTACACTCCTCTAGACATATCACAGGGTTCAAAGAAAACTTAGACACTATGACTGAAAAGACTGATGAAGAAGTAACCATTGGGGATGATTCTGCACACCCTCTAAAAGGGGTTGGAACCTGCTCCATCACATTGAAATCCGGTCTCTCCCTTCAATTCACTAGAGTTTTATTTGTACCTGGAATAAAAAGGAATCTAATATCCATCTCTGCCCTTGAAGACAATGGATATGGAGTTACCTTTATGGATGGGAAAGTTCTAGCATGGCCTAAGAACTCAACTATCAAGAAAGCCCAAACCATAGGTATAAGACAAGGGTATCTTTACAAACTATGCACTGAGGTTAAGTAAGCCCTTACCCTTGATATTTCTGATTCAAATGAAATTTGGCATAGAAGATTAGGACACCTTCATTTTCGTGCCCTACCTTCTGTGGAAAAACTTGTAATAGGATTACCCAAGTTAAAACCATCTCATGAAGGATCTTGCAAAGGTTGTGCCCTAGGAAAGAATACAAAGGGATCTTTTCAAAATAGCTTCAATAAAACCTAACATGTATTAGAATTGGTTCACTCTGATTTATGTGGACCCATGTCTGTACCTTCTAAAGCAGGCTTTCTATACTATGTCATATTCATAGATAACTTCTCTAGGAAGACCTGGATTTATTTCCTTAAGTGTAAAGAGTCAATAGAAATCCTTAAAAGGTTCAAGGAATTCAAAGCCCTTACTAAAAACTTCTTTGGGAAAAAACTAAAAATCTTAAGGACAGACAATGGGAAAAAATACACCTCTAAAATCTTCAAGGAATATGAGTGTTGGGATTAAGAGGGAGTTTACAGTAGCCTACAACCCTCAACAAAATGGGTTGCTGAAAGGAAAAATAGAACCATTGTAGAAGTTGCTAAAGCAATGTTGCTTGACCAGAACATTGAAACTTCATTCTGGGCAGAAGCCTCTAGAACTATTGTCTACATTCAAAATAGATGTCCTCATTCTCATCTAGATAACAAAACTCTTGAAGAAGCTTTTACTAGCATAAAACTTGATATTAGTCATTTTAGGATTTTTGGTTGCCCTGTCTATATTCATGTGCCCAAAGAGAAGAGATTCAAATTAGAACCCTCCGGAAAGAAAGGGGTATTTTTGGGATATAGTGAAACCTCCAAGGCTTATAGGATATTCATACCTGGGCAGAAACAAATTGAATTGAGCAGAGATGTCATCTTTGAAGAAGACATTGCATTCAAAAGGGCAAGAAGTTCTACTGAGATAGAAACCTATTCCCCGAGAGTATAAGAAGAGAAACCTGCTTCTGAGATTCAGAGGGAGTATCCTGAGGAAATGCCAAATGAACTTCAATCTACTTCAGATGAGAATACAAATGACAACGGTAGAAAGAGGCCACTTTGGGCTAAAAAGATGATCAAAGAAGCCGAGAATCTTGCAGCACCCAAAGGAACGTTTAGGGAAAGTAAAAGACCCAAATGGTTCTCAAGCTATGTTGCTCTAATGAATAACATCCTAAAGTCAGAACCTGACAGTGTTTCAGAAGCCTTCAGACATCAAGTATTGAAGGACGCAATGACAAAAGAATATCAGTCCATTCTAAAGAATGATGTATGGGACATAGTGCCTAGACCAAAAGGGAAATCTGTTGTTTCTTCTAAATGGCTCTTCAAAATCAAACATGCTGCTGATGGCAGTATAGAAAAACATAAGGCACGTTTTGTGGCAAGAGGTTTTTCACAAAAGGAAGGCATTGATTATGAAGAAACATTTGCACCTGTTGCCCATTAAACATCTGTAAGAGCAATGTTAGCCATTGCAGCAGCTAAAGGATGGAAGATCCACCAAATGGATGTGAAAACTACCTTTCTAAATGGAACCATTGAAGAGGAAGTCTATCTAGAACAGCCTGAAGGTTTTGTGATACATAAACCTGACTCACATGTATGCAAACTAAAGAAAGCTCTCTATGGACTTAAACAGGCTCCCAGGGCCTGGTATGAAAGAATTGACAGCTACCTCTTGGGACTAGAATTTTCCAAGAATGATGCAGGCCCAAATCTCTACTTCAAGGTAATCAAAGGTGATATGTTAATAATTATTTTATATGTTGATGACCTGCTAATTACAGGAGATCACCTCATTGCTCAAGGAAAGAAGGATCTAACTTCAAAGTTTGACATGAAAGACTTGGGCATCTTACACTACTTCCTAGGCTTAGAAGTATGGCAGAAATCAAATGGCATCATACTAAACCAAGGGAAGTACACTATTGATATTCTGAAGAGATTTGGAATGTTGGATTGTAGACCCATGTCTACACCTATGGAAACCAACCTTCACAAACTAAAAGAAACAGCAGTAGAATCTAAGTGTGCAGATTCCACTCTTTATAGACAGATGATTGGATCCTTGATGTACCTGGTTAACACCAGACCTGATATTTGCTATGCAGTGAATGCTCTAAGCCAGTTCATGTGTGAGCCAAAGGAAATTCACCTTATGGCTGTGAAACATATATTGAGATATCTTCAAGGCACTATTGGATATGGTCTTCTTTACAAGAATAACCAACTAGATCTACATGGATACTCTAACTCAGATTGGGCTGGAAGTGTGACCGATCGGAAGAGCACATCAGGATGTTGCTTCAGTTTAGGATCGGCTATGATCTCTTGGATTTGTAGAAAACAGTCTTCAGTAGCACAAAGCTCGACAAAAGCTGAATACATTGTAGCCTCTATGGGGGCAAGAGAAGCAGTTTGGCTTCGAAAGTTTCTTGTGGGACTCTTTGGTGAGCCCTTGAATCCTACAATCTTTCATTGTGATAATCAAAGTTGCATCAAACTCTCTGTAAATCCTGTATTCCATGATAGATCTAAGCACATTGAGATCCCCTACCATTATGTAAGAGACATGGTAGAAAGGAATGTGATCCAGTTGGAGTATATTAGTACAAATGATCAAACAGCAGACATTCTCACCAAACCTCTCTCCCGAATCAAGGTAGAACACTTCATGAAGAAACCTGGTATGGTTGAAATGTAATTTGATATTATGTTTGAAATTCAAATTGTTTATAAGTTGTACTAAAATATTTAAAGATGTTTAATGTGTAAACTCTTTTGTGTGACTCCATGACCTTATGGGCCTACTCCCCCTTTGTACATTATTGAAAGGTGACGATCTTTCTAATAATGAACACTTGTATATGACATTGTAAAGTGACGACTCTACAATGATGAGTTGAACTATCATGATAGATATCATGTGACTTGATATCTGTGGACATGTCATGATAGTATCTCTTGGACACTTTGATGGATATCATGGGACTTGATGTCATTTGAAGATCATTGTGATCCTTAAGAGATAATCATGGTGGATAATTATATATCCATGGATATGCCATGAAGATGTGTTATGAAGAATGTCATGTGACTTGACAATATTGAGAAAACATACCATATCTTCGATATCACATGTGAAGGTGATATCTCCACTTATTTGATTTGAAATATCTTCCCTAGCTAAGAGGGAGTGTTAATCAAAGGTAGCTTCGGTCATATATAAATGATGATTGTTGATTGCATCATCATCATTTATATGTGATCGAAATTATCCTTTAATTAAATATTTCTGGAAATAAGAATTTCGAATTTATGAGCATGAATAAAATTCGAAATATTAAATTAAATTTTCTAAGTTTGCATTATGGAATCGAAGGATGGTAATTACATATTGGTTATGTTAAAGCCACCTATTGGCATCAATTGGCTTTAGGAGACCCGCGCCCTCAAGGGACACGTCCTCTCACAGGACGCGTCTCTCCTTGGAGGCGTGTTTCTTCTTGGAGGTATGTGTCTCTCCTTGAGATACATAACATCATTGCAAACATTGATTGGAGACATCGAAATTTATAAATTTTCTGCAATCAGCACATTCACAATACAGAAATTTAAATCTGACTTAGAATTCTTACACAGAATTTCAGACTTAGAATTTCCTTAGATATTTTAGGATCCAACTTTGATAAGATTTGATTACATTTACAATCCACTTCCTAAGCATGCATATGATCCTTCCGCCAAGCATGGGAAAAGTTGACGTCTAAATCCTCAGAGAATATGCTCAGAAAATCATAGTAAAGGGCAGACCTTGTGATTTACAAAAAGGAGAAGTTCCTTGCAGCAAAATAAGAAATATTATTTCTGAACCGGTTTGCAACAAGCAATTATCAATCACGTTGAAGGTGGAGTAAGGCCCAGCTCCCAACTAATATTAACTCTGACCTGCGCTGATGTAAGAAGACCCAACCTGCTCTTGCATACATATCTGACCTGAAAATAACTCTCGCTCCCTTAAAGTTGCGACTATCTTTTTATCTCACCCGCACCCTCAGTCCATGATTTCTTTATGGCAGCACTTAAATAAGTCTGAAGTGAACCACAATAAGAAATTAATATCCAGTGATTCTCCTATAATGACCTTCGACCATACTTAGACTTGCATCCTGAATGGTTAATACATGAATTAAGCCTTGGCCTTTGACTCCTTATAAAACACAGCTCATACCAAGGAAATATAGTCAGCGCTAAAGAGTCTGAAGGAAATATAGGCGGCTATTTGATTAAGCCATGACTTCCCAAAATGAAATTGCAATGTATAGGCTCTTTGACTTCAGCTAAGATCTGACGCAGCTTCTTCCAACCTGCTCACATGGGCTAAGCAAGGGTTTCAAGGCTCATGAGGACTCCTTAAGGGACACACCACTTTTAATTTGTATTGACTAAGATAGCTCTTAGAAATTCAACGGTACTCCTAATTGTGCAGTGATAAAGTCTTAGACTCAGGTGCTGACTTTGTAAATATCCATCGGTCTCTTCAAAGCAAGAATAAACTCCCAAAAATAATCCAAATAGGAATTATGCGTCTTCAACTCATTAAATTTCAAATATCTTCATACATTAAGGAACTGGATATTGGATCGACAAGGTATACCTAGCTGTATAAACTGTAGAGATTAAACAATAAATACTCAGGAATCCTTGTGTGCACACAACCCAATTACCAATTACTGAAATTTATCAAACCCCCTGAAATTTGTCTTTGAAGAAGACTTTACAAATTTCCAAATCGTGTCTTCGATCTTTGAAGCACGAATAACCTGGATGAATTCTTCTGCTACGAGCTAGGGGGAAATCTTTCACCACCGAAACTGGATACCCATAAGAATTCTCACCTAGGGGTTCAGACTCCGAAGAGCTCCACCAAAATACCAAACAAAATAATAATCCAGCATATTCAAAATGAGCACATGCAGCCCCTTTTAATTCCCTCCAAGGAAACTTCTGGAAACCTTTTCTAATTTCCTGCCAAAACATTAAACTCTTTTAATAGTGACATTATAAAATACTTTTAAATATTTCCTTCCCGTCACTTTAATATAGCACATTAATCTAATAATTTAATATTACCCTTTTTAAATGTACTTTTTGCCAGGTAATATCAAATCATTAATTAATTAAATTAATGTTTGTTTGGCCAGCCGGAAAACAAGGACATTACAATTTCATGAGATCTCAACTTGTTCAACATACAACATTGATGACATCCTTCCATTAGTCAAGTTTTTGCAAGATTTCAACAACCAAACACAGCTATAAATACCAGTTTGCTAGGCATTCATACTATAAATCATTCCCCATGTCAACATTGTTGCAATGCCAAATAAGATCTATGGCTTCAATCTTTGCATGTTCAATCAACATTAGAGTAGCTTAATCTACAAATCATGAAGAGATAGCTATCCTATAGGAGATATTTGTAACTTAATATTTCCTTGGCCAGATGTGGAACTTTAAGAAGATTTTCAACTGTTAAAGTGTGATAGTGTCTTCTTAGCTTAGGGTTTTTTCTCGCCACATTTGTTCATGTGAATGTAATATTGATTTGATAAGTGTCTGTAATGTCCCTTTCTAGGTTTACCATAATTCTTGACTTGATTTTCTGAAGATATCCTTTATGATGGTTTAGTGTTCAAACTATGTTTTTTTTCTCCTTTTCCTGATCAATCATAAGATAAAAACATTCATAAATTTATTCATTTTTATATCAAATAATCACAATTACTTATGTTTATATAATTATTCTTTCCTTATTCATACATATATTCTTTATTCATTGCATATTATTCTATAAAATTTATCTATATCTATGCATATATACTTGTATGCCTATTAGATACTATATATATATTAAATGACTATATTCCAATGCATAACAATCATTGTTGCTGCTGTTCTGAATTGCAGATCGTATTTATCCATGTCTTCCCCCTTCTTTATTTTCCTTCCTTCTATTTATACTATTCAAGGTAGGTGACTCATGGGGAAAATGTATTGTTTGGTGAAAGAGGTGACTTTTCATAAAATATATCCTTTTGTTAGATTTAATTGCTGCCTTTAAAGGCTTATTATCACAATAATTATGATATTTAAGATTATATACTTATTTTATTATTTTATTTTGATGTTTTATTGAATATATTTTAACATTAAAGTATAATAATAAAACCAATTTTCTAATATCTTATTATTATTTTATTCTAATGTATTACAATCTTTGATGTGTAATGATTATAATATTTATTTATTATTATTATTTTTGATATTAAGTTATTTAATACTGGAATGTAATAACAATAATTTGCCTATATATTATTATTATATTTCTTATTTCATATTTATATATTTTTATATTGATATGGTACACATTTATTTTATATTTAACATTAATATTGCTATTTATTTTATTTATTAATTTATTTGTATTTTAACACTTGGTCTTTATGGTATTGTTGTTTCGGGGACATGACAATGTCACAACAATTTAATAAATTGTAGACATTGTGTATAATGGTCATATCTTATTGCATGTGAATTTCTAGAAGCTTGGAGAGGGATTATTAAGCATGTTCAATTATTAATATTATATATTTTTTGTCATTTTTATGTGTGTCTTCTAGTTGATTGTCACTTTGTAACTCATTATAAGGTACTAGTCTTAAAAGTGTTTGATCCTCCACACATACTAAAATGAACAATATCCTTAACAAATAGTGTAGAAGCAGGAAGTAGATTTGTATGCATTTCAAGATTCAATATTTTAACAAGAGAAACATCTCCAGCGAGCCTTGAAGGATTTCGCCTTAAGAGAATCAGGGTTGGATAATAATGAAGGAGCATCCGGATGAATGGACAATCCTGCACAACCAAAAAAATTTAAATTTTTATGTTTGTGTTTTGTTTTGATTTTTCATGCAGGCACATTTATTTTAAATCCTCAACTCCTCTAGCATATTAAAGTTTGATGTCAAGATTGTGAAAAAAAATCAATTAATTAATTGATTTACTTTTTAATTGTTTTAAAAATGTTTGAAAAGTGTTAATTTGCCAAAAAGGTAAACTTCCATGCCCAAGCTTGTGAGTGGGCATTTATTGTAAAATTGTAACTCCATTCAAAAATTTGAAATGGCATTTTTGTTGGAAGATTGGAATGCAAGGCAATGGGTTGTGAGGCGGGAAGACCAATTTTGAATTAAAATTGAATGCACATACCTGAAAGAGGAAAACCCACGTCCAAGGAGTAATGAGCATTCTGGAAGTTGGACTGGCATGGTGGAGGAAGATGGCCTGAAGTCATATCTGAGAGAACCAATATCCGTAAAACAGTCAAAACTTTCTCATTTCTTGATGAAATCGAGAAATTCAAAATTTTTGGAAAGCTAAGAAGGAGGAGCATAAAACCTAGAAACCATTCTAGAAATTTCATTGTAATGAGGGAGCAATGATATGTTGAAAATGACGGGATTTTTTGTTGCATACGAAATAAAGAGGTTTTTGATAGGAAAAGAATGAGAAGAATGTGCGAAAATGGTAATTGTTTTGAGGGAAGGAGGATTTGATATCATTTGAGGTGTGTTGCAGGTACTTTTTGCTGTTCAAAGAGGGCAATGATCAAATTTTTGGTTGTCTGTAGAATTTTTCCAGAGAAAATGAAGTTTGCTTGTGTATGCCTATAGGTTGGTGTTGCAAGATTGACATAGTTTGCCACATGTGGAAGCTATTGTATATCAATGTTGTTGCAGACATTATTAATTGAAATAAAATTTCAGATTTCTTATTTGTTGTGTTTTTCATTATGCATTCAAAATTTTCAGAGGTGAAATTGTTGCTCTCTTGTGTGTTGCATCAGATACCTACATCTTATAGTTTTGCAATGATGTCTTGATCAGCTTAATAGAGGTTATATGTGTAGTAGATTAGTCCTTAGTCTAGTGATAACTTTTGGGACCAAGCGTACATTTATAGTTGTTTTAGTTTGTAAATCTTCAATTGTAATGAAATCTTGCTTAAGATTACCTCTAGGAATACTCTCTAGGATCTGGTTGAGTCCAAAGTGAAGGAGAGATTATCCACTCTCAGCAATTGGCCTATCATCTCTCATTCTTTGTTAATGAGCTGGTCTATCTACCTTAGGAATGACATATCCTTGGCCTTGAATTGGATAGATCCCTCTAGAAGTGTGTGCAGCAATTTCAGGAACCACCAGGGTAAACAATGGCCAAAGGGCTTCTTTAAATCAATAACAGTTAAAGGCACAAATGCAGGGAACTAAGGAATATACCATGATAGCTAACCTACCTCTATTTTGTAATGGCTATTTCCAGAAATGAATATGGACTAACCGCTCTATGATTGTGTTTTACTGACTATTAGAGATTAGTCAAACTACTTGAGACTAATTTCTAGTAGATTCTCATCTTGCTATTGACAACCTTTTTAGGAAGAAAGCAATAGTGCCACAACCCTTTTTATGTGAAAATATTTGGTATATTGTATTTCCCATTGCCAAGTTTTGGAAAAGGGTTGGTGTTACTACCAGATGTTCTCCTATTTATCCTGGGGGCTCGTCAAGGTCTTGGTTTTGTCTATATTGGCTCTTTGGTTGTAAATGCCCTAAAATTCAGCCTAATTAAAAATTACACACGACTTTAAGAGTTTAAACAGTTTCCGAGTATAAGGTGGAAAAAATATATGGATTTGACTTGAGAATCCGCAAATAAGGTGGAATGAAGAGAAGTGAAAGGAAGGAAAGGAGTGAATGGGCATTGCGAGACTCTCATGCGAAATAGGACATAGTATCAAGATATTGGTCGAATAGGAAATATATGGTTCCGCATCAAAAATTTGCAAAATAGTGAAACAAATAGATAATGACCAAAAACCACCCAAACTTAGACTTTTCTTGGATTTTGGCAACTTCCAACATATGTTAGGCACATGGAGGATGAAGGACAACAATAATTAGGCAAATTTGATAAATTGAGAACCATACAAGGATATCTTAGATCGATTATCAATAATGGCCAAAATAAGACCTAAATGCACAAAGAAGTTGGGGCTCAAGCAAAGTTTCGCAAATGTCAGACTAAGTCCCAACACTAGCTCTAGTTGAAGACAAATGTCTCTTGCAAGCATAACAAATCTCCAGGAGCAAACAACAAAAGGGGCACAAAGAGGGGACAAAGACAAAGCACACTTCATCGTGACCAACAAGTGTTAGTGCACAAAGACATAACAAAAATATATACAAGATAGGACGTTATTACTTACATGAAATAATGCTTATGATGCTAACCATGAACTAGTATGAGACCAAACCCTAAAGCTTCCTTTTGCTAGTGGGCTTCTTCAAATTCATATGCAATACTTTTTGTAAGGTAGCTACATTTGTAGGGCCATGGAGACCATCCTCACACATCATTACTTTGAGAAATTCAATATTTACCATCCTCTACTTTGAGAACAGCCTCTATGCTGTGTCTAGCATCATGACATATGTTGAGTAGATTCATTCAAAAAAATATTAAGCCATCCTAGCTCCTTTGCAAACAATATAAAGACAAGCCAACCCTTGCTCCCTTTTTCTCCTTATTTTTGGGCACATCCAAGGGATGCCTCATCAACACAAGGGACATCTCCACACCATCACAAGGAGGAGCCCAGCAATAAGGAGAAAAAGGGAGCAAGGGTTGGCTTAATGTCCTGTTCTTGTCCTAGCCACCAAGTCACTAAATGCCACCACCATCACAAACATCTCCCACTTCCTCAAAAGCTCACTATAATAAACCACAAAATTTCCCACCCCATGTTTCTCTTCATTTCCCTTATCCCACCACATGCAAAAACTTTATACTTAAATAGATGAGCTCCATCCTTCCTACTAACATCTTAGGATCCAAAAATAGTTACTCACTCTTACTTGGTGCTCCCTATGGAAAGTTGTTTTAATTTTGTTTGTATATCATAGCCTTGGTAAAACTAAAAAATTCATTGGGTAGTGCATTTCAATGACTTATCATTTCAATGGACAAGTGGTGCCTAGCCAATGATGTCACATTTAGAAATTTTCTACTGCTACCAATGCTTCTCAACTTTCTGGGACAGGGGGACACAGTTTCAAGGATGGCAAATATTTTTCTAAATTTTGGAGACAGCTATATATATATATAAAGCTCTAAAACAAATATTGGGAATACATCTATGCATAAACTTAGTCCATCCTAGCAACAAGGTTGCAAATTGCCAAATGATTCACTGAATCATCACACTCGTCATGAATCTATTTCCCCCATTTAAATCCAATCAATGTTGAGGTTTCAAGTTAACTAGTCGGTTGCCTTGTATTTTGGCATGTGAAGTACAAGTTCTGATGTTCATTGTTTCATACATCCACATTATACCATCAAGGGAATAAAAAATTAAGGTTACTACTTTACAGCTTCTACCATAACGTTTTGCCTTCTCATTTTATTCCCATTGCCTTGTCAGGAACCTTCAGTTTGAACACAGCCCTAATCACGTGTCATAGGAAAAAAAATTTGCAATAAAAGGAGTTTATGATGTGTATACAAGCATATCCACATGGTGTCCACCATGTCTCTACAATGACATGATTGATTACAAATCTTAGGTATAAATCCCATTTGCACAACCTAACAGATGAACACCAAGTTTTGCAGAGTGAAGATGGCTGGTATACTCCAGAGGAGAACTAAATATTTTAGAATCTATAATAGCCTTTAGCTTAGTGGTATTCTGTTTATATTGAAGATCCTTGTAAATATTTAACTACTTGGTGCTGGCTAAACTAAAACTAACTTCTGTCTAGAATGTTTAAGGATCACAGAGGAACTATCATCACTTGCAATTCACAGGAGAAATTCAAGCACCAAGCAATTAACAAGATATCAGAAAGGTCAATAATAGAAAACTTTTCTTCTAATGAGATTATGCGAGACCTAAGCTTAAGCATATTAAGAAACCTTAAATCTTTAAAAGAAAATCTTAAGTACAGCTATGTACATCATAACTGATCCTTTGTTGTCTCTAAATACAAAAAATTACTATTAGTGATTGCAGATTTTCACTTACATCATTCAACTTTTTATAATCAACATCTTTCCGTTGTCTTCTCCCTGAAACTGAAAATTCTGGACCACCATTCACATCAGAATCCAAACAAATTGGAAAATCTTCATTTTCCTCGTCAGTGTATCTGCACCTCTTCTTTCCCTTAGAGATGTATCCATTTAGATCATCTATTAAGGAGGTTTCTGATACATTGTCACTTGTGTCAGAAGAATCTGAGCTTCCACATGAACGTTCAGAATTATTTGTATCATTCTCATAGCCTGTTTCATTCCTGTTTTCTTGCTTCTCTGGATCATAATCATCGTCTTCTGAGTCATCAGATGGCCAGTCTTCGCCAATTCCAACAGGCATATTTTCCCCATTAGCAACTTTGGCTGCTTCGTCAAAAATTTCCTGAACATATTAAACATGTATCCACAAAATTCATAAAATATTCAAAACATGAATATAGAATAGAAATATACATGTATGATGATATTACATTGCAAGCAAATTGCAATCCGTTTGCTTAGGACATTCATAGCATCCTTACAAATCTGTTTCTTTGCTACTCACCTCCCAGCTATTTTCAACTGTAAACTGCGTGCCCAAATGAGCATTGATGGCTTCTAGGGCCTCCAACTTACACTCACAAACTTTACAAAGCCAACCCTGATCTCCAGGAGGAACTGACAAAAACAAAAATACTCAACAAATGATCTGCATTAAGTCATTGACTATACCCTAACTACGCATGATCTAAGAAAAAGTACATTCAAGAAATAATGAACATCTTCTATTACTTAAAATGCCCTGGAACTCAAGCGTGATGCATGCATCTATAAAGTAACAATTCCTATACTGCTGGAATTCATAGTTCTTATAATGAGCTTACAAACAGTAATCAGATGAGAAATTATTTCAGCGAAACAACTAATAAGATTAATGAAGCTAGTTCATCACCATAGATGTATTTAAACAGCCATCATGAAAAACTTGACTAATAACTTACAAATGGAGACATACTAGTTAGCCTTCCATAGAGCATGCATGTGGTGGTACCAGAAGAATAATAACATTTTCAGAGTTAATTTGCCTGTCGATGATAAAAAACAATTTGACATGCATATGATACTTTCTTTTTTATAATAGTAGCCCTATGATTCCCATACTAACTTCAATTGCTTTTAAGGGTTTCATAATATTCTACATTATAAAGTGTTTCTCTTGCTAGTTAAGCAATTCATATAAACATACAATTTCCTTGTAAATTATTAAAAAATAGAACAAATAAAAAAGAATCAGATCAGAACTGGTTATCTACAAAACAATTAAAAACTCGCTTACTATTTTCAGTAGCCAAAGGTGGATCCAGACATTTTTGATGAAAGCCACGGTTGCAAGCTCCGTCGCATAATATTATGTCATTGTCTGGGAAAGTATCTTGCGTTTTGCATTTTGCACAAAAAATCTGTGAATCAAGGTAAAATAGAGGCAGTAGTGCATGATAGGCATCTCTGAAGCCAAAATCTCAAGGATAAATTGTAAAAAACAATATATTTACTCCATATGGAAAAATGCTATTATTCATTCTAATGCACCATATCATGAAGAAACAAAGAAATATCCTCAACAATAGAACAATAATATCCAAGTCTTACTTCTGATAGCACGCAAAGCAAGGTCAGACCCTACATACATGTTCATGAAATACACGTCCTTCTGGATCAACAACAGCATCTGCAATTCGTCCTTCTGAGCCTAACAGATCAAGCTGATGCACAGCTTCACGAATTCCAAGCTTGCATTTCAGAATTTGGCTTTCAGCCCTCTGCAACTCCTTCTCTGGCCTGATTTTTTCCCGACTGAAAAAAAAACAATCCACTAAATCACTCCAGTGGTACCACCATTCACGAGTTCATAATTGCAAGTATTTGCATATGTGAAGCTTAACACAGAAGTGAATGCAAATGAAACATGAACATCAAGATAGAGGTGATTCCAAAAAAGTATGAGTTCATACAGCATTAATATTAGTAAATTTAACAGGGGGTATGCGGATACTCAGTGCACTTATGACACAAAAATAGATTTTAAAGTTTTGAAATTTCCACATTCCATCATTTTGCATGTTATATTTGGATTAGACATAGGTTCTATCCTCTTTTGAACTTTTCTTTCCAAACTAGCTTGTGAAGAGACCAAATGGGCAGCAATGACCAATAATCTTGCAAATCAAGCCTCATATTCAGCTTCTGTTGCCGCCATGGTTGTAAATTCAAGATTGCAAAACAAGATTCCCATCAGTTTGTTCCAATTTCAAGTTTGTATGGCTCCAATTTTCCATTTCTGCAACGTTTTCCTTGCCGAGTCAAAAGCATACACAATTCTTATGTGACCACAATACCAAGAGAAGAGCTATGATACCAAATTTAATATATAATTTGTCCAAACCATGATGGATGCAATAAATGTTGTCAAATGGGATTAGCTAAAGTGGTATATCACCAAACATTTCGTAGCCAAGCCTCAGGTTCAAGTAGGTCAAGGAGCATTTACCAAATCAAAAAAATGCTTAAATGTTGATAAGGATACATATGATGGATGTGAATGCAAACCCAGCTAAAATCCCTAAAATTGGTACTCAACATCTCTTATGCATGGCAATGAAAACTAAATGCAAATAAATACCAAAAAATATTCACAAACAAAATAGAGACACCAAGTTTACATGGACAAAAAACATAAGGGGAGAACACTCCAACTAAAGCGTATGACAGATTTATGTTCTTGCACAATATTATGTCTTACAAATAATTTGCTCTCTTTGGAGTGTGGCAGGTAGTAAGAACCCCTACAGTTTGCTTCAGCAGCATAAAATGTTGTGCTTTGCTGATCATCGATCGTTTTCACCTCTACAGCTGGAAAAAATATCAAAAGATCAGTGTATGTATAAAATTGAATGTATTTGTAGAGCAACAACTAACAGTTTGGGCATCTGTTTTATCACATTTCTGATAACTGTTTCAGACATGACACCTGGCATCCCCTGTACATTTTTTCCTCCTACTGCAAAATAGCCTAACAATTTTGCTGCCTTTTCAATTTTGTCCACTGAAGCCTTAGCCAGCATAAATGAGGGACAGATAATGATGCTAACATCTGATTCCAACATTACATGTAAACTGGTCTGGCTGGGATTTAGAGGGGTCTAATATTGATTGTTTTCAACTTTTCACATTGTTACTCATTCCTACAGATCAAAGTCATTTTCCACTTGTCATCTCTGAACTTGTGACTAAGCAATGATAAGCGAGGGATCAACAATCCACTTTCTTGGGAGCTATATGGAGCCTTCCCACTCACAAAACCAAATATGTGAGTTTTTATTAGAATAACCGACCACTGTCAGACTCATGAGTCCTGCTAGCAGGACCTCCTTTCAACATTAAAACAACAAGCATTAAAAAAAAGAAAACAATAGAAACCTAAAAACCAAAAGAAAAAAGAAAAAGACAAAGACATCAGACAAAGCAAAAACAAGAAGACTTAGCCAAAAAACAGCAGTTCATGATGATTTTGGATCATCAAAGGCTGCATATGAAATTTTGGAGCAGCCCACAGTACATTTGGAGCAGCAAATTTGAATAGGTATGTATGTCTGTGTTTCTTCTTCTTTTTTCATTTACATTCCATTTCACGACTTTTTTCCTCTTTCCATAATAGAAAAAAAAAAAAAAAAAAGAGGGCAAAATAAAGATAACTTACTCTTCTCTTCTCTTCTTTTCTTGTTCCCTATTCTATTCTTTTTCTTGTCAACAAAATAAAAATGTAAACAAATTTGCTTCACTTTCTCTCTAGCAGACCACTTGCAAATCACCATAATGTCAACACAAATTTGCAATTATTGAAAAACTATACTTATTGGAGGAGGCATTAATTTCCTAAAATTCTATTGTGCCCATATACTTAGTCAAGATGTTTCTTTGTGCACACAAGCCCACTTTAAAGAGGCTTTTGAGGAAAATGACATTAGAAGGAGGCAAAAAGAAAAAATGGCAACCAAGGATCAATTTGATACTTCTACTTCCAAATTTTATCTATTCCCTTCAAGTTCAAGCAGAAGTGTTGGTTGTAGACTTCACGAATCAGGGTTGGATTTCTAAACTGTACCACAAACTTCTCAAAGTTCCCAAGCATATAGACAAACACCAAGCCACAAGAAGTGCAGTTAGATAACTTTTGATTCTATTGTTTAATTCCATTTCATGTGGCCAGGTAGTTAGGTCTGATTTTTCTTTTAAAATTTTATTTTTAATTTGTCTCTTGAAGATATAAAGTAAGTGCTTTCTTATAACAAGAAATTATTTTTCGGATATACTTATTCACAAAATTTGATGGATGCTATTATTGCTGTCGGAGAGAGGGGTTCAAGGTCCATAATGATGAAGAGATAAGGGGCACAATTTTGAATAAGGTGGCAAACAAAGGTCCATAATTGATGAATAGTATGAGATATGGCTGAAGAAGGGTTGCATCATCAAGCATGATGGTTGCGTAGATAAGAGAAACAAGATGTCGAATGTCCTTGTTTATTCCTCTAGTGGAACAGTTTTCAAGAAATCCATTAAGACTTCAAGGAAGGTGAAAAATGAAAAATTCCTTTGCATGATTCTAGAAGAGGTTGTGACTAAGGTGAGTGTATTTAATGTTTTGTACTTAATGGATACAATGCAACATATTATGCTGTTGGAAACAGACTTCTCAATGACAAGCACCCATCTCTTTTTTCAACTCCTAGTATTGCTCATCGCCTAGACCATATATTGGAGGATTTTACAAATTTTCTTGTGTCAAACCTGCTGTGGATCATGGTCGCAATGTCTATAGATATATATACAACCATACTTGGGTCCTCAACTAATGAGGAAACACACAAAATGAAAAGAAATTATATTAGTGTCCATAAGTGACCAAGAATAGGTCCAAGACACTAGAAGCTACAAGTATTAGAATAGCAAATACTTGAGCAGAAAGGACCCAAGAATCAAAGCAAAGAAAACCAAGAAAATAAATAAAAAGGCAAGTGAGGGTAAACCTAGAACAATACCCTGAACCAAGTACAACTTTAAATAGTTGTGTGAGGGGAGGGCCCCTCAAAGTATCAGAAGATGATGAAGACCAGAGTAGGCAACCAAGGCAAGAAGCAAACACCAACAAGTGGTATTACCTTGACATGCATTGAAGGTTTCTCACTATAATCTTGTTTAGTGTTTTGTAGTCAATGCACAACCGCCATGTATTGTCCATTGGTGAGAGCACAATTAGATTATTGCAAAGCAAAGAGTTGGGCTTGATGTGTTTTTTTCCACAATTTCTTGGTTTTGCAACCTAATATCTTCATGCTCAATGAACAATTTGTGGTACAAACATGCATTAGGTAGAAGTAGCCCTTGTATCAAGTCGATAGTATTCTTTAGTGCACGGTTGAGGCACTCTACTTGGTGACTAAAAACGATCCTTGTACTCCTTCAACATGTTTTCATCTAGATATATGCTGCTGGTTTGTTACCAGGGATTGTAGAATAGGATTGAGGACGAAAACCCTCAGATTCTAAGACTAGTCTCGGCGGTGAGAGACCCTGCTCAGGCTGGTGTTTGGTGATTTCATACAGGGACAACAACTGGGCTTTAAGGATGAAGATTTATCAATACTTTTCAGTGATTTTCAGTTTAGTTTTTGGTGTGAGATTGCTAGGCTTTGGTGTGGTGTGATTTTCTTTTGTTTGGGTGTGTTTATTTTCAGTTTCTAGGCACTTCGCTTTTGTACCTGAAACCCAGATATGTGCTCATAAGTCTGAAATGGTGATGGATATCAAAATGGGTATTTGACCAATGGATGACTCTCTCAAAGGCGCCTCCATCAAGATATTGTTTGGAATTTTTGAAGCTGGAATGAATTTTTACTGCAAGGTCGACCTCTTGCCAGGCAGCACCCTTCTTTGGGTATTCATTTAGTTTGTACGGCTCCTTCAGGAAGGTGAGTTGCAGTCATATTGGGGTCTAGGAGTGGGTGTCTCAACCCTACAGGAAGGCTAGCTGATGGTCTCAATCTTTGGTGAAGGTCGTCCCCTTGAAAGAGCTGACTTTCTGCTGGTAAGTGCTTGCAACCAGGTCTGAAAATGTTTTAAATGTGAGATTGTTGATGTTCATGTATGACTGAAATATTACTGCTAAAAAATCAGATTATTGGTACTTTCTGAAAGTGTACTTTTCAAGCATTTTTTCTCTTCATTTATACTTCTGTTTATGTACTTCAATGAAATACCAAATGCATATGTAAAACCCTATGAAAAGCATTGCAAAAACACCTCATAAAACTTACAGACAGCAAGCAGCAAACTCAGGGAAAAAAACAGAAAAAAAATATTGGGGGTTGTTTATTACATTAACCAAGAGCTTTCCCACCTTCCCAAGGTCTTCAAATTAAATGGGTACCACAACATGAATATCACAAAAGCTTTCAGACAAGCCAAAACCCATCTTAGTTCCAAACCAACAAATCAGGGCTCCATTAGGGATCATTGGTGCCACCCTCCTTTATATTGAAGGCATCTCTATTAAAATCCCCAAAAAAAATTGTAAAATAGGACTCAACAATGCCTTGGAGCCCCTTGCAAACATTAAAAACCTTGTCTCGACCACTAAAGACCCCAAAGACATTTTTCTCAACTAAGGGATCTATAAGATTGACTGCACATGTGGGACCCCTTACATTGGTGAGACAAGTCACATTATCAACACCAAAATTAAGTAACATTCTACTAACATCAAGCATGAAAGAATCACAAAATATGCCATTGTAGAGTATGCCTCCAACACTAAACACCACATTTGCCTCAAGGATGCCAATGTATAGGTAAAAAACGATAGTTTCTTCAAGATAAAGCTCAAAGAAGTTATTTTTATTAGAAATCATCCCACCAACCTAACCAAGATGATGGGAGGAGCTTGAGCCTGTAATGTCCCTTTTTTGGTCCATTCCAACATCCTTTGAAACCTCCAACTTGGAGAGTGCCTTCTTTATTTTGTTAATGGCAAAGAGTCCCTAGAGCCAAGTCAAGTACAACGGTACTTTCCATATGTAGATCCAACATTTTTGGGGCACTCTACACTTCTTAAAGAAGTTTATCATCTTAGGAGAACGCCAACTTTCATATAGATGGATATCTTATGCAATTAGGGTTTTGCTGGTGTGAAAAAAATTCATATTTTGGGCTATTTTAATATTTTATGAACTTTTGTGGTTGTGTGGAAAATAATTAAATTTTATACAGTTAAATATTTAAGTTGTCGAAAAAATAGAAAAATTAAAGGACAACTTATATTAAACTATTTAAAAAGGCACTTATAGAAATTGAAGGATAAATATGAATATTCAAATAAAACATACTTTTAGAGTTGGATGGGAAAAATGAAAAAAGGGAATTATTGGGAAAAGCAATTCATTCTATCATTGCCAATTTTTGGAAACCCTTGTGCAGAGCTCTAGTTCAGCAAATTTTCTTTGAGGACAAAAATCCTCTCGGATCATCAGGAATTGGAAGGCAAAAATCTTCTAGTTTCCAGTGTTGGCTTCACCTAGAAGTTAAAATTGCACTTATAGGTTGTTGGGGGTATTACAGTTTAGGAAAAATATATACATTTTTTCATTAATTTCTGAAGAAAAGGTAATCTAAGAAAAATTTAGAATTTAGTTTATTATATTAACAAAGGGTGGTCATATGCTTCTGGGGCTGGCCATACAAAAAGTAGCAGCAATTGGAAATCCTTAAGGTCTGGTTCATTGTTATTGCCTGGTCGCCACTTTTAATATAATAAAATTTTATGAAACTACTGTGTGGGAATGCTAGAGTGCTTTAAAATTAAAAGTTTTGATTTTTTTGTGGGACACCATACACCTGGAAGAAGGCGTGGAGGTCAACAAAAATATAGTTTGCACACAAAAGGCTACACACCTTTTTCTTGTTTGCAAGGGGAGGGGGTCGTAGGACCCGTATCCATCATTCCCTTTTAAAAAAATATATCAAATAAAATATCGAGGGCAAATCAGCATGCACAGGTATACAAGAGTTTTAGAAATTATTGTTAGCAGCTTAAGAGTCCTTGGAGGGTAACGTGGAAGGAGGGGGTAAGAGCTTTACCCCTAAAGTCAATGCAGGTACAAGAATTGTAGGTTGCTGATTATTTGGTTTTGGGAATTAAAACTGGCGGACTACTCCAAAACCCTTGCCACTGCATTCTAAGATACTACCAACTTTTAGGTGCTAAAAATAAGGGAATTGTAGAAGATTGGAGGTAGATGTGGGGCTGTGGGAGCCAAACCAGCCAATACCCAAGTTTCTTGACATTTTTATAATATTATTTAAATTCAAATAAGCTTGAACTATGTTTCATTGACTTATTTATTATTTGAATTTAAACAAGTTGCCATCCATGTGATATGCAATATTTATTCAAATAAAAAAATTAGTTTGGACAGTATTGGTTAATTAAATTTTCCAACAAGAAAAAAAAAAAAACTGTCGGAAATATAAAAGAGAATTATTTTCCGTGAAATCATCGGGAGAACTTTAAGAAGGAAAATTTCAGAGCACAACTTGGAATCCTCTTCTAAATTCCTTTAAAACCAACTCTCTTCCCTATGATTTATCTCCATTTCCCCTCCTCAAATCAACTTGTCCCCCACTCTTCAACTTCACTTGCCTCCCCATTTTGGGGGGTCTTTCCTCTCCTTCTTTCACTTCCCCCACATCCTTCTCTTCTCCTCACCTTGCCTTGTCCCCTCCCCCAACCTTTCCTCAATATTTTTTCTATCCTACCCGTCTATGCCTCCCCTTTTAACCCTCTTGTTCCTTGCCCCCCATTCACTCTTTCCTTGTTCTTTTTTGTCTCTCTTCCTTTTTATTGCTTTAGCATTTCATTGGTTCCCCTTCTTTCTTTTATTTTGTGTCATTGTAGTTGTTTTGTCTCAATCCTTTCCACCTTTATCATAGCCTATTTGTATCATTTTGCATTTTTCTCTATGAGTTTGTATTTCTTCTCTTATTACTAAATACACTTATTGCCCTGTTTATAGCCGGATTATCCTTATTGCTTCCATTTGGCTCCTCTATTTTATAAGTTCATTCACTTGTCAGTTTTACACCTTACCATTTATCTCATTATTGTTACGTTCATTATCTGTTACCTTGTTATCATTATAATATTTACCTAATATTGACTTTTTATATTCATAGTATTTTAATTCATTACATGGACTGTGGAGATATCATGTCTTAGAGATGTGGTTCCCCCAGTAAAACATCATATACATCTAATGATACAACATCACAAAGGACTACATCGTGAAGTAGACTCATTTTTCTACACTATGTGACACTACTAATTGATATGTTTCTCTAAAACTATACTAAGCCATCCAATAGTGTATGGTTGAGGGTGAAGCATAAATGGCAAGTTCAACCTACAAACTACTTTGGGAGAGATGGTGTTCTTTTGACTTCCATTGTTGACTATAAGGTGTGTTGGTTAGCCATTAACCCACATTTGAGTGGAACAACCTCTACTTCCTCTAAGTCTGTGTGGGAGGAAGAGGCAACATTCGTAGTATTGTCCATGGTACTAGGCCTTGCATCTATGATATACTTGTTAGAATTATTGCCATTGATGTCCAAGGTGTATGGGAGATTGATGGTGAAGATTGATAGCAAGATCATCATGATGAAATTCATTGATCAAAGATGGAAAAGTTGCATCATTACAAGAGCAGATTTTACCCTCACTTGGAAGCAATAAAATAAATTAAAATCATATCAATAGCTGGTAAACCTCCCTCTATCTTGGCGCCTTTATTGGGAGTTAAAGAAAATCAAATTAAATTAATTTTAAATTTGAGCCGACCCCCCTCATTGTGGCGCCCATATTTATTAATTTAAAATAAATAAACTATTTTTCCTATGTATGGGCTGAGCCCCCTTAGTGTGGCACCCATTTTAGTGATGTTTAAAAATAAAATAAATTCATTTTTTGTATGGGCCAACCCCTAAATGGTGCACCCAAATTTGGAGATGAAAAGACACTTTGAAAAGGTATAAAATAATGGAAAGTCGTCTCATTTGTGAAGAATTGCATCCATCCATGAAGTCGCCTCCTTTTGTGAAGATATAAGTAAAGTTTGAGGATTGTGGAGAAGAGTGTTTGTGGAGAATAAGTTGACAAATCATATATACACCAGCAGATTTGAGAAGAGAAATTAATTAAAGATCATTTAAAGGAAGATTTTGGAAAGAGGATTATTAAGGAGAACAAAGACTTCATCTATCAAGAGGTTGGTGCCTCATATTGAAGTTGGTGGCTCTTACTGAAAGAGATTGGCGTCTCATATTGATTTGGTCCTCAAGTGTTGGGGATTGGTGTCTCATATTGATTTGGTGCTCAAGTGTTGGGGATTGGTGTCTCCAATAGGTTGGTGCCTACAAAATTTGTAAGAGATTTTTATATAAGCAATATTTTGCCGTGGTTTTCTCCCAAACGGGTTTCCATGTAAATATTGTGTTCCTCTTGTGTTATTATTTGTTGGTATTATGTATTTGAAGTTATTGTGGTTGTTAATCATAAAAGGGTAAAAGGTAGTCTTATACTAATTCACCCCTCCCCCCCACTCAGTATAAGCTTGTGCTCATCAGTCATCACTACTTGCCTTTGTCAAGTGTCACAAAGGTATCGATGGAATCAAAATGAAAAAGCAAGGCTTTATAGCACAACATTCTTCAATTAAGTGATTACTTGTGTTGTGAACTATGCACTATGTTTTCATTGTTTCTTCTACTCATCACGCGATCTCCTAAGATTTCCACAAAGGTCCTTTTCCTTTGCTTAGAACTTTGTCATGTTCCACCACAATGTTCTTTGGTTTGTACTTTGTCTTGACGCTCTCTCGATCTTTTGCTTGGCATTGGCCTCAAATTTGCAAACAAATTTGTGGACTTCTTAGAAGGTGGAGATCTAGAGGAAATTCATGTTTGATTGGATGTATGGCGTTAAGCCAAACCTATACATGAGAATGAATTTATGCTTGCTTTATAATTCAATGCATAGCTAGGAAACTAAAGCATAAAGATATGAATGTACTCTTGTATCAATTGGTCCTTTGTTTGATCAATGTAGTTGTGCAAGCTTGATGTATTGATCCATGTAGTTCTTTGCCATGGAGTATGTCTCTTTAAGGGCTTCAACAAAACCATTCTAGGTGCCTAAAGATTGTGGCATATTGTACTTCTCAAGGAATGCAAAATAGTTTTGCCACCAATTTTTGACGAGTAAGGAAACATTTAGATGGGTGAAGGTAATCTTTTCTTTATCAAAGAATCGATTTACCATAAAGTATGAACTATGAACAAAGGAGATTTAAGCAAATATCTAGAGCATTTGCATCTATTTTGCCTTTGAAAATAGGGCAAAGTGATCAATGATGCTTGCTCTATCATATGTATTGTTCCAAATCTTCCCATTGTTGTCATACTGCATCTTTTATCATTCTTTGGAGCATATTTGTAGTTACTGTCTCTAGAACTCTATCTACCATCTTGTGTTGCTAGAGTGAAATTTATAGGAAGGCTGCAAGTCACAAGCCCTAACTTCTCGTAATCTAACCTCATATGGATGGGCATACAAATTGAGAAACAATTTAGAATTAACTTCACTACCATTGGTCATGATACAAAGTGGATTGCTTTGATAGTATTAATGTAGGACCTAGGTTGGTGCCCACTTGATAGACACACTTGGTTGACTAAATATGATAAACAAAAGTGTAAATAGGGAAGACGAATAACAAAACAAGTTAGACACTTTGATGAGAACTATAATGCATTTTTTCATTAAGCAAGAGTTTTTTATATCCTCTAAGAGGATGGATGTATTGAATGCCTACGCTATCCTCTTGTCTACCAATAAGCTATAGTTGAATTACTAACTTATTATCCAATTGTTCACTTGTTATGAAGAATGGTATATTCACAGCAATATACATGAAGATGAACAAGCATCGAGCAATTACAAGACTACCTGCAGTTCAAACAAATGTTGGCTTGATCAATAAGATTCTTTGTTGTTTAGTATTCCTTTGCTTTTGTTCTTCCCCTTTGTGGGGCCTTTCTAGGTTTCTTTTCCTAGAACATTCTACTGTAAACATCTATACCCCCAAGTCTATTGACCTACTTCTGGTCATCCACGCACATTATTTATTTTGTTCTTCTGTGTCATCATCACCCCTGAATGGCACTTCAACTGTCTATACAGAACAAATATGTCAATATAAATACCACCAAATGTGTGTGTGAAAAGATCTGAGAGGAATTAGACTGTCATTTTACTGCCAGGTGTTCTGGAAGTGATGACTATGCTATTAATGGAATCATGAAAGCCATGTGTTTGTTTTGATGGAGTTATGCACTCCTGACTGTCCCAAATCCTCCTAGATTATATGGTCTTCATTAGAATAAGTTAAATAGATTTACAAGGATAGAAATGAGTGCTGAACAGATAAGGCCAAGCTTATTCAAACTGCCCCAGAATTGGTTATGCAAAAACTCCTCAAATAGTCTATAACTTACATGCAATCAAGAAGGGGTCCAATGAATAGACCAAGTGTACACGAGGGATCACTATTTACAGGAATGGAGATCACTATGGCAGCGATTCATAATAACATGAATATCAATGGGGGAAGGAGGAAAAAGAATTATGGACAAGCAATTCAGAAATTACAATAATTGATTTATTTTAACATAAGCCTTAGTCTTAAAATAATATAATTAGTCTTAAAATAATATAAAAATTATTGTACTGATGACCGCAAGAACCCAACCCCAAAATAGATAATTCAACTATAAGATCTCTCGTCCATAGACAAGTTTAAGTTTAACCCCTGCCTGCAGACTACCTGCCAAATTCACTAGCCTTCAAAATTAAATTTTTGAAACTAATTTTTTGTCTGACATAAGATAGAAAAGAGGCAATAACAGAACAGAGATTGTGTAAATTTGCTATTGCAAACGTTAGTCTCCTTTGGCCTCAACTTACACAATAAACTTTAATCTCATGACGTAAGGGTTTTTGTTAAATATGTTGCATCCTGAAGTTGGAAGATAAAGAAATCGCAGATAGAGATCCAATAAGCTAAAGCTAATAAATGGAAAGGTCGCACAAGTAAAATCCCTCAATGAATAGGAATTTTCAAGAGTTTTATTGACATAATAATCATTTCCAAGTAGAAGTGATGACAAAACCTGTCATTCCAGGCTTCAGGAACATTACAAAAGTTACAAACTCTATCTGCTATATTTAAGAAAGAGAAAATTAAACTGGTTAAGGAAACATGTCCCGAGATTAACTGAGCTTCCTATCAGGATCTATTGGAAGAAAGAAGTGTTTCTCTTCCAATCAATAGTTTGGATGTCAAACATCTCTTATGTAGGACTAGGCTACTGCATTCCCATGTGGTCAGAAATCATCTTCTTGTGATTACCTTATATGAGGCATATGAAAATCTCTACCACCAAACCTGACAGAACATAGTAGTTAGCTCCAAGACTGGTATATTATATTGTGGGTTGGGCAAATGAATAGAAAGCAAGATTCTTGATGCTTAGTCTAACAAGAACTATGTAAAACTTATCTCTACCGAAGATGGCCAAATAGTAGATGATCCAGCAGAAACTAGAGCAGAGGCAGCAGGCTTTAAAGATTGGCCAACCAATTCTCAAGGTTTGGACCTTTGAAATCAAAATGATCTTGAACCATATTCCTGATCTTGTTACTAAGGCTCAGAACAAAACGCTTACAGCACCTTTTACTGATGAGGAAATCAAGTTGGCTCTTGTGCAGATGCACACAGATAAGGCTCCTGGGCAAGACGGATTCCTGGCAGCCTTTTTTCAAAACTTTTGCAGACTGTGAGCAGGCAGCTGCTGAAGAACCAGGAAATATAGAACAATGTTGAAAGATTTTGATAATATCATAATACATTTTAATTCCAGAAAAAGAAAACATCTCTTCCTTCACGGACTTCAGACCCCTATCATTATGCAATATGGTACACAAGATTATTTCAAAGGCAATGGTGAAAATGTCATGTCCCCGATTTCATCCAAAGAAATAAGTGAAGGCCAAAATGAATATTCTAGGGCCATTGGACAACATCATCAAATTCCTTGTATTTTTGCAGCCAAGAGGAAATTAACACATAATTTAATTGAGGCCTTATTTACCCTAGTCGAATTTCCGAAGGAGAAATTAATTGGTCTCAAGGCATTAATTATCATTTGGGCACCCCTGGAGAAGTTTGCAAAAAAGAATAAAAAGACATCCTCAACCCATAAGGTCGTCCTCCTTTGCAAAGGAGAGTTAGCTTTCACCTTGAGTGCCCATCTTGGAATAATAACATTGATCGGCCAGCCCAAGACTATTTACACAAGCATCAAGGGATTTTTAATTAATAAATATTATTATTTATTTCCTATTTTGGGCACCATGATGAGGAGCATGGAGCAGGTCGGCCTAGGAAGGTTTAGCATGGGAAGTGACCATATAAACAAGATAAATGAAGAGCATTGGGCATTATTCAACATTCAGTTTCTATTCCATTATGGAGGGGACCAGTAGAAGGACAAAAACCCTTATGCTAGGAAGGTGAATTGGACGGAAACCCAATTCATTGATGGGAAAGCTTCATCATGGAGGCCTAATTGGAATTCAACAGCGATTTAGGAGCAGATTGTATACACAGATCTAAGATAAGTGTAGGTGCAGCTCTTAGAGTTTGATATTTCATTCATTGTTCACATTGCAAGTACTTTCAGACTTATCTATACTGTGAAATCTGGTCTGTGTGGGTTGTCACACCCGTTTAGACATGTTGTGATCACATTCCATATTGCTACTGTTTGGTAATGTTCATATTTTGCATCTGCTGGGTGAATTTGTCATCTTCGGATCTAGGGCAGAGCTGTTACGGTTTGTTACACTCAGATTTAGGGCAGAATCATAGTCAGTTCTATTGGTCGAATTCATTGCTAAATCTCTTAGGCGAATTAGGGTCTTGCTGGCACATTTTCTTTGGGAAAAGCATACTTATCTTCCGCTTTAAATCAGTCCCCAGAAGTGTAGAAACTAGGGCTTACTGTAACTTAACAGCAATCATTGTGAGACAGCAACTCATGTTGTGAATGCATATTTGGCATAGGAGGCTTGGTATCATTAATATTGTTATTGTTTCCATTTTGATCCATGAATGAAGATGTTATTGTGAATGATGAATGTGTATATATCTGTTGTTTGTACTCGTCCACATATTCAGATTTTGCATTGGAATATCAGAATTTGGGTTCGAGGCTAACATTCTGGTCAGATTTGAAGATATCTCGATTCGGGGATATTACAGAATAGATTGAAACTTCTTTTACCAGACATCATTTTGGAGGAACACTCTGATTCTGTCCTAGACTGATCGATTTATAATGGCAATCCAGCTAGTTTTTTAGAACAATCTCATGGACTAAGACAAGGGGACCCTATCTCAGCCTTCTCTCTCTTCATTATTATTATGGCTAAGGCAATTGGTCAATCTAGTCATGCTGCATGTGAGGTGGATCTATAAAAAAGTATTCAAGTTACCAATGGTATGAATCAGTGTTGGCAGACTCGCAGAAAACTCAGCAAGTCGCCGAGCACTCACCAAGTCAAACTAAAAACTCGTGGGCACAGGTCTAAAAGACTGTGGTGTCAAAAAAGGCCCCCAAAACATTAAAAATCACTGCTATTTTGCTCTGCAAGGCAAGAAAACCCTTCCCAACAGCAAACACACGATTTATATCGTTTTTGCATCGAGGAGAGAAGATCGAAAGGGACCTTTTAGTGAATTTCGAAGGCAAATTTGAAACACAGGTAGATTTTTTGTTTGTTTAAATCATTTTACTTCATTTTGGCTGCAAAATGTTGCATCTAAGTTAAAAAAAAAAAAAATCATCATATGCTAAAAAGAAGTAGGATTTTTGCATTTAAATTCCAAAAAATAAGATTCATCACTATTTTTTGTTAATTTTTTCTTATTTTTTCACTATTTTCATTGTTTTTTCATACCCAATTTATTTATTTTTCATCTTTTTTTTTCAAAAAAATGCTTAGAATATTTATATTAGATTACATTTTTACTGATATAAACTAATCTACATTGATTTAAATCAAATTTAGGCTGATTTTAGCGATTTATGTATAATTCAGGTTCTTTTTTTGTATTAAAAAATTAATATGTTGTGCTTTCACTTTGTATGTGTAAGTTAAATACACAATATAATGGAAAATAGAGAAGCTTTTGGTTTTGGTTCAGCCTCAAGCTTCACCCCATCGGTGCCCGTGCCACCATTGATTTCAGGCACTCGTCCTACAAGAGCTAGAGACCCTGCTTGGAAGTATGTCGTGCAGGGACCAATGCCTGGATTAGTTATTTGCATTTGATGTGAGAAGCTACATCATGGAGGCATAAATCGCCTCAAATACCATCTTGCAGGCATTACTCATCGTAATGCCAAGCCTTGTCCTATGACCACGGAAAAGATAAAAAGAGAGATGAATGCCCTACTTGCAACTGCAAAAGAGAAAAAATTGCAAAGAGGACAAGGGCAGCCATAGCAACAAGCAGAGCCAGTGGTCATGGTCATCAACAAGTAGAATCAAATGAGGAAACATGTCCTGACATTGTGGGCTCTCTTTGTGTTCCACCATCCAAGGCACATCAGCCTCCAGACCCTCCACTTTCTCTACTTCAAGTCGAGTGCCAATGCCTACAGCCACAAGCACGCCATGTTGAAAATATTGTCATTGATGTCAAAAGCACGAATTCATAAGTGATGTCATTGATGTCGAAGACATATTAATGTCATATCACAATGAAGGTAGAAGAAAACGCACTCATTCCAAGACCATTTTATCCTCACAAGATAGTCATGAATTATTTTTATTGTTGGTCGAACCCCTCCTACTTAGAGCCCCTTTTCAATTTGTAATTTTAAAAAAAATAAAATTGTATGGGCCGATCTCCCCTAGTGTGGCGCCCTCTTTGGGGTGTCTAAAAATAAATTAAATTAATTTTTTTATTGGGGTTGACCCTCTAAGTGGTGCGCCCAAGTTGAGTATGAAAAGGTGCATATACGTAAAAGAGTTGCAACCATTGTGAAGGATCATACACTTTCAAAAAGTCGCCCCCCTTTGCATGATATAAAAGAAGATTGATAGGAGGTTTTTGTTAGAGTAAAGGTTTTAACTTAATTGTGTTGATTAAGTTACCTTTATTCCCTTCTTAAGATTTCACTTTAGTTTGCATAAAGTGACATTTAATAATTATTAAATGTTTTCCTTTTAGGGCGTTTTTTAGGGTTTTCTCCTATTAGGGTTTCTTTAGGGTTTCTCGATCTCCTTTTATAAGGATTGATCCATTGTATTTCATATCAATTCATTCTCTCATTCTCTCTGATATATACATTTTCAGTTTTCAGATAACCCTTGCTTGTTTGTCTCCATCTCTTCTTTTGTGACAGGTTATTTGCATGCAGGTGATCTTCGGGGTTTGTGGTGTTGTATTTTCTCAACTCCTACATGGTATCAGAGCTCCAGACCTGCTGCTTCCTGTTCTTGTTTTGAAAATTTTTGGAGCTTCAAGGGTTTAAGGTTTGTTTTTTTGATCCAGGGCATACCTGCAATTTCGAAGCATTTTCAGCTCAAACGGACCTTGCCATTGCATCTGCAACAGTCCAAAACCCCAAAATCAACTGTTCATTCGTCCATTTTGGACAAAGTCGAATTTTGGAGCAAATTTTTTTTGCAAGTACGGCCGTTCGTCCGTCCACCTGCCTGGTAAAAAAAAAAAATCGAAATTTATTATTCAGCATATTTTTTCGGATTATTCTTTTTCGTCAAAAAAAAAAAAAATTCTGCACATTTCCGCAGTTTTTTCATTGTAAAAAAAATCATAAAAAAATTAAAAAAATTTAATTTTTTTCGCAGGTTAAGGGCGTGCCGTCTCTGGTACAGGGTACCCGCAAGTCCCTGCGACCGCAGGCCTACGGGCCCTGTCCCGTTGGTCCGCGTACTGTCGACCGCTGGCGGCTTTAATGTCGATCGGCGGTACAATGTCAGCCACAGGCGGCGGCCCCCGCTTGAGTTTTTTTATTTAATCTTCTTTTTTTTTTAAATTAGGGTTTTTTTTTATTTGTTTTTTTTTTTTAAACAATTTTTTTGTCATAAGCCAAATTATGTAAATGCGGTGACAGTTGTTTGGCCGTCAAATTTACGCCCACATTTTTGCTGCGACGGCCGTATGACCGTCAAATTTAATCCAACATTGGCTTTTTTCATCTTTGGAGCTGTTTTCTTCCAGAGGCCATAACTTGGACATACGATATCGTTTTTTGGCAAACGAGATATCGTCGAAAAACTGGTTCTGTCAACTTTCCAGTGGTGTGGGTCTCATCACTTCTTTCTTCTGTTGGTGCATTCTACAGCCAATTTTGTGGTTGTTCTTCAGGTATTTCCAACTTTGTCCTTTTTGG
Organism: Sequoiadendron giganteum; assembly: GCA_007115665.2. Lineage (NCBI taxonomy): Eukaryota > Viridiplantae > Streptophyta > Pinopsida > Cupressales > Cupressaceae > Sequoiadendron > Sequoiadendron giganteum. Next base: position 418,014,928 of record CM021104.1, on the reverse strand, counting down.
GCATTTTGAGCATCATTTGTAAGCAATATATTTTATGTAAACGCACTAAGATAAAGTGCCACACTATTGTACATGTATTTTTGGGGATTTTGCACATAAGGTTGTGCCATATTTTGTACTCGCACTATTATTATAAAGTGCCATGAGGGGTTGTGTAGTTTGCCTTTGTTTTGCCATCACACCTTTGTCCGGTGAGTGTCCCTCCACGACGACAGTGGATCCATATGATTCCAACCTCATGCATGTGTGTTTTGTTTTGCACACCACTTTTTCAATTGCAGGTGCTTTCTTGTGCAGTTTCAGATGTTGTATCTTCTCCTTCATGCACTACAGGGTGTTACACACCATTTCAGTGGATCTGTTAGACTCTCCTAGTTCAACATTATGGGGGGGTATTATACTGTTCGTGCTAATTCTTCCTTGGTTTCACCTTGGAAGAAATCTTCCATTCTCAGTTGATCAGTGTTCTTTAGACTATTGGTACTTGTGCCATTTGTATCTTCGTTCCAGGTGTTTGCCTTTGTTTGCCATCTGATTCGAGTAATGTTGTTTGGGGCACTCATGCAGATTGTTGTCTTGTTGATCTTGATCATCCTATCTTCAGCGGAGGTTCTTCAACACCATATGAGTCATCTTTCGACAGTTGTTTGCAGCTTCTTCTGCTTCAGTGATGTTCTTCTTGGCTTTCTACATCTCTTTTTGGAGTAGAGCTTTTTCCCATGAGGTTTTCTCTATTTCTCCACTTTATAGAGATTTGGTTGTATTTGGGTACTTGATCTGGCCTAGTTGTCGGGACCCATGTTTGCCTTCTTGCATTGTAGTTACCTTTGCTTTCTTGCACTTGTTTGTAGCTGCACTCTTGTTCATCTTAAGGGGGGGTGTTAGAGTAAAGGTTTTAACTTAATTGTGTTGATTAAGTTACCTTTATTCCCTTCTTAAGATTTCACTTTAGTTTGCATAAAGTGACATTTAATAATTATATTAATTATTAAATGTTTTCCTTTTAGGGCTTCTTTTAGGGTTTTCTTCTATTAGGGTTTCTTTAAGGTTTCTCGATCTCCTTTTATAAGGATTGATCCTTTGTATTTCATATCAATTCATTCTCTCATTCTCTCTGATATATACATTTTCAGTTTTCAGAGAACCCTTGCTTGTTTGTCTCCATCTCTTCTTTTGTGACAGGTTATTTGCATGTAGGTGATCTTCGGGGTTTGTGGTGTTGTATTTTCTCAACTCCTACAGTTTTGAAGCCAAGCAATTCAATGAATATTTTCTGAGTATAAGGAAGAGTATGAGCAGAAATATGAAGAGTAACTCTAATTTATATTGAAGATATTTGTGTGATGAAAAGAAAGAATTTATGCTAGTAAGTTGAATTAATAACATTCAAATTTGAGAAGGAAGAAATTTGTAATTGAATCCGATTTGTAAGAATTGTGAAAGGATTTATAGTTTGGATCAGATTTGTGTGAAATAAGGAAACTATATCAGCCATTGAAGAATTAATAGGTTGGAGCCTATCAAATTGAGGTTGGAGCCTCTTGCTGGGTTGATGCTCAGTTTGTGCGGGGGTTCAAGCCTCCAATAGGTTGGAGTCTTTTTTCCTATTGAGTAGAAATTGGAGTCTATAGTAGGTTGGAGTCTACAAGAATAAGAAAAAGAGTTACATATATATAAGCAATATTGTGTCGTGGTTTTCTCCCGAAAGGGTTTCCAAATAGATTGTCTATTCTCATTGTGTACCTAATTGCTAGATCTTGCATATGTGTAGTTGATGTAATTAATTGAATTTGTAAAGTAAAAATTATTAGATACTGATTCACCTCCCCCCTCCCCTCTCAATATCACCGTGTGCTCATCACGCCACACAATTTTTTTGTGCCAAGAAACACACCTCGAGCACAACCATCATTGGAAGCTACAGGGTGGAATAGGGAGATACATGAACATGCCAACATGGCATGTGCTGATTTTTGGTATTTCAACAACATTCCTTTCAATGTGGCGAGTAGTCCTTATTGGGACAATTTGGTTACTGCATTGACAATTGCAAGAAAAGGCTACAAGGTGCCTTCTCATAGTGACTTGAGTGGGAGGTTAATTAATTTAAATTTTATGCTAAGTTATAAGTTATAGTAATTTATGTTGAATTTTAGGTTCAATTTATGTTCTTTAATCTGTATTAATTTATGTTGAATTTAAACTATTTTTTGTTTAAAAATTAAAATTTTGTACTTAATTTTACCTTGTACTTGTAGGTTGCTTACAAATGCAACTGAAAGGGCAAAGTGAGTAGTGGAAGAGCAAAAGAAAGAATGGAAAAAATATGATTGCACCATTCTTTCAAATGGGTGGACGGATGGGAAAAAACGCACCATTCTTAATCTTTTGATTGCATCAAAAGGTGAAGCTATTTTTTTAAAATCGGTGGATGCCTCCAACAAAGTGAAAATGCAAAAACATTGTCTCTAATGTTGGAGGAAGTTGTCATGGAGGTGGGTATAGAAAATGTGGTGCAAATCATCGCTGATAATGCAACAGCATATGTGGTGGCTGGGAGATTGCTCCAGGACAACTATAGGGAACTTTTTTGGTCATCGTATGCAGCACATTGTCTTGACCTTCTTTTGGAGGACATAGGCAAACTTGATTTGGTGACACCAGTTGTAGATGATGCAAGGAGCATCACAAAATTTATCTACAATCACCCTTGGCTTCTTAATTTGATGAGAGATCACACCCAAGACAAAGAGTTGATAAGATTGGTTGTTACAAGGTTTGCAACGGTTTTCCTAATGATGCAAAGCATTATTGGTTCATTGCCTAGTTTAAACAAATGTTTGTGAGTCAAGCAAGGCTAGACTCATCTTATGCAAAGAAGCCTGAAGGAGAGAGGGTTGCAAGCATAGTCTTTCACCACCATTTTGCACAAAGAGCTACAGAGATCATGAAGGTAACTTCAAAACTTTGAATTTAAATTCAACTTGAATATTGTTATTTTTCTAATTTAAGTCTTTCATTATAAATTTGTAACTTCAATCCTTTTGTCTTTGTAAATTGTAGGTGTCAGAGCCCTTAGTTAGAGTTCTTCGTTTGGTAGATGGGGATCAAAACACAATGGGGTATATTTATGAAGCCATGGATAGGGCCAAAGAGGCTATCAAAATTATTACAAGGGGGACAACCTCAAATTTGATCCCATATGGGAGATTATTGATAGGAGGTGGAACAGTCAACTCCACCAACCCATCCATACAATAGGGTACTTCCTCAACCCTCATTTTTTCTACTAAAACACCTTCTCAAATCCTAATGGAGAGGTTATGGAGGGGCTCACGACATTAATTTGAAGGATGACACCCCAGGTTGAGGTGAGAGACCTCATTGTCCAAGAATTGGAAAGTTACAGGGAAGGAAGGGGTAGGCTCTTTTCTTCAGACCTAGCTATTTAAGGAAGAACCACTCAGACACCAAATATAAAATTTGGAGTCTTTATTTCACATGCATCTTATAATTTGATAAAAATATGTTTTGACTTTGCTTTCTAACTATTCAACATTTTATTTTGCAAAGTCTTCGTGGAAAAATTGGTGTGGAAATACCCCAAATCTCCAAAGACTTGCCCTCCACATATTATACCAACCTTGCAATGTATCCAATTGTGAGCACAATTGGAACTTGTTTGAGGCCATCCACACGAAGAAGATTAACAAATTAGCTCAAAAGCAGCTCAATGTCCTTGTCTTTGTCCAATACAACCTTCAGCTATGCACAAGAAGGGTAGAGGACAAATCACAGAATCCCATTGATTTAGATGAGATAGATCCTTATAATGATTGCATAGGGTGGGATGAGCAACCTCCATTGTTTACTGAGGAGGCGATTCTTGATTTTGAGAGACAAGCATTAGAGGATGTGGGTGCAACAAGAGATATCTCTATTGTATCATTGCCTTCCATGCCAACCGAGGAACCATAGCTTACTCCAAGGACTAGAACCTCTACCTCTCCCCTAGTTTTTAGTAGATTAGGGAAGAGAAAGGTGTAAAATGTTGTATTTACTTTTAGTTTTACTTTTACTATTTTCATTTTTCAGATATCTATTGTATCAGGATTCTGCATGAGAATGCGATTTTGTACTCAATTTGCACTCAAATCCATCAAATTTAATAGAAAACACTTTTGTACTCATTGAATACATCTTGTCATTGAATTTTGCAAACAAAAAAAAAATGTGTTTCTAAAAAAAATTAAGCAATTTTGTAAGTTGTCGAATTTTTGCCAAATCGAGTTTTTTTTGGGTCTGGTGAGTTTTTGTCAAATCCGAGTTTTCCAACTATGGTATGAATGCAGTCTCACATCAACATTTTGCAGATGATACAATTCTTTTTGGTAAGGCTAGCACAGAAAAAGCAACTCAAATGCAAAAACCTCTAGAGAAATATTGTATAACCTATGGCCAAATCATTAACCTGGACAACTCGGAGATTTTCTTTTTTAATGTGAACTCAGGCATGCAAAGGTAAATTGCTGATATTCTTGGATACAAAGTTGGCTCGCTCCCTAGCAAATATTTAAGGGTACTGCTGTTCAAAGGGGCTGGCCACCTTGCACTATGGGAAAACTTATTGGAGAATCGCAGAAACTGAATGTCATTGCGGAAGGGAATTTTGCTCTCTTTTGCAGATTAGATCTTAATGTTGGAATCGGTCATTTCTGCAATTCCTATCTACCTTATGTCATGTCTCAAGATGCCATGCAAAACAGGCAAGACCCTTGAGCAAAGCATGAGAAACCTTTTTATGGCAAGGAAACGCATAAAAGAAGAAAAACTCCCGGGTAGCTTGGGACACAGTTTATTATCCAAAGCCTGTGGAGAAGTAGGTCTATGCCACTGCTCCTTACAAAATAAGCCTTGGAAGCAAAACTATTTTGGGGAATGTTCTCAAAGCCTAATTTGAACTGGACTAAAAGCTTGTAACACAAATATTTCAATTTCCCAAGCCCATCCCAAATCATCACAGTTTCTGACCGGTGTCACATTTATGGAATCCCATGCTCTCTTGCAAAGACTTGATAATGAGTCATTTAACTTGGCACATATGGAATGGGTGCAATGCAAATCTCTAAAAAAACTCATAGAAAAGATATCCTTTGCTGGCATATAGGACAGATCTACTTATGACTTGAGAGACCCTGTCTTTCACTTGGGGAATGAAAGTTCATGACTATATGAATCTCAGTCACTGTAATGGAATCAAAGAATGGAAATGTAAGGAAATCAGGGGCCATAGAATCACTGAGGATCAAATCAATGCATTTAACATAGAACTCTCCATGAGAAGGGTTTTCATCAAAGAAGAGTCAGATACCATCAAATGGAGCAACTCAAAGTCTGTTATCTACATGGTTAAGCTTGGGTACAAAGTTGTGAATCTTACCCCAGTTAGAGAGATTGCCTTGCATGGTCAAAAACTGTCTCAGGAGCCTTTGTGTGGGCTGCAATCTAGAAAGAAATCTTAACAGCTAAAAACCTCTCCCATCTCAGGCCCTTCAAGGTGTGTCCTTTGTTACACTGTTTTGGAGTCTTCTAATTGTTTATTGGTTGGCTGCCCTTCACAGTTAAATGCTGGTAGTGGCTTTGTGCAAGACTGTGTTGGTCCAGGGCTTTGCCTAATGATCTCATTGCTCTCTTCATCTCATGGTCAAGCATTGAGAAGCACTCAATCTTCTCATGCCTTTAGTTTGGATCAGAAGCCCCTCTTTGGCTATATGGGAAGAAAGAAATAGAAAGGTGTTTTTGAACAGATCTATGAATGAAATTTCATTCCAGCCAAAACTTGAGACACTGATAGAGGAAATGGTGAATTCAAGAGTTCAAGATCAATTTGAAAAGAAGAATCTCTCTTTGCATGACAAAGACATGTTGCAAAATTGGAAGGACTTGAAATTCCCCATCGTTCAAGGGGCTGGTAGAGCTAATCTACTGTCCAGTCCCACATTGGAATCAAGTGGACTCCTCCACAGGCTGGATGAAGCTGAATTTTGACAGGGCTGATCAATGGAATCCTGTCCCCGTCATCAGGTGTGTGGTTTGGCACGAGTGAGACACCTGGTTTGTGCAGCCTCCAAAAAACGAAAAATTGAAACCAACAACAAAGCTGAAGCCCAGTCATTATCACTTGGCCTTCAGGTGTGCAGGCAGTAAGGTGTTTCTTCAGTATGCATTGAGAGTGATTCAATGCCGATTATCAATGCAGTTAGGAAACAACAAACTCAGAGCTGGAAAGTGGTGGGCATTCTTCTTAACATTTGGCCCATATTGGATTCATTTGCTTCATACTCCATTCAACATGCTTATAGGGAAATAAACAGGCAAGCCAATTTTTGGCAATTTATACAATTGATCACGAAGAGGAATGCATAATTAACAACAAGGCTGCCTGGACCAACTTTGGTCCCAGATTTAACCTTTGATGGCTTACCATGTGTCCCAAGGATTGAGATGACCAGAGGAATGCATTATTATTTTAAGAATCTGCCAGACAATGATTGATCATAGTGATGGCAGCCCTCATCTCACATCATGATCTCAACCATTCAAGAGAATAAATGTGCAGCCAAATAGATGTGACAGTGGGACAATGGTGGCATTAATAAATGCCCTTAATATGTGGCTCGACAAAGGCAACATTTTATCACAATTCCTTAGAACCGTGGTGGTTTTTTTGAGCAATAAAAATGGATAGCAATGTGTGCTTGCTATCCAAGAAACAACAAATAGCATTTTTGGCTAGACCTCCAACATAAGTTAAGAAAATTCTTTCAAGGCAAAGCAATGGTTGTTTTGCATTTATCAAGATGGCATTGGGCAAAACATTTCTTTGCACAACACATCATTATAGGGTGACTACTGATTTAACATCAATGTTCATGGGCATTCTGTTGGATTTGGAAGAGACATTGAGGTTGTTAAGTCACTAGCTAAAGCCTTTATCAAGAAGTTCCTTGGTAACATGGAGGAAACTCTGGGCTGTGTTATTCCTTTGGTTGAACTGCTGCACACAAATTTGGCTCCCCTAATGGCTCCTGGTTCTTCAGATGGAAAAAGAATCCCTATCCTTATTTCCAAATTCCAATAATGGTCAGGCTAAGGAGCACATTGACACAGTGAAGAAGGCAACAACATTCCTCAAATTTGTGGCTGGGCTAGTAAGCGTGGGTGAAATAAATTTGAGTTTTGAATTTGAACAAAAATCCAACTCCAGCATTGGATAGCATGCTCACTATGCAGCTCAGGGCCGGATGATGCTCAGATTATAGAAGCAGCACATAAATATACTTGGTCCCTTTTCGTAATTTCTAGCAGAGGCAATCAAGCCTCAATTGTGTATGCCAGTTTCTTTGTCCTTTGCAAGATTTTTGTAATGTTTATCTTGCACTTTTGCATTGTATGGAACTAGGTCTCCCACTAGTTGTAGGTAGTTTACGCAGTTTAGATAGTTAGCACCTTAGCCACGTTATACATAAAAGACGACAAGGCAATCAAAAAGTATAAATGGAATTCAATTACATGGGTTTAAAATAGGAAAAACCAAGAAAATAAAAAGATACCCGTTGTACCCAAAACTAAAACTTTTGCTTCATTAAGGCATTTTGGAAAAAGTGGTCAAAGTCTTGTAAAAATTGTCAAAAAAGGTCAAAAATGGAAATTTGCATGTCAAGCATGTTAGTCAAAAACTCAAAATTTTCAAAATCTGATGATCTAGGTCTCTTCAGAGCGACCTTATCTACAAAACCTAGACCTCAGTTTTTTCCAGCAATCTACTTTTTGGAGAAAAATCAGCACCTTTTCGGGGCAGCAAAGATTTTCAAGAATAGAACTAAAAAACAGCAATTAACTTGATGCATTTTCCGAGTTTTCTTAATATTCTTATCTCATGCTTATCTATTCTTTGTGAAAGAGAGAAAATCAATTGTAATAGTTGTAACTTTCCCTGTTTTTTGCTTTAGCAGATTGTTAGTTAGTTGTCTTGTTTTAGTTTTAGAAAATAAAGCTTGCAAGTTGGCAAGTCTTGTTGTAAAAGCAAAGAGATTTTAGGGTTCATGTGTTTTTTGTGTCAAGTGTATTCTGGTTTGATCGCTAAACTGTAAGCTTGTTATTGTTACAATCTTGTTATCCCAGAAGTGTAATCTTTGTTATTTAAAATTTGAGAAAGGAAATCTTATGCCTGCTTTGTTGCTTTGATCTACTATCTCACGTATCCATTTTATGTCTTACGCTTATATAATCTTTATTTCAGCTTGCATCAAAAAGTACAATGAGTCTTCAGATGTGCATTGGAAGAGAGTTTGTTTAAGTATCTGTGTTGAAATCATTCCTTGTTTACTTCTAACTCTCAAGCTCTGAGTTTACTTGAGTTGTTAGAAGCATCATTAGAAGTAGGCATAGTTGTAGTTGAAGTTCTGGAAAAGAGAAAACCTCAGCTATGATGCAGAGTTTTATAACCTTGTGTTCTTCGCTGAGAACAAAAAGATTGGCAACTAGTTTAGTTTACTTTCTTTAAGCATCATCAGCGCAGAGGGAGCTTCCCCTCCTAATTTGAAGAGCAGTTTATCTGTGCATAGTTGTCCGTTTCTAATTTGTATTCCAAAGGTACGAATTGAAACACCAACAATACCAAAATACTCATAAAAGCAGAGGAAAAAAATTGCTAATGTTATTTCATGTCAAATAGAGTGCATGAAAAATTTAAACTCAAGAGAGTTGAACTAGGTTCAAGCATTTGAAAAAAAATGAGGCGAATGGAGGACAAGCGACTAATTTAGCCACTACATCTATGATTGTGTGAGGCCACAAGCACCTTGTTTGAGGTTGAAGTTCTTTTCATGCTAGGCATGGATCTGTTGTTGAAGGCTAGACATGGTGTAGGGCTTATCCTCGATAAATCTTTTAGCTGTTTTCCTTTGTTCTTTGGGGTTTTTCAAGGGTGTTGGCTTGCATGGAAACTGTAATCTTTCTTTTAAAGCTACTCTTAACATGGATGAGCTCTCTTTGTCTAGGCATGAAAAAGCAATCCATTTCGTAGTGCATGCAACAAAGGAAGCCAAATCGGATCAAAGATTGGGTAATCACTTGATCTCCAACAGATGGCTCGAGAAATGAAAAGATCACCTAGTTCTGGTAATCAATCTAGAATCTATTGCCAATGATGTTTTCTGCCCATTTCAACATGCCTTACTCTGCAAGTTTATGAGTACACATATTTCTCTGTCATTTCTGTAGGCTTGGTCTCAAAGGAATTGGAACCTTGAAGGAGACAGAGAAATTATATTAGCTTTGAATGGATATTTTTTTGTGGGGTTTACTAGAATTGTGGATCGTAACAAGATATTCAAGGGAGAACCATATTTCCATAATCAGTGGGGTTTATTTATCAAACCTTGGCACATAGGGTTTCACCCAATGGAGGAGCTTCCAATTTAAATAGTTGCGTGGATTCACCTTCATCGACTTCCAATGGACTTCTGGAGACAAGATATCATGCAATTGATCACAACTATTATCAAGAAACCTTTGGATCCTCGCTATATGTTGAACAGAAAGGTACCTACTTTTGTTTGTTTATATGTTGAAATCAATTTGAATAATCTTCTTCCTGATTCCTTGGACAATAGGTTGAGTACTATGAGTTGGATTCAATAAAAAGACTATGAAGCACTTCCCTTTCGCTATTGTGCATGCCACAAATATGGACATCTTCAAAGAAACTATTCAAAATTGGGTCCTAGAAACCCTCAATCCTCTTTTGAGATATAGGTGATCAATTCAAAGGAAAAAGGAAAGGCCCCAATCCAATAGAAAAAGTGAGATACAAATGGATTCATTCCTATGAAATCTCTATCTAAGAGGAAGACCACAAATCACAACATAAAGACACTCCCAAAGGGATGTTTAACAACAAATTTGATGTTTTGGAAAACTTTGAGGAGGAAGCTATGGAGCATGATAAAATCCTAAATAGCCAAAGTGTACATTCTTTTAATTCAAGTACTTCATCTAATCCAGATAATACAAATACTAATTCAAACAAGCAAGGGGGTGATCTTACTGCAAGGTTTACAAAGCAAATTGACAGGAAAAAGGTGGATTAAGGATTACCTAGAGTAGGAGTGTGCTTGGTGCATGTGGCAGAAATTCAAATGGAATCAAATGAAGTTAATTCATTTCTAGATCATTTGCATGATTCGGGTGAAAAAGAAGATGGCAAAAGGTCCCTCCTTTGTTAGGACTTCAACAAAAGAATATTAAGAAAGGGGGAACTAATAAAATTTCAATGAATGGGAGGAAAAAAGATTAGTAAAAGGTGAAGTTGATAGGCAAGTCTCTAGTGGAATATGGTGTTGTTAAGACATTAGATTCTCACTTTTGTATCCCTCAAAAATGATTGTGATCTCTTGGAATGCTAGGGATTTGAGTAACATCTCTCCACAAAAGGCTACTCAAGATTTCATTCAGGAACATAGACCAGATATTGTCTTTATTTAGGAGACAAAGCTCTCAACAGAGGATATGATTAGCACTTCTTCCGAGATTTGGAGAGGGGTCCAATGCCAATGTATTGGTTCCCAGGATACTACAGAGGTAGTAGCATGCTTATGGGATGCTTGACACATTGTTGGTGGTTAGGGTCTAGAAATTCAATCTCAATGGTGGCGTCTTGCTTTGATTCAAGAGAGACTATTCTTTTCACAAATGCTTGTGTGCCTACCAACTTTTCAAGTAAGGTTATTTTCTTGTACCATATTAGATCTATTCATTCCTTAGTTCCCTCTTTCCATGTGTTCTAGCAAAAGACTTCAATGCTATATGCAGTCTAGATAATAAATTAGGGGATATTGGTCATCCTGGCCCATTTTCTACCCTATTAAGGGATAATGTGTCCCTTCTTAACTTAGTTGAAGTGACACTAAGCAATGTTATCTTCTACTAGAATAATAGAAGATGCTAAAATAGTTCTATTTATGAAAAACTAGACAATTTTCTGGTGTCAAACTATTGGGCTAGCAACAACTGGTCTTCATTCTTTGAGATTATGGGGTGGAAAGCTATAATCATTGGCCCATCAAATTTTCCTCCTCATTGTTCTCAATTACCAAAACGCCTCCTTTTAGGTTTCAACTTATGTGGCTTCAAGATTTTGATTTGTAAAAGCTTAAGAGGGGATGGTGGTAAGAAGAAAACCCAACCTTTGAAACAACAACGCACTTCTTCTTCAAGAGACTCCAAAGGTGGAATAGATCCTCTTTTGGAAATATTTAAAAATTAAAAATAAAATTTAGGATGAACTAGAAAGAATCAGCTTCCAGATTAAAGAAGAGGGAATGACAAAAGATTTGTTGGAGGAAGGGACTAGCTGACCTAAGGAATTGTCTGAATGGGAGCTATGTTAGGAGATTTTTGGAAACAAAAATCTTGGGTTGAGTGACTCCAAGAAGGGGATAATAACACTTACTTTTTTCATAATTTGATAAATGAGCATCAAAGTGGTGATGTTATATCTTCTCTCATCTTTGCCTATTAACCTCCTTTCAAGATATCTCTAAGGAAGTTGTTAGCTACTTTTCCTATCTATTCACACAACATGGGCTACAAGCTATGGAAGAGGAGAGAATCATTCTTGGTTGCATTCCTTCCTTGGTTTCAAAATATGTGTGAAAATTTCTATTAGAACCCATTTCCATAATGGAGCTAGAGACAGTAGTTTTCCAAATGAAGAAGGGCAAGTCTCCTGGACCTAATGGTTTTCCTATAGAGTTTTTCAGGAATTTTGGGAAATTCTAAATATGGGCTTGCTAGAGGTTGTTAGAGAATCACAAAATAATACACAAATGCTCAGAGCCATTAACTCTACTTTTCTTACTCTAATTCCCAAAAAAGGAGCCAACTCCTTAGAAAAAAATTGTCCTATTGCCCTATGTAATGTGACTTACAAGATAATTATCAACCTCATTGTGGAATGCTTGGAAAAGTGGTTGGGTTCCTTGATATCACTAAAGTAAGGGGGATTTGTGAAAGGACAACAAATTTTAGATGGTATAGTTGTGGCAACTAAAGCTATCCACTCTATGGCTAATTCCAAAGAAAAAGCCTTATTCATTAAACTTGACATGTCTAAGGCCTATGATAGAGTCAGGTGGTCATACCTTAAACGCATTCTATTGGTTTTTGGATTTTGCTTTAACTGGATTGATATGGTTATGAGGTGTGTGACTTCAACTTCATTTTTTGATTTGATCAATGGAATCTCTTCAACTCTTTTTTCAGCTTCTTGTGGCTCAAGCAAGTAGATCCTTTATCTCCTTATTTGCTTATCTTAATGGCTGAAGGATTAGACCACTTGCTAAAACATCATAAAGAAAATGGTCTCATCCAAGGATAAGTTTGAGCTCAGAATATGGACTCTCAATCCCACCTTTAGTTTGTGGATAACACAGATTTTGATGGGTCTAGGTAAAATTGGGAAGGCAATGAATTTCAAAAAAGCTTTAAATATATACTTATCTACTTTTGGTCAATTAATCTTTGAAGGCAAATCTAGTATATTTTTCTTCAACACACCTAAGCTCATTCAACAAAGAATTGCTAATGTTCTTCACTTTCAAATTGGAAGGCTTCCTACAGATTACTTGAAAGTTCCTCTATCTTCAGGAATGCTCAACAAACCTTATTGGAAGAAGATTATACATAGATTTTGAATGAGGATTAGCCATTGGAGATTTTGATGATTATCTTTTGCTACAGTTAACTATTCTAAAAAAGATTTTGCATGCCCTTCTTATTTATTGGATCTTAATTTTATCTACTCCCAAGAGCTTCCTTAAGGAATTTGACACTCTTTCTAGAAAATTATAATGGGCAAGAGATTTAGAAAATTAGAAATGGAGTCTTGTGAGCTAGGACCAAGTTTGAAAACGAAATGAGACTATTGGGCTTGGACTTGGGCAACCGAGATTCAATAGTCAGGCCTTACTGACAAAATTATATTGGAGTTGGTAAAAAATACTCATCAACCATGGGCAACAATTCTAAATTTTAAGTATTTGAGAGGAGTAAAGGATGTGGACGTTCCATGGATGGATTTGACTGGGAAAGGTTCCATGATTTGGAACACAATTAAAGGGGAGATTCACTTATTAAGAAAGGGATTTTTTAGATAATTAATAAAGGTAATAATGCTTTGTTTTGGACTAATTCCTAAGATAATCACCCACCAATTCTCTCTTCTTTTCCTCAACTTCAATCATTGAGTGAAAATTTTCTAGCAACTAGGTGGTCAAGAGTTGTGGATTTCAAGTTCACAACTCTTGGGAGATATTTGGTTTGTCATTGACATGAGCCGAGGAGCTAGCTTGGAGGATGTTCTTCAAAGGAGAGAGATTTGCTTGCTTCTATTCTTGCAAACCATCCTTGCAATTCTCTAGAGGGCAAGGATATTCTTGCTTGTGGCCATAATTCCAAAGGAGTTTATTTTATTGCTCTTGGCTATTATTCCCTAGAACAACAAAAAGAGGGAATTAGGGTGTTTCCTTACTGGAGGATAATTTGAAATGAATTCGCCTAGCCAGTGTGTAACCTGTTTATGTGGTTGCTCCACTAGAACAAATCTCTCACCAGAAAGAACATGAGAACATGAGAAAGAGAGGATTCCATGGGCCATCCATTTGTGTCCTTTGTGGCAGCAGCGAAGAATGCACTAATTGCCTCTTCTTTCAATGCCCTTTCTAAGTGGCAATCTAGGGCTTATGGTGGAAGATTTGGAATTGATCTAGTATTCATGCTACCTCCTTGTTTGAGTTTTGGGCTATACAGGTCAGCTTCGCCTAGCCAGTGTGTAACCTGTTTATGTGGTTGCTCCACTAGAACAAATCTCTCACCAGAGAGAACATGAGAAAGAGAGGATTCCATGGGCCATCCATTTGTGTTCCTTTGTGGCAGCAACGAAGAATGCACTAATCACCTCTTCTTTCAATGCCCTTTCTAAGTGGCAATCTAGGGCTTATGGTGGAAGATTTGGAATTGATCTAGTATTCATGCTACCTCCTTGTTTGAGTTTTGGGCTATACAGGTCAGCCCTCAGCTTCGATTTCCTTGTGTTTTCATGGGATATCGGTCCTTTTATCCTATAGCAAATTTGGGTGGAGCAAAAAACCATCATATCTTCCAAGGGTCTCAAAGCATAGTCATGCGAGTTTGACATGAGATTAGGAGTATGCTCTAGTAGACTATTGAGGCTAAGTTCAACTGTGATGATCCTATTTCTTCTTCAGATGTGTGAATCGCAAAACCCTTGTAGGCTCAACTATTGCCTCCAAGGAAGGTTAATAGATCTAGTAAGTGTTCTACTCCTAGTCATTTTTTTTTAAATTAATATTGATGCCTCTACTCAAGGCAATGCGGGTGCAGCAAGGATTGGTGGAATTGGTTGAGATAATGAAGGATTGATGCATTTTTTCTTGTCTACTTATATGGGATTAGACACAAATAATCAGATGGAGGCCTGGGCCATTCTTAAGTTTTTGGAGAAAGCCTGCAAGTTGGGCTAGAGGAAGATTATGTGAGATGGATTGTACGATTATGGTTTCTTTGTTGAGTAAAAGAAATCTGCAAGATTCTTCCTACAAATGGCTTTGGTGATTAAGAAAACTCTAAAGTCAGGCCGCAAACTTTGAAACAACATATTTTGTTCAAATTCCCAAGGAATGGAATAAGGTGGACAACTATTTGGCTAAATGGGTCTTTGAAGAGATACATAATTGGAATCTTGTTGATTGGGGAGAGTTGTCCCAAAATAAACCTCAAAAAATTCTTCAATTCATCTGAGATGACCAAGTGGAATAAATTTGGGTTGTTCAATAGGGGAAATGGTAATCTTGATAGCAATTTATATTTTTCCATATGTAATATTGGTTGGTATTGCAAGAACCCCCTATGGGTTTCCTTCCTATTGTCTATATTAGTATTTTGATAGCTATAGCTATCTGGAATTCCTTTTGGTGTATATGTGATTGATTTTATCTAAATAAAAAAATTATTTTGCCCCAAAAGAAAAAGAAAAAAGAGTGCATAGAAAGAGAAACAACATCCAAAGTTCAAACACTTCAGTTAAGGTCTATTTGCCTTCAATTTGGCTTCTCAAAACTAGACCGAGATTCAAACCTACAACTCCGAACAAACCAATGCCATAATACATTGACAAAGGATTTGTCTCATTCACTCCTTGCTATCCCTCGACAATGATCACATGCTGAATTTTTGATTGGTAATGTTCATCTCAAGCCATGGAGGAGGCATCACGGTATACAAATTGGGTTATAAGCATGTTGGCATCATTGTCATAAAATCATGCGTTGAAGAAGACAATCCAGTCACTGGCCAGGCATTGTTTTGTGTACCATCACATAGATGTTAACACTGAAACAATCTTACCAATAACCACACTTGCAGATTTGGCAGCCCAGTGCAAAGAGAGATATGACAGCCACAGGCATGCTAAATGAGACATGAACTCACATTCGCATGCCTTTGAGGCCTAAAGCCCCAAAGAATGAATGAAATATTTCAATGACATCCACGGTCTAAGGGATTGAGAACCGCAGTTCTAAGTTATCTTCAAACTCCTTTTGGTGTCAAATCTCCTACTATGGATCTTGACTAGGAAGCTAGCAAATTTGTTGATCTTAGTTTCCTCAAATAACTCATGTAAGCTACCAACTTTCAAGTTGTTTTCATACATTGTGCATTGTTGAAAGTGGGCATGGTTGAAGAATGAGAAAGCCCAAACCAATGATTGTTTTTCAAACAAAAAAAATAAAAAATAGGGATTAGAAGCCCCATGGGAGTACTTATAGGTAGTAAGTTGGAATTTTAGAGGTTACCTGTGGAGAAGAGGACTTGGGTTGGGACCCATAGCAAAGGGGAAAGACATTATCATTCTTACAGAAACACATGAGCATGATGATTGCAAAGTCCCGAATTTTGAAGGATAAAAGGAAATCTCAGTTTAGAATGAGGGAAATGAAAAAGGTAAAGGACATGGGGGTCACGATTCTAATTAGAAAGGAGTAGTATGGAATTGTTAAAGTTGCAAAAGAGGACCCAAATAAGCAATGCATATGTCTGCAAATAACAAAAAATGAGACAACTTTCAAGTTGGTTGTTTGCTACTTTGCTCTAAAGAATTCAAAGATCTATAAGAGGAGAAATTGAGATAAGGAAGACCCATGTGCTTCATTAAGAAAAGACATTTCTATGTTTAGCACCTGGGGAAATAGTTTTAATAGGTGACTTTAATGCAAGGACAGCTAACAAGCAATCTCTCCAATTGAGCACGGAAGTAATGGGTGACAACAATCCTATATGGTTGGAGGAAGGAGAAGGTTAGCCTTGGGAAAGAGTATCGTAAGATGGAGATGGGAGTGTGACACATTTTGGGGAAGAATTATTAGGACTTTAAAGCTTGTTTGGCATGGTTATTTGCAATGTCGTGAAAGGTTGGCCAAATTTAGGCGGTATCACTTGCAAAACTTATAATGGTCAAAGTGTGGTGGACTATGTAATTTGCTCCTAGAGTTTCATTTCTAGACTATTGGAGTTTGATATTGGGGTTTGTCGTATTGAGATGAAATCTGATCATGCACCTCTATTTGCTAAACCTGGCATCATTTCAAATGTCCAACATGGCAAGCAAGCACATCACATGCAATAGAAGTCCCTTCCTAAAGATAGAATCCTCATGAATCAAGAAAATAGATGAATCTTTAGTGCTGCCCTTGAGCAGCATTTCCACGCTATAAAGAATAATATAGGGGACAAGGCAGCCAATGATGCAAGTGTTTGAATAGGCAACAATTTATTGATTCCTGTAATTCACAAGGCCTTAAGTGCTTACAAAAGACTTGAGCCCAAGAAAAGGGTTGCAAACACTTTTCCAACAAACCTATGCTATGATGAAGAGTGTAAAGCTGCCAAGAGGTCATTGAAAGATAGTGGAATGAACAAAGAAAACAAGAGGAAATATGAGAAATTGGTCCAATCAAAAAAAGAAGGGTATGTAAATGTAGGAAGGAAGGAGCTAACTTCTCTTGAAAAACATAATCCCAAAGGTTTTTGGAAGGAACTACAACAAAGGAGAAAACAGATTGAAACCGATATTATAGATGCCTTGTGGTTAGATTATGTGAGGCTCCTTTATGAGCGGGTTCAAGAGAAAAGACTTTCCTCCCATAGTTAACACATTAATGGAGTTCTTCTCAGTCGAAGATATCAAACAAGGAGTAAAGAATTTAGTAAGTGGTAAAACACAAGACATAGATGGGTTGCATGCTGAATTTTTAAAATGGGGAGTTAACATCCTTGCCCCTCACATCAAAGAATGTTCAATGGCATCACTCAGGACGGCTTTCCGACAGAGTGGAAAACTAGTGTGGTCATCCCACTCTATAAAAGTGGTGGTATCAGTAACCCATCTAACTACCGCATTGTTATAGTCAACTTCTTGGAAAGCTTTTTGAATGTAGAATCAGTAGTTCGACACAAAAAAGGGAAAAAGAGCGAAGGGGCAAGTATGCTTTAGGCCAAAACACTCTATCGTTGATCATTGCATCATGCTTAGACAATATGGAACACTCAAGGTTAGGAAGCTTTCCACTACTTCGTCAACTTTAAAAAATCTTTCAACACAATTCCTAGAGACACCTCCTCTAAAACAAATGATGATCAAGATCAAGATAACAAGAATCTACATGAGTGCCTACAACGACTGTTAATGGATGATAGCCACGGTCAGATATAAATAACGAATGCTAAAAGCATCTTCGTTATTTACATGTGATCTAAGATTATTCTTAACATACATATTTCTGGAAATCAAATTTATGAGCATATATATAAATTCAAAATAATAGATGTTAGAATTTCGCATTTAATATAAATCGGAATTCATTAAATATCTGCCAAAGTATAGAAGGTTGCATATGTGTTAGATATACTAACCACATGATAAACGGATTTATCAAGAAGCCCGCGCACCCAAAGGGACACGTCCCATGAGTGGACGTGTCTCCACTTGTGGAGATACGTCCTCTCATGAGACGTGTCTCTTAGAGGCGGGTCTTCTCACATACTTATGGTGGTTCCTTGACTGATATGCAAACATCGAAATCAATAAATGTTCTGCAATCAGCACATTCGAGTATAAGAAGAAATCTGGAAATTGTTTTGACTTAGAATTCTCATACAAAATTTCAGACCATAGTGTTTCCATAGATATTTTAGGATCCTATCTGAGTAAGATTTGATTACATTTACAACGACACTACGCAAAACATCTGGAACTCGAAGATACATATGTCAAGATCAATAAGACAATAATCTGCATGAGTGCCCCCAACAACACTACTCGAATCAGATAGAAAACAAAAGCAAACATTTGGCAATCGAAGATACAGGTGTACATGAATCTGCATGAGTGACCCCAACGACACTACTCAACATGCAAGATGCAAGTCGAAAAATTCATTTACCAAATAGTCTAAAGAACACTGATCAAGAGAGAGACAATAATCTGCATGAGTGTCCCCAACGACACTACTCAAATCAGATGGCAAGCAAAGGCAAACATCTGGAACTCGAACATACAAATAGTACATGAATCTGTATGAGTGACCAAAATGACATTACTCAACATGCAAGATGTAAGTTGAAAATACATGTACTAGTAGTCTTTGATCAAATAAAATGGAAGGACACCTCCAGAAAATAGGAATGTAAGAATGTCCATACGGTAAATGCTCCAACTCACTGAAATGCATGTAACCAACCGCTGATTATGTTGCAACCGAAAGCACATACTGATTATGTTGCTTCCGCTCTAGCCACACTCATCCTCTACATCCCCCTACGCAAGAAATTAGCGGCCACATTTCAGACAAAGACAAGCAAGGAGAACTTGTTGCCATTGCTGAAGATAGTGCCACTGCAAGGGCGCTTATCAACCTGGGTTGGGCACAAGCATAATCGCATAATCGAGAGCAGTTACAACCATTGAACATCATACACATTGGGAGCCCATTCCTTACTGTTCTACTATCCAGGTTCACATTATTGTGTAACCCTCATAGGCCCAAGCACATGTTATTTTGGAACTCAATGTATGTATCAGATATCAAATAGATCTGTGTGACATCATGAAATATGGACTGTAACCTTTAATAATATAAAAATATATATATATATTTGTGTGAGCCCATCTGTTTGGTATGAACCGTATGATAAATCTAAGTAGACCATTTCAATGTTATTATTCTATTTATAAGACTAATTCAGAATTGATTTAAACAACTGGGATATCACTGGCTATAGTAAGGTAATTGCTAGCATTTATTACCAGATCTGAGTTTGCCTCCTATATCAACTTTTGTGTCTGTTGTGTGAGTTTGTACCTGGCATCTTACAGTGGTATCAGAGCAGGTGTGTCCTGCCAGCCTGCAGGTCTATTTTTGCACAAACAGATCGACATTAAACCAAAGTAAAAGAAGACCTTGGAGAAAGAGCATGGATTAGCGACCTAAATTCTTACCCAAGGTAGAAGACATAGATCCTATTCAAGAACTATTGCTAAAAGCACGAAAAAAACTAGAAGAGTATGCATTTGAAGCTCCCAAAATTTTGGACCAATACCAAAGTTTGTCAGATCATGCAAAAGCTTGTGTTCCCCTTGATGAGTACTTGAAGGCACTCGAGTGCCACTACCCCTACAAAAGATGACTATATGACTACATAAGACGAAAGAAGAAAGAAGAGGAAGATTCAAAAATTGCCAAGGAAGAGATTAAAGGGCTAGAGCCAGAAGAATCATTTTTTGGACAAAAAGAGCCCAAAGTTATGGAACTTGAGCCAAATGCACAAGAGGAGGAAGTCGTAGAATAGATTGAGTCCCTTGAAGACGCTAAAGTGGAGCCTGAAGTGGAGAAGATTTCAGTTATGCATGAGGGGGTCAAGGAAGATGGGATGAGAGTAGAGCAAGAAGAAAATTTGAAGTTGCAAGACATCACCGAACAACAACAAGAGGAACCCCATAAGCAAGTTGAAGATGAAGATGGCTTGTTGATTCCTAAAGATTATGTGCACCAACAAAAAATTGCTGAAGTGAAGGTGGGAAAGACTCCATTTATTGAAGAGCTCGAAGAGGTGTCTCTGATTTCAAGTGATATCCAAGAAGCAGCCAGCCAAACTTCAGGTATGGAGGCAATTGAACCATATGATGATGTTATCAGTTACAATGTTGTAAAGAATGATACGCATAAGATTGGCCCTTGTGAGGAAAAACTGCAAGTTTATCATGAAAACCCTAATGACATTGGAATGATAAAGGTTATAATTGAAATAAGAGGATAAAATTCCATGGAGGTGGATCAAGAAACATTCGAGTTCCTTTCCTCCAATATTGATGAGTTCGTGGATTGGCTAATCGGTAATCCTGAGAAGGGAATGTCTAATGTGCACACAATGAGTCGAGAAGAGTGGATTGAGTTTGAGGAAGACACTACACTTAAGCATGAAGCAACGAGAAAGGATAAGTTGGAGGATGTTGAAGGCACCCTGATCTGGAACAACAAACTTGGGGTTTTGCTTACCCTTGAATGGGCAGCCCCTACTCATGAGGGCGACAGTAAGAAGTCTTCCTCCCTTGTTCAACGCATCCATGGAGAATACATTCGTCCCCTCATGTCTACTAAATGTGACAGTGCGATGAATTGGGATCCAAATATTGATATCTTTGGTGCACTATTTCTTTGGGATCATGAAGGTCGGTTTCACATCTACATCCAAGCTAAGCAGTGGAAGATGGGGTATAGTGACCATATCATTCATCACTTGTCGATAGTCCTGGCACTCTTGGACACAAGCTCACAATTGCTTGAGGGCAAGCAATTACCAGACCAGAGGCCTATCATGTCCCCAAGTTAATCAGGACCTAAATTTGGATTTGGGCGGGAGCTAGTGTTTTTAAACACTATGAAATTTGAAGTTAATCAAATATTAAATAATAATAATTAGTATTTTTAATAATATTAAATTTAAATTATTATTAATAACATTTAAAATTAAAATACTTTTATGGCCAACTACCTTGGGAGGCACCATTGATGGCGTATTTATATGGAGTCCTTGCTTGATTATAATCATCACGAATTTGGAGAAGCGAATCATGTCCATAGAGACAAAAACCTTTGTCAAACGATCAGGTGGGACGACACCCCCACACTAGCAATTCGTGAATTTCTCTTGCAGCCTATCATGCAACAGTCATATTCCAAAATCATTTCGTCAGGTTGTGCTAGCAGATTGAGTCAACTTCATAGGAGGCGATGACTGCAAGCAATTAATTGGTTGAGCTTCTGCTTTGGCCACACTCATCCTCTACATCCCTGCACAAGGAATTAGCGGCCACATTTCAGACGAAGATAAGCAAGGAGAAGTTGTCGCCACTGCTGAAGATAGTGCCACTGCAAGGGCACTTATCGACCTGGACTAGGCGCACAAGCATAATCGCATCATCTGGAGCAATTACAACCATCGAACATCATACACATTGGGAGCCCGTTCCTTGCCATTCTACTATTCAGGTTCACATTATTGTGTAAACCTCATAGGCCTGAGCACATGTTATTCTAGCACTCATAATATATGTATCAAATATCAAACAGATTTATGCGACATCATGAAATTTGGACTGTAACCTTTAATGATATATATATATGTGTGTGTGTGTGTGTGAGCTCATCTGTTTGGTATGATAGATCTAAGTAGACCATTTCAATGTTATTATTTCGTTTATAAGACTAATTCAAAATTGATTTAAACAACTGCAATATTGCTGGTTGTGGTAAGGCAATTACTTGCATTTATTCCCAAATCTGAGTTTGCCTCCTATATCTGTTTTTGTGTCCGTTGTCTGAGTTTGTACCTGGCATCTTACATTGTCATCACGCCTATATCTGGAAAAAGTCGAGGGTTTACTCCCATGAGTTGGTGTTGGTGTTATTTGGGGAGTTGACGGTTTAATTTATATTATTAAAGTTAAGTTTAACTTTAATACTATTATTTATTATTGATGGCTTTATAATATGGCATTATAAGGTGTTTAAAGGGTGATATGAGGCACTTAAATAAAGATTTATATTTTAATGTCAACTTTATGAAATGTCATCAAAAGCAAATTTATTTAAATGCCAACAAAAGCAAATAATAATTAAGAAAGTTGTTTGGCCAAGTGGGACGTGGGGATTTGGAGTAGATATAAAAAGCACACTTAATGTTTTTTCCTCATTCATTGTTATTTGCACAATTTTTTAGAAGAACTGAGCAAGGGTTTGCTAGTTGAAAGTTTCAACTTTTTTGAGGACGAAATCCCTCAAAAAGGACAATGTTTGCAAGTGTGAAAGATCACCCAAGGGCACTTCATAAGATAATCTCATTCAGAGGTTATCATTGAGCTTCATTGAATTCAGAAGATCAATTTCAATCAGACTTTAAGGGAAGAATAAATCAGATTATGTAAATTGCTACTGATCACTGTTGCTGATTAAATAAACAACAATTGGCATGTGGTTTTCTAGGCAAGTCGTACAACCTCATGTTGGGCATGTGAACTCCTAGGATTAAATGCCTAGGGATTTGTCTTGCGATCTCCTCCTTGGTTGGCATCTAGGGCGGGTAGACATTTGTGCAGCAGTTTCGAGGTGGGTTTTGGAGGCAATTGGAGGTGGCCTCCAGATTTATGAGTTTCCAGTTTGCTGGTCAAACAATTTCCCGACCTGCAATATTGCATATTATGTAATTTGGGTATGATTCTAGTGTGTTTCCTAAAGCAATAATCAAATCTGGGTTATTAATTTCATGCATTTGCTTGGTGTTTATTTATTTTGCAAATATTTGTATTTCTTGCATTCCTTGGCAAAAACACAAAAAAATCAGAAAACATTTGAAACAAAAAAAAAAACTCAGAACAGGGGGGGAATATTACAATGGTATCAAAACACAATTTATCCCGCCGTCCTATTGGGTGAATCATAAAAATTCGGAACAAAGTTAAAGATGGCTACAGATAAATCTATGTTTGAGCTAATGTGGGATTTGTACATGCTAATGAAGGACCCTGACATGAAAAAAGCATATTTAAAGATGGTTGCAAAACCTAAACATTGGGATAAGGAAGATGAATTGCCTCAATGTAAGTTGTAGCTTACAAGTATTTCCGAGGAGCTTGATCAGTAGTATTGCATTGGTCAAGGGGTAGTGGCAAGTAATGAGTTCACATTTCGGTATGATGCACCCCATGGATCAGCACCTAGTGATTGATCAAATGTGAGCGGATATGGTGGAGTTTCCAAATCATTTGATGATCACAGTGCTACATTTGATTTCAAGGATGACTCCTTGGATGTAGTTGCGTCTTTATAGGTAGACGATTGGACTCCTAATCACATATGTGGGTTCAATGAGGAAGATGGAACCAACATAGTGTTTTTCCAGCAGGAAGACACTTTGGGCTGCCAGGAAAGGGAATTAATTGATGTTACAGATAAAGGTTACACAAGTCTCCTAGTGGATGATTTGGAGATTCTGATTGATAAATCTTGTGAAGAATTGGTTCCTTTTGACGGTTCCATGCGTGACTCTAACGCTGTCCCACTTTCTCTACATGAAGGTGGCATGACATCATCTAGTGAGTTAGCTGAGTTGGATGACGAGCACAAAGGGCAAATTGAGCCCTCTTGTGTTATAACACCTAATGATGGTATTGAAGATGATTATGTATGTGGGACTAGTGCTGCCCTAGTTCCAAATCAGCAAAGTGTGCAAGGATGATGACATAGAAGAAGACAGTTGTGTGACTCAAGTACTTCAAAACCAATCTGATGATTCTTCATGTGAAGCGGAAGTTGTTCATAAGGCCGATAGTCCACATAACTTGGAGAACCAATTGAAGGTTAATGAAGATAAGATTGTTGCAGCATTGACACAGTATGATAGAATTCACAAACTGATTGAAGATCACCTTTGGAAGGATCAACTTGAGAGAAGACAAAAAGGTATTGAAAAAGAATCTTCTCATGCTAGTTTATAGGTAATCAAAGAAGGCCTGGTGGCAATGAAATCAGACTATTTACATCTTCTTTTAGATCGTGACCATCTCCTCAACCTCGCTGAAATATATTCAGATGCACTGAGAGGGAAAGAGGCAGAAGTTGACCATCTTACCTTCGAGCTTATGAATACTAAAGGTTTCTTGGAGTCCACTCAAGTGGCCCTTCAAGAAGCAAAAATTCAGATTGATGAGCTTTGTGTAGAATTGAGTTTGACTCATTCTTCATAATCCACAGTAGTAGTTCAGACATCTATGGCAGCCATAACACATGAAGAAGATAGTAGTGTGAAGTCTTATATCATTCACACTCAAAATTTGAGTGAAGAGTCTCTTGTGGTGGTTAAGCACGAGGAGCACGCGAATTTGCATTGGCGTGATGAGGGGTATGATTCTGAAATTTCTATTTGTACTTATAGTTTGCTTCATGTGGATCATGAGTTACCTGAGAGCCCATTGGAGGCTCAAGCCATGGATATGGATGAAGTTTCGCATGGAGATTCTAGCACTCTCCACACCATGATAATTCCATATATTTATAATGGGTTGGGAGTACATCAAGAGTCTGAAATCTTGAGATTGGAGGAGAAATGTTCACAAGAGAGTGCAGAAGGCAGCCTTGGGAAAATGGTTATGGTAAGCAATGCTTGTAATTTTCAAAGTGATACACCTCTAGGATCAGTGCATAAGGATGAGTATTCAGCAAGAAAGCTGAACAAACCTTAGTTTGCTTTGATATGACAGACAAGTTCATTGAATATCTCATTTGGAATATTAAGTTTGAAGAGGGACAAAAGGGTCCAAGGGTAGGAGTTAAGGCATCGAGTTTGCAGGCAGTCAAGCGCTCCCTTGAAGACATAAAATCAGGTTACTTGCATTTGCTTTCCGATAGAGACCTTGCCATCAGTTTTGCAAGGAATTTCTTGGTGAAAGAGAGGCTTTCCGATAGAGACCTTGCCATCAGTTTTGCAAGGAAGTTCTTGGTGGAAGAGAGGAAGGTGGATGAGTTAATTTTAACTCACTCTCCTCCCTACAAAGCAGGAAAAGAGTCACTTAATGATGAAGAATCATGCAGCGACAACTACAGCTCTAATATCACCAAGGTTGAGCATGAAAAAGACTTTGGGGTAGAGCATACTGAGTGTTCGTCGGTTAGATTTGATGAGAGGGTTTGGCAAGATGATGCAAACTCGTCTCTCCATGTTTTGCTTTGTGAGACCCCTGATTCATATGGGAAGAACATTAAGGTATGGGATCCTAGTGTTGGTTCGGGATTCCCAACGAAGCTTGCTGATGCATACCACAGTGTTTACATTGTGCAGTATGCATATTGTGTTTCCTTCTATGGAAGGAGACAAAGCTTACTAGTATTTTGAGTTGCTCCTATAGGATGGTCTTGTTGTTGGCATACATGATAAAGAAGCAAAGTTTGGGCGGTTTGGCATTCCAATTGTAATCAGAGTGGTGCAATAGGAGCCATTAGGAATCGGGAATGACAAACTCTCAATTTGTCCATGGGATCCAGGTGGACTACACCCATGGAAGGTTATGATACATGAAGTTTATCACTTCAGTACTTGGAGTTTGCATGATGAGGTTATTAGTTTATTTCGAAGCTTTTTGACCAAGTACTTAGATGAGAGACCACCAATTGTTGCACCCAAAAATATTGTGTGTTCTTGGAAGACTGAGTTCAACAAATGGCAAGTGGAGAACCTTGTGCACAATTTATATCAGGATGGTTTTCAAATTTGGCATCCAGGGATTGGTGTAATGGGCATAATACTTCCCATTGATCCCAATGAGTTGCTTAACCACTCTCAGCTTGGTGAATATTATATCAGAGTAGCACAATGGAAGTCAGCAGATGTTGAGTATAGCGGACTTCCAGTTGGGATGTGGGATCCACAATTCACTATGCTTGGCAGAATGCTACTTTTTCAGAGAGTGGCCTACAAAGCTGCCAAGTCTAGCTCTATCATTGTCCAGTGGATGCAGTGGGGTTTTGGTAGAGCATTCTACAGACTGATTTTGGATTCCAGCATTCAGGTGACAAGCCTAGGTATTCAAGTGAGGATTGCTTGAAGACAAGCAATCTTGGGGAGGGTGGACTGTAATGTCCCTTTCTCCTAGGCAGTTGACAGATGTAGTCGTTAGTCTACCAACTGGTCCTTGTAGGCTACCATGGTGTTTAGGGGACCCCTTTAGGGGTGATCTTTGGTCCTTCAGCAAGCCCTTTGGTATTTATTTCAGTACTTTTCAAATCAATGTCTCAACTTATTTGTAGTGTGCCTTCTAGAGGTCATTTTGGACATTTTTCCCCACTTACTATTTTTAGTAAGTCACTTGGTTGTATTGCTCATACTTACTATTTATAGTAAGTCATGGTATAGTCAAATGTCATCACGCCTATATCTGGAAAAAGTTGATGGTTTACTCCCATGAATTGGCGTTGGTGTTATTTGGGGAGTTGACAGTCTAATTTATATTATTAAAGTTAAGTTTAACTTTAATAATATTATTTATTATTGATGACTATAATATGGCGTTATAAAGTGTTTAAAGGTTGATATGAGGCATTTAAATAAAGTATTATATTTTAATGTCAATTTTATTAAATGTCATCAAAAGAAAATGTATTTAAATGCCAACAAAAGCAAATAATAATTAAGAAGGATTTTTGGCCAAGTGGGACATGGGGATTTGGAGTAGATATAAAAAGCACACTTAATGCTTTTTCCTCATTCATTGTTATTTGCACAATTTTTGAGAAGAATTGAGCAAGGGTTTGCTGGATGAAAACTTCAGCTTTTCTGAGGACGAAATCCCTCGAAAAGGACAATGTTTGCAAGTGTCAAAGATCGCCCAAGGGCACTTCACAAGATAATCTCATTCAAGGGTTATCATTGAGCTTCACTGAATTCAGAAGATCAATTTAAATCAGACTTTAAGGGAAGAATAAATCAAATTATGTAAATTGCTGTTGATCATTGTTGCCGATAGCCTGATTGAATAAACCATAGTTGGAAAACTCGGCATTTTCAAGTACTCGGCAAGCCCGAAAAACTCGGCTCAGCAAAAACTCGGCAAAAACTCGGAAAAAACTCGGCAAAAAACTCGGCAACTTAAAAAATTGCTTAAACTTCACTAAAAACGCATTTTTTTTGCAAAATTCAAAGATAAGATGCATCCAATGAGTCAATAAATGAGTACATATAAGAAACAAGTTGTATTTGATTGATTTGAAAGAAATTGGATACAAAATGGCATCCTCATGTGGAATGCTCAATGCGCTAATATGATAATAGTCTGAAACAAAATGAAAATAGCAAATTGTTATTGTAAAACTGAAAGTAAATACTATATTAATATATTTTACAAATTTATATCTTCCTCTTCCCATGTCTAGTGAAAACTAGGGGAGAGGTAGAACTAGATGATATTATAGAAGAAGACTTGTAGGAAAACTTGGAAACTTGGACTTGGAGAGCACCTAGAAAACCAAATGAATTCAATCTGATTTTGAGGGCAATGACCCTAATGGGGTCAAGGGGTAGCACCCCTCGTGGGGGTTTGGGGGCAACGCCCCCAACGGGGTTGAGGGGCAGCGCCCCTCATGGGGGTCGAGGGGCAACGCCCCCAGCGAGGTCGAGGGGCAGCGCCCCTCGTGGGGGTTTGGGGGCAACACCCCCAGTGAGGTTGAGGGGCAGCGCCCCTCGTGGGGGTCTGGGGGCAACGCCCCCAACGAGGTCGAGGGGCGCCTGGGCGCGCTCCGTGTCGCGATACAGGGCAAGGTCGAGGGGCGGAGCCCCCGCCACCAAGCCCAAATTAAGACCTCCAAAACCACAAAAATCTTCATGGGAGAGTGTTTTTGCTAAGGAAGAAACAGAGCAACTGGTGGAGGCAAAAAATGAATGAAAATTGCCTTTATTCTGACAACGGGGGTCTTTTTTGCTGAGCAGCCGAGTTTTTGCAAATAAACGGCGAGTTTTTGTGAAAAGTATGGCCGTACTTTTTGGCGAGTAAAATTTGCAAATACTCGTTTGGCAAAAAAACTCGCGAGTTTTTGGCGAGTGAGCCAACTATGGAATAAACAACAGCTGGAACGTGGTTTTCTAGGCAGGCCGTACAACCTCATGCTAGGCGTGTGAACTCCTAGGGTTAAACATCTAGGGATTTGTCTGGCAATCTCCTCCTTGGTTGACGTCTAAGGCAGGTAGACATTTGTACAGCAGTTTTGAGGTGGTTTTTGGAGGCAATTGGAGGTGGCATCCAGATTTATGAGTTTCCAGTTTGCTGGTCAAACAATTTCCAGACCTGCAATATTGCATATTATGTAATTCGGGTATGATTCTAGTGTGTTTTCTAAAGCAATAATCAAGTCTAGGTTATTAATTTCATGCATTTTCTTGGTGTTTATTTATTTTGCAAATATTTGTATTTCCTGCATTCCTTGGCAAAAACACAAAAAAAATCAGAAAACATTTGAAACAAAAAAAGAAAACTCAGAACAGGGGGGAATATTACAATAACACATTGTACTAGACCATGGCAAACGCACCTTTAATCTCTTTTGTAACTGACTCTAATACCATATCGAGAATTTTGAAGTCTGAGACCTTTTTGAACAATGAAATCAGAAATCTAAATTATTGCTATTAGTGTTAACTGTTGTATAACTTACATCATTAGCTATGAATCTGAATGATGATACATTTAATATTGTTATACTACTGTTGTTGTTGTCGCTGCTGTCATGATTAACTTAATTGCTGCTATTATGATATATTTATTGCTGCTGTTATAATGCTATCATGTTATATACTACTGTTATTATGCTATCATGTTATACTGCTGCTATAATGCTGTCATGATATGTTTAACAAACTTTTTTTAATGTTATTAACCATAGACGCAGAAATTGGGAATAAATCGCTGAAATTGTGATTAATCACAAAACAGCAATATTTCCATTTTTTCCTTGTAAAAAACACGTTTTTTTAAATAAATTGTTGACCGCCATATTTTTTACCAATTTTTTTCCATTTAATCGTGATTTTTTGCACAATAAATGTGTCAGATTTCATCCACCCATGTCAATAGCGTTTATACCTGCACATTTTTGCCCTTTTTTCCATTTTCTGTGATGGTCGGCTTTGACAAATTCACGTGATTTTCTTTCCCCATACAGGTTTGCTATGATTTCTCGAGCCTATGGTTTGCTACAATTTTGTTTCTTGGTTGTCGTTGTGTTAAACAAGTATTTCAAAGTTAAAATAAATAATAAAAACAAGAATATGAATCTTGGATTTTCACGCTTCCAAAGCACAATTACAATTCAAATTCTCAACAAACCTACAGTGAACCTAAGCCACTCCAAGGTGAACCCAAGGACCACCCAAACAAAAAATAAAATAAAAAACAAGATTTTTTTAGATATTTTTATAAACAAAAATGTCTCAAATACCTAATTTTGCTCTTAAGTGATAAATTGTGAAAATGGCATGCACTATTAAGATTTGTGTGGTTTCAAAGGCCTTAATTTGGGCTTGGTGGCAAAGGCTCCACCCCTCAACCCCACCTTGTATCATTACGAGGAACGTGCCAAGGGCGCTACCATTGAACCCTGCAAGGGGCATTGCCCCTCAACCCCATTAGGGACATTGCCCCTAGACCCACACAAGGACTATTGCCCCTCAACCCCACTAGGGCATTACCCCCAGACCCCCACAAGGGGTGGGGGGTGTTGCCCCCAAACTCCCATGAGGGGCATTGCCCCTCAACACCATTGCAATCTCCACTCCCAAAACCCCCACTAGTTATTGGGATCTCTTGTCACATAACAAACTTGGTTACAATGAGGAGGTTTGGGAGTAGAAACCAAAACTAGCAACTTAAACAATTATCTTTATCACTATCAAAATATCATTAATCAATCATGTAGTATCATACTATCAAAGATTAAAATGTCATTATTATTCAAACTAGATTGTAATTGAAAATTTGAAAAATGTTGGCATTTAGTTATTATTTAAGCACTATGAAATATGCATTGTGCAATGCAATGTAATTGGTGATATGGACATAAAACAACAAAAACCTATATTTGGCAATTCATGGGCTAAACTCTCAATTTTGTTTGCTCTATATATCTCTATGCTATTGAAATGCCTTTAAATCTCAAAAACAACAAGTTTTGTCTCATTTTCTAAATTTTTTTACCTTTTTTTATAAAATCTGTTTTTTCCCAAAAAATTTCCCATTTAAATCCAGTTGTTTAAGAATATGAGAATATCTTATACTTTTGATTTGCCATTTCTTTCTCCAAAAGTTTTTTACTGCTATGTTATGAACATTTTTTTTAAACATTATAAAAAAAAGCTTTGTTGTCGAGGACATCTGATCGTCCCTAGGACAATCAAGGGACGTCTCAAACATCCTCTAATGTCCCCTATTTTAGCAATATTGTTTTGTGAGCTTTTGGCCAATTTCCAAGTTTTCTCGTAAGCTTCTAGGGGTGTTGGGAAAAACTCCAAACTTCTTGGAGAGCACAAGTTCAATCTTTCTTGGCTTTTGTTTGTGGCATTGAGCTTAGTTGGCATTTTGGATCGCAGTGACACTTTTAGAAGTATTTTTGGCCTCTTGGGGTGTTCCCCAAACTTCTTGGAGAGCATATCTATTCTTAGTAAGTCTCTGAGTTGGCACTTGTCATCATCCCTCAACCTCAATTACATCATGACATGATCATAATTGGATTTTGAATTTGGCAATGATATTCGAATTTGGAAGACAATCTTTCAAGGTTGAAAACCCTCATTTGATTTCTAGTTTTGGATTTGGAAGACAATCCCTAGTTAGAGTTAATGTGATTTCATTCAAGAATCACCATCATGCCTCAATAGAGTTTCAATTTTTGGGGTTTCATGATGGAGGTATTCGATGTCTTTTAATATGCAGATATTTTGGAGCAATTTGGTCTAACTTTTGCAAAGTGTGATGAATGTTTGATGATTTTTAAAGAACTATCTTGCTGGCCGTACCATCCGCAAACTTAGGCGTGAGATTTTGGGCTTGAATCGCTCTCTTTTCTTGGTCTTTTATGTGCTAATTGATAGCGTAGGAAGTACTTGCTGATAATGTTTGACGATTAGAGGTACACTTCGCCGTTTGGAAGGTGTTTTGGGTGAATTTCCTATGGCTGTTTAACCTAAGACAGCGAAATATC
The DNA here is from genome assembly GCA_007115665.2 of Sequoiadendron giganteum. NCBI lineage: Eukaryota > Viridiplantae > Streptophyta > Pinopsida > Cupressales > Cupressaceae > Sequoiadendron > Sequoiadendron giganteum. The sequence continues at coordinate 417,983,492 of CM021104.1, read as the reverse complement.
GGACCTGTAAGGCTGTAACAACTCAATCCAATCATTTCAAACCTGCTATATCACCTGCCAACAGTTATACTTTGATTTCCAGACTTGTCATTATTAAAATAATATTTAGTAATCAATTAATGGTCAATATCTTGTAACGTAAGTGTAAATTAGTTGTTTGTAGATTTCTTTCTAATTTTCTTATTCGGTGATGTTTCTATCCCTGGGTTTCTGATTTAGGAAACATCTTTCATTGTAATATATTTATGAGGCGATTGCTTCTTGTTCAATATACCAAACTTTCAAACCTTCTTTGTTTCATGGTATCAGAGTCGGTGACGTTGAGCGGAAAATTTTATTTTCTGAGTTTGTGCGTTGATTTTCTCTAAAAAAAATTTCACGAGCTCTCATGATCGAAAATCACATCCATTCTGGCGCGCGACCTCCCAAAGTTGCGCTTTTTTGTTTTCACTTAAACTCGTGATCTGCAAATCACGTTTGTGTTGTATCTTCCTGAGCGTGTCGATTTCCTGAGAATATCACATCTCTGGCAAGTGATCTCCGGTTTTTCATTTGTTCGTGTTCTAGACAGGATTCGGAAGATAACACGTCTTTTTGTCGACGTTGGTTGTTTTTGCTCATATTTGTTTTTTTTTTGGGCGTCGGTTGTTTCAACTGGGCATTTTTTTGAGATTCGAAGGCGCCATTACCTCTCTGATCGCATGTTCTATGCTTGTGCGTGTTTTCTCTTGCATTTAGCGCATTTATCTAAAGCTACTATGCATCATCTGAAGTTCGTGTTTCTCATTTGGGTGGACTCTCATTTTCTGGGCACGGTTCATTCTTGTTTGGTGCGACATCTCACTTCTCTCTGCATTCATTTGCCTATTTCCTGTGCAATCTTTGTTTGGTGAGGTTTCTCCTATCTAGCGACCTCCCAAAAATCTATTGTGGTGTGAGAAAGCGTGGGCCATCAGTTTTGTCCTTTTCTGTCATCTATTTTATCCTCAGGATTAGTGTCAAATATTGGCTATTCTGTCTTTTTGACAGAGCTTTGTATTTGAGGTATTTTTTACCTCTACTCTGTCAGAAATTGGCTTGAGGACTTTTTTATCAAATGGCCTCGTTGTCGCACATTATGCTAGAGGGCAATCAGAAGTTTAACGGCCGCAACTACAACACCTGGAGGCAGCGAATGATGACAATCTTTGAATATCGCTGCCTTGACTAGATTATTCTAGGCAAAAAGACACGACCTACATCATGTCTTAAAGATCAAGAAAAGTTTGATGAGCAAAATCGTGAAACTATGATGCTCATTAAACTGTCAGTCACCGATGATCAACTGCCTCAAGTTCCGTCTGGTAAATTAGCAAAAGAAATTTAGGATCATCTGAAAAATCTTCATGAAACATCCGACGAGAGCCATGCATTCTTCCTGAAGAACATGTTTTCCATCATGATGGATGAGAAGACAACTTTGTAGGTGCACTTAACCAAGATCAAGGACATCTGTGATCAGCTCGAGGCTATTGGTCGGAAAATGGAGGAAGAAGATATGGTAGTCATCAAAATCTTAAAAGTCGACCAAAATCTTACAAGCACTTTATTGAGACCCTGAACATTACTTCAGCTAATGTTGATTTAAAGTTTTCAAATATTTGCACCATATTTATGCAGCAGGATCGTTGGAAACAACAGTTCAATAGCGGTGCTAGTTCGTCCTCCACAGAACAAGCATTTCCTGCCAAGACCGTTCCGAAGAACAAGGGCAAAAATCAGCCCTCTCAGCAAACCAATCAAGCGCAGTCTTCAAATTCTTCCAAGAAGAAGAATGTTCAGCGCAACTATTGTCATAAGTATGGTCACATGAAGAAAGATTTTCAGAAACGCTTAGCTTCTGAACAGAACAAGCAAGGAGAAATCAAAACCCAAAGCACATGTCGCAGAGCACACTAAGCAGGAGTCTGCATTCTATGCCTTTATGGCCAAGAGTCCAGCAGATCCTATGAAATCCTCTACCTAGTACATTGATTCAGGTGCTTCTCGACATTTCACTCATCGTCGAGAATGGTTCATTGAGTACACGCCCTTCAAAGACTGTTATCTTTGGAGGAGGCGAGGAGTATACTATTGTTGAAAAGGGCAACGTGCAAATTCATTCTAGAGGGAGAAATTTAATTTTTCTTGATGTATACTTTGTACCTGGCATGGAGTTAAACCTTCTTTCTGTCAATCATATTATGACACACTCTCCTCAGTTGGATATCATTTTCAACATGCACACTTGCAGCAATGTTGACAGAGAGGCACACACCACAGTTGTTCAGGGCCTTGAGGATCATGGTCTATATAGACTTATTGATTCTGGTGATTCTCAAGAGCACACTATAGACTTCAATCAGCAACCTTTGGCATCAACGATATGGGCACTTGAACATGCAATATCTCTCTTAGTTATCTTGAGATGATCTAGTTGGTGGCCTACTTGCAATTCAGACTTAGAATCATGGAGTATGCAAGGCTTGTCAGGCTGGAAAGCAACATCGGACTCCATTCTCAGATGGTGATTCATGGCGAGCTTCCAAGGTATTACAGTTGGTTCACGTTGATTTATGTGGCCCAATGAATACTCCAGTTACTGGTTGTAGGTATTTTTTATTATTTGTTGATGATTTCAACAGAATAATGTGGGTGTATTTTTTGAAAAACAAATCAGATGTGTTTGGTATTTTTTAGCAGTATAACGCCTTAGTTGAAAAAGAGTTTGGTTCTCCATTAGTTACTCTTAGGTTTGATAATGGGGAGGAATTTTGTTCTTTTGATTTCTCCACATTTTGTGTTACACATGGCATTAAGCGCCAACTCACCACACCATACACCACACAACAAAATCGTGTCGTTGAACATAGGAATTGCACCATCACTGAAATGGCTTGTTCTATGCTAGAGCATAGACATGTTCCTAAGAAATACTGGGCTAAAGCAGTTTATACTGTTGTTTATCTTTTGAACCGGTCTCCAACTCATGCGGTTAAGAAGACGACTCTTGAAGAAGCCTGATCTGGATGCAAGCCTAAAATCAGCCAGTTGAAGATTTTTGGCTCTATTGCTCATGTTTGGATTTTGGATGCCAAGCACACTAAGTTGGATTCCAAAACCCAGAAACTCATGTTCACTGGTTACAATGAAATCATAAAGCATACAGGCTGATTGATGTCAAGACAAATCGTCTCATCTTAAGTCGTGATGTTGTGGTTGACGAAACTACTAGGCCTTTCTTTCAGTCTTCTACTTTTGTGAATCCTGAGGAACAGCCTCTGAATGCTTCTGAATTGGGTGTTTGTCTTCCCCTGAGTCCACCTGATGGGAGGCATTCTGCAATTAAGCAGCCACCTCAGCAAAATATTCCACTACCCGCCCCTCCTCAAGACAATCTGGATCTTGATCCAGTTGATTATGTCCCAGCCACACCTAGTGATGTTGTTCCTCTTGATTCAAATATTGGTGCTTCTACTCTTCAGCCTAAATGTTATGCTAAAACCATTAGTGATCTTCATGATGATGAGTTGATCGAGGGTAGAACTGCTCGGAAAAAGAGCAAGCAGCATAATACTGTTAATTTTGCTCTCATGGCCAATTTGCACAACATCTCTGAGCCTCAATCATATTCAAAGGCTAAAGGCATACCTGAGTGGGAACAAGCTATGGAAGTTGAACATCACAGCCTTCTGAAGAACAACACTTGAGTGCTTTCTGATCTTCCACCTAGGAAGAAGCCTATTGGCTGCAAATGGGTGTATAAAGTTAAGGCTGACAGAACCCTTGACAAGTATAAGGCTTGGTTAGTAGCCAAAGGGTTCTCACAGACAGAGGGCACTGACTATGAGGAGACTTTTGCTCCTACAGCCAAAATGAGTATTGTTTGGCTTGTCCTCACTACAGCAGCCCAATTTGGTTGGAAAGTCCATCAAATGGACATCAAAAGTGCGTTTCTCAATGGTGATCTACAAGAAGAAGTCTATATGACACAACCTCCTAGTTTCAAGGTTCTTGGTAAAGAACATAAAGTTTGTAGACTTGTGAAAGCACTTTATAGCCTTAAACAGGCTCCAAGGGCATGGTACATGAAAATTGATAAGTACCTTACTGATCATGGTTTTCAAAGAAGCCCTTTTGACTCAAATTTGTATGTCAAACGGTCTGATGATGATATTCTTGTGCTTGTTGTCTATGTTGATGACCTTATCATTACTGGCAGCTCAAAACATTTGATTGAGGCGATAAAATATAATCTCAGTCAATCATTTGACATGACAGATTTGAGACTTCTTCATTATTGTCTTGGTGTTGAGGTTTGGTAGACAACTGACAGCATCTTCATTTCTCAATCCAAGTATGCTTGCAGTTTGTTTGATAAGTTCAGAATGAGTGACTGCAAACCTACATCAACACCTATGGAGAAAGGGCTCAAACTATCAACAAAATCATATTCGCCTGTGGAAAATGTATCCGCATTCAGGCAACTAGTGGGCAGCCTCATTTATCTCACTGCTACTAGACCTAATCTCAGTTTTGCAGTGAGCTACATCTCTCGCTTCATGATAGCCCCTAAAGCTGAACATTGGATGGCAACAAAGCGTGTGTTGAGATATGTGAAAGGCACTTCCGACTTTGGCATTTTGTATGGAAGGTGCAAAGATCCTAAGCTAATTGGCTATACAGACTCAGATTGGGCAAGTTTTGTTAATGATAGAAAGTCTACTTCAGGGTATGTATTCAGTTTGGGTACATGTGCAGTTACATAGACCAGCAAGAAGCAGCAAGCAGTGGCTCTTTCCTCGACTGAAGCTGAATATCAGGGAACTATTAAAGTAGCTTGTGAGGCGGTTTGGCTTCAAAGGGTGCTTTCTGACATGCGAATGTCTCAAGCAAGGCCTTCCCCCTTGTAGTGTGACAATCAAAAGGTATTGAAACTCACCAAGAATCCAGTCTTCCATGAAAGGACAAAGCATGTTGAACTTCATTGTCATTTCATCCGCCAGCTTGTCGAAGATGGATCAGTGGTATTGTAGTATGTTCCAACAAAGGATCAGACTACTAATATTCTCACCATGTCTCTCAGTCCAGATAAGTTTGTAAAATTCAGGGGGCATCTTGGTGTAGTTGATAGATTGACCATTAAGGGAGGGTATTAAAATAATATTTAATAATTAATTAATGGTCAATATCTTGTAATGTAACTCTAAATTAGTTGTTTGTAGATTTCTTTCTAATTTTTTTATTCGGTGATGTTTTTATCCCTCGGTCTCTGATTTAGGAAACATCTTTCATTGTAATCTATTTATGAAGCGATTGCTTCTTGTTCAATATACCGAATATTTCAAATCTTTTTTGTTTCAGTCGTGATCATACCAGCGTTAGTGTTTCAAGGTATATCGATTGGTTGTCCTTTTTGGTGATTGTTCATGCTTTTGGAATTGATTTGGAGATGATAAATGCAATGTTATTACCAGTTTCATATTAGTAGCTAACCACTTCATTTGATGATAAAAATGCTCATGAAATATTTATTCAAGGGGTAAACGCTTTTGACTGGAGCTATGAACCGGAATACAACCATCAATACCACCCCATTGGGGTTTGAACCTTGGTGGCAAGAACAACAATGCCACCCATAAACCATCACACCATGTCAATACCAGCAAAATGCTCATGAACTATTGATGTAGTGCTTTGAATGGTTTTACCGCCAGGTCATTCCTTTATTATACTTGATTGTAATTATGGCTGGTAGTACTGCCAGTGAATATAATTTGGTTAATGGCAATGTTGATACTTACCCCACTACACAAGTGGTTTGTAATCACCCCCACTAGCTAAATGGCAAGAGCGTGATATTTACTTTTCAATTTAAATAAGCTTTCCCACTGAAAAGTGGATGTGCTATTGTAATTCCCACTGAATAAGTGGATGGTTTACCTTTCTTGTAATGCTTGCATCTCATTGAATAAGTCGTTTAGCTGGCTTGCCACCTGAGCCTTTTCTTTCAGCAGTTGATTTCATTTTGTAGCATTCCAAAACACCATATGCTCTCACCTTGCCTTTCTCGGCATCTAGGTGATCAGAAAGTGGAAAAGAAGTTGCCATGCACTTGTTTACAGTTGAGTTAACCAAATTTCAGAAAAAATGTATAAGTGTGGTTATTACACACCCCCCGACTGTTTCGAGGATGAACAAACATCCCCACAATGTTTTCTATTTCTGCAACAAATTTAAGAAACATTTCAAAGATTTGAAGATTTTTGGTGACAGCTAGGGAATGTCCCCTGCTGTCCCACTGTGCCCCAAATGCCATTGGAGACAGGTAAGGGGGTTTGAGGGCCAAGGACGCATCCCAATGGAACACAGGGAAAAACTTAATAATTTTTAGCTATGACATCCTTTCTCTCTTTTAAAGGATCTGCTAGGAGTTCAGAAAATTGGTGGAAAAACTTCAAGAATAGGAACTTAAAAAACCAAAATTAATGAAGTGTTACAGTGGGAGTGGATTTTGTTTTAGCAGGAGTGCCTATCAACCCAAATCAGAGACAGGGATGGAGAATATTATCTAATTCTAATGGGTAAGATTGTTTCAAACAAGACGAACTCGTAGCTCAAAATTTATAATGTGGTAATGGAATTTTTACCTAACAGTTACAATAGCTAAAAGAAATACTAACAAATTGATATTGTGCCATTTCCAACATTCCTCTAGTTAGAGGCATGTAATAAAGTTGTGTACAGATAAATTAAAAAATCCTGCCTGCAAAAATGTTTGCATTGGAGATGAATTATGTAATTTGTTCACATAAGTAAGCAATTACTCACATCTACATAACAAGATTAATGCTGTCATAATGAAATTGAAAAAGAAAATTTTAAAGGCCTTGACCCATATTTCTGCAACGTATGGAGGAGTTCCATTTAACAAACCTCTGGCCTTTCCAGCCCTCGCCAGAATATGCATCGATAAGGGTCTGCTCCAGTTTCAATTTGATGAATAGATATTTGATCCTTCTATTTACACGCAACACTTCATCCAGGGGAACGTTTTGTGCCTTCTTCTTCTGCTTTCTTCTCTGCTGCCTCCTCTTCATCCCCTCTGTACTACACATTCCCTCAGATTTTTCCTTCATCGTGTTTTTAGAATCACTCTTCCATTTTGACCTTCTAGTCTTTCTTTGTTGTGGGCGTTCAGATTTTCCTGCAGTAAAAGATCTCAAAGCAGAACTTTTTCTTGGTCTTTTCTGACTCTCATTCTTAATCAAATTCAATTTTGAGGCCTTCTGCAAAGACCTTTTAACTAACTTCCCGGCTACAGTATTAGTATTCGTCCTTTTACTATTGCTTAGACATTTTTGCTCCTCTGTTATGGAAACATTTCTTGATTCGGATGATTCTCCTGTTCTTTTCTTAGTAAGAACTGAGGAGATTGTCTGTGCATGTGTCTGCGGTTTTCTTTCTCTCATCCTTCCAGATATAATACCAGAATTATTAGCTTTCTGCAATGGAGATTTGGGCCTTATCTCTGATGGCGTATTTGAGGATGCCTGTTTGTTTTTGACTGATCCAGAAGAGCTTTTCCCAGTCCTAGCCATCTTATCTTCTACAGAGATTAGAATGCTCAGATATTAGTGTCACAAATCTGTAATGCGCAAGAGAATTCTTCAAAATACCTACACATTAAAATCACCCAACACTTAGAAGCATATCAGAACAGTCGTATTCTAATTTGCTAGTAGTTGAGGCCAACAAAACTTAACAAAAAGCTACGCCTAAAAAGTCTGCACGGTAAACAAAAAGTGGGTGTATTCAAAATCGAAACTGAACTGCCTAGGATCATTGCATACCATTACCCATGCAGTCAAGAAAGGTCCAAAAAAGATACATGTAGTCCCGATGGGTAAAGATTGAAGACAGCCAGATGAAGTGTAAAACGAAAAAGAGGAAGTAGAAAAAAAAATGTAAAGACCCCAAAACCCCTTAATTAGGGTTGACACTGAATTATAAAAATTAAGGAATTCATCAGGTGGTCTCAATGTCTACAAGTGATATCGATTCAAAAATTACTATCTGATTTCTTTTTAAAAAGAGAGAAGAAGAAGAAGAAGAAGTGCTCAAAGAACCCCGAACAGCAGCAAATTCAGACAACCCAGTACTTACAAAGCTAAATATCATTCCAAAAATGATCGAAAATGGAAATAAATACTCGCAATTGAGATACCTCTCGCCCCTCAAATGATACAACTACTGCAGATGAAGCTCGGTGAATCTCCGACCAACTCAAAAAAATGAATCATAACACCCAATGATAACGGCTCCAATTAACCTGGAAAAACTACACACGACTTAATAAAACACATTAAACTGGAAAAACTATTTTTTTAAGAAGTGAAGTACCTTCTAGAGGTATGATCTGAAGTGCCCTTAAAATGTCCAAAACCAACAGAATGGAATGAGAAAGTAAAGAGATCGGATTGAAGTTGTCTACAACAGAGAATCATGCAAAACCACAAAGCCGCCATCAGAGTTGTTGTAAGCCTACAAATTAAGGTGGTCGTAAATGCTTACGCAACACAGCCTAAACACATCATAACCCACCACAATCCCAACAGTTGGGCTTCCATGCGAAATTAACATAACATAAATGGGCATTGAGTTGAGAAGATACCTTGTTCCACATGTTTATGTATCGGAGGAGCGTGAGAATGAGCATTAACATGAGCACTAGATGAACTAAGCTCACTAGTTTTTTCTCTCTATCCCTCTCCCCTCTTAAGGTAAAATGTAGGCTCGCCTCCTCCGTCCCCGCTGGTTTTCAAATATGTTTTCGCTGTATTCCGAGACAAAACAGTGCAATAAAAAATGGAGAATTCAAGCGTGAATTGCACAAGACTCGTCCTGCGTTCGCCATCGGAAATTTAGTGATTAGAATATAAGCATTAACAAAACGTGATCACAATTAAGGACCTATTAACTCGATTCCAGGAAATTAAGTACCACCTCCTTGTAATGGCGAAATTTGCATATCCATGCCCATGTTCATTTTTGAGAGAATAAATGGTATAATTTTCTTAAAGTTGGGCTCTTTTCCCTTCTTATTCATCTACCTGTACACATTCTTACATATTTCACCGTCAATTAATTCATATATCATATATCATTTTATTTTAAGATACTCATTCAAATTAAGCATTTATTGTCTTCATCTATGCATTCATTAACATACATTTATTATTCATCTTGATTTTGTTATTCGCATGTCTTAAGATATTTCCAAAAGCATTAGATCAATTCTCTTATCATGGATCTAACCTTTAAAATTTTGAGATTTTGACCAACTCTTACCAATTCTTTTATATCTAAGAGTTGACTAAATACATATTGATGTGATTTATCAGTATATCCTTTAATTTAAAGGCATTCAATTACATGTATTTCATCGTCTTATCTCATTCGAGCTTATCTAATCTATCATCTACAAAAGCATGTTAGGAACATTTATATTGTGGCACTAAACAACACAATTTTGCATTACCATTCTAGAGCATGTACATGACTAAAACTTGTTATTTTTGATCAATTGTAAGATCATAAAGACAAACTTTTATAGGGTTGGCCTTGAAGAGATTTTTTAGTGATTCAACAATCCTCCAAAGGTATTCATCAAAATCATCAATCTAGATAGTAGACCAAAGAATAGTGAATTTGGTGAATCAAGAAGAAATGGTATATAATCAACCAAATTATTTATGCGAGCAAAGACCAAATTCGTGAACACAAAAAAGACCTAAACCCACAAAGTTGATCCTTCACAAAGCAGATCAATTATTTAGATCTTAAGATAAAGTATACACAAACATACATCATTTCCATTCCCAAGACACTTAAATTTTAATGCATCAATGGACATATTAAACATTCACCCTTCTATCCTTATCCTTATGCCATTATCCTTATTCACATTTACTTTCATAATTTAACATTTAATTGTTCAATTATCACTCCCACTGTAGGTAATTAGTAATATAGGATAATGTATGCTTATGTCTACATATTCCATTTGATTAGCCTAGCTTAGTATTAAGGAAAGATGATTAACCTATAACGATTTTGCACCATCTTGGGTGCAAAATAGGGAGGTGAAAAACACCCAAAGAGGAGTGGGTTGATAAAGTTTGTTGTCTTTGCACATCAAGGTCAATGGAAGCATAATGGAATTACATCATAAAGTGTTCGACATATGAGGATATTTGGACCAATTATGTTAATACTCTAAAAGTTGAATCTCTAACTACTTTGTTCAAGGAGGAACGAATTATGAAGATGGCAAATTAGTTGATCAAAATCAATAGCAAAAGAACCATGAATAACAAAGAAATAGTAAACAATCAGAAGTAGGGGTTGGAGTTTGTTGGTTGGTTTCTTTTGGGGATTATTTTGTCATTTCTAATCTCAGGTGCCATAGATTGCTTTTGTCTTGTGAATGTCATTAGAAAAGTCATTTCATTTCATTTACATTTTGGTGAATTTATCCACTCTTACATGACCTAGTTTCTTCCCATGGTTTCTCACCATTTTGGGGGTTTTCAAATATGATACAATTATGAGATCGTCTATTTTCAGATTTTGTAGGGTCTGATTTATATTTTCTCATTCATTTTGATTAGAGTCTAATTATGCATAATGATTTACTTCCTTTACACCCTATCACCCTAGAATATTACAATATCATGATTCCTTAAATAGATCTTACTCCTTTGTTGATATGCATGCATATATTTAAGATTTTGATAGGTTATTACCTTTCATTATACATCATCCCTTTATCCATGATATTCTTATAACATGTTATACTAAGGATGTGGATATATGTTTTATGGATATCTTACTTTATTATATCCATATTTTCTCCCTTTCATGAAGTTGATTAGTGCCAATACATGCCTATTTGATACAGTTATGTCATTTATCTATGAGCCTAATGATGATCTTATGGATTATGATAATGAAGTGTACCAAACCTAATAAAAATCTACCTTATGGTACCCTTCTAGGATGAGCATAGATAATATAGTTTTACCTCTTTCACCTACACATGATATTATAGCATCTCATGATGATATTACATTTATAGTCATACTGTTTAGACAACATATCATGTCTCATGCATGATGATATGATACATGATGATTTTCTACCTATCTCTTTTGTTTCACTTGTATATCCCATAATGATTTCATACCCTATAGTGATATATCCTTGGCTATTTATGTGTATGTTAGTAGTGATGTTACACCTTCTTGTTCTTTATACAATGACATTATGAGCATCAATGAATAAATTTTACATAATGATTGTGGTGGTTCTACATATGCCTCTTTATATGTGAAATCAAGTTTACTTTATAATTATGAACATTTATATGATACATTATTGATTAGTAAGGTTCAATTAGACTTAAGTGATAGAGCTTTATAATGGTTTAATTCATCTTCCTTGTTTTACACTTTCTTCATGAACTCTACTAGTACTTTCATTACTAATTTTTAAGTCATAGTTATCTCTTAATTTATGTTTTGATTTTAATCCATTTTCTCTCAATGAGGCTATTTCTCTCTTATACCCACCCTTCATGTGGCCCCTAATTCACATGATTGTGACCTTGTGTGGCATAATCATAAAATATTAATAAGAGGTCAAGATTTTAATTTACCACATCTGGTTTACCATATAATGTGCTTAATTTGCCTCTTGAACCTCAAGTAACATCTAAAACATTAGAATTTGGTATTATTCGATGGTTGCAAAATACCTCATGTGACTTAGTATTTACAACACTTTGTAATAAAGATATAATACAAGTGGCTTTAGCTAAAATATAAGTTGGGTCTAATACTACTCCACAATTACTAACATCTTTGATTGATTCTACTTGATACAAAGAGCATTGAACTATATCATTTAATGATAATAAAATTCCATACAAGAAGGTTCTTAAAAAGTGATAACTTTACACATTATGGTGAAGTGTGACCAAATATTCATTAAATGGTCATTAGTTGACAATTTGGATATAGCCCTAACATATACATTAAAGAATTTTTAAGATGATTAAAGTAAACTTGTAAAAGACACAACCATTAGATCTCGGTATTAGAGGATTTTATAATATGCCTAGATCTTGAATAGGTACTATTATTCTTGTAATTAAGGTTCTACCATGTAAATAAGACACATTGTTTCATGTCATGGTCAAAAGTTAACTTACAATTTCCTTCTTAGGTATTTGTGATTACATGCCCTAAAATTTGTTCCCTAAACATTGTATCAATGTGTAAAATTTTGTCATAAAGAGAAGCTATGTTTCATACCAATCAATCTTCAACCACACAACAAATGCAAACAAATGTATGTATCTAACAATTCTCTGTCAATGTTGTCAATATGCCCATGTTTGCCCTAATAATGGGCATATAAGTGACATAAAACAAACCTAGGTCCAGTAATGCTTATCTCTCCTCCTCACCCAACTGGTCCCACAATCAAAAAACATCTGGTCTCGACTCCCACATATAGATAGGTGGTAGATGCTCCTAGAAACATCAAGTAATTTATCATGTCAATCTCAGGCCTTCAATTGACCTATCAGACCTAAGTTGACCAAGTCAAGATATCCTAATCTAGGGCACATTTTTAACTAGGCAATTGCGTTGTTATTTTGTCAAATGCCTCACACACATTTTCCATTGGCTCACAACTTTGATTGTGTTGCTTGCCTATCACATGCATCATTTTGTACATCACTTGTGTCATATCTTGTCGTTTGCATCACTCCTGTCCGCATATGCAACTCGAATTTAGTCACATGCATCACATCATTTCATGTGTCATGACGTGAACACCCCTACCCTAACCCTAAAACAATTACATCACATCGAGATGATTGCGGCGAATCGCTTATCATCTACGTCGAACATGCACATAATTATGTCGCAAAATTTTGTGACGCAATTTCTTACTAAATTTTTTCCCTACCTAAATGCGTGAAAAATGAAAAAACTAAAGGTGGGGTTTGTAGTACTCACCAGGACGAGCGCTACCTCAGGTCGGTGGTATTTTTGGATGTGGTATGCACGGTGGGCGGCCTCTGGAACAAGTGACATCTTCGCTGTAAAATCACTCACAACTCCAAGGTTTTCTAAAAATAGAATGCACAAATGACCCTTAAAATCACTCAAATTTCTATTTATAGGTTCAAAATTAGGGTTTTGCACCTGCCTTCTTTATTGGAGAATTATGTTGATGACTTTGAACTTGACTTTGACCCCTGTATTGACCTCGAAAATCAATTCCATCTTCACCATTCATTTCCTAGCCATCAACTTGTCTTATCGAGACAATTTTCCAAATGTTTTGAATTTTTTTCAAATTTTGTAAAAAAAAAATAAAATTTGTAAAATTTTCCTAAGGGGGCATACCAGTACCCTGACTTCACTAGGGCATCCTTTGATTGAATTTCTTTGACACAACGCGATGAACTGCATTATGTCAAAGAGGGGCAAAATGTAGACACTGAAAAAATGTCCTAAGTCTACGAGCGTCATTTTTCATGGTCGTCATCCTCCGATAATTAAGTAATTTTAATTATTTAATTATTCTTGATCACATTCTGATATTAATTAAATATTTTTTAATTTTTAATTAATTCACTCCTTAGCTTTATTCTATCCTAATCAATTAAATAAATTAATTGTGTCACTAATTCCCTCCCTTCTTCAAATAATTAAATAAATTATTATTTATCTAATTATTTCTTTATCACCTTTCATCTATAGTCCAATTATTAAACTTAATTATTTAACTATTCACTTATCCTTTAATTCTTCTATGGTTAAATAGTTTTCAAAATTATTTAATTATTCTCCCAACCCTCTCTTATTAAAAAATTGATTCAAAATAATTATTTAATGTTCTTCCCATTTTCTCTCATTTAATTAAAATTATTTTATAAATTATTTTAATTAAATGCCCATTTCCATTTTTCTCAAATAAATAATTTGAATGAATTATTTATCCTCAACTTGTCCAAATATTCATTTCTCATGAATTAATCATTTTTCAATTTTTAATTCATCCATTATCCCTCCACTTGCTCATTAATCTCAGTCGTCTCTGTCATAGTCGTCTATGTCATAGTCGTCTTTGTCATAATCATCGACGTCATAGCCATCCCTAGCCCACCACTTTCTAGTGCATCAATCCTCCACTGTTGATCTTGGCATCTTTCTAGAAGATCAATCTCATCTGTCCATTCGAATGGTTGTCTATAAATAAGTCATTCTCCTCCATTTTTGCCTTAACAACCATTTTATCTCCAACTTTCTACTTACTATTTGCAAGTTATTGCATAAGTTCTACTTCAAATCTGAGGGAAAAGTTTGCAAAAAGATAAATAGGACAGACAAGATAAGTGAAGAAACTTCAATATGGGGAGTGTTTTGTTTGAACTCTTTTAGTTTATTCCTCATTTCTTGATTGTATTCTCTTGTTTTAGATTGGGATTTTAGCTTAGATTTGTGTTGTGGCTGTCACTTAGTCTTTGCTAACCTGATTTTCCCTGGTCTTACAGTTTCATGGCTGAATCAACTGAGAATTTGGGACAAGCTCAAAACATGTTTCCTAATTCGAATTGCATTTCAAAAGGATGCCAAGTTTGCACTTGACTGAGTTTACACACTTATTTGCAGGATTATTAAAATTCAAAGACTTATTTTGCATTACAACTTCTATCAAATGTGGCGCCACCTCTTGTAACTTGGCTTGACATATTCCACGGGTTTCTCAAACAACATTTACTTCCACTACAACATTGATTTCATCCATACTTGCTTTGTTTCATGCTTTTTGACTTGGTCTCTTAACCTTATGTGTTGGGTTTGTCTCACAAAATGTTGCGTCATATGCTCTATGCACTATATGCTTTACACATCATATGTTATCATTTTTTCTTTGCTTCTCATTAATAATCAACAGTTTAAAACAATATGCAATGTTTAAATGTTGTTTACTTCTATGCACAACACATAATTTAATGACTTATTCGTCCACTTTATATGTGTTGGACTTAACTCTCCATGTTGGCTTATGACTTGGTTGACATAGTTTATGTGTTGGTCAAAGATATTTAAATGTTGGCTTATGTGCTTTGTATGGGTGCAACAATCAACATTAAGACTCCTTTAACTAATGTGCAACCTATGCTTATTTCATACTAACTTTTATTTGAGTCATGATCTCTTTTATAGGTTGCAACCTTATTCACTTGCTTTGTAATCAAAGCAATGCATTATCCTATGTGTTTTGATAATATAAAGAACATTATATATCTTATATATTATCAATATATATATATTGATATATATATGTATATATATATAATATATTTATATTCACAAAGTTATAAAATGTATTAATGGTTGATTAACACAAGTATATTCATATATCAAAATAACAATTATACATATAAACATATATATATATACATATATTCATATCTATGAATGTTCGCATATATTAATTGCCATTCAAATATATATATTTAAGTAATTATATATATAGATATACATATATACGTATACTAACATATAAGTATATTCATTTACATAAACGAAATAATATACTTATACATTAATATATGTATATTTTAATATACATATATCATTACTTTAATATCCAAACTCAAACACATATAATACCCACATATTCATCGATTGACGTAGATACACGGAATGCATACTTATATATATGTATATGTCGCATTTATCCATTTCGTACTCCCATTCATATGAGCTATCGAGGACATGAATATATATATATATATATATATATATATTTATACATTCTAGGTATATACCTCATCGATTAACATCCAAATAAGAACACATAAAGAAGATCTTCCATTTGACATAAATAATCAATCACGAAACCCGAATCAAGAAAATCCATAGAACAAGATCATAACCTCTTCTAAATCATGCACAAACAAGAATGAAGGTTGCTTACCCAATTCCACAAACTAACCGAATTATTTAACCCAATTTAGGATGTGAGAAGTTTAGGCTTATGAAGGGTTAGCATATCAAGATCTTCTCTCGAGTGATACTTCCCCTCTCTTTCGGAGGCTTGAACATGTTCCTTCATTTAGCTTAGCACAACAGATAGGTAGTTATTTGTTCATATAAAATCCAATAGAATCATAAATCATCTCCATCATCAAAGCATTGATGTATCCATATCACAATACATATTCCTTCATCATATAAAATATAATCATTTCTTCAAAATTAATAACATCGTAATTTAATGACCCATCAGTTAGGACCAAGCCGAAACCCGACCAAACAACTCTTTTTTTGAAACAACAACCAACAACACTAATAATGCGACCACAACATGTCGCAAATGCACACCATGATGCACAAACAAGTGTCATAAGAACACAATGACACTACATAACAATTGCACAAGATCACACCTTTGCACAAGCAAGGTGATAACAGTGGAAGACTTACCAACATGGAACAACACGCCACGAGGAAGCAACAGGAGAGAGATTGACATCTCTAGGATGAGCGACTAAAATCCATAGTAGTGCTCTTCGCAAGAATACAAGAGGACAAGATGAGGGAATCATCAACCTCCAACCCACATCCAACCAAGCTGACCAATACAAGGTCAAGCGACAACACACGAAGAGGGTCACTAGATCAACTTCTAGCTAACGATCTTCGACCATAGCTCTAAGACGCACAAGTGGAAGACTAGTGGCTCCACAACGCGAACCAACACTACAAGATGTAACATCCCGCTGTGTAACCCCGAAGGGTAAGAGCCAAAAGAGGACAAGATAACATTTTTAAAACATTAAGTGATAACATACACATAACACAAGAAAAGTTTTTGATGATACACCATAGCAATATTTTATGGAGCACCAAGTTCCAAAGAATGGTCTACCATGAGTCTCCACCCCAACAAGACTTTACAAGCCTTTGCAAGACCTTCCAAGACACTCTTAAATGCTTACAACACAAGAGGTATATAACATAAGGTTCAAAATCCATTTTAAAACCCAAACAAGATTCTTATATTCATTCATCCATTATGCAATAACTAGAATGGAAATGACAACAATAATCAAGTGCTCAACACCCACACCAAGTCACCAAATCTAGTCTAATCAAAGCATATAATTATTCTATATATCATTTGATTACAACATCCTTCATGAGGAAGGTCTAATAACAATATTACAATTACAAGCTTAGGACTCAAGGTCCTTGAATTATACATTTATAAATTTTACACTAATAATAAAGCATGAAGAGAAGGAGAGATGAAGGTACAAAAGGAGGAGGACAAACTCGAAGTAGATCCACCACATTGAGATCCCTGGTCCCTAACGGTGGTTTGCAACACCACCCAACTATGTGGAACCTGTGGGTCCACCCCCCGTGCTAGTGGAGATAGTCACATGACCTAAACACTCAAGAAAGGTTCAAGCACAAATGTGTAGGCTTACACACACGCCAATCACAATGAATACACTCCATTCAAGATAAAGGATAGGCATCCCAATTAGAGAAAAACTAACATATATGTCAATTCAACTCAATTCATACAAGGGAGAACAGTAAAATTCATGTAACTATATAAGGCATTTAATGCACCAAACAAGAAGTAAAAGAACATTCCAACACATGGAATATATGGCATACAAGTTATTCACACATGGAAACCACATTGCACACATCACTCATAAGAGGAATCAAATGAAATAAAAGCCATTACAATTGATATACCAATCACTCATAAGAGGAGTTAAATGACATACAAGTCATTACACATGACATGAACATAGTATTCAAACTCAACACCAAAAGAGGAAGGAGCATACATCTTCCGGGTGCTACTCAAAATAGGATCAAGATGTTAGAGTGCAAGTATAGGGAGAGTCATAATGTGTGCCCAAAGTGATGGCATCATAAAAACTTGGCATCATTTCATACAAAAAATAATGCACAACTACACAAGTCCCATGCTCCATGAGTGGGCATGTCTTCCCAAACATCCTTAGCCTATAAGAGCACTAAAGGCATGCAGGGATATCCAATAAACCATGTATGACTTCCATGACTCACTCCAGTACCTAGTCCTAGGGTTAATTTCATTCTATACGAACAAGTAAATATATTCAAAGTAATAATGCAACTCACAATGGAATTCACATCCGAAAACATAAGGCATTCACACTTCTTGCGACACTATTCACATTTTTATACTAAAATAGAAAATCAGGAATTTGAGCAAGCAAATGGATCCGAAACGATCTCATTCAAAGGATTCATATGAATTTTCTATCACTCCCTATTATAATATGAAATAATATTCTCAAAAATCCAATTTTAAACAAAATCCAATTTTCACAAATATTCAGGTTACGCTTGAAAAAACTTAAAGTTTCAAAATTCAAAAATAAAAAATGTAAGAATAACCTTTGATCCAAAAGTGCCTAACAACACACTTTTAACATAAAAACACCATTCCAATTTTAAACAAGTCCAATTTTCACAAATACCCAGGTTTCACCATTGATGAAGCTTGAAAAAGTTTAAAATTTTAAAATTCAAAAAATAAAAAATGTAAGAATACCCTTTTGATCCAAAAGTTCCCAATGACACACTTATGATATAAAAACACCATTCCACTTTTGAACAAGTCCAATTTTCACAAAAACCCAGGTTCCACCATTGATGAAGCTTAAAAAAGCATGAAATTTCAAAATTCAAAAATAAAAATGTAAGAATACCCTTTTGATCCAAAAGTTCCCAACAACACACTTTTAACATAAAAACACCAATTTGAATGTCTCATTAAAAATTAAATTCTAACCCCGAAATTCCTCAAACTAAATTCTAACCCCGAATTTCATCAAACTAAATTATAACCCTGAAATTCCTCAAACTAAATTCTACACTATCATTTTGATTCAAATAAAATACATGGAAGGATTCTAACATAGTACCAATGCAATTAGAATCATTCATACCATTTAAAATCAAGTAAATATGAAGAAATGATAAAATACCTCAATTCTCAAGCAAGAAATTCAAATAAGAGGATGTTTGCACACAAGCAACGAGAGCACATGAGATTGCAGCCATCACTTCCTTTCCCCATTCCTATCCAAATGCAACTGATCTCATGCAACTTCATGCCCAATTGCTCCCACAATGAACAAATCAATTTTCCTTCAAAAAGAGGGTTTTTCCCTCACATTTTCTCTCCAAAATATGCTTCAGCAAAATTGAATTCTATTTTCCTTTTTAAAACTTATTTTTCCATTTAATCCTAAACATGCATTTCCTATATTAAAATTTATGGAAAAATACAATTTAACTCAAAAGATTAGACACTCTTCATAGGTTGACCACATAGGTGATTAAGGTTTTCTGGAACGTTACCAATCATGGTATCTAGGGTTTGCACTATTTAATCAAATACAAGTCATACTCAACTTGGTACGACAATAAGGGTTTAGGTCAAGGGTTGGCCAATGTGCTATCTCTTGTTAACCACCGTCAGGGAAGGTATGCTTAGACTTGTGGAGTGAAATGACCCCCTTATAACTTTTTCAATTTTTTGCAACAACACTTCAACAATGACACCCGTCAACGTTATCATAAACAAATCAGCTGATGAAAATAACCCTACACCGAGAGTGTTCACTCAAGATCCAAGATGCATGAGGTGATATCACATGGCGTTGGGATCATTAGTATCCAAAACTAGATGAGGTACAATGCTAGAAACTAAAGATGCAACTCGACCACTTATTCAGCAGGAGTATTTTGACGACACAGTTGATCAACAAATAAGTAATGCAGTACAAAATGTAAAGACGGTGAGGCCTGTCTCTTCCACCAATGGTGGGAATGATAGCAAATGCAAGAAAGTAAATAGGTGGTAAGCTAGCTTCTTCCACTAAAAGTGGGAATACAATAGATAACTGCAAAAATATTAAGAGTTGTTCAGTACTACTGAACCAACATTACAAAGTGAAATAGAATCTGCAAGAACTAGGAATTATAGATATCTCAAGTGTTGCAAATGATATTAGTTATTTTCCCAAACTTCAAATACTCACTTGATATGAAAAACCACCCCCAAACTCCAACTTTTACAAACTAAAATATCAGACCAACAAACTAAAAACTACAGACCAACAACTAATAAACTGACTAAAATTCTCATAACTCACTCAAACTACTCCAAATGATATAAAACAAAATGCATAAGACTCCAAAAGATGGGGCGACCAAGTCTTGGCCAAGAAACTACAACAAAGAACCTTCTATTATTTATTGCATGCATTCCAAGGTGATGTCAGGCAAAGTACAACCTCAAGAAGGGTGAACCACAAGATAAAATCAAGGACACATCCAAAAAAATTGAAACTTGTAGAATAGGGACGCCCAGAGCTTAGAAGAAGAATGAGCCAATACCCACAAGCAAAATAAAATCACACGAAGTTCTATGATCGAAAATCCACTTTAGCCATACAAGAACCAACAACCTAAAAAACCAACAAAATCATCAAAACTGAAACAATTTTGCTCAATATGCACTACTGAATTTATCACACTCCCATTAGACCATCTAGGGAGTCATAGTTTCAAGCCCAAAGAGTGGTGAAAATGCTAAGCTCCCCCTTAGCCAGGTTCTGAAACTAATCCACCAACATTTCGATAAGATAGACAATAGATAACTCCAAATGAATCCCAGGTCTCATATTTATAACATTTCTCCTCAATTTCAAATCCACTTTTCCCTCCAATTAGGGCACCCAAAGTGAAATCCACATTTACCTTCAAAAACTGTAATTTGCATTTCATTGCCTCTTGACTTAGGCGTCCAAAGCTAATAAGGAAAAATACTTTATGAAATGCAAATTATCTCAATATTGGTGTCCAGGGTAGACTTAAGTGATTTCAACTTAATAAAAATCAAACCTTATATTCTTCAAATATCTTTCCTCCAAGGTTAGGCTTCCATAAAGATTTAAGTGAAATAATTTAATAAAAGCACCTATTTCTTCTCCTAGACGTCCACTAAGATATAAATAAACATTATAATATTTTCCCCTTATGATGTCGTCCACTTTGCCTAGGAGATAATTTCATTTTAAATGATATTTTCATCAAATATCAGACTTGCCAAAATAATCACCTCAAATGTCAAAGTACAAGCTGAATAAACTAACTTGCCAGAAATAGCCACTGCACTGAACTACTGAACTACATAAACCTTGCTAAAAATAACACTGCTAAAAATAGCATATTACTACAAATAGTAAGTTTTTCCAAACTCATTTTAAACACAAACCGGGCAGCCATCGCAACTTACTAAAGATAGTAAGTCTGGAAAAGTTCTCTGATTCAGTTGCATGTCACATCACCGCAAAGCAATCTAAAAATCCAGATGGAATCCAGAATCCAAACTGCAAAAACACCAACATGTAAGCCTCCAAAACTACCGAGAAAACAACGAAGAATGCAAGTCAATATCTCATCATGCATGTTACCACATCTCGAAGCTCTCCAAAAACCTAGAAAGCTCCACCAGACATGCATCATAAAATCTCGTATTCAAGCCCTCAAAACCTCCTCTGAAAGTGGAAACCCTAATTTTAACTTCTAACTGGCCTACGGGCTTCCGAAAACAGGCTATCAGACACGGAAGAGCGTATGGCTAAATTGGGGACATTACAGTCTGCCCTTCCCAAAATTGCTTGTCCTCAAGCAATTGCACAATACTCCAACTAATCTCAGGGTCCCATGTCCATCTCTGACAAGACCCATCATGGTAATGTTGCTCCACTCTGATCATACAAATGAAGCCATTGTACCAAGGCTGCACTGACCCTCCCTGCAACCTCAAGGAGTTAACATGCCTGAACTTCAAACCAAGAAACATGGAAAGATTGAAATCAAAATCTAGCATCTCATGCCCAATAAACTCTAAGGAGTTAACATCTGCAATGTCAATAACTATCACCAATTTGAACATAAAGAAGAATGATCTAATCAATCCAAAAACATCAACATAACTTCTCAAAGCATCAAACAGGATCTCAACAGTAAGAGTCTTGAAATGCCAAGCCCAATCGAGCAATGGTTCACTGCCCCAGACATTTGTACATGAGAATGTACAAAGATAGCCACTAGAATGAGCATGATTTCTATTTAAAATTTGATTATTCTCTATCTGAATCACCATTTCTCTCATTTGAAGCCATAAACCATCTCTAGAAAGAGATTGGAAAGTCTGAAATTGAATGCACCAGCTACCAAACAAGACTGAAATGATCAACTTGAGATCTGATTTAAGGAAAATCAGCATCCAAGGAGATAGATAGTTGCTGTAAAACTAAAAATCAGCATCCAAAATATCATTTCTGCTCATATCCACAGCTGAAAACAACCTCGTTGTAGATTTCATCACAACCAAGAACCATTTGTTGCTCAACTTTTCTGTCTAAAGCTCCAATTGAACATTAGAAATAATCTTCAAATAGCTAATAAAGAAGGTAACAACAACCAAAGAACTAAAATTTTGAGGCTTATCATTCCAACATACCTTCTCGTCACATATCAAATGCAAGATGATGTCAGGATCCCAAATCATAAGTAGAGAAGAACCATTCCTCAGATAAAGAATTACTCTGATTAGAACGCTTTGATCAATACGTTCTATTTAAATCATCACCTCCTGAAACTCCAAAAAGTATTCAACAAATTTGAATTCACTGAAAAAGTTGAATTTGAAATCATGAGACAAGAGTTGTAGGAAAGATTCAAGGAACCCTTCATCAAACTCCATTCTGAATTCAATTACTCTTAAATAAGGTGGTGCAAGCATGAAGTCCGATAGGAATTTGACAAGCATCTGCATCAGCTAATGAATAAACTCTTCATCGAAGTGCCAATCAACTCTTCGTTTCCAGTCAAGAATAGTGACTTCATTCCTCCTTGATTCTTGATTCTCCATCTCCTGAAGGGTGGATAGGCTAGGAACAACAGTAAATTCTTCATGTATTGTCATCCCAGTGTTGGAATAAGTGCTAGAACTTTCCCCTTCGACATTAGTGTCAAAAGAGATTTCCTCTTGGTTTGATGTCACATCATCCATCACAAAGAGAGGATTATCATAACTTTCCTCAACACCCACTTCAAAGAGAGGATTGTCAAAAAACTAAAATTCATTCCTTTCATCTTGCTGCTCCAAATCTGCACATGCAACTTTTGATTTTCTTGAGACTCTTTCAAGATCAAACTCCTCTTGAAGACTATCAAGCTCTCCAATTACTTGTTTGATTTCTTTAGCTCTTTGTGCACCCTCTTGCTCCTTGAAAAGTTTGAAGCCAGTAAATTGATCTTCAACCTCCATTAGAGACAATTGAGTTTCTTTCAACATGTCCTTTGTTGAATCGAGTTCCAGAGTGAGCTCATCAACCTTCCTTTCCTTTTCTTGTAAAGCACAAATAGTCTTCTTTTCAACTTCAATGGCATGATCTCAATCTTCAATCAAGTGCGCGTACTCTGACTTCAATGTCTCCAAAGAGTCTCTGATAAGTTGCAAGTTGGGAATAACAACTTCACCTTTAACTCCTCTTCATCTCTCTTCAAGTTGAGCCTTCCAATAAAGCTCTTCGACCAAGCTATGTTTGTGATCAAATTGACATAGAACTCACACTTCCCTTTCAAAGGACTCTTTGACTTGATCTTCCCACTCAAAAATATGAAAAGATGGTGGATTGTTGGTTGGCTTATTTTCAAAACTAGAACTTTGTTTTGTGTCTTCTCTACCCTCATAGTTGCTCCAACCTTCTTGTCTTTCATCATCAACTAACAGAGAATACTCAATGTCATCGAGAGGAACATACTCCACAATTTCTTTGACCTTAAGCTTGCAATCAGCTTCTTGAATTGGAAAATCAGACCTGTGTTCAAAAACCTCTTTAAATATTTCTTCTTCAAGAGCCATAGGGTCTTCTAGCTCTTCTTTCTCCTCACTGTCTCCTTGATCAAAATTTATGGCAGCCCCCAACTCGCACGAAGAATCATTGAACGTTGCTCTGGAAGCAACAAACTCCTCCTTAGTGGCTGCAACCAGCTCAAAGGAATCATCATGGAGCTTTTCCAAACAATCTTCTTCATCAAAAACAACTTCTCTTTCAATGGCCACCTCAAAGCTTGTAATGCAATTAGAATTTTGGTCTTCATCAAGATCAAAGGGAAGCTTATCCCACACAAGTTCTTTAACATAGCTTGATTCCATCACATCCATATCCCAAATTGTAAAGGGTTGATTGTGTTGATCCATAGTAATATGCTTATTGTGCTCCTCTTGAAGTGTTGACTCTTTGAATAAGTCAACTCCCAATTCACTTGGACTGATATCTTCAAAAAAAATTCTTTCCAATGGTTCGATTTTCTGATCAAACTAAAGACCGCCCGTGTCACCACCGTGATGAAGTGAAGAATCTTCAATGCTAGTTGTTTTGAAAACTTCATCATCATTGTCTTCTAGGGAATCACCTTGAGTGAGTATGGTGTTGATTTATTCATGTGGAACTTCTCGAGAAGTTCAGACTGCAACAAGAGGCAAACCCTTCATCACTGAATCTTCAACATGATCTTGCATGAACTCATTGGAATCATCACCAACATCATGACCACTAATATTTCCTTCATCTTGCTCAATTTTCTTCAAAAGTGGCTTTAATTTCTCCTCACATTGATTGAAAAATTCCTTGATCAACATAGCAGCAATAGGAGAATCCTTTTCTTCACATTCATAAGTGTCCAAGAGGAGAGTTTGGACATTTGGTGGAACTTCGTCAACCTCTTTAATAGTGAGAATAATAATTTTCTTCACAATTGCAACAACATTCTCTTCTTGTTCGCTCCAAGTGGACATAAAGAGGTAGTGGAACAAGTGATAAATTTGATCATGCATTTCCAACTCTAATAGCAATTTACTTGTCCTAAGATCTGAAAATGTCTTTAAGATAGTATTTTTTCTTAGAAATTGACTACTACCAGTTTCATCAAGATCTTGGAAACTTTCCACAATCCTATGAAGAATATTCTTCATAGTTTCATCATCATAAGGCATCAAAGGTGCTACAATCCTCATAAATTCACTAAGGCATGAAGTAACCAATAAACTGATTTCTTCATCTGGATGCCCTATCCAATAAGGATGAATCAAATAGGTTATTGCAGGATAAATTGCCTTATTCAACAAGTCTGTAGATACTTTTTAGACTTGGCTCAAGCAATGGTCCAATTCAAATAATATGCTCACTTCTTCACCCCTCGACTGACATTCTTCTTTGAGCCTCGTACCGGCAATGAAAAGTGACCTTGTCAAACTTCTTTCTTCCTCAGAAGCCATAATCAAATTTGACTTCTCACGGTTTCTAAATAGAAAATGCAACATCTTTGGAACTTCTGAAAGCTTATACTGAACTCAGTTTTGACCTCTAGTGTAGAATTTTATTTCTCTGTCACACATCTGTCAATTGAACTATCTTTTTTCACAGGATGGCAGGATCTTGGCTCTGATACCACTGAAATGACCCGCTTATATTTTTTTATTTTTTTGCAACAACACTTCAACAATGGCACCCATCAACGTTAGCATAAACAAATCAGCTGATGAAAATAACCCTACACCAAGAGTGTTCACTCAAGACCCAAGATGGGTGAGGTGATATCACATGGCATCGGGGATCATTAGTATCCAAAACTGAATGAGGTACAATGTTGGAAAGTAAAGATGCAACTCGACCACTTATTCAACGAGAGTATTTTGACGGTATAGTCGATCAACAAATGGGTAATGCAATACAAAATGTAAAGATAGCAAGGCCTGTCTCATCCACCAATGGTGGGAATGATATCAAATGCAAGAAAGTAAATAGGCGGCAAGCCAGCCTCTTCCACTAAAAGTGGGAATACAATAGATAACTGCAAAAATATTAAGAGTTGTTCAGTACTGTTGAACCAAGATTACAAAGTGAAATAGAATCTGCAAGAACTAGGAATTATAGATATCTCAAGTGCTGCCAATGATATTAGTTATTTTCCCAAACTTCAAATACTCACTTGATATGAAAACCCACCCCCGAACTCCAACTTCTACAAACTGAAATATCAAACCAACAGACTAAAAACTACATACCAACAACTAATAAACTCACTAAAATACTCATAAATCACTCAAACTACTCCAAATGACATGAAATGAAATGCATAAGACTCCAAAAGATGGGGCGACCAAGTCTTGACCAAGAAACTGTAGCAAAGAACCTTCTATTATTTATTGCACACATTCTAAGGTGATGCCAGGTAAAGTACAACCTCAAGAAGGGTGACCCACAAGATAAAATCAAGGACACATCCAAAAATTTGAAACTTGGAGAATAGGGGTGGCCAAAGCCTAGAAGAAGAATGAGCCAATACCCAAAAGAAAAATAAAATCACACAAAGTTCTATTATCGAAAATCCACTTCAGCCATACAAGAACCAGTAACCTGAAAAACCAACAAAATCATCAAAACTGAACCAATATTGCTCAATTTGCACTACTGAATGTATCACAGTCTCATTAGACCATTTAGGGTGTAAGGACCGAAATTTTCAATTACCAATTATAACACCTAATTGCTAAAATAATTTAATAGAATAAAATTATTATAAAAAGATGTGGAGTATGAGGAATGATTAAATTACTTTCATCACTAAATTCAATGGAATATCATACATTAATGAATCAAATATATCAAACAAGGTTGTACCTTCATTAGAATTAGTCATGTAGGCTTCACAAGTGTTATCATCATAGCAATACATGTAAATTCAAATACTGTAATGCAAATTAAGGAAATAGCAAGATCATAAGTGCATCCACAAGAAATCATAACACAAATATTTTCATGAGTGGAAAACCCTCGTAAGGATGAAAAACCACTTGTAAAAGTGCCTCACTGGCTTAATGAAATGCCTAATTGGTCGAGCCTTACTGGCTACAAAATTTCAATGGTTACAAGATGCCTCACGAGCAATGATCATACTGTCTCAATTGACATGACCATTCATTACATATTTCTATAACACAAGGATCATATGGAAGTTCTTTTATAAGTCACATAAATCTACAAGTAACATTTTCAAGTTTCACCAATGCATCATCCTTGCATATGGAAGTAAGGTAATTCCAACACTATCATGAACCCAAGTATTTGCAAATAATACAATCCTACCTCCAACGACCTCTCAAATATCAGACAAGTACACTAAAATCTATATGACAATCACATAAGGCTTCATGAAAGTAATCTTAGGTCTGCTAGAATGC
Source organism: Sequoiadendron giganteum (assembly GCA_007115665.2). Taxonomy (NCBI): domain Eukaryota; kingdom Viridiplantae; phylum Streptophyta; class Pinopsida; order Cupressales; family Cupressaceae; genus Sequoiadendron; species Sequoiadendron giganteum. Next base: position 417,955,982 of record CM021104.1, on the reverse strand, counting down.
ACACATGCCTGTATAATTATAACAAGAATGTTCACTTCTAAACTCAATGATTCATAGAGGTTTTATCAATAAAGAATAATACTATAAGGAATTTGTAAGGTATAGCTCATGTATCTTTGATAATACATATATAAGCTAATGAATATATATGAATATACGTTCTTATGCAATAAATCACAAGATCAACTAAGTGAGATAAACCAAAATGCATGAGAAGAGTGTCATCATTGAACCTAAACTTTAATATGGTAAGTATATTCAATATTTTTCCATCTTTTTTCTAAATTCACAATTGCTTCACAATACATAATATGCATGGGTAAATTGAAATCTAATTCTATATATAGATCTAATGTTATAAAATGTCAAAAATTCCATATTCATAAGAGAAATGCTCAAAAGAAATAAATTCTTCTTTGGTTCCTATAACTCACTTTGACTCGGTTTAATCCTTCCTCTAACATTTCTATGGATATAGTTAATTAAATGCAAATGTGTAACTGCTTATTTGTTTCCTAAGGTATCACTAAGTCATTTGCAAGTTAAATGGTTCAATCTAAAATAACAGATTTGCACAACATTTATACAAAAAAATACTTTCAGGCAGAGATGTACTCATTTTGAAGGAGCAAAACTTACCCAATTCATGTAATGCATAAAAAAAAATAATTATAAGCAAGTGTGTTCTTGCTTTCAAGGCAGCCATTATTCCATATTTATTAATGGTTTAGTCTAAAACAATGGAGTTATATAATTTTAAAGAAAACATTCACCAATCAGAGTTATATATATTAGGAAGTAAAGTTTGCCCATATTTGCATTCACATATGCATATATATTTATGTATTTGCAAAATTACTCTTAGGTAAAACAATTCATTACAAAAATATATCTACTTAAACAGAAATATTTATTATTGCAATTCAACTTTCTACATCTGTTCTTTTCGAGTTTTCAATCTTGCTCTCACACTTATTGTATTTGTATTCTTTTCTATACATATATGTAAATATAAATTTACATTTACAACTGAAGTAATGTACAATCTGTTCATTTTTAAACAGAAAGATATATACATATATTTAATTAAATGTGTATATTTACATACTTATAGACACTTCAAGAAATCACACTTTGAGTGAAGTAATAAATACAGCTTCAGCCATGCAGTCATCTAATTCTTAGCATAATCCATATAAATACATACACAAATATATATATACACTTCAAGAAATCACACTTTCAACCAAGTAATAAAATCTAATTTTCAGCATAATCTATTTTCAGCGAAGTAATAAATACAACTTCAGCCATGTAACAATATATTTACTTTAAAAATAAACGCAGTCATCTAATTCTTAGCATAATCCATATAAATAATACACAAATATATACACACACACATATATATATACAAGTAATTATCATTCAATTTTCCAGCATCAACATAATTGGAATATATATATATATATATATATATATCCATTTGAATAAACATCTAAATATACTTATATAACACATATATTCGCACTTAATATATACATACATCATTTGCGGTTATAAAACCTCAGTCCCTTTAATATCTGCCTTTCATTTTATTTAAAAGATAAGTGTTATATATGTAAATATATGTATATATTTACATAGTTTGGTGTATGTATATACATATATTTGAACATATAATAGTATCACAATCTGAGATAGGATTTTCACTTAAAGAATCAACAAAAATCTGGCATACTATATACAATACAGGGATTTGCAAAATCATATATATATATATATATAAAGAAGGAATGCACAAATTATACAACTATGCCAATGAATTTCATACAACAAGCACTCAATATAGTGATTATGCACAATAGTTTTCGAAAAGAATTAAATCTTTTAACAATACAGACAATCTTTCTCACACTTTGGAAATTAAAAGCAATAGAAGAGATTTAAAAACCTGGAAAAAAATTGCTTCCAGTTGAAAATTTCCTTCTACTTCTTCTCTTGTTCTTTCTTTCCTTGGAATTTTCTTTCTAAAGAATCTTCCTCTCCTTCTTTTCTTTTCCCCTGTATTTCTCTTCTTATTTCTATTATTTTTTTTTATCTACTGAAATCTAAAACTTGAAAGCAATTGAAGAAGAATATTAAACAATTGTGTTTTCTCGTTATTAATTTCCTCTTTTTAAAGGTTTCACTTCCATTCCCTTACCCTAATCTTTAAAATCAAAATAAAATATATTTTCATGCACAATATTTATCTTTGATAAATAATAATAAAGAATTCTATTTTAATTGTAACTATGTAATTATCCACAGTAAATAGTGAAGAAAAGTCATCTTAAAATTGCAACAGTAATATTTACCCTTAATAAGTAATATAAAAATATTATTTATTTGCAAATTAAATATTTTCTCTAAATAATTAAAAAAAATAAAATTCATTCAATTGGGAATAAAGTAGTCATTCTAAATAACCAAACATTATCATTTATTTGGAATAAATAAATTCTATAATTAAATTATAGTTAATTCCTCTTTGTTTCATTGCACTTTTATTTCATAGCTAATTAATTTAATCAAACATTGTAAAATATGAACCATAAAAATAGGGGTCGTGACATCCTTCTCCCCTTAAAGAATCATCGTCCCGAGGATCAACTTAATTAAATATAAAGAGATCATACCTCTTTAATTCTACGTTACCTTAATGTCAAAAGCAACCCACCTGATAAAGATATTATTCACTTCAAACGCCTATTTGTTCATAAAAGAAATATTTCCTGTGGTTGGCTTCCAAACACTTGCACACCTCGTTAGGACATCATGGCTTCATCAATTCACTCTATTTACTTAGATAATAAAAGCATGCAAATTGATTTATTTCTTTCATACAATCCTCTATATCTTATTCAAATCCTTTTCATATCCCAAGATATTTATCGATAGATGGTAAATAATTATGATCACTTTGTCAACATGCCCGCTCATATGAGATGTTAGAATAATTATCTCTATGATGATAAATAAGCACCCCATACTACTTTTTATCACCATTAGCGAATAAAAACACTAAGCAAAATTTCAGTAAGCAGAAAAAAAGAAACCAATTACAATAAGATTTTCCTTTTGATCGACAATAATAAAAATAAAAATAAAAATAAATAAGAAGATCAACAAGGTACAAAGGACCATCAACATGATTAGAAACATCCAGGATAATAAGGTCACTTACTAGACAAAAGGTTTAAATCTATTTCCATAGCAATCCCGCAATACCATATGTCGGAAAGATCATCACTAGCTCAATACAAATTCAACCAGTTACCAAATTTCACAACAGAAGGTAAATCTCCCTCTATAATTGGAAAAAGTAAATCTCTATTAACAAGGATATTCGTAAATGTGTGATATGCATAATCCTTTATCTTTTTACAAATGCAACATGAGTGCATCCCAAAAGAAATGCATTACATTAATTGACTAACAAGCCATACACTGATACATGCAATGATACATATCCAATTTCTGAATTACATAAAGAAAATAAAACATTTAATCAATATTCAGCTGCCATAACCCAGTGGTCTTTCGTAAGTTGAAGGTCAAAAGCATGGTTAAGGTGCTTTTCCCACCCACCCACAAAGCATATCACTTCCCTGAGATTCTTCCTAACTCGAAGAACACTCGGCCCTGCATGAGGTGCCTAGAAACCAATAATAATAGGGCAGGAGGGAAACTCTCGATGCATGCCTGATGCCTTATATGCACTCTTGTACTATAATGTACATATTTCTTGCATACAGGATGTGGCAGAGAAACATATAAAAATTCTAGGCATTCATTATCCATATATTTCAATGGTACAACTCACTTTGGCCAAAGCTTATATATATAAAATTTGGTTGATCTTGGAAAAAAAGATCACCTTCTCTGTTAATCCACATTCGACATCCTATCCCGGAAGGTAAGCTTAAAATTTATCACACACAACACTTTCAACAAGAAATATCAAATTGCATAGAATAAGAACCAAATGATATAATAATGTATACCATGCTCAAGTGCACATAGAACAAACAACAAACAAGAATACATAACCCCTGGTGCCTAACTCGCACAGGGTATGAATACATAATTTACCTGTAGTGCCTCTCTCACACAAATATGGATCATGTCTCGTATACAATCTGCATTATTCATTCAATTTTTCATACAATTAATATGGTAAGTGCATTGCTCACACAAAAGGTGAAATATGCATAAATTACATTAGTGCAGTTATAGTGATCATTACTTGATCCAATAAACACAATGAGTATCAAAAGGATATCTCACACACAAATAAGGAATGTAATAATTACTCAAGTGCTTTATCATCACAAGAGAATCAAAAACTTACTCTAGTGCATCACTTGCATTAGTATAGTGAACATTTCTCATTCAAGTATAGATATAAGTACAGTTAAGGCAACAATTTTCTATGAAATGCATACAATCATACATACAAATGTGTCATTCACACGAAACATGAGAAGTACATTACTGCACTAGTATCATTCTCATATAGTGCTTACGTATAAGTACTTTCACTAAAAACAATCAAACATATAAGATTCATCACCTCAATCACTTCTACCTTGTCTAATAGATAGATCAAGATATTTATCTAACCAACTTTTATCATGAATCACCAATGAAGATTCTGAATTCATCAGAACCTTGCGATTCACATGATCTTGTGGATTCTACTAGATCCAAATCCTACAAGAATAATGAGTTACTTAACAATCAGCTTGCCCAAGAATTATTATTGTTACAAACATTCTCGCCTCTAGAACATCCTTCTTAGATTTCCTTCCTTCGAGAAAGCTCAACCAATAATTATTCATTATTATCAACTTTATTTCACAGGTGTTTTTCCTTCTCCCTTATATTAAGATTTCATTCTCCTTTCTTTGTATCTTTCGACTCATTCATCCTTTACGTCATCAAAGAGATCTCTCTTCACAATATATTTCTCTTATTAATTCACTTTTATTGCCACATCATCATTCATGGGTTGTCACCATTTACTATCCATCTCGGCTCACTTCGATAACACTATATGTTATCCATCTTGTCTTACTTCAAATAGTCACCATCACTCTTACTAGAAATTCATATGAAAACGTGACTAAGGTGAAGGGGAATCACTCCTCTAGAGTTCCTGAATGATCGAACTGTGTCTAAACTTCTAATAGGTTCCAACTAACCATCAAAGAATCACCAACTCATCAAAACAATCTTGACCCACCACTAGGGATCTATATTCAATACAATAGGTTCACATACCATAATGCAACCTAAGCATAGAAGACTCAAGGCCCGAGCGTGGAACCTGAGTGCTCTGATACCAAAATGTAAGGACCGAAAATTTCAATTACCAATTATAACACCTAATTGCTAAAATAATTTAATAGAATAAAATTATTATAAAAAGATGTGGAGTACGAGGAATGATTAAATTACTTTCATCACTAAATTCAATGGAATATCATACATTAATGAATCAAATATATCAAACAAGGTTGTACCTTCATTATATTTAGTCATGTAGGCTTCACAAGTGTTATCATCATAGCAATACATGTAAACTAAAATACTGTAATGCAAATTAAGGAAATAGCAAGATCATAAGTGCATCCACAAGAAATCATAACACAAAGATTTTCATGAGAGGAAAACCCTCGTAAGGATGAAAAACCACTTGTAAAAGTGTCTCACTACCTTAATGACATGCCTCGTTGGCCGACCCTTACTGGCTACAAAATTTCAATGGTTACAAGATGCCTCACGAGCAATGATCATACTGTCTCAATTGACATGACCATTCATTACATATTTCTATAACACAAGGATCATATGGAAGTTCTTTTACAAGTCACATAAATCTACAAGTAACATTTTCAAGTTTCACCAATGCATCATCCTTACATATGGAAGTAAGGTAATGCCAACACTATCATGAACCCAAGTATTTGCAAATAATACAATCCTACCTCCAACGACCTCTCAAATATCACACAAGTACACTGAAAGTTATATGTCAATCACATAAGGCTTCATGAAAGTAATCCTAGGTCTGCTAGAATGCACACATGCCTATATAATTATAACAAGAATGTTTACTTCTAAACTCAATGATTCATAGAGGTTTTATCAATAAAGAATAATACTATAAGGAATTTGTAAGGTATAGCTCATGTATGTCTGATAATACATATATAAGCTAATGAATATATATGAATATACGTTCTTATGCAATAAATCACAAGATCAACTAAGTGAGATAAACCAAAATGCATGAGAAGAGTGTCATCATTTAACCTAAACTTTAATATGGTAAGTATGATTCAACATTTTTCCATCTTTTTGTAAAATTCACAATTGATTCACAATACATAATATGCATGGGTGAATTGAAATCTAATTCTATATATATATATATATATATATATATATATATATATAACGTTATAAAATGTCACAAATTCCATATTCATAAGAGAAATGCTCAAAAGAAATAAATTCTTCTTTGGTTCCTATAACTCGCTTTGACTCGGTTTAATCCTTCCTCTAACATTTCTATGGATATAGTTAATTAAATGCAAATGTGTAACTGCTTATTTGTTTCCTAAGATATCACTAAGTCATTTGCAAGTTAAATGGTTCAATCTAAAATAATAGATTTGCACGACATTTATACAAAAAAATACTTTCAGGCAAAGATGTACTCATTTTGAAGGAGCAAAACTTACCCAATTCATGTAATGCTTAAAAAAAAACAATTATAAGCAAGTGTGTTCTTGCTTTCAAGGGAGCCAATATTCCATATCTATTAATGGTTTAGTCTAAAACAATGGAGTTATATAATTTTAAAGGAAGCTTTCACCAATCAGAGTTATATATATATTAGGAAGTAAAGTTTGCCCATATTCGCATTCACATATGCATATATATTTATATATTTGCAAAATTACTCTTAGGTAAAATAATTCATTACAAAAACATATCTACTTAAATAGAAATATTTATTAATGCAATTCAACTTTCTACATCTGTTCTTTTGAGTTTTCAATCTTGCTCTCACACTTATTGTATTTGTATTCTTTTCTATACATATATGTAAATATAAATTTACATTTACAGCTGAAGTAATGTACAATCTGTTCATTTTTAAACAGAAAGATATATACATATATTTAATTAAATGTGTATATTTACATACTTATAGACACTTCAAGAAATCACACTTTGAGTGAAGTAATAAATACAGCTTCAGCCATGTAGTCATCTAATTCTTAGCATAATCCATATAAATACATACACAAATATATATATACACTTCAAGAAATCACACTTTCAGCCAAGTAATAAATACAGCTTCATCCATGTAAAGAAATATTTACTTTAAAAAAATGTAGTCATCTAATTTTCAGCATAATCTATTTTCAGCGAAGTAATAAATACAACTTCAACCATGTAACAATATATTTACTTTAAAAATAAACACAGTCATCTAATTCTTAGCATAATCCATATAAATAATACACACATATATATATACAAGTAATTATCATTCAATTTTCCAGCATTGCATAATTGGAATATATATATATCCATACTCATTTGAATAAACATCTAAATATATTTATATAAAACATATATTCACACTTAATATATACACACATTATTTGCGGTTATAAAACCTCAGTCACTTTAAAATTTGTCTTTCATTTTATTTAAAAGATAAGTGTTATATATGTAAATATATGTATATATTTACATAGTTTGGTGTATGTATATACATATCTTTGAACATATAATAGCATCACAATCTGAGAAAGGATTTTCACTTAAAGAATCAACAGAAATCCGGCATACTATATACAATACATAGATTTGCAAAACCATTTATATATATATATAATATTGAATATATATATATAAGGAAGGAATGCACAAATTATACAGCTATGCTAATGAATTTCATACAACAAGCACTCAATATAGTGATTATGCACAACAGTTTTCGAAAAGAATTAAATCTTTTAACAATATAGACAATCTTTCTCACACTTTGGAAATTAAAAGCAATAGAAGAGATTTAAAAACCTAGAAAAAAATTGCCTCCAGTTGAAAATTTCCTTCTACTTCTTCTCTCGTTTTTTCTTTCCTTGGAATTTGCTTTCTGAAGAAACTTCCTCTCCTTTTCTTTTCCCCTGTATTTCTCTTCTCATTTCTACTACTTTTTTTAATCTACTGAAATCTAAAACTTCTATTTGGCAGCGATTTTTCAGTTATTTTTGCAAAGCAATTCAAGAAGAATATCAAGCAGTTGTGTTTTCTCGTTATTAATTTCCTCTTTTTAAAGGTTTCATTTCCATTCCTTTACCCTAATCTTTAAAATCAAAATAAAATATATTTTCATGCATAATATTTATCTTTGATAAATAATAATAAAGAATTCTATTTTAATTGTAACTACGTAATTATCCATAGTAAATAGTGAAGAAAAGTCATCTTTAAATTGCAACAGTAATATTTACCCTTAATAAGTAACCAATCCAGTAGCATTTCGATAAGATAGACAATACATAACTCCAAATGAAGCCCAAGTCTCATATTTATAACTTTTCTCCTCAATTTCAAATCCACTTTTCCCTCCAATTATGGCGCCCAAAGTGAAATCCACATTTACCTTCAAAAAACTGTAATTTTCATTTCATTTTCCTCTTGACTTAGGCATCCAAAGCTCATAAAAAAAATACTTTATGAAGTGCAAATTATCTCAATATTGGCATCCAAGGTAGACTTAAGTGATTTCAACTTAATAAAAATCAAACCTTATATTCTTCCAATATCTTTCCTCCAAGGTTAGGCTTCCATAAATATTTAAGTGAAATAATTAATAAAAGCACTTATCTCTTCTCCTAGGTGTCCACCAAGATATAAATAAACATTATAATATTTTCCCCTTATGAAGTCCTCCACTTTGCCTAGGAGATAATTTCAATTTAAATGATATTTTCATCAAATATCAAACTTGCCAAAATAATCACCTCAAATGTCGGAGAACAAGCTAAATAAACTAACCTGCTAGAAATAGCCACTGCATTGAATTGCTGAACTACAGAAACCATGTTAAAAATAGCACTACTAAAAATAGAACTTACTAAAAATAACATACTACTAAAAATAGTAAGGTGTTCCAAACTCATTTTAAACACAAACCAGGCAACCGTCGTAACTTACTAAAAATAGTAAGTCGAAAAAATTTCTCTAATTCAATTGCATGTCACATCACCATGAAGCTCTTTGAAAACCCAGAAGGAATCCAGAATCCAAACTACAAAACACCAACATGCAAGCCTCCAAAACTGATAAGGAAACAACCAAGAATGCAAGTCAATATCTCATCATGCATGTTACCACATCCTGAAGCTCTCCAAAAACCCAGAAAACTCCACCAAAAATGCATCAAAAAATCTTGCATGCAAGTCCTCAAAACCTCCTCTAAAAGTGGAAACCCTGATTTCAACTTATGACTGGCCTACATGCTTCCAGAAATAGGCTGTCAAACACAAAAGAGCATATGGCTAAAATAGGGACATTACATGGAGCTAGGTGGAGTCGATACCTGGTACCTGTTAACATACACACACAACGGTATACCTATGTATTTACATATATACATAGTCGAAGCACATACTATATCTTGACCGCAGTTAACTACCATATATATCAATTAATTTATTAACATAGCTAATCATGATAACCTTTCACTTAATCAACAATGTTTAATCTCATTATAATAACATTTAACATTTAGAATGCCAAATCAAAATCAAAATTCTATCTTACCCAGGCTAGGGTTAGAGAGTTGTTACACATAATGCATATTCAGTATTTCATTCTCCTACTTTAAACATATCAAACTCTTGATTAACATTTATCATCGTATTTAACTCACAGGGTAAAAGTAACTCGGTAGCAATAAGATAAGGTGTAACAAAGGAGAGGGATGTTTTGCATGCTTTGGGACTATACCAAGTTACATTTATGCCTTTGATTCAGGCTAACTGAGGATTGCGACTGCTTTGGTGAAGAGATGACACTCTGAGATTAGTTCTTTTCATTTACCCACAAGAGAGGCCATTGTTGGATGTTTGGCATATACTTTGGCTTACAATCAATGGTGAGAATTTTGTTTATGATCCAAAGTGTGGTCTAGCTTCTATTCGAAGGTGTTTTGATACTGATGATGTAGCTCTTCTTGGTGTGGAGGATTATGAGATCTGTTGGGATACACTTGTTGATAGATATGATAGACTAATAGTTGTGATTTGCAGCATTGTCGAAGGCATTGCCATTCCTGACCATCGAGGATACAAATTCCCTATTGGATGGAGATAGATGTTAGTGGGTATGATGGAGCAGGCCAAAATATATGCTTGGGGACCCTTCATGCTTGCCATGTTATACTTTTAGTTGCACGATGTTGCATACCTGGATCTCAGTAGATTGAATGTGGTACCACCCTGCTCATGGTGTAGGCATGGGAGCATATAGTTGTGTTCCAACTGTTGATGGAGAGAGACTTGTCACCAGGAATTCCTTATGTATATCTGTATGGAGGTGAAGTCACACAAACATGGGTTGGTGATGTAGGATACTAGAGACATGCTATCGACATTCTTGATTCATTTACTTAAAGGCCACATCATCAGTGTGTTCTCTAGGAGGACGATGGTCAACATCTGCCATATTATTGACAGACTCAATATTTGATTGGTCAGACAGTGCAGACTCAACACATCATAGAGCGCCAGTTATTTGAGAAAGTGCTCAAATAGTTCAAGGAGTGACAAGTAGTTCCCATTGGTATTATAGAGTATATTTGGTCTTCTCAAGAGGTTCCTCAATGGGGACCTATGATCAGTGTGCAAGTTGAAACCCAAGAGATAGATCAATTGTAGCCAGTTGAGTGGGATGCCCCTATAGATTTGGTAGATTCAAGTACCACAATAGAGTATGATGGATGGTGGTTGTAGCACAAGCCTACACCATTGACAGATCTATATGTGCATGCTCCTATGGAGAGGCTTGGTAGAGGTCCTCGTGGTAGATTACAAGGGAGAGGCCAGGGGAGAGAATATTATTACAGACAATGTGGTGGATGAGGGGGTGGTGGTGATGATGGGGGTGGTGGAGGATAGGGGGATGGTGGAAGAGGAGATGGGGCTATGTGTGACAAAGGAAGAGGAGACAAAGGCTGAAGAGACAGAGACGGGATTCCACCTCATATTTTGAGACAATTACCTCCTATATATGAGGAGAGGGAGTAGAAGGTCAAGGCCAATTAGAGGTGAGAGTGGAGGAGGTTGGGATGGAGGAGGCTAGGGTGGTGGAGTATAGGTTGGAAGAGGTTGGGGTGGATTTTGGCATAGGTGTCGATGTGGATGTGGAGGAGGTGAGAGGAGAGGCTGAGATGGAGGTGGACATAAAGGAGGTTTCCCAAGAGGTAGCGATCAATGTTGAGGGGTGGCAGGATGTGCCTATCAAAGAGGCCATCCTAGATATTATGGAGGAGGATGTCAAGGATAGGGGACAAGGCCCCAAACATAGATCCAGGCACTACAAGTGCAGCCACAAACTTTATAGGCATAGGTTGTTCAGATGCTAACATTACAAAGCAAGTAGCTCAACTGAATATTGAGTGTGATATGGCTATGATACAGACACAATAGGTCGAGCAATAGTCACTAGATTTAATTTCTACTCTTAGTGGGGGTACTGTTGATTTTGCATGTATGTTGTATCAGGTCGGGTAGGAGACCAGTTATTACATGGACCTATATGAGGGTATTACACCACCCTTATAAAAAGCCCCTAGTTATACCCATAATAGGTCGTAGAGAATGACACACTCTCATTGGGCACAAAGCAGTGGAGGGGTGTCTCAACTGAGGAGATCCCCATATCAATCACCTCACCATGCTCACAAGGATTAGCCAAGACCATTGGGCTTTGAATGTAAAGTGGATAGGCCACCTTCTGGGGAGTCACCGTCTAGTGACAGGGGTAGCACAGGCTAGGCTTGTTTTTGTATATAGACATGTACATTTTTTATCGAGCCTACGAGCTCCACATTTTTTTAGTTGTCATGATTTTGTACTATGACATTACTTTTTGGAGGTAATTCATGATATGTTATATGTATGCATGTCGCTATATGATGGATGTTTATAGATGCATGATTTTATGTTTATGCTCATGTATGGATGGATGCACATGATATATGATTTATACTTTATATGTATGTTATGATATATGGACATTAATTTATGCGTATATGTATGGATGGATGTATGGATATTTATGTTTATGATCTTTTATGTGACCTATGATGATTTTATAATCTATATGCAAGATGTTATGCTCAGTACATGTCATGCCATATTTGATATGATTCTATATTGATGATGATTCCAACATGTGATTCAAATTTATCCATCTTTTTGAATTTTCCTATTTTGTATGTATGAACTAATGCATATGAGATTCTAACATGATTATGGATGAAGGATAATGAAAATCATATATTTGTTTCTTTGTTTCATAGCACTCCACTTGAGATGAGTGTGGGACCATCAGAAGAAATGTTAGTACAAATAAATAGTTAGTAAGTAGTGAAGAACCCATTTAGATATATTGTTCATCCAAATCACCATTTATGTATTGATTGACATTACTTGAGCTTTTATCATTGCATGTTTTATCATCATAGAGAGTTTTTTGTGTTATGAAGCAAGCAGATTTATGCACACCTAAGCATGAATTACAAAGGCAACTTTTGTTTATGTTTGTCAAAATATTTTGATATATGGACATGTGGATATTGTACACCAAGTTGAGACAAACATTGGTGAAATTTAGTATATGTTTTTCAAATATTTAGACACAATAGACAAGGAGTGTCTTGATTCAGATTGGTGACAATAAAACCTTGTTGGAATATGTGAGGAAATAACCATAAGCATGTTAATCTTTCTGCAAGAAATTTTTACCTAACCTTTTACTTGAATAGGATGTTTTGATTATGCTAGATAGAATTCCAATCACACACGAGGACCTTAGTTTCCCCAGTCATGTTACCAAGACAAACCACAAATAGAAGTTAATAGAAAGAAACATCATAATCTATCATCGCCACACTAATCACTTGTGCATATCATTGAGTAGCTTAGGAATATGACATATGATGAATCAAATAAGATAAGACTAAACTAGACCAAATGAGTCGACAACTATGTCAATCTTTTTGTCCACTAATAAGTGTTTGATATGTTTTCAAAAGATTCTGTTTGTTTTAAGGAGTGAGAAATTTGATGTAAGATGCCTAGTCTGGTTTTGATAATGCAACATCCTAGAAGACAATTTTTTTTTTATAAGATAGGTAACATTTGTAAACAATCGATCGGCCTAGTTGAGAACTAGTTTGGGTAGTGTCATTTATTGTTTCATGATTTGTTAAGATTGGTTCCTATGTTAGATATCTTGTTTGTGTTCAACATGTTCATTCTCTACAAAGGATATTTTATTATGAAATTTGGGTTGTGATGAAAAGTTTATTATGATGGACCCTAGGGGAATTGAACTATGCCTTGGGGGCTCATCAATGATGTCCTTTCCTACGTGACGCACAAAGAGACAACGTAGTTCAACTGTCCATGACAAGTGATAGTTTATTCTGGAAATGTGTATTATGATGAAGATTGGATGACGGCATACCCTAAGGAATTGACCTATGCCTCAAGGGCTCATCAATGATTCACCTTTCCTACATACATGCACAAAGGCAATGTAGTTTGATACCCTGAATTGATATTTTTTATTTTTCTCATATTTTATGTTATTTTTTTGGATTTTTCAAAGGATATGTGATTTTTTTATTTTTTTTGAATGTTTGAATGTTTTTTTTTTGGTGATAATGTCCTCGGATACCACGTGTAAGATCCTTTTGAAACCAATAGGTCAAATATTTCTCCCAGTCTAGAACAAGACTAGTTTTTATGAAAGGATGAAAATGATAAGTGGTTTCATGCTAAATTTTAATCAATCTCAGGCCATGAGAAGGGGTGATATCACTTTTATTAAGAAAGAGCATATGCTCTAGTTATTATGGGTGGAATCAGATAGAGTGGTGATAGATGGTAGAGTGGTAACCGACTATACATGGCACATGTTTGCTAGGTTTTCACTATGATACTTATCCAAAGCACCACCAAAATGGTTTTCACTATAGGATGGATTATTTCTCTCTGTTTTCTTTTTTTCATTTTTTTTTTAAATAAAATATTTTTATGAAATCTCCAGAGATCATGCATAGTACCTTTAAAGGTGCATGTTTTTTATCAAATCAAATAGTGGTTCACCCTTAGGAGTAGCTAGTTGATAGTCACTGAATCCATATATTTTGGTGATGATATAAGGACCCAACCAATTAGGCTCAAACTTTTGGTTTTTCTCTTTCTTATTGGTTCTTAGGGTTCTCTTTCAAGACTAGATCACCAATGTCAAAGTTCCAAACCTTGACTCTCTTGGTGTAACTGTGTCTAAGGTAATTCTAATATGCCTGCAAGTGAACCAACATAGTTTGTCTTCTTTCATCCAATAGTTCTAGCTCATGTAACCTAGAGATTCAATAATCTTCATCATCGATGAACTGTTGCATGGAGACTCTCAATGACGGGATCTCAACCTCAATCGGTGGGATGGCTTTGAAATAGAAGAAAAAGGAATAATGTGTAGCACCAATAAGAGTATGAATGCTCGTATAGTAAGCCCATAAGGTTGAATTTAGTTGTATGTGCCAATCTTAGTCAGCATCATTGACAATCTTTTTCAAGATTTTTACAATGTTTTTATCAGATTCCTTTGCTTGACCATTACCTTGGGGATAATGTGGAGTGGAAAACTGATGTTGGATGTGGTACTTTTCACATAATTCCTTGATGTCCTAGATTTTTTGAAGGTACACCTATTATTTTTTACTATGGACAAGGGAACACCATACCGACATATATATAGTTTAGCATGAACTTTGAAATTTGTTTATCGGTGATATATATCATCAGTATGGCTTCGATCCATTTAGTGAAATATGTTGTTACAGTGATTATGAACTTGTTTCCATTAGTAGATGTAGGGTGAATCTTTGTTACATGCCCAACTAAAATTTTCTCAATAAATTAATAATTGACATTATGAATATAAATTTAAGACATAAATCCCATAGCTACTTTCCAACATAGCAATTTCATGTCCATAAATAGAAAAAAATAAAATCTAAATACATTCATTTCCAAATGTCAATATTCAATAAACAAGTTTGACTTGGCATTCAATCACCACATAGTCAATACACTAATTACATTAATGATACAAGTAGATAAAATAAAATTCCATTATAATTCCTTTGTGGCAATTCACCTCCACTGGTGGACGAGAGCATGGTTGAGGTGCTTTTCCACCCAACCACAAAGAAATGCTTCCCTAGAATTCTTCAGTCCATCGAAGAATACTCGATCTTGCACAAAACACTTATCAAGAGATACCATTTGCAAGGTGGAATCTATGTGTGCCTAACTACATGCATTTATATCTATTGTCAGAACGTGCAAGTTCCATGTTAGGTAAATAAAAGAAATAATAGAGAGAGGGTAAATAAAAACAACCGGTTCCGAAATCAAAATGAATGCAAAGGTTGGTCAAGCTCATACTGCATAAAATGCAACTTAAATTATATTTGGAAAATAAAATCTACACTTTCTCGCACCCATTCTTGAAAGGTAGCTTTCCATAACAAAGGGGTATCCCTCCCTTCTAGGCCATCTACTAGCATCATATCCCATTGAGCTACGACCTATCTTAGTACTTTGTATCATTATATTTCATCAATCAACAAACAAGTGATCCATCTAAAATATGGTATATCCATTCATCATATAAATATATTTCCTTAAGACTCGTATTTCAATTCAACACTATTCTATTTCTATAGTTCTTTCCATTACAAATGAAATTAAATAGTCATATTCAAATGAGTAAATTAAGATGAATAAGAAGGTATACCACATGTATGTGTACATGCATAAATGATGAGTTTATGCATGTGCACATATATGCATATACATTCTTTAGGAATAATTAAAGTAAAAATCCATTCAACATGCAGATTTACAGATCAATATATGTTGATTTCTTCAAATACACAAGTTTTGGTCTTATCTACTATGTTCCATTAACAACACAATAAAAAAAAAAAATCAACTTCAGAAGCATAACGAGAATTAGTATTAATCTTTTTCAATTAACAGTTTGAATTTCTTTGGAAAAAAATAATATTATTCTCCAATCATTTTGTTCCAGATAGAAAACAAATTATTTATTTCTCTATGTCTAATTAGAACATTGTGGTATTCTACATTTTTTTCTTTAAATCACATGTATATTCTTATCAAATGAAAATATTGGGGTTGATCTGCATTAACTATACTTTCGACTTATATTCTTCACCTAATGTTTCAATGGTGTTATCGACCTCATGCCTAAGGCGCGATCTATCAATTGAAAATTTATAGAGTATATGATGCTACTCAAATTTGTATGATTCTTACACATGGTCGATGAGCACACACACACACAAACACGCATATATATACCTATGTATATATTTATATATATGTGTGTGTGCTATCAAGAAATAAAGAGAAGATATTCATAATCTACGAGGATTTCATATGCCCTCGGCCTTTAATGGTTGATATTTTATCTACCATAAATAAATATAACACATGCTTTAATGTCTACAAAAAACATTACATCAACAATCCCAATAGAATGAAAGCATCGTTCCTATCTATATTTTGAACGAAGTTTTATCGTTCGACAAAAAATGGAAATAACAGTATAACATAGGGAATACATTCCCTAACACATATTTATATGTTTAAAGACCGACCTCGGTTATTACAGATTTATACCAGATCGATAACATTCATCCACACTATGCTAGAATAGGACAAGGTATATCGTCCATCTACCTATAACATAGTTGGCATTATTATCTGCCCATTAACATACACATGGAGTAGAATGATATGGATCATTATGAGTCAATATTTACACTCAAATGGTTCATACCATTTGGCCCCATGAAACAATATACATACATATTATTGTGAACATAGATATTGTTCGAATGGGTATCATGCGTGATCAACAACAAAAATGATGTCTCCACCACAAAGAACATATCGATGTTCTCAATTTTGAAGATTAAACAACATTCAGGCTAGACCCCAAACACAAACCTTCTAGTCAATCATGCTTAGCATGTCATTACACACAACGAAGGTCAAAATGGGGTTTTCATTTTCCCCAAATATAGCTTTCTATAATTTCAAAACACATAAAATGGAAACATAGCCACGAGTATGAAACAAAGATAATAACAAGGTGCTTGACATTTTTTTAAGCTGAGATTTGCTCTAGAGATAAGGAAAAATCAATTTACTTTGAAGGAAAAATCTTAAGAAGGCATCGTTCTTACCTCTTGACTACAAGATTGATGCTCTTTCCTCAATCGAATGAAAAGGGCTATCTCCCTTACTTTTTGTGCTTTTTCCTTCAGTTGCTTTTCCCCAATCGCCTCTCCTGCTTTTTTTGCTTGAATAACTCCTACAATTCAAAATTACCACCATCTTTGTGATTTGATTCCTTGCATTCTATTCTTGGAGTGCTCTTAATTCTCCATACCTCCACTATCTAGCTACCCACTCCCTTGTCGTTGGCATTATTCATCCATTTGAATATGGAAGGGGTCGACATTATGAAGGGGGATTATGTGAATAATCACTGTCATCGCTCCTTCCATATAATTTGTTAAGGAATTTCAAATTAAAAAAACACTTATATTGTATAAAATCTTTTATACTTAATTTTATATATATTTAAATTCACAATCATACATTTATTTTATTTCCTTTGTCAAGAGTTTACTTTTAAGTTCTTTTAAAAGGTCAAACAACATAATCATTATTCTCATGATAGTTAGGTACAATTAAATACATTTCCATTTTCATTATGAAATTAGATTTATAATAGACAAGGTAAGGCAAATAATTCCATGAATTTGTTTCTTTCATTTAAGTTACCTATTTATTCATTCACGATTCATACAAGCAAGAATGATATTTTTAAGTTACAAAATAAATGTAGATTTTATGGTCTACTATGGTGTGTGAGATTCTAGATTCCATTCTTGCTTACTGTTCCTCATCTAGCTAAGCATCCCTGCCTCAACCAAGTTCTCATTCTTCAACCCATTCTTGCACACACATATTCTTGCACTCACCAACTTTATTAGTAACCTTAACCAATAATCATTATGAAATAACTCTTAAATCATAAAATTCCAAGATAATCATTGTTTTCAAATATTATTGCATTTATCAAATCCCATAAATTCTAAATGATAAATTCCATTCTTCAAATATTTAAATTAACTTAACATTATTAAATGAAAGTAATGAAACTGAGATGTGACATCCTTCCCCACTAGGAAGAGACATCGTCTCGACGTCTAATCAAACAAAATTGATTCACATATGTTCATTTCAACATCAAATCATATTGTTTTCAAGCCAAAAAATCATAACATACAAGTTTGAAATATTAAGCAAAAGTATATAGTAAATCATCATTAGTCTATCTAAGAAATCAAATGAGGAAAGGAGTGTTCTATATCCTCCACATCCTCCCATGTAGTACTTTCCTCAGAATACTGATATGATTGAACCTTATATTGGATAATGTCTTTGTTTCAGAACTTGACATGTTTATCTAGAATTCTAATGTGATCCACCAGCACCACTCTTGGATCCTCCACCTGTAAAGAATTTCAATCAAGTATATGAGATGAATCTAGGTGGTGTGGTTTAAGCAAAGAAACATGAAACATGTTATGGAGTCGAGCTAGAGCAGGTGGTAGAGTAAGTTTGTATGCAACCGAGTTGATAACTTCCAACACATCAAACAAGCCCACGTATCTCAGAGCCAACTTGGATGATTTCCCAAAGGTAATAGAGCTCTTATGTGGCTTGAATCTTAAAAATACATTATCCTTGACTGTAAACTATCTAAAGGTTCTATTTCTATTGGCATAGCTCTTCTATCTATTTTTTGCCTCCTACAGTCTTCTCTTAATGAGTCTCATATGCTCTTCCATCTCTTTTAACATTTCAGCACACATTATGATTATGTCTTCCAATCTATCCGAACTAATCAAAGTGTGACACTTTCACCCATATAGGGCCTCGAAAGGTGCCATACTTAAGGATGTATGATGGGATTCATTATAATAAAATTCTACTAGTGGTAAATACTCTTCCCATTTATATTGTTGATCCATACAATACATCCAAAGGAGATCTTCCACTACTTGATTCACTCTCTCGGTTTGACCGTCGGTCTAGGGATGATAGGCTGAGCTGAAATTTAGTTTAGTCCCCAAAGTTGCATTCATGGTTTTCCAAAACCTTGATGTCATTAGTGTATCTCTACCATATATAATGGTCTTTGGCACTCCATGTAAGTGGAAGATATCTTGGACAAATTTCTTAGCCAAGGTCAACGATCCATCCTTAAGATTCCCTGGAATAAAATGTGCCGCCTTAGTCAACTTATTGAATACTACCAAAATGACTTCATATTTGTTCTTACTTAAGGGTAACCCTTATACAAAGCCCATACTGATCACTTGCCATTTGTACTCAGGTATATCATTGGGATAAAGCAACCCTATTGGATGCATGTGCTTAGCCTTAACTCGCTGACAATCCAAGCACCTAGCTACGTATTCCACTACATCTTTCTTGAGCTTCATCCAATAATATAATTTTTTCAATTCTACGATCATCTTTGTAACTTCGGGGTGTCCTAAATATGGTGCATTGTGGACTTCTTCTAGGATCAGCTTCCTAAGCTCTCCAAAATTGGGAATATACATCTGCCTCTGGTATCTTAAGATACCATTCGATTCAAACTCAAACCCACCGAATTGATGGTCTAATGGATTCTCTTCTAAATCATTTTTCACCTTCTCATAATGCTCATCTCCTTGCAAGTATTGCATCACTTGTTGCCTTAATTTGGATCTCATAGAGGTCATGGCCGCCAAATGTCTTCTTCTACTAAGAGCATCTACCACTATATTTTCCTTTCCTTTTATATTCTCAATTTTGAAGTCATAATCACTAAGGAATTCTAGCCATCTCCTTCGTCGTGCATTGAGATTTGGTTGAGTGAAGATGTATCTCAACCCTAAATGATATGTTTTAAGCTCAAATGGATCCCCAAAATATAATGTCTCCACATTTTTAAGGCATGCACTATAGCTTCTAATTCCAAATTGTGTGGTGCATAATTCACTTTATGTTTTTTCAAATTCTTTCACTCATGCCACCACTTGCCCATCTTGCATTAACATTGCTCCTACATTTTCTCCTAAAGCATCTGCGATCATTGAGAATTGACCATTAGGATCAGGTATAGTCAGCACTGGAGCTATCATGAGCTTCTCCTTTAGGAGTTAGAAGGCTTGTTCACACTTCTCGATCCACTCAAACCATTTTTCTTTATTTTGAAGTGAAGTTATTGGGGATGCAATTTTAGAAAACCCTTGCACAAATTTCTTGTAATATCCAGAAAGGCCCATTAAGCTTTGCACCTCCATTACACTTTGAATTTTTGGCCGAGCATGATTTCTTTTATCTTTTCAGGATCCACAAAGACTCCCTCAACTGAAATAATGTGACCTAAGTAGTGCACCTTGTCTTGATAAAACGAGCACTTGGATAGCTTTCCAAAAATCTTCTTCTCCCTTAGACGTTGTAAGAATATCCTCAAGTGTCGATTGTGCTTTATAGACTTGGAGTAAACCAAATGTCATCAATAAATATTAGGACAAAGTCATCCAAAAAATCCCAAAAAACACTATTCATAACATTCATGAAAGCCACGGGTGCATTGGTCAATCCAAACAGTAAAACGGTGAACTTGTAATGACCATACCAAGTTCAGAAAGCATTCTTCAAAATATATTCTTCCTTTATTCTCAACTGATGATAATTAGATCTAAGATCTATCTTTGAGAATATCGATGCTCCCTTCATTTGATCAAATAGCTCATCGATCCTTGGGAGGGGATATAGATTTTTGATGGTCACCTTGTTCAACACTCGGTAATCAATACACAAATGCAAGGTTCCATCCTTTTTCACAAAGATAATTGGTGCTCCCCAAGGTGACACATTGGGCCTAATAATCCCCTTGTGTAATAGCTCTTGTAACTAGGCTTTCAATTCATAAATCTCGGTGGTGGTCATCCTGTACGGGGCATTAGTCTGAGGCTCGACTCCAGGCACTAGGTCGATGGAGAAATCAAATTATCGCTTTGGAGGCATCTCAATGAGATATTTGAGAAACACATCTTGAAATTTCCTAAGGATAGGGTAATCATCTAAGGATGGTTTCACATTGTCGGGTTCGTGGACATGCACATCATATATGACACAACCCTTCCTTTGAGCCCTCTTGAGCTGCATAGTTGAGATTGGCCTAAGCTCCAAGGGTCTTTGTATCCCATGAATCTCAATTGGGTATCCATAGTCATCCAAACATCATAGGATCCTAGAGGTGCCATGTAAAGGTCAACTTGGGTCAAGAAGTTGCGAAGTTCTAACTCGCTACAAAAGAAACAAGAATCTACTTCTCACTCTGCTCGATTTCAATACTGAACTGACCATGAGTTTGTCAAATATCTAGGTCTAATGAGCAGCTTAGAAATCAATCTAAGATCTATAAAACACTCATTATCTCCAGTATCTATCAAAATAGAAATGGTTCGACCATAGAGCTTACTCGTCAATTGTATCAGAGAAGCTTGGTACTCTATTTTCATGTTATCCACCACTACATGGATCTTGTGTTGCGAGGTTTGTTACTAGTTTCCTTCCTTCTGTGACTTTGAATTCTTATGGAAAATAGATGCATAATGGTCTTCCCCACAAGTGAAACACCCATCACGTGGTCCTTTTCAACCTCCATACCTATCCTCTTTTGAGTACCTCTAGTTACTATTAAAGTTTTTGTTGCCCTTAGTAGCCCTTTTATTACTTATGCCATGGTTGCCTTCTTCCTTTTCCGGAGGGTTTCTTTCTCTTTTCAAATTTTTGATATGATGGGACTTATTTCCCTTCTATCCATCACCCCTTTGAAACTTTTTGTTTCTGAATCGAAGCTTGAAGTTTGAACCCTTGCGAAGATTGGACAACTACTACAACATTTGTTCTTACTTAATGGCCTTCTCAAAAGCTTATGTCATCATAATGGAATTGTGGAGGTCCACCTTAGCCCTAATGTGCAGTATCAATACTAATATAAGCTTTCGAATCTGGAAATGCTCATTGGAGTGATACTATAGTACATACTTGAGAAAATTGGTAAAATTCTCCTAATACTAAACAATAGTTAGGTATCCCTAGGTTAGATTTTGAAATTCAGACATCTTCTTGTCAAAGAAAAGTTGTGGTAGCCACCTCTTCCTAAAATATTGGAGGAAAAACTCCCAAGTGATCTCCTTCGGTTGAAGTCTCCTCTCTGCCTTCTTGTTGTCCCACCAAGTAGCTGCCTCTCTAGATAGTAGATACGCAGCCCAAACAACCTTAGTTTGGTTTGACAGGTTACAGAGCCCAAAGTATTTTTCCATTTCTATAATCCATGCCTCAGCTCCATCTTCGATGGCCTTTCCATCGAATTTTGGTGGTGCTACCTTTTTAAGATCTTTTCCCAGTTCTTCCTTAATTTGACCCCAATTGGGATCCCCTTGGCCCCTTTCTCCTTGGTCGGGTACCTCGTTCCTGATATTTTGATCTTCCCGCACCCCTCAGACCTCTTGTTCCAAATGGTCCATTTGGGTTTCTTGTTAGTTCAAAATTTCTAAGATTTGATCTAGCCTCTTTCTTGGCCCATTTTCCTATTTGCAACTATCTACTTCTTGTTTGGTGGTCACCATAATGACTCACACTCAACTTGTGCCACAGTCACATTTAGCATATCTTAACACACGGTTTTATGTTTAAACAATTGCATCTACACAATGATATGTACACAACAGGTAATCTAAGAGAGATATACATGTTCATTCACATCAAGACAAGTCTTCAAATTTTGTGTCCTATGTTGGCATAACAATTAGCACCTTTGGAGTGCGAGTTGGTATAGATAGCTATGCACAATGCATAATGACTGCTCTTCAAATTAGGAGGGGAAGTTCCCTCTTTTGCTGATATGCGTGAAAAAGTAAAGTATTCTAAATCCTATATTTTTGACTCAGCTGGAAGAGGCAGAAGGTTAAGGAAACCAAGAACGTTGCAACTAAGGAT
The DNA here is from genome assembly GCA_007115665.2 of Sequoiadendron giganteum. Classification (NCBI taxonomy): domain Eukaryota; kingdom Viridiplantae; phylum Streptophyta; class Pinopsida; order Cupressales; family Cupressaceae; genus Sequoiadendron; species Sequoiadendron giganteum. The sequence goes on along the minus strand of CM021104.1, from coordinate 417,932,436 downwards.
TTTCTTTGGTTTTGTAGATGTTAACTACAACTAAAAACTAAATGCTTCTAATCTATCCAATCTCCTCGAGAAAACAAAGCATGAAGAAAAGAAACAGGAATGTGATTATACGATAAACTTCAGGTGCAGATTCACAACATGAAGGCAAGCTGGCTCAACTATTTGCTTGGCTGGGAAGAAGTTTATTAGAAACAAACAAATATACGATAAACTAAGTATAGCTTCACAACATGAGGGCAAGGTGGCTCAACTATTTGCTTGGCTAAATAGGTTTATTGACACACACATCAAACAATAAGCTTTAGTATAGATTTGTAATGTGAGGGAAAGGTGGCTTGGAAATTTTCTCATCTCAATAGGCTTATTATTGACATAACATAAGGTAAGCAACTAGGACATCAAATTTCATTGGCGAAACACACATACAATAAACGATCAAACTAGCAACCCCATTTAACTAAGATGAACAAACACCATCATAATAACATTCAAACAAGGTGGTACAACTATATATTATAACAGTAAAAGCTTGTGAACAGATACAAGAACAACAATATTACAGGCAAGGTGGGCTCATCATATACTACTATTGTGTGTAAAAGTTATAATTACAAGGGTGAATCAATCTTGAGAATAGGCATGTTGCCGACAACGCAACAATTCTCTATCACAAGAAAAAGTTAATTACAAATGGGTTGAAAGCTCTTATTTATAGACATCAAAGGTGTAGGGAACCCTAAAATCACCTTGAGTCAACTACAGTCTCGTAGCATGCGAGATTTTATTCTCTAATTCTAAATAAATGAAAGTATATAGTTAAATAGAAAGCTACCATCAGTTAACTGATAAAAACAAGACTAATTGGACATGTGCAATATGCACATCCTTATTGAAAGGAAAGCTCACTGATAACTACCATAAGTCAACTGGCTCTAACTGAAAGTTCATCTTCCTACGAAGATATCTCCAAGAATGAGATAGGCATGCTTGATATCAACAATGAAAACTCAAGAAATGATGTTGAGTCAACTGTTGCTTATGACTCATCCTCGTAAACAACTACAAGATCCAACTGGGCGTCTACTACAATCCCTCTCAATTTATCACCTCATCCAGGAAATTTTTGATCGTATCATCAGATGGCACTCTGACGTTGTCCATGATGATGAACTACCTGTCCAACTACTTGTCTTCATTCTGGATCGCCCTTTCATTGTCTCTAACCTCTACAGTCACCTAGTTGTCATCATTGAGAAGTGATCCAACTTGGATGCCTCAGGATCTCCACTTAGGTTATCATGAACCAGTTTCTCAAACTCGGTCTACACAACATCAACTCGCAATTCATTGATTGGTAACTCTGGCGGCTCTGCCGCTGGAATGATAGCCTCTATTTCTTCTACATCTTTATGCCTCTGATGCTTTTCTCAATTCTTCTCATGGAAAAGTGTTGCATGACAAAACCACAATGTTTTACCGCGAACACTCTGCTTGTGAGAAATGCACACGAACTCGCCGCATACGCGAACTTCCAATGGTATCAACCCTCTAAACTGGACTTGGAAGGCAGCAGCTATATGAGGTATGAAACCATGTAGACTTTGAGTGACTACGCCTGTCAAATTGTCTGAATCAACCCACCAGATGCACTTGATGCAAAATAGTGTCAGCTTTTCTCATGAAATCATGAATTAAGACCAATTTGGTCTTGAATTCAGTTTGAGTGAACTACATTCATAAAAACTCGCCTGTTGACTGTAAACATGGCTATGTTCTGACAACTTTTTCGGAATGCTAAAAATAGCTTCTAACAAGGCTAAAAATACCCTATTAAGGGGCAATTTTCACAAAAAAAATCTAAGACATGGGTTTTGTAGAGAAAATAATTCTAAGCAAACCCACAATGTCAAAAATTCAAGGAAACGCCTTTTGCCTTGGCATATGGGTATTATAGGCGTTGTTGAGCTGAGAAGACCCAGATCCTCCATTTTTCGAAAAATTGAGTTTTAGGCCTGCATGCAAAAGGTTTTCAGTTGAGAACTGTAGTGGTTGTAGGGGCATTGGGGGTAACTTTTTTTAATAAATCTGGAACATGGGTTTTGTGCAAAACTGAATTCTAAGACAACCTAGATCGACAGATTTTGGAAAAAATGAGTTTCAGGCCCACATGTAAAGAGATTTTCCAAAAAAAGCATGTGCTCCAGAATGGAAGCAACGGGGCAATTTTCATGAAAAATTCTAAGACATGGGTATTGTTGCTAACCCAGATGATCTGTTTCTGAAAATTTTGTCGTTTACTTTGACATGCAAAGAATACCTAAGACGAGAATAGAAGAAATTAAGACAAAAGATAGAATTTTTTTTTTTTTTTTGCTTTTGTAGAAATCACTTGCACTTGAATTAGATTTGATGTAACCTACATGCAAACGAAAAATGAAGTTTGAAATATCCTCCCTCTAAACATTCTAGATCTGACGCTACAAAGAACATTGTATTCTGCCACCTGTAGCACCTTCAGATCATTATTTTCTCAAGAAACATGTGTTTTATCTCACTGACAATGAAGAATAATGGATGCCATAGCCTTAATAAATAAGAATTTTTCATCAAAGGCATCATAAATGTATGCAAAGTCTTGGAAATGGTGCTTGTGATATGATTGGACCTTCAAAACACATGCCTAGCTTGTAATTGGGCTTCAAAACAGTTAAATGAATGAAAAATATGCCCTAATTACGATGCCACCTCAAATACTTCAATTAACAATCGCATGCAAAAATAGGTTGCCTAATTACAAGCTAAAATAAGCCAAGAAGAAGTTGACTTGAAAAGAGTTGAACTGAAGAGCTAATTTCAGTTAACTGTCTCCACCTTTAAAGGGCGCCACTTCTCTTGAGTTCAAAAATTCAACCTTCGACTTTAGGCGTCTCTTTCCAAACTTAGCCAATTTCTCAAAAAAATAGATTTGAAAACCTCCCCAGAGCTCACATTTGATCACTGATTCTAATTGACTAACATGTTGAATTGATTGGCTGACAATTTTGTTAAAGAGCAGGATCAAATTTGACAAAAGTCTCCTTTAGGTGTCAAACCCTAATTCATCCATCTGAGGCCTCAAAATGCAGGGCGTGCCTGGCCTTCAGGGGCGCTTTTGACCTCAGACAACAAATTTTCAATGCATTTTTCATCATTTTCAAGGTGATTATGACCTTACTTCACTTCATGTTTCTTGATGTCCAGCAAAACTTCAGAACTAGTTGACAAGCTCACCGCGGAGCTAGCTGGATTCTGAACAAGAGCTCTTGGAGAGCACCTCTCATAAAAACATCATTTGACAACTTAAAAACATGGACGCCCCTGGCCTCTAGGGGCGCTTTTCCTCCTAGACATCCATTTTTCAAACTGGCTAAAAACAACTTAAACTCTCGCTGCAGGTTGCTGACAAGTCCTCTGACCCAACTAAGGTATGCAACGAAAATCTAGAGCCAACACGAACAGGATGAGTATCCAAGATGATCAAAAATATTGAGTTTGAGGCTCCAAAACCTTGGGTGCCCCTAGGCACAAGGGCGCTTTTGCCATTTCTAGACATTTTTGAACATGATTGAAACCCTAAGTTTGACTCCTGATACCAACAATTTAGCAACTCCGATTCACCCACTGATGGATGTGTTGCAAAGCTAGATCAAGTCTGAGACAAACATCATAGGTGTCATTTGATCAAAAAATTTCATCTGGTGCTTCAAAAAGATGGGCGCCCCTGGCTAAGAGGTACGCTTTTCACTCCCTTGTTTTGAGTTCAATCTCCATTTTCAGGTATTAGACATATCCATTGGACTGGTTGGTTGGTTCATTGCAAAACTAACAGGATTCCAGAGAAGTCCTCTTGGAAGTGACAAGTCTCAAAAAGTTGATCTCGACCTCCAAAATGAAGGGCGTCCTTGGCTCACAGGTGCGCTTTTGCTCCAAAGAAAAAAATTCAACATTTTCACCTCGATGAAAATCCCCTCCGAGACGAAGCATCCTTTCAGACATATCTCACCATAGAAACTTCATCGAAGCGTTTCAAGCTTAGATTTCGACACTTGGCACCTGGCCATCTACCATTGACAACCTCAGAGATCCCAACTTTTCACTTGAAAAAGCGAAAACTACCCACCAGGCTTAAACTGAGTTTTAACTGAATTTGACTTCACCATTGTGATCGTGAAGCAAAATAAGCCAATCAAAACAATTTTTAGCCAATTCTGACAAGTTTCAATTTTTAGGTTTTTTAACCTAAAAATAGGGGTCCATAAACCCTAATTTTCATTTTTTTTCAAATTTTTCTAGTATCTTCCTGACATCACACTAACTCAAAGTCCTTACTTGATTTTCCCAAAAACCATGTTTTGACATCGTTTTAACAAGGTTTAGACCATTTTAAGCAAAATGCCTTAATGAAGCAAAAAAATTGGTTTGGGTACAACATCCTAGAACAACAACAAAAAAGAGTTTCTTTATTTATATTAAATATGGATTTCGACTAATCCTTATTCACAAAAAAATTCCATACTAAACAGACCCCTCATTGTCAAAAAGAGGACACTCCACTGGGTCCTCATTATCAAAAAGAGGACACTCCTTTGGGTCCTCATTCAGATTTACACCATCCCTCTTGGAAGAGGCAGGACGTGCGTGCAGGAACTCCTTCTCCTCCTTTTTCAATAAACGTGCATTAGGTCCACATCCTATTGGCCAATCTCTAAATGTGGAGGATTTCTTAATCTTAGGAGTTCATTTGGACTCCTCAATCTTTTTGCCTCTCTCCAAATTGAGTCATGTGAGAGCATGTGCTAGAGTTTCATCATCAAGAATCTCATGTTGGTCTTTGGCTTTGGGATTCTCTTTGTTAACAACTTGATTTTTTGAAGCCCTAATGGTCTTTCCCTTCTTTCTTCTAGACTTGGACCTTCCCATTTCCTGCAACCAATTCAAATTTGGTTATTTTCAAGGTAACTCAATTTCAATTAGGGGTCAACTATTCCCTAATCAGTCATCATGGGCTCATAGGCCTTGAGATGAACCCTAAGCTTTGATACGAAATGTAACATGCCCAACTAAAATTTCCTTAATAAATTAATAATTGACATTATGAATATAAATTTAAGACAGAAATCCCATAGCTATTTTCCAAGATAGCAATTTCATGTCCATAAATAGAAAAAAAAAAATGAATAATTCATTTCCAAATGTGAATAGTCAATATAAAAGTTTGACTTGGCATTCAATCGCCACATAGTCGATAAAATAATTACATTAATGATACAAGTACGTAAAATAGAATTCCATTATAATTCCTCTATGATAGCTCGCCTCCATTGGTGGATGGGAAGAAGGTTGAGGTGCTTTTACACCCAACTGCGAAGCAATGCTTCCCCAGAATTCTTCAGTCCATCAAAGAATACCTGACCCTGCATGGAACACTTAGCAAGAGATACAATTTTCAAGATGGAATTTGTGTGTTCCTAACTACATGCATTTCTATCTACTGTTGGAACATGCAAGTTTCGTGTTAGGCAAATAAAATAAATAACAAAAAGAGTATAAATAATAAATAGTCTATTATGATATTAAAAATTACTGCAAAGCTTGGCCAAGCTCATATTGCATAAAATGCAACTTAAATTAGATTTGGAAAAGCAAATCTACACTCTCTAGAACCCATTTTCGGAAGGTAGCTTTCCACAATAAATGGTATCCCTCCCTTCTAGACCATCTACTAGCATCATATCCCATCTAGCTACAGTCTATCTTAGTACTTTGTATCATTCAATTTCATCAATCATCAAACAAGTGATCCATCTAAATTCTGGTATTATATATTCATCTATTCATCATATAACTATATTTCCTTAGGATTCATATTGTAAATCAACACTACTCCATTTCTACAGCTCTTTCCATTGCAAATGAAATTATACGATCATATTCAAATGAGTAAATTAAGATGAATAAGAAGGTATACCACATGTATGTGTACATGCATAAATGATGAGTTTATGCATGTGCACATATATGCATATTATTCACAGTTTGTATATGTGTATACATTCTTTAGGAATAATAAAAGTAGAAATCCGTTCAACATGCATATTTACAGATTAATATACATTGATTTCTTCATAAATGTAAGTTTTGGTCTTATCTACTATGTTCCATTAACAACACAATGAAAAAACAAAATCAACTTCAAAAGCATAACGAGAATTAGTATTTTTTTTTTCAATTAATAGTTTAAATTGCTTTGGAAAAATATAACATTATTCTCCAATCATTTTGTTCCAGATAGAAAACAAATCATTTATTTCTCTATTTCTAATTAGAGCATTATGGTGTTCTACATTTTGTTCTTTAAGTCACTTATATATGCTTATCAAATGAAAATATTGGGTTTGATCTGCATTAACTATGCTTTTGAATTATATTCTTCACCTAATGTTTCAATGGTGTTGTCGGCCTCATGCATGAGGCACGATTTATCACTTGAAAAGTTATAGAGTATATGGTACTACTTGAATCTATATGATTCTTACACATGGTTGATAAGCATACACACACACACACATATATATACCTATGTATATATACATATATATGCATGTTGTCAAGAAATAAAAAAGAAGATATTCATAAGTTGTGAGGGTTTCATATACCCTCGGCCTTTAATGGTTGATATCATGTCTACCACAAATATAACACATGCATTATTGTTTACAAAAAACATTACATTAATAGTCCCAATAGAACGAAAGCATCGTTCCTATCTATATTCTAAACGAAACTTGATCATTCGGCACAAAATGGAAATAATAGTATTGTTGGGTGAAAATAGTGTAATCAACTTTTCAATAGATTACGCCATCTAGACTTCAGCCACAACTATGTGAGATATAATCTCTCCTCTCAGAAAGGGGAGGCACCCTTCTTACTGCTAATTAGAAGCTATAGTAAACTTGAAGGAATACTTACAAAATGTACACTATACTCATGAAATGGGGGGGGGGGGGTGTGTTACATTCATACTTCTCTCTTTTTTCAGAGATGTTTACAATGCTTCACGATGAAAAGCTTTAGATCTGATAACTTAAACTTAAACAATAGTACTAATGCCGATATTTCTATCTTGTCAAAGCACAATGTAGAAATACCAGGTATGATCTATAATAACAAAAAACAAAAGGAAAAGGAAAAGGGAAGGCTCACAAAGGCACAAAGTCATTCCGTAGCCTTTTCAATGTTGAATCCTGTAGAAGTATCGTTCGTTGTATTAGAAGCACAAAGTCTTCTTAGACACAACAATTCCTCAAACCGCATGAATGATTACAAGCACAAAGTCTTGTAGATCCTTCAACAAAAACCCTCAAACATAAACAAATCCAAACGATAAATGTAACACAAAGTTTACATAAACCACTTGAAGCCCTTTCAATCTCATACACTAGTCGCCACTGATATAATCAACACACAAGACAATTGATTCCAACACAAAGTCTAGTATGCAATCCTCTTCTTTATTGATTATATCTGAATTCACAATATTGAACACAAAGTCTCAATGCTTGTTTCAAAGGAGCAACACTTCATTGCAAAATATCAAAAGGTAACTATTACAAAAAAATCCCTCTTATTTATAGAAAAGAGGGAAGAGCAAAATTAGGAAATCAGATGAATAAAAATAGGAAACCCTAATCTAACTGAGTGTAATTTATTTCTACGTAATCACACCTCATATTTTTGGTGCAATTACATTTTACAAAAATACATTTAAGATGTCAAAAACTATTTACAATATGCAAAGTAGGGGACACCAAAATTGATGAACACTGGAGACAAAAAGAAGACTATTGTTCTTTGCATTGGGCACGAAAGTCTCCATATTTCTTTGTCGTCTCTTGTAGGAAAGTTTCATCTGGCCCGACTGTATAATCCATCAGCGTGTGTATTTTGGTAATCATCTTCTTAGCAGATGAGGAAACCTTTTTACACCTTTGAAGATGAGCCTTGAAACAATCAAGTGAAAGTCGTAGATCACACATAATGTGCATGGTGTTTTTGGAAAAACCTTTATCATTGACCAGCTTCATGAAGGCCTCTTTATACACTTGAATTATCTCGCTGAGAGGAAGAAAGGTGTGTTCATCATCTAGGAGATCACCCGACAAATCTTCCATTCCATTTACCAGAAGAACCTCGTAACCTTCTACATCCTCCTGTACCTGGTGAATGTCATCAGTCAAAAACTTTAATACCTAGATTTTATATTTGAGCGATTCTTTCACCTCCACATATTTCTCCTTGTCAGGTATTACTCCATTCTTTACCAATTTCTGATCTTGGATTCTTTCATTTTCAGCCATGATGATAAGGACCTTTCCATCTCATGTAGCTCTTTCACAAGTGATCCTTCCTCTTTATTAAGCTCAGTTTGTAGTTGGGCTATTTGCATTTTCTTTTCACTTGCGGTGGTGATGACTTGTGTCCCATGATCTATGATCTCTTCAATGAACTCATTCAACACTTTACCCTTGGCTGCAAGCTTCTCTGCATTTTGTACAGCTAGTTCTTTGACATTCACCAAGGTCATAGATTGGGTATCACCCTTTGAAGATCCCGCTATGTTTCTCAAGATTTTTGCATAGCGTTCATCCTTCTCCTTGTATAGATTCTTAGCCCACTCCATCTTGTCAAGCCTTCGTGCAAGGGCATCCAATACTACTTGGGCGTCTGCTTTAGCACTTTCATTGGTTACCTTCCCAAGTTGTATCCTTTGTACAGTATAATCTTCCATACTTACATCACCCTTTGGTTGTGAAGGAAAACCTACCTCAACAAACTTCTGGCCAGCTTTATCAACATGGAGTCTTGACAACACCTTAGCCTTTTTCTTTTCCTTGATCTTGGGGGGAGGTATTTCTTCTAGGTCCAGCTCATCGGGGGAGATCATCTACTTCTTGTGCTTAGGAACCTACGACACCAACCAAGGAGGGAGGGAAGAAGTATATATATCTCATGTTACCGCTAATTCCTGAGTTGCAGGGGCTCCTTGAGGAATAGCTAAGATAGTAACTATGGGCGTCGTTGTAGTCATTATGGGCCCAGTTGTCTACATGCCAAGCTGACTCTACAAAGATTCATTCATGAATCTGTTAAATTCAGCCTCCGAAGAAATGTCAAAAGATGGAGATGACAAACTGGGGAGAGGAACTGGCAAACTAGATAGAACATTGATATTTCTTGTTCAATCAACCGTAGAAGAAACTGACACAGTTGATACTACTGGTGGGGAATAAACATCTTCTACTCCTGTAACTATGGTAGGAAGAGGAGAAGAAGGAATGGGAGGAACAAGAGATTTAGGAATTGAGGGAGTGTGAGGAAGGCAGACAGAGGCTGGTGAAGGTACTTGGATCTCTTCGGTTTCATTTTGAAGAGGGGACAAAATCTGCTCATCCTCTTGGTATTCCTCAACCTCTTCTTGAGATTGCTCTTCTTCTTCATTTGATTCAGTTTCTCCAGAGTCTTCATCATCTGATTCTTTGGATTCAAACTTTGTATCTCCTCCTTCCTCATCTGAAGATAATTCCTCGGAAACAAGCTCCTTCTCTTATGCATGAGATGTGGTAGCCCTTGTTTCTCATATTTCAGTGGTCTATGGAGTATTCTTCCCCACAGTAAACTTGATCCTTGGCCCTTTTCGGGATCAAGAGGGAATCGCGACCTATTTGTCTTTGGCGCGAGATTCTGGCCGTGGACTGGGTTTTTCTTTGGGAAGCTCACCTTCAGAATCTGTCTTGAAGACTTTCATCTGATGGCCATGTTTGTGAATCCATTCTATTGTGTTATGTAGGATAGGGGCTAGCTAACCTTTCCCTCATGTAAGTACATTCTTTTTTGGACCATTGTACTAGAGGCAAAGGCTTCCCGGTGATATTATCCTCATCATAGGTAGAATTGAGGACGTCTTCTAGATCTGTAAAATCTTCAAGCGAATCAGCTATATGGAGGGTCTTGATTTGTTCAACTGTTAACTTGTAGAAATCCATTTTACGTACATCTTCCTCATCTCTACATTATGCCCATATGTCTTCAAAATGGTAAACATGACTGTGACCTTTCTTGAGTTTCTTCTTTACATCTCTGAAGTCAAAGTCACGCTTGTACCTATAGGTCATGATAGTCATTATGTGCATCTCTGTTGAAACATTCTTGGCCTTCTACATAGTTCTGATCGTGTATCTGCCAATGTTTAATGGAACTTAAAACCTGGCTTATGATTCTTTTGTCATTCTTTGTGCACTGAAATTGATTGCCTGCACAGCTCCATAAGGATCCATTTGTTTGATAGGTACCTGGGAAGCATATAATGACATCCCATGAAAAAACCTGCCCTTATGTAAGTAAAGGTTGGGAATTGTAGAAAAACACATCCAACCTTGCTGACCGCCTTGAAAGCTTCATCTGATATTCTCTTCTTCTCTAGAGTCGGGTCAAAAGTGAACAACAAAGGAGCAAAGAAAGCATATGTGACTCTCCTGAAGTGGTGGAAGCTTTCCCTCAGGTTCAATTGGTAATAGTAATCATAGATAGGGGTGGAATGTCTATTACCTTTGGTAGATAAACCTGGAAACTGCCTCATTACTGTTGTTGCGTACACCAAGAAAGAAATATAAAATTTCAAGATGGTGGGTACCTTGATCAACTGCTCATGGATTTCGTCACTGATCTGTGTTCCCCAATCAATGTGTACTTTCCTCCTTATGATGATCCGAATGTATTCATACATCCAATCTTGAAAATGGGAGGATTCAGGTAAACACTTAACTCTTCTTAACAAGGTAATCATGTCTCTCACATCTTCTTTGAAGTCACTCCTGGGGAGTCCCTTAGGCCACCTAGAAACAACATGTCGAGGAGTCTTCAACCATTGTGAGTTGATCAATGTCTTGGACTTGACTGAATCATTGTCAAATATCTCTTAAGCCTTTTGGATCGTGATAGAAGTGTACTGCTCCATTTGTGGAACTTTGAAGACTATATCAAAGAATTCACCGTCAAGCCTCATTACAACCTGACTTGCAGAATTTCTCACAGTTCTATCTTCTTGGATATAGTGAGCAGCAACCTGAAGTACGAACTCTGTGTGATGAACTAAAGTTGGGAAAGTAGATACCATATGAAGATTGCTATGTACAATGGCCTTCAGATTATCATCCCATGGCCTCTATTGGATCCTCTTCACGAAATCTACCAGATCTTGATGACCGATCTAGGTATCTTTGATCTCATCCACCTTAGACAACACCACGGTCGGAGGGAAAATGCCCTGGTACTTATACTTCATCTTACCCTTTGCTTTACGAGATGGTGGTGGCGTTTCAACTGACATTTAGGGGAGCAGATATTGAGGTATTTCTTATCTCCGAGGATCTTTTGATGGAACTTTGGAAATTAATTGCAACAATGGTGGATTCAATGTTTGTCAGGAAATACTTGTCATACAGAGAAACATGAAATGAGCAGGCGATATGGAGTCACTGTGTTTTGGTTGTATTGTGCGGAAAATGAGGTGTGAAAATGTGTGTGGAAGTGAAAATGAAGAAAAAATACATTTTAGGGTGTTAGAGAAAGAATGCAGATTTTGGTGCTCGGCCGGTGAAAATCACCGCTCGAGCACCGAAGTGATATTTTGGTTTTGGTGTCGAGGCGGTGAAAATCACCACTCGAGCACCGACATGTCAAGGTTGTTGGGTGTCATGGCGGTGATTTTCACCACCCAGACACTTGGGTATTTTTGTGAGTGGGTGTCATGGCGGTGAAAATCACTGCCAAGACACTAGTGTGTGACTTAGCACTTTTGTGCGACATCGGTGAAAAACCTCGCCTATACACCAATGCATGAAAAACAAAGGGGCAACGTGTGTGAAGTCAGAGAGATCCTTTGCCATGACATTTGCAAGGGTTGCAAGGGAAAAATGACAGGATCTTTTTTAGAAGAAATGAACAAACACGAAGGGAGAAGCAAAGATAACCGAAATGACGTGAGGATAGAAGTTGTACACATCTAAAAATGGTCACGGTTAATCAAACATGTTAATTAATTAAATATGAATTATTTAATTAATATTCTTAAGTCATCTACATATAAATAAATTTAATTATTTATTTATATTGTTCATTTTCCAATTCTGCTATTTTAATTAAATAAATAAAGTTTATTTAATTAATGCTATCCTTCTTCTTAATTAATTAAATAGATTTTACAATTTATTTACATTAATTATCACAAGTTTAAATTTTAAATTTAAATAATATTCTTCTCTCCACACTTAATTAAATACTTTCGATATTTAATTAAATCATTTTCCAAATTTCCCATTCTTCTCACAAAATTAAATATTCTTAATATTTAATTAAAAGGCTTTTTCTTTTCTCACATAATTAAATATTTACAATTTGTAATTAAAGTCTTTTCATATTTCTCTCACACATAATTAAATATTTATTTATTTAATTATGAGAGACACCTTTCAATTTGTCTCTTCATTCTCCATCAATCTCTCAGAATTCCATCTTCTTTTCGAATTCTCGATCTCTCACCGTTCATTCTAACAGGTTTGAAGTCGATCGTCGATCTTGGCCAATCGAATTCCTACCTTCAAAAATCTATAAATACAACTCTCTTGTGAGTGGAAAAGGACCTCGAATCTCAGATTTTCATGCGTAGTTTCTATAGTTGCATCTTAAGCATTTCTAGCATTCCAATTTCACATTTTCAATCATATTAGCAATGCATAAGCATTTTTAGTAATCTCATTCTCTCAAGTTGCCAATTCTATAAAGCTGTTGTTTGCATAACTAAGAGCAAGCATCTTGAAACGAATCCTTGGAGATAGAGGACAATGGGATGAATTTGAAGAAACTGTGGTTTAGAGTTTGCATTTACTTTCTTTAATTTGATTTCTTCAATCTAATGTTTCATTGGTGTATTAGTTTAGATTCAATTTGATTTGCACATTCTAACATACACATAATTAAAAAGAAAGGAAAAGACTAAGCGACATAAACGATGAAAGAAAAATGCCTAAGACTGACAAGAAATGGAAAGCATTCAAATTTAAATAAAGAAAACTGACGACTGAAAGGAAGGAAAAACGTGAACATACCTCAATGGTGTGATAACTATGGTGAAGATCACTGTGAAAACCACACACTAGAGGTAGAAATCAAGGTTTAATCTCAAGGGAGGCAACTTGTGATAGCACGGGAGTGGAGTGTGAAGAGGATTCTTTTAGCAAACATGCGAAAATAACTCATGTTTGAAATAATAACCTAAAACTCAACTTAAATTGCGCGCATTGAATGCGGCAGGCGAACTTGACTTAACTAAAAAATAGGTGCTCGGGTGGTGAAAAGCACCGCTCGAGCACCAAAAACAGTTAAGAGTGAAAAAGGTGCAACGATGGTGATTTTCACCGCTCGAGCACCAAACTCTAGAAAAAATGACTTAACTCCTGGGTTTGAAAAGAGTCAAACTTTAAACTCGAAAATCGAGCCTATCATCACCTACCCGAACTAGGTAAGATTAGAGACCTCCTAAAACAATTTTGTCTCATTTTACGTGCTTGAAACACACGGTCCTAGGAAACAGACTAGTTTCGTAGGGGGGTTATCCGTGAATTGAGCGCTGCTGGATTCTGTGATAACAATTATAACAAAGGGAATGCATTCCCTAACACATATTTATATGTTTAAAGACTGTCCTTGGTCATTACAGATTCATACTGGGTTGATAACATTCATCCACACTATGCTCGAATAGGATGAGGTATATCATCCATCTACCTGTAACATAGTTGGTGTTATTATCTACCCATTAACATACACATGGAGCATAATGATATGGATCATTATGAGTTGAGATTTACACTCGAATGGTCCAATACCATTCAGCCCCATGAAACAATATACATACATATTACTGTGAACGTAGATATCGTTCGAATGGGTAGCATGGGTGGTTGACACCAAAAATGGTGTTTCCACCACAAAGAACATATCGATGTTCTCAAGTTTGAAGCTTAAACAACATGTAGGATAGAGCCTGAACATAAGCCTTTTAGCTGATCATGCTTAGCATGTCGTTACACATAGAAAAGTTCAAAATGGGGTTTTCATTTTCTCCAAACATGGCTTTCTATAATTTCACAACACATAAAATGGGAACAAATACACGATTATGAAACAAAGATAATAATAGGGTGCTTGATTTCTATTTAAGCCGATCTTTGCTCTAGAGATAAGAAAAAATTGATTTACTTTAAAGGAAAAATCTTAAGAAGGCATTTTTCTTACCTCTTGACTACAAGATCAACTCTTTCCTTAATCGAATGAAAATGACCATCTCCCATGTTGGTTATTTTTAGAGAACCAAGCAGAACCCACTAAGTATCTATGAATTTACCAACTTCAATTATCGAATAGTCAGGAGACAATTGGCCAACGAATGAGGAAACACTATAACACTTTCCTCATGCACTTTAGGCTATGTATAAAGACCAGGGAAGGTAATCCTACAATGTGTATTATATAATGTTGCTACACAACTATACTTAAGCAATGCACAATCAACATATACATTCTCAATCAAATGTTAAATCATTGGAATCTTTAATGAAATTGACAACTCCTTTAAATGATAACACCTCTAAAGTTGAGAATCAATACGATACCAACCTTAACAAAGATAAAATGCTTCAAAGATTATTTATGGATATTGTTCTCAAATTGGGTAACCAGAACCATGGGAGATACAAATAATACCTACGACCAGTGCCATATCTTTGGGCAAGGAGTCAAAACACAACAAATCAAACTATAAGGTTAATTTGATTCTAAACATCCATGATCTGCGTGAGACTGTCTTGCAACTCACATATCAATATTCATATTTTATGACTACTTATCAGACCCACCAAACATGTATACGAATTCATGATTTAATCAAAGCATTTTAACTAATCCATTGAACCAAAGCCTAAATTAAAACATACATCAATGTATAATGAAAATGAAGATTAATGAAATGATCCTTCATCAAAGTTTTTCATTAATAATTCAGATACAACATAAAACTAGAGAGGCAATAGACTCATGAGATATTCATTATTTTTTAGATATGCTCAGAAACCATACAATTAACAAAATTTATGTGCCAAACTCTAAACTTAAGATATAGACTTCATATATGTTCTCTTTGTATTCTCAATTTGCATAACTCGGATCTAGAATTCAACAAGAGACCTATATAAATGGCCCAAAATTCCCTTTTATAAGAACAAGGGATCAAAACAAGCTTCAGACCGAGAATTACACATGTCACATTCTTATTTAACCACTATAACAATATTGCCTTGTAGAAAGTCACAACAAACTAATCGAATATTCATCATTAAAACAAAAGCCTCCTTTTAGTCGGTGCATAATACTACGCCTTTCAAAAGGCACATGTTGAAAAGAATAATCTTCATTTGTTGTTGGAGATCTGGTCCCACCTTCCAAAAGGTATCTTCGAACAATTTCCTCAAAAATTGTGCCCATGCACACCAAGTGAAAGAACCAAAGTAATGAAAGAAAGGAAAGGAAAGGACAAAGAGAATGTCCACGTTTGTTGCCCTATCATCAATTCAATTTGAAGAAAATGCACTCTATTTTATATACTTTAGCAAAAGCTTAATATGTACTAAATCCAAGCTATGCCATGCATTTTCACCTATCTGTTACTCATCATGATTGTAGACTTCAAAATTAAAATTTCAAATCACCACCTCGCCTCTTTATACTAATCCACCACCCCCTCCAAGTATCTGCCTATCCATGCCTTGAATTCCTCATCAATAGGCCAGTTGAAATTCATGACTTCATCAAATCTTTCTCTATAAGGTGCATACTTGGTAACAATTTGGTTGGCCTCCCTGTCAAACTCTAACAAGATAATCTCTGCATGAGCCAACATATCCATATTGCTCTTTAGTGAGCCCATATCATATTTTTGACAAATTGAAACTGCCTGATTTGAAACGGTTTTATTGGTTTCATCCCTCAATTCTTGCAAGGTTTTTATAATACTAGTTCCTTTTTTATGGATGGAAGGAGACCATGATGTGACTCATGAAAGGACTTCACCAAATCCCTTATCTTGAAGGTTCAATGTTTCCCTTGTACCCTTCAATTTTACATACAAGATTATGAGTGGGATTGAACTTCTCAAGGGGGTTAGCATCCTGCTTAGCTCCAACTAACATCAATCTTAGTTCCTTCATCCTAGGGATCCATTTCTCCATAAGTGGAATAGCTCTTTCCCTGTCATCAAAATTATTCATAGCAGTCACCATGGATGAATAGTTATTATGAATATTATTCAATTTGTTATTCACCCCTCTGTTTAGATGCTCCAATACTGTAGTGAAAATATTCATATTGCTCATAAAAATCTCCTTATCATGATCATCACATTTTCCTTTATATTCATTTAGTTGCCTGAGCAACTCCTCCCTAGTAATATCTCCTTATCAATATCACGATGATTGATGAGACTTGTCAACAGGGATTCAATGGTGATATTAAAATGCAACTATCCCTCTCTACTGAAAGCAAAAGGCAACATGTTGGGCTCAACCCTTGTGGGATCCCATTTTACTCCACATGTTGTAAAACCAGATGAAATAAGACAACAAAATGATTTCACCTATACCTGCACAATGAGCAAACATGTTAGATAAAACCAAGCATATGATAGATGTGTTTGATAATCGACTTGTTTTCCTGTGCATTTATGGTATGCAAGCTATTTTAATGCACATGAGGATCAAATTATATGTTTATAGATGTATGCACATATTTTGATTGGTGGTCCTTCATTGCTCTAACAACACTCTCACACATATGCATGGAAACTAGGAGAAACAAGGAGAGCATCAACTGGAGGCTTGGACAAGCGGGAGGGACTGAAGATGATGTAGAACAAAGTAGCTAGGATTCGTCATTCAGGAAATGACAGGTCCCTTTTCTATTTATGTGCATTTTTCTTTGTGTATCTATAAATTTATAGTTTTTTCCATTATGTGCATTCAAATAGTCAGTTCCACGGCTTGCGTGGAACACCATACATTTATACTATCAATAAAGACTACATTTTTGAAAAGATTGTGCACTCCCATCTATGTTATATGCATTTGCATAATGTAATGTAGTAGTGTAGTCTTCTGATATATCTGTATGCACATGAATGTGACATAGTAGAATTAAAATATACCTTCTTTTCATTTGTAAAATATAACAGCTCTACCTAATTGAGCTAGTAGCAAAATTAGGTAACTGTAACAAAATACCACTATTTCTAACCAATTTTCTACCTTCCTTTGCAATCATCTTTTGTAACTTGACTTTCGTTTCATTCAAAACCTTTCCTTGAATGGTAGCATCAAACAATTCTAGGTGAAGACTTCTTTCTATGGCCAAGCTATTAACATATTCATCTCTCTTATCCCTGTATGCAAACTCCAGAAAAGCTTGAGATTTTACAAACAAATCATCATCCAAAAACTTTGTGCATGCCTCTACTCGCATATCATCTTTTCCATTTAGCCCAGTGAGGTCAAGTTTACTTAACCTCATACTTAATTATTGTGTTGCCCCCACTACTGGTGCAGTGGGCATTTCTTCTTGCATTTCCTATTTTGATACCCAAATATCATCATTAGATTCTTCATCAACATGATCCACCATACTTTTTGCTTCAACCTTTTGCTTCTTCAATGGGGGCTTCTTTGGTGGTGATGCACTTGATGGTGGAGCATCAATATCCACAATTTCAGGCCCTGTTTGCCTTGGAGGAGATGGTGGCAGTAATTGTCTCACAAGAGATGGAGGTCTTTGCTCCTCTTGCTGGGAGGGAGTAGGGACAATATCATTTTTCTTTGCCTTACTCCTTTTCCTTACAAAAAACTTTATTTTTGGTTCACCAAGGGCTTGAGGTGTAGGTTTCTCTTCCATAACAGGGATCTCTCCCTCACATTATTATTCTTCTTCAATGGGGTCTTTCCCCTTATCCTTAATTATTCCCTCACCTTCAAGATGGCTCACTATTTTCTCAAAATTATGGGACACATGGTCCACCTTTTGCATAACATTATCAATCTTTGGAAGAATAATGAAATAAGGTTTTTCCTTATTTATCCTTCTCTGCATTTTGTTGAAAGCAATCCATTTTTCCTTTCTTTTTTCTTGTTCTAAAGGATCAAACACATTTCTTATCACATCTCTAAGGAATTGGAAGATGTGTATAAATTTGTAACTCTTGTTCCTTTCCTTCAGTTAGGCCATGAAGCCTTCAGGGTCATATCCGATCCTTTGTATTGCTCTTTGCATGCGGTAGGCCTTAAGTATATCAAGTATCTTATTCTAGCCTCCTTTTTCCATCACAAAATTAGAAAAGCATGTATACAAAGGAAAGAATGTTCCTTTTCCTTGATTCAATAGATGTTCATTTTCCACACTTCCTAGTTGCCACATTACCTCAAGGAAACCAATTCTCTCCAGTACATATTTTGGTAGCAAGTGAGGTGAAACCGTGGAACCATATACCCTTAAAATAGTATAATTGGGGTATGGGATAGCATCTCCCCAAGTGTGATCAACCCCCATCTCAAACCTTGTTTCCTTTGGTCTCAAGAAGTCATGGAGGGCCTTGGGAATCCTAGGAATATTCACAACCAGGGCTCTCTTCAATTTTGAAGCAAACAAATTCTGAAATGTCACATAGTCATATGTCATGTCATCCTTGTCTAAGATAGTAGTCTAACATTGCATGGGAAAATCCAAGTTACCCTCTTTCCTATCCAAAATCATATTCTACCCAAAGTAAGGTGCACCTTTGAACAAAAACATATGCATCAACAATTAATACTAGCTAGAACTTACTCCATCTGCTCCTTTATTCAACCTTATCAAACCCTCATGAATATTTTTTGCAAGAAACCCTGCATAGTCATATACCATACAATATTGGGGGTGTTGAATATGGCCTACCATATAAATCCATTCCATAGGCATTCCCATGACATGATCATAACCAATTATTTGGAAAATGGAGTAAAAGGTTTTTTGGAAGTAGAAAACAAAATAATTGACAGGAAAAGGCTCATTATCATATTGCCCTATTGTAATCTTTCGGCCCCCAATTTTTGCTAGATACCTTGGAAAGACATGGAATCTGAATGCAATATTATTCTTATCATATTCCTCCTTAAGGATGCTTCCATTAATCTTAAGCATTCCATCATTCCACCTAGTGAGTCTGAAAACCAAAGCAAATTCCTCTTTGGTAATTTTAACCATTTCCTTCCCATCATATGTCCTTATGGTCCTTGTGACTGGGTCATAATTGTTGGCTACTACTTTGAGCAAGTCAACGTCCATGTATACATTCGGTACAAACAACTTTCCCAAGTCACAATTCCAAGGGTTACCAACTGGAAGACCCATGTATCTATTTCTAAACCATCCATAGAAAAATTCCCATCTAGTATAAGGTAATTTAGCATCCTTAATAGAATTTTTCTTGTCAATCAAACCCTCAACTACTTGTGGACCTCAGAGAAGCAACTTACCCTTAGGTTTTTCACTAGTCGAGGGTGGCAACTGGTCAATAAGGTCTTTATTCAAAGGCCTTTTGGGTACAAAAATCTCTCTTTTTGATGAGGATGCTTTCGATTGTGCCTTGGGAGCCATGACACAAAAGGTAATACAAAGTTGGGTTTTTGGCTTCTTGGAACAAAACTTACAAATTATATAAGGGTTTGACACTAATTATGGTAATGCAAAACTAGTCAATTCTTCTTTATGAACAACAAACCTTAAAATGCAAAACCAAGAAAAAACGCTAATCGACTCAGAGATTTGGGGAAAAACACAATTTACCAATAGTTCTAATGAGGAGGCAGTAATTTACTTACTAGTTCTTTCACAAGTTGATAACCCCAGCCTCGACGTTTGAGAAGCCTGAAAACTACAACACGAGCTCTCCAAGTGTGTAGAATATCCTTCACAATGCTTAATTATGCTTTCAAGATAGGTTTTAATAGCTATGCAACCTCTTGCCTTGGCAGCTCGTTGTCCTTTCCATTATTAAGGCTCGCTCGTGTGAACCAAAATGACTCAGTTGCTCTCAAATGAGTTTTGAATGCTAGCCATTGATCAAATGGACACATTAAATGATGAACAATCCAGATTTAACCATCTTGATTTGAAAAACCTAACTGTATGCAGCCACAATATTCATTAAATGACAATAATCCGTATGGAACCACTTGCTAATGTTTCACAGGCCCCACCATTCCTTTGTCGATGCAGCCTGAATCCACGTGTCCTCTTCCCCTCGCCCCTTATGGTTCTTAAAACATGTGCACCTTTTATCAACAGGGATATGGGGAAGGGCTAATATTAAATCTCAAGGCTTCCATTTACTCATATCTTAGTCATAACCAATTGCTTGCAGTGTTATTCCTCCTACACCATCAACGGTCTAGATTAAGAGATCTTAAAACACATGCCCCATACCTTCATTTAGTAGTGCATCTTTTATTGTTCATGTCCCGTGTGAAAATATTTGATTAATATTTTCATTTGCTTCAATGCTTCCATGCCCTCTACGTTACTCCACGTGGCAATCGCGCGCAACCCCGTTTAGAACCTATCAGTAAAGGAGGGACTTGCACGAGATAGTGAGGAGCGGTTATGATTGACCCACGTCACCCGTTATCAATTGTTGATTCTCTTCAAAGCTTTGTTTGTAAATACTAGGCCCACCATTGGACTTGACACGCGATGACCACCCACCAGC
Source organism: Sequoiadendron giganteum (assembly GCA_007115665.2). Taxonomy (NCBI): domain Eukaryota; kingdom Viridiplantae; phylum Streptophyta; class Pinopsida; order Cupressales; family Cupressaceae; genus Sequoiadendron; species Sequoiadendron giganteum. Next base: position 417,911,495 of record CM021104.1, on the reverse strand, counting down.
CCATGATTATTTTAATGAAGAAAAAACTAGAACAGGTGTGCAAGGAATGGTCGAGATGTTGCCAGATGATCTATCGACCACTGTTAATTTCCTTTGATACCGCTTGTAGTATTCGATAAAGGCATTGAGCCCACCTAAGCACAAGACACGTGGATTATGCCTGCTAGCCTATGTGAATAAAATAATAAGCAATAAACTAGAACGGTCATGCGGGGAAAAATCGTGATCTTCTTCTGACGATCGAATGACCACCATGGATTTTCATTTCTGCACATGCCAAAATTGTTAGTTCTTAAAACAGAGCCATGACTAGCTTTACGAGACTTAACCCTCAGGGATAAAAACTTGTATACCTAAGTCTTTAAGCATGAAATTATTTAGCTTGACCATAAAAAAATTAAAATGATAAACTTGGAGATGGTGACCGACAGAATTAGACCAAAGGGGTTGGTACAAGTAATGATTTCAATGGATCAAGATACAACTTAGGCGACCGTAAATCGGGTGCATAAATCAACAAAGGATTATAACATTCAATGTTCATGACCATACGAATTTTTAAAAGAGGGTTTTTCACCTAAGACCCTAAGCTCTACCCCTAAACACAAAAGCATAGAACTATGACAAGGCAAGACACACCACAAATTCGCCAAAATTTAGCCAAAATTTAGGAGCTCTATCATCCACTACTTTTTGTGCTTTTTCCTTATGTTGCTTTTCCTCAATCACCTCTCCTTTTTTTTCTTGAATAACTCCTTAAATTTAAAATTACCACCATCTTTATGTTGTGATTCCCTGCATTCTATTCTTGGAGTGTTCTTAACTCTCCATACCTCCACTATCTAGCTGCCCACTCCCCTGTCATTGGCATTATCCATCCATTCCAATATGGAAGGGGTCAGCACTATGAAGGGGAATTATGTGAATAATCACTGCCATCGCTACTTCCATATAATTTCTTAAGGATATTCGAATAAAAAAAACACTTATATTGTAGAAAATATTTTATACTTATTTGTATATATATATATTGAAATTCACAATCATACATTTTTTTTATTTCCTTTGTCAAGAGTTTACTTTCAAGTTATTTTAAAAGGCCAAACAACATAATCGTTCTTCTCATGATAGTTAGGTACAATCAAATGCATTTCCATTTTCATTATTAAATGCAAGTAATGAAATTGAGACGTGACAATATTCTCGATGAGGTCGAGTCCCCATTGAGAGAAAGGCCAAGGTAAGGTAATCAGATGAAGTCCCTGTGTCAGTGCATGTGCCAAATCACAATGGATCTGACTTTTTTTGCATTTCTTTATGAAGTGATAGGAGTCAGCTTCCATTATAGGCCAGTAGTATCCTATTCTCATAAGCTTCTTGGCTAGGGTAGGACCACTAAAGTGAGCTCCACATATACATTTGTGTACTTCTTGTAAAGTCATTTTTTATTCTTTTGTGTCAAGACATCTAAGAACGGTACTATCTAGACTACAACCATAAAGTGTATATGCGATCATAACATATTTAGCTACTCATTAGATAAAGGTTTTTTTTTGGTTATTCAACAAGTCAGGAGAGAGGATTTGATTGTGAAGGTACTCATATATGTCTTTATACCAAGGGGAAGTTGGGACCAACAATAGCACACAAACTCAAATTTAGGGACGTCAAAGGTAGGGATCAAAAGTTGTTCCACTAAGAACTCGCACTGATGCACATTATTTGGAACGTCCAAGAGAGATCCAGCAGTAACTATTGCATCGACTGCCTTATTTTGAACCCTTGGAACTCGTGTAAACAAGATGATCTTAAAATAATCCTTAAGGTTGTCTTCCATTTTCTTGTATGGTACTAGTTTTTCATGCTTTGTCTCATATTCATCATTGACTTGTCAGACCACTAACTATGAATCTCCATAGACCTAAAAGGTTTTTGATCTTCCATATGATAAATTCCCTTAGACCAGTTAGCAAAGCTTCATATTTCACAATGTTTTTTGTGCATGGGAATGTGATCCTATATGACAGGGATTATGTCTCCTTGTGGTGTGATAAACAAGACACCAGGTCCTGAACCACGATGTATGTAAGATCCATCAAAGTATATCTTTCACATTGTATATGTATCTAGTTTGAAGATTGCCTCATCGAGGAACTCTGTAATAAGAGGTTGGAAAGCCTATATAGGGTCATTTGCTAACTAAAAAAAAATGACCTATTCTTTGATCAATTTCCTTTCCACATCTATATTAAACTCGCTATGTAGAATTACCCTTTTGCTAATCTTCCTATCAGTGTTGCCTTACTAAGTAGATACTTCAAAGGATCAATCTTGGCAATCAGCTTGGTATGTATATTTAACATATAATGTCATAGTTTTTTGGTTGTAAAGACAACAACAAGACATGCATGCTCAATGGGAGTATAGTTGATTTTGCATCCTACAAGGGTACGACTGATATAATATATGGCTCTTTCCTTCCCATATGCATAATTTTGTGCCAGAAGAGCTCCCAGGGTAGATGACATTGCTAATACATACAAGATGATGGTTTCCCATCAATGGGAAACATTAGAATTGGTGGCGATAGCAAATAGTTTTTGATCTATCGAAAAACCTACTAACAAGAATCGGTCCATTTGAATGGAGCATCCTTATGAAGGAGATACTAAAAGGGGTGGCACTTGTCTGCCAATTGAACTATAAACCTGTTGATTGATTATAATTTACCTTGTAGAATTTTGAGTTGTGTTAGATTGGAAGGTGGTGGCATGTCTATGATGTCTTTCACCTTTGTAGGATCAACCTCAATTCCTATGTGTGAAATAATGTATCCAAGGAGCTTCCTGGAAGCTACCGCAAAGACACATTTCTTTGGGTTCAGTCGAACCTTATATTATTCCAACCTTGTAAATATTTTTTCAAGTACTGTCAGGTGACCATCCCTTGTGAGGGAATTTTCCAAGAGATAATCAACATAGTCCTCCATTAGTTTATGTATCATATAGTGGAAGATTTTAGTCATCGTCCTCTAATAGGTAGCTCCAACATTTTTAAGGTTGAAGGGCATGGAATTCCAACTGTATGTACCCCAAGCATAGGTAAAGGTTGTCTTGTTTTGATCTTCAATTGCAATTTTGTTTTTATTATAGCTAGAGAAACCATCCATCAGTGATATCATCTCATATCCTACTGTAAGATCCATGATCATGTCTATATTGGGTAAAGGCAAATCACTCTTCAGACAAGCCTTATTCAGATCCCTAAGGTCGATGCAGATATGTATACCCCTAGTCACCTTGGTGACTGGTACTAGATTTGAAATTCATTCTACATAATCAATTGGTCTTATGAACCCAATATCTAATAGTTTCTTCAGCTTTGCTTTGACTAATAAGGCAATTTGTGAGTGCACCTTCCTCAACTTTTTCTTGAAAGGTTTAGCATTAGGAAGAAGAGGTAAGCAATGGAGGACTAGTTTGGGGTCTAGTCCACGCATATTTATATAGGACCACGTAAAGTTGATTTTACTTTTAGAAAAAAAGTTGATGAAATTCAACCTCTTTGCATCTGTTAGGGACGTTGCAAAGTGTATGATTTTAGGATCCTCAAGCCTATGATGTTTGCCTCTTGTGATTTCTCCACCAACATTGGGGATTTCTCTTAGTGGGGAGTAGGTTCAACCATCCATCCCTAGGTGCCTCAAAGAGGTTTGCACCTTCAAATACATACTTTTTTATTATCTTTTGCTATGTTTGTAGGTGCCTTTCCATTTTCACCTACAAAATTGTTTTTCTTTATTTTTTTCCATTTTATGACTAGAAGGTAGGATCGACTCCCCATAATATGAAAAGATGTGAAGTTCAATGGTGAATCTAGCCTTGTGATCCCCACTTGGTATACCTTCTCTAAGTCCCATGAACTCAACAATTGCTTCATTTTTTTTGAAGAGGTCCAAGATCGGTGGAGCTTGTTGGTCCCAATCGATTAATTGGGGATGGAGTAAGGACATGTTATCATCAGTATCAGTAAAGTTGAAGGATGAGGTAGATAGGTTAAATATGGAGGAATCATTAAGGTCCTAAAAGGTACCGATCCAAGCTTGTCCTTTAGTTTCATCAGTAGGGGATTCAAGTTTAGGACCTATCCTAGATGTCTTGATAATTTCAAAATATGTTAACGAATTTATTTTGAAATAATATAGTACTAGGATCTTTCACTTTTAGCAGTTGATATCCTAGCAATTTGTTTCGCGATCATTTTCTCATTAGGATAGGTTTGGTCATACCTTATTTCTGCAATCCAAGGCCACTATGACCATCGTAGCCTTTTTGTTTCATTATGTCAAAACCTTCACCATATTTTTCCACATGTAGATCAACATGTATCTCATCCTCTTCATCTCTATGTATCTATTTACAGAGGTTTTCATTGATACATTCCTATCCTAATTCACCCCTTGGTGAAGGTCATAGGTGGATGATACTAAATTTTCACCTTGGGATCTTTCTTGATGTGATGAGAATTTGCAATAATGTTTAGGTGCAAACGGTAGCTTCCCCATGCAGAACAAACTTTCAATATTATATTTCCCAACTTCATCATCTTGGACTTGAACCTTGCTTTTAGGGAAAGTTTTCGAAAAAAGTTGAATTTTTTGATAAAATAGGGTCAATGTAGTGTGATGAGGAGGGGGTAGATGAGCCTTCCCTATGGATAGGTACATGATGCTGAAGTGTACCTCTTAGGAAACTGCAATATTGAAAGGGTTTAGGATCACCAAAAATAGTAATATCTGCACCATTTTAAGGAAACTTCAAACATTGATGGTATGTTGAAGGGACCACCTTCATGGAATGAATCCATGGGCATCTAAGAAAAAGGTTATAGGGTAGGTCTAGATCCAAAACCTGAAAAACCATGCCCTATACAACAAGACCCACTATGATTGCGAGAATGATGATGCCCTTGGAGGAGCATTCCATATCATCATATTCATGTATCACAATCCTCTTCGACTCATCTATATAAGCCTCAGAGAATCGCATAGTAGTTACTAGTTTTAATGTGCATATATTCAACCTAGATCCACCATGTATTAGAACTCATCTAATTTTGTGTTTATTAACATATACTTCAAGATGCAGAGGTTTATTGTGATTTGGTTTTTGAGAAGTACAATTGTGTTCAGTGAATGTTATATGATGGTTGTTTGGACAAAACTGAGTACTCTGGCTTTGGGGATTGGGGCTAAGAATTTGGCTTGTAGTTCATATTTGTACCTTGTCAATCCGAGAATGTCAGAATTATGAAAGACGTTGGGCTATATGACTAAGGGACAAATTTAATGATTTGAGGAGAAATGACATGCAACTAAGTGTGCAAAATGGCTTAAACTAGAAATCTAGTTTAACAATTTTGCTTCAATTTTGTTTTTGCTTTGTGATAGGAATTTACAAAAACTATGCCAGAAAGTGTGACAGGAATTGTGCCAAGAAATATAACAAAGACTATTACAAAATATAAAATGGCAACAACAAATCTTTATCTAAATTTAGAATAAACTCACTTCACACTCTGATTAATAATCCTTTACTGATAGATATTAATATTAGCACATAATAAGAATTAGATTTAAACAAGATCACAAGATAGAAATACTGCAGAAATAAAATCACATGTTACATACCCAAAACAAAATTATTTCAGAAATAAAATCACACATTACCAAATAAAAATAACTATAGAATCACCAAGTGACACAAGCAATGGGCCCTTTCTCCCTGGTTCACCAAGTGATGGAACAAAAATGTTTGATCTACACGAAGCTAACTATACACACACTAAAATGCTATTCAAATCGAAGTAGAGCAAAAGCTTTATCTATATATTAATTGATTAATCACCATCCATCTGATTCTTAGATACACACACATATATACTGATCAATATACCAAAAATTGATAGAGTTTGGGTTTGTTAAGGCCTACGGCCAAGAAACCAAATTGTTTAATAAAAAATAGATTATCAACCTATGGACAACAAACATAAAATGTTCAATAGAACATAAATATTAACAACTCAAAAGTAATTCTAAACAAGATGACTCAACAATTGTTTCATTCTAACAACTCCATTCTTCATCGATCCTTCACCCTCCACGTACTCAACAACTTCAACTGTGCCTTTAGTTATCCCCTGTCATTTAATCATGAAATGATTTTAACATTTCTTTGAATAATTAGCATTTTGGATAGTTTTAAATATTTTTTATAATTATTAAATACATCTATTTTCATACAACAAATAGTGACTGGAAGTGTAGCTAAGAAAATGTAAATGAGGGTAAATATGCAAACGAAGAATGGAATAATAGGGCCTCATTTTCTCCAATCAATGGTGGTAGCTAAGAACCCTACCATAGCCTTAAACTATTTAACATTTAGGTTTGTAGGGATGGATGAGTCCTACTATGCTTTGTCTATAATAGCCTTATGCTCATGAGAAGTGCATAACACCTCGAGAATTAAGATTTGAGTTGGGGTTTTTCCTAGATGATTGAGTAAGTTATACTCATGCATTAGTCGAGGCTTAGAGGTGGCTCCTTGTAGAGTCACCTTCGATGCCTGGTGGTAACCGCACATTCAAGATTTTTATTTTTTATTGTGACACTGGATATGTTGTAATCTAGTGATCGGATATGGTTTACTGTGTACTCATAGGCAACACTAGTATAATTTACATTGGCTTTTCCACCTGGTCTAGAACTTGAGTCTTTTCACTTCCCATGGGTTTGCAAAGGATCCTTGAAGATTGTGTGGTATGCATTAGTGGTTTTGAGTTGGTTATGAATTTAAATCTCACCCTGATCTATGCGATTTTGAGTGATGTTCTTTAGTTTAAAGCAGCCAGAAGTTTAATGTCCTTTGGTTATATGATTTTCATAGAAATCCTTGTCATTCCACCAGGTTGGTTTGAATGGACTTGGCTCATAATGTCTAATCTTAGGTAGTTGGATGACATTATTTTGTATAAATTTCTTCAAAATTGCCTCAATTGGTTTCCCTAAGGGCATGTACTTTTTTCATGGTTGGGGGGCCCTTGGAGGACCACACGGTGTGTTATTTTGGGCCACATTAGCAGTTTGCTCCTGCTTTTGTGGAGGTTTATTGGTGTGCATCGATGTGGGTCCTTTCAGACTAAAGACAAGATGAGGTTTATTTATGACCTTAGTGTCTACAACGCCATCATTTGTCATGTTTTTGTTTTGTGACCAAAATTTTCTTTTGTCATTGGAATTATTATGAGAATAATAATTGGTATTCTCCTTAAATATTTTTACAAGCCCTTTGGCAATGAGGGATTTTTTTATGGAGATTCCTTTCTCTATAACCTCCTTAAATGTGTTAGAATAGTGAATCTGTAAGTGGAACATAACCTCCTTGTTGAGGTTCTCCAAAAAAATTGGACCAGTTATTTCTCTAGTATATGTAAAGCACACTTACTAGCTAAGCTTCTCCATATTTGTAGAAATGATGAGAGGGTCTCACCATATTTTTTATTTTCAACACAAAAATGGGTAAATTTGATATCAATTGAAATGTTTTAGGAAAAATGTGATGAAATTATCCATTAGTTTGATCCAAGTTTGTATACCTGGAGGTAAGTGAGCAAACCATTCAAGGGCTTGGCCTCCTAGACTCTGTGGAAAAATTCTCATGAGGTATGTATGATCATGAGCCACGTCTAAAGAGGTTTTACGGAACTCTCGTATGTGTCCAACATGGTCTCCCTTTCCCTTGTATTTCTCAAATTTAAGAACAATAAAATTTGTGGGAAAGGGGGGCATGTGAATGCTCCTATCAAAAGGGTAAGGACATAGGTCCTTCACCGAGTAGGTTTTTCTACTCCCAATAACATGCATGTTAGTCATCTGGTGTTGTAATATATGTAATTTTTGAGCTATCAGATCCATGGGTGATGGTGCTACTAGAATTAATTTGGTTTGGATGTATTGTGTGGGACCTTGTGAGGGGTTCCTGAATGGATTATGTTGTGTTGTGGAATAAATCCATGCATATTTTGATGTTGATGCATGGGTGGAATGTGTCAGTGAAATTGTGATGTGTATGTGGGATTTGGATTAAATGATGATGATGGTGGTTGGTTAAAACCAATTATGATAGTAGAACCAAGATTGTTTGGTTCCTATGGAGGGGGTTGATTAAACCTAGCTGTGTATGTAGATCCATGATTTTTGGTTGTTAAGGAGGGGTTTGGTTAAAGCCAACTATGTATGTAGAACCATGCTTATTTGGTTGTTGAGGAGGGGGTTGGTTAAACCCAAATGTGGATGGTGAACCAAGATTGTTTATTTATTGTGGTGGGGATTGATAAAACCCAGATGTAGATGTAAAACCAATATTCTTTGGTTGTTGTGGAGGTTGGGGTTGATTAAACCCAAATGATGATGATGAAACAATTTTGTTTGGTTACTGTGGAGGGGGTTGGTTAAACCAAAATATGGATGTAGAACCAAAATTTATTGGTTGTTGTTGGGGTGGAGTGATGTTTGAACCTGTTCCAAAAGAGGATCGAGTCCTTTTCAAAGGTGTGTTCATTTTTTGTGAAGTGGATGTTGTACCCACTTGTTATCCTAAATATGAAGGGTTTGTCTTTCATATCTTACTTGGTGTATTCGAATGGGTGGATGTTTGGGCTACAATAATTTTGTGGGTTGGTGTTGTAGTTGTAGATGTGGAGGAAAATGGATTTTTCATTGGTTTGGTGAATGTAGGTGGTGGTGGAAAATTCATAGTTGATGAAAAATGAGATGTTTGAGCATGCGAGATGCGTATGTTCAATTGTAATGTGGGTGGTGATGCAATAGGTGTCGATGGTGGAGGTTTATTTATGATACATAATCCTAGTGACATCGTATTTTGAGTCTCCCCTATGATTGAGGTTATATCAAAGTCAGGTGGTAGCCTAGCTCCATTTTGTACCAATTGCATGAAGTACTTGTTAGGGTTTGCCCGTACAATTTCATCAATTATTCTCAAGGTTCTTGGATCTTGAGACACATTTTTTATTTCCTCGACATGAGCCCTTGTTCTACTTCATGTATAGTGTAATTATCAAAAGGGGGAAGATTTGGATTTTGTGAGTGTGTGACCTCTAGGATTTTCACCAAAGTTCATTTCACTAGTCGGGTTGTAATAATTAAGTTGTGCCTATATTCTAAGTTTCTTCAATTGTGTCAAACCCGTGAAGCCATTGGCCTTTTTATCCTTAAGCCTTATTCCCAAAGTCAAGAGTCAAAACAACTATTTTGTCTTCCAAGTATTTTTTGAGTGTAAGTTGTCATAAAATTGAAAAAAACTCACACAAATAACCACTCTAAACATGTCATTCTTAGGGATCCGACCATATTTTGCATTGGGACAAGTTAGGGTCTATCCTTTTGGAATCCAAAATTTGGACTTAATTGACCTATAGACCTAAGACCTATTAAACTTCCTTGATTTAGCATTCAAATTTCCACATTCTTCTTTGCAAATATTAATTGCACCCTTACATTAAGGTTTATCCTCCAGCATCATAATTATCCACCCTTGCATTCCAAATATTAATTGTACCCCTAGATTAAGGTTTATCCTCCAATGTCATAATCATCCACCCTTGCATTCCAAATCTTAATTTTGCCCTTATATTAAAGTTTTCATCCAATTTCATGATCATCAACCCTTACATTTCAAACTAGTAAACCAACTAATCTTGGTTAGACCTTAGTTATCCCCTTGATTGTATTGAATCACATATCCTTTCATCATCTTATCAATAGTTAACCCTAAACTCACAAGTCTAGTTTAGGTTTGATTCTTATTCCTCCCATCATCCTTTGAGGTTCTCGACTTTCCTTGTGATCACTTTGGTCTATCACCATACATCTTTTATCAATCACATTTGACAATCTTATCGTAGTTACATTTTGATCTCACCATAGTCACCCTTTGGACATTTAGACCTCTTATCCATTTATCAATCCCTTAACAATTGATCCTAAACTCACAAGTCTAGTTAGTCTTAACTTCTATAAACCATCATTATAAATTTCATCCTTCAAATATCTAGGCATTCCTTTCAATTACTTTGGTCCATTACTATCTCACAAGGTCAAAAAATCAAAATCCCAAAATCATACATCATTCATCATCGTCATCATCCCCTAAAATAAAAAAATAATCATCATCATACATCATTAGTCATCATTTCCAAAAATCCAAAATCGAAATAGTATAAGGTCATAGTCATCCATCATCAAACATCATTAGTCATCATTCCAAAAATCAAAAAAATCTAAAAACATTAGTGTAAAATCGTAATCATTTGCATAACCTTTTTAAAATAAAAAATCCAAAAACATCTCCATCATTCAACATTAGTTTGTGCTTTCATAAACCCATCAAAAAAATAATCTCAAAAATAGAATCTCTTAACATCCTGGGTCTTATATGGTTGAAACAAGGTCACAAAGTAAAAATAAACAAATGGATCCTGACTTCAACCCTATCTTTAATCCTACTAGTACCATGCAATTTGGGACATCATCAAACACTCAACCAACCCATAGTTTAACTCCTTCAAATGATGAGTTTACTCTAGCTTATGTTGAGTAAAACTTGACCCAAGAAGAAATTGATGACGTGTCAAAAGATCCTAGGATATTGAAACTTATGGACACATTTTTAATTGTGGGTCTTAATCGATAATTTTTATTTCTTGTGAAAAATAGGGCTAAACTTCCTCCTGACTTTGATATATCTACAGTGATGGAACCTGTACCCAATGTAACATCTCAAGACATAGGTTCCATTAACACAGTACCCCCATCAAGTAATCCTACTCATCAACAATTGAATACAAGCATGCCATCTGTAAGGACTACTCATAACATGACAAGGTCATACCTCCACTTCCTCCATTTGAACATTGTACAAAATGTCACCAATACCTCAAACAATAATGTACGCAAAAAATGTAACACCCATAACATCAACTATTGTAAATCAACATCAACCACTAAATATCCATTTGTCTATGCCATAGGATAACATTCCCAATTCTTCACAATATACAAATGCAAACATCATTTCATCTTCCATTACCTCATTTCCACAAAATATCACAACCTCCAATCCAAACCAAAACACTTACATCCCATCAACCCAAACTCATACACCTATTAGGACAACTTAAAATTTAAATCAAACATCCTCACAAAAACAAAGTACCTTTTCCACAAATAGGTAATTTTCTCATATCACACCCAATCAATGATCTGCCCACACATTATCATCTAATACAAATCCAACATTCATATAATCCATTCTACAACATCAATATTCAAACATCATTAATCCAAACAACCCACTTATTCATCAAGTACCCAATTATTAGACACCTAATCCACCCATCAATCCTATTCAAAATTTAACTTACAACCCTCTAACAAATACCATTCCAACACCAACAAGTATATTAGCCCAACAATTATAAACACTACAACAACAAATGGCCAATCTACAAGCTACTAGATCCAAAAAGACATACACACTTGAGAACCTATGTCCTTACCCTTTTGATAGAAGTATATACATACCACCTATCCCCCAAAACTTTGAATTACCAAAATTTGACAAATACAAAGGGAAAGCAGATCTTATTGAGCATGTCAAGGAATCTAGCACAACCTTTTTAGATGTTTCTTATGATCACACACACTTGATGTATCTTTTTCCATGTAGTCTTAGTGTACAAGCATTGGAATGGTTTTCTCATCTATCTCCTGGCATAAGGACTTGGAGTGAACTACCTAATAAATTCATTGCATATTTTTCTTGCAGCATAGAGCATGAGATATCCATAATCGACTTATATAATACAAAACAAAAAGAGGGAGGATCTTTTGTTGCATTCTTACATAGATGGAGAAACCTTGCAAGAAAATGTCTATGCCACATACCTGAGAAATAATTGGTGTAAATCTTTGTAAGAAAATGAATTTAGAATTGATGTTTCATCTTAGAGTCCTATGTTCTAACATAGTCGATGAAGTCATCAAGAAGGGTATCACTATTGAGAAAGCCATTATCACAAAAGGACTCATAAAAATCTTCAGAGAGATCAACAATAACCCAAACACCTCGAACAATATATCTAAATTTTGGTCAAGAAATAAAAACATAACCAATGATAGTGTAATAGATGCAAAAGTGGTAAATAAGGCTCAACCTATCATTATCTTTAAAAGACCTTCTACATCGAAGATGCAAACATCAAATAACAAAAAATCTCCAAATCATGAACAATCAAACAACACAATCCAAAACAATGTATCACGTGGTCCCCCTAGAGTAAATAGCAATCCAAGATTAAAATACACACCCTTGGGTGAGCCACTGGAATAATTTGTAAATAAAATTATCCAATCAAATGTTATTTAGATTCCAAAAGTAAAACACTATGACCTAGGACCTTTCAAACTAGCCTAGCGAAAGGACAACGACTTCTGTGAATATCATAGGACCAAGGGACATAAGACTTCTGTATGTTTTAAATTGAATAACATCATCTAGGATCTTATTGATCAACGAGAGGTGGTGATTCATAATCCCCTTGGATCCTCTAACATCGACCACACTATATTCAAAGATCCTTTGCAAAACCATGGTCAAGGAAAAGCCTCCAATTTAGGGACTAGTACTAGAGACAATGCCAATTATATGAATGTAGCCTATGAGTATACAATGAACCATATCCAACAAGTTGATAATAATGTTTCAACCATAATGATCAAGGGATAAATTCCTAACTATGTAGTTGCTATCCGTAGATCCAAAGTGGCTTTGCAAGGAGCCCCTTCCAAATCCCAACCACCTACTCAATATAACCTTTTGGATCATCTAAGAAAGACACCTACCCAAATATCCATTCTTGAGCTGCTACGTATGTCTCTTGCACATAAGTCTATCATTGATAAAGCTTTACAAGATTCTTCTATTTCTATAGATCTAAATGCAAACCAATTTCAAGCCATGGTAGGATATCTTGCTACTACCCACCATGTCACCTTTATTGAGCATGATGTACCTTTGCACAAACCCCAACATAATGATGCCCTCCATCTCAAAGTCTTCATTAAAAAACATAAAATCAGATGAGTTTTGATAGATGACAAAACATGCTTGAATATTCGCTTTGAAATTGACCATAATATTGGTGTTCTTTGAGGTATTTATTCGTGCATCAAAGATAATTATCATAAAACCTTATGATGATGCAGAGCATGCTTCTAAGGGTGTCATCACCCTTCTTATCAAAGTTAGTCCAATAGTGGAAAATATAGTGTGTCAAGTCTTGGATCTAAACCTCCCATACAATCTTCTCCTTAGTCATCCATGTATTCATGTCATGAAGGTCATTCCCTCCATATACTACCCCATATCACTTTCCAAATCTTCCCTTCCATCCATTCCCTCTCCCAAAAACAAGGTCCAAATTCAAGACAAAGGATGCGGTGAATATCTCATGGCAAGCTCCTTTTGCATCACCAATTTGCTTGCTTCCCCTAAATCATATGGAAAGCCATGTCCTATCCAAAAGGACTCTATACCATCATTCAATATCGGCCTCCTACTACTTTCATTAAGTGGGGAGAAATTGACAAAGAATCCATTGAAGAAGATATGTCTACATGGATATACAAGGATGAAGAAGATCCTAAACATGTTCAATTGCCAATAGAATACTATGGAAAATTATTTTCTATCATGAAATAGAAAAGTTATGATGGTCATAGTGGCTTGGGAGCATAAAAATATGGGATGACCAAACCTATCCAACTTAAAAGTCTACTTAAGAACAAAGGGTTGGGGTATCAACCATTGATATTTAGCACTCCTAGTACTAGGTTGCTTTAGAATAAAGTTATTAATGTTTTGATGTTGTTGAGGCATCTAGGAAGAATAATAACACCCGCCCTTGTGAGAACAGACATGTTGATTCCAATCCTAGATTAAAACTTTTTGGGACCCTAAAAATTCTTCAATCCTTACCATGTCCACTTTATCACAATCTTTTCATATCCATGATAATCCCATGTTTGATCAAGATATCTATGATATCCCACTCTTTAATCATGACCCCAAATATTATTTGGTCTTTACCCTATCTACCATGTCTTTAACCTTTATCGACACTGATGATAACCTGTCTTTAGTCCATCCACAACTCATAGGCTAGGATCAACAAGAACCATCAAGTCTCGATACTTTCGAAAATGATGAAGCTGTAACTGAGTTTATGGAACTTCGAGAGGGTATACCCCTATGTGATTATAAAGTTGGTTTCACTATAGATATTGATTCTAATGCTTATTTTGGGGAGTCTATTTCACCTCCTAGTCACAAAAATGAAAAATTAAAAAAGAATGAGTCTCTAGGTGAAAATCAAAAGGCACCTTTAGACCTAGAAAAAGTAAAATTAAAGGACGTATTTGAGGGTGAAAACCTCTCTAAGGCACCTAAGGATGGAAGAATTAATATAATCCCTACTAGTCAAGAGAGATCTCCACTCTGGTGGAAAAATCAAAGGAAGTTAATATATACACAACTAAAGATCACACATTTTCCAACTTCCTTAACTAAAACAAAAAGACCAGAATTTATAACGTTCTTCTCACAAAGAAAAATCAACTTTGCTTGGTCTTATGATGACATGTCTGGGTTGGATCTTGAGTTGGTTCTTCATCATTTACCTCTCTATCCAGCTGCAAAATTTGTTAAGCAAAACTAAGAAACATGCATATGCAGATTGCTTTGTTGGTCAAAGATAAATTGAAAAAGCTATTAGATGTTGGCTTTATCAAATCAATAAACTACATATAATGGATATCAAATTTAGTTCTAGTTACCAAGCCAACTAGGGGCATCTGAATATGCACAGATTTTAGAGACTTAAATAAGGCATGTCCCAAGGATGATTTCCCCTTACCCAATATCAACCTCATAGTGGATCTTAAAACCAAATATGAGATGTTGTCATTGATGGATGGATTTTTCGGCTATAATTAGATTTAAATTTCTCCCAAGGATCAACACAAAATAGATTTTACCTATCCTTGGGGTACCTATTGTTGGAATGTAATGACATTTGATCTTGAAAATGATGGAGTAACCTATCAGAGAGCTATGACTATAATATTTCATGACATGATACATATTCTTATGGAAGATTATGTTGATGACTCGTTAGGGAAATCCTTCACAAGATTAGATCATCTAAGTGCCCTTGGCAAGATCTTCACTAGATTAGAAAACTATAAAGTTAGTTTAAATCCTAAAAAGTGTCTTTAGAGTTACTTCTAGAAAACTCCTTGGACATATCATCTCTTGCAAAGGCATCAAGGTCGATCCTGCAAAAGTGAAAGAAATCATAGATATGTCTCCTCCATCCAATCCGACTCAACTACATAGTCTCCAGGGGAAGCTATAGTTCCTTCATAGTTTTATTGCTCAATTGGATAATAAATCTTACCCCTTTCAACATTTACTTCACAAGGGTGTTCCATTCAAATGGATTGATCATTGCTAGCAAGCCTTCCAATAGCTCAAAGATTATTTGTTATTACCACTAGTTCTAATGCCACCTATTGATGGAAAAACATCAATTCTATATATATTAGCTACAACATTGGTATTATAATCTCTCTTAGCACAACACAACCAAGAAGGAAAAGAGAGAGCTATTTATTACATCGACCATACACTGGTGGGGTATGAGCTTAATTATACACCTATTGAATGCACATGTCTTGCTATTGTTTTTGTTGCACATAAGCTCCAAAATTATATGATAAATCATCAGACTATGCTCATAGCTAAGATAGATCCTTTGAAGTATCTCCTCAGCAAAGCAGTTCTCACTAGCAGACTAACAAAATGGGTAATGATCTTAATCAAATTTGATATCCAATATATTGATCGAAAAGAAATAAAGGACAAGTAATAGTCGATCAATTAGTTGATGCTCCTATCATAGCAGATCATCCCCTTGTGTCATATTTTATTGATGAATCAGTGTTCACAACATCATCTACCAAATGGAAATCATATTTTGATGGGTCTTACACTCACCGCAGATAATGGGCAAGAATTTTTTTTATCACACCTCAAGGAGATGCAATCCATAAATCCTACAGAATAAAATTTCCTTACACAAACAACATGAAAAAATATGAGGCTTTGATCACGACTTAGAACAACCATAAAATTAAAGATCAGGGACCTTCATGTCTATGGTGATTTTCATTTGACCATCCAACAAATCAATGATGACTGTGAAAGAAAAGATGAAAAACTTATGCCTTACAAAAGGATGGTTCACAATTTCAAGCAATACTTTGATGTCATTAGGTTTGAGAAAATCCCAAAGATACACAACAAAGTAGCTAACACTATGGCTACCATAAGATCTTTGCTTGACATGCCTTATAACATACTTCAGTGTGAGTTCTTGGTGGAACAACTATTGATCCCCGCCTTTGATGTTCTCGAGTTTGAGCTCATGTGTGAAATTTTTGGTCTCGATTTTCCCTGGTATAAAGACATCTATAATTTCCTTCATGACCAAATCCTCCCCCTTGACCTTTCCATCAACCAACGTAAAAC
Organism: Sequoiadendron giganteum; assembly: GCA_007115665.2. Taxonomy (NCBI): domain Eukaryota; kingdom Viridiplantae; phylum Streptophyta; class Pinopsida; order Cupressales; family Cupressaceae; genus Sequoiadendron; species Sequoiadendron giganteum. Next base: position 417,894,765 of record CM021104.1, on the reverse strand, counting down.
CTTCATATGCCAAGACTCCAAATACATTATAATTAGTGACACCCTATGTCGTCGTAGTATGGATAATACTCTTCTTAGGCATCTTGAATCAGAAGAAGCACAAATGAATTTACATGAGGTACACAATGGTATATGCGGAGCTTAGTCCAATGGTCCTACCTTAGGAAAAAATCTCATGAGAATTGGATATTACTAGACCACTATGGAAAGAGATGCATATTGATTTGTCAAGAAATATCATCAATGTCAAATTCATGGAGATCTCATTCACACACCAACATAGGACCTTCATCCTCTCACATCTTCATGGAATTTCTCTTAATGGGGACTCGACCTCGTAGGAAGATCCATCCCACCTCCACAAATGGTCATAAATTCATCCTTATCGCCACTTAGTTTTTTACAAAGTGGATTGAGGCCATTCCCATGATCTATATCACCGATAAGAAAATTGTGAAGTTTATCCTAAATTACATCATTTGTCAATATGTTGTTACCCTCTCCATCATCACTGATAACAATTTCCCTTTGAAAAATTAGGATATCTATGAGTTACGCAAAAAATTCCATATCCAACACTGCTTTCCTACCCTGTACTATCTATAAGGTAATGGTCAAGTTGAGGTGTCTACTAAAACCACTTATAATTTTGAAGAAGATTATCAATGATGCTAGCCGTGACTGACATCTTTAGCTCAACCCACCTTTATGGGCATACCTTACAAGAATCCATACTCCTATTGGTGCCACCCCATATTCCCTTGTCTATGTATTTGAAGATATTCTTCCTATTGAGGTCAAGTTACCATCCTTGAGGGTGTCCATGCAATGTTTCATTGATGACAAAGAGTATAGAATATCCAGGCTGCATAACCTATAATTGTTAGATGAGATATGATAGACTGCATTGGTTCATATACAAGCATATGTATCGAAATCATCTACATCATAGTTATAATAATAGGGTCCAATTCAAACACTTTGATATTGGAGATCTGGTTTTGAGAGAAAATCAAAAGAAACAACTAGATAGAGAGAAGCCAAGCAAGTTTGAGCCTAACTGGTGGGTCCTTACATCATCACTACCGCATATGGATTCGACACTTACCAACTTGCCACCCATAAGGTGAACCACTTACAAAGCCCATCAATAGCATGCACCTTCAGAAGTTTTACACTTGACTCTCGAAGAATCGCTATTCAAAAAATAATAAAAAACAAAACAAAACAAAAAATGAAAAAAAAAATAGTAAAGAGAAATAATTCACCCTCTAGTAAAAACCACTTCGGTGGCACTTTGGGTAAGTACCATGGTGAAAACCTAGAAACATGTACCAAATGTAGTAGGCTATTGCTCTCCCATCTACAATCATTCTATCTATTTTTTTGCTCCATCCATAATAACCCAAGCATGTGCTCCTTCACCCTAATAATCCCACTTTCTTCTATCCACTTCCCATAATAAAGCTTTTCATACCTCTCCTGGCCTGAGATTGGTTGATGTTTAGCGTCACTTGCTTTCGATGCCCATCCATAATAAATTCACTCTACCTGGTTCTTTTCATAACTGGTCCTATACTTGACTAGGGACAATCTATGACCTAGGTTTTTTAGGTGGGATCCTTGATGTAATATTAGAGGATACATTATACCGCTTATCTCACCATCATAATCGCTCATCAATCCACCTACCATAATAAGTTATCCATTATCCATAATAAGCTTTATAACCACCACTATCTCCATTCCACTATAAAATTTCCCTTGTTAAGACTGACATTTTGATTAGACTGAAACATGACATCTTGCAACACTAAGCTTAACAAATCACGAAACAACAAACAATTAAACTAGTCTTCCCACCTAACCAATAAATTTCCTAATTATTATCATCTATCCCCACCAACTATCATTTATCTTATATAGGGTGTTGCATCATAAAAACTAGAATAAACGTCTTATACAAGATGTTTCATTCCTAAAACCAGACACAATCCTTTCAATCCTATCACTAAACATTCATTTTTGGCAAGAAAATTTTAATGGCTATTGAACCATTTGGTGCAATGAGTATTATCTTTTATCCGATTTATCTTTCGTCGTGTTCCTATACTACTCGAGGATATCCATAGGTGATTAGAGGAGCGAGGATGGATCATGATTTTTCTTTTTAATTTTTCTTTGTAGTTTATCTTGACAATATTGCTAGGGCAACTAAGTTCCTTATGTGTGATTGGCGTTCCATTCAACATAATCAAAACATCCTATGCAAGTTAAAGGTCATCCAACACTTTCTTACATCAGGATCAATATGCTTTGTGGTTACTCTCTCACATATTTCAACAAGGTTTTATTGTCACTAGTATGAGTCACGACACTCCTTGTTTGTAATGTGTCTATCTATGCAAAGGGATAACATTTTGCACCTTGCTCTTTCTATACCTCGGTCCAAGTTGTCCATTTGCAAAAAATGCTCTATGATGATATTTATGCTCTAATGAAAGCTCAAAGTTCAATCTATCAATCCATTTCCAACATCGATCAAATCTATTCCACTTTAAGCTAACCATTCTTCACTTTTTACAAACCTTTTCTTCTCACTAATAGTCCTTTCAGTCTTGGTTTAATTTTTTGTCAACTATGCATCTAAACACATTAAATGGGCTTGTTGGTAAATTTGGATCATTTTTTGATTTTTTCACCCAATTTCGAAAGGGGTGTCATCTCATCCTACTTCTATCGGAGCATGTTGGGGCAAGACCGAAGTAATTTTTTTTTCAATTTTTCTTTGAGACAATGGTAAAAATCACATTGTCTCAAAGAGGGGCAAAATGTAGACATTGAAAATTGTCCTAAGCTTACAATACCATTTTCTTACTAATTTTCCATTCGTCTAACCCTAATTTTTTGTTTGTCTAACCCTAATTTCGTTCATCTAACCTCAATCCCATTCTTCTTCACATCCGATCTTTCTTGTATAATTAATTAAATAATTTAATTAGTCCTCTTTCCATTTATTTTTTCATTAATTAATTCACCTCTCTTGATTAAATTATTATTTTTAATTATTCAATCCCCTAACCTAACTAGCCTACAATTAAATAAATATCTTTATTTATTTAATTAACCTAATCCCTAAGTTCTTTTATAGTTAATTAATAATTTTATTTAATTAATTATTCATATGAGGTGGAAATACATAAATTTTATTTATTTATTTTTAAAAACTTGCCACAATTTCCTCTTTACTTAACTCTTCCGTTTTTTATTTCTTTTAGTTAACTCTTCCATTTCTTTATTTATTTTTTCACTTTACTAACCCTTTCTTCCACTTGATTGCCTCTTTCTTCTAGTTAACTCTTCCACTTTCTGTTGTTCTCTCCACTCACCTCTTACATTTTTCTATTTACTCATTCACTTTTCTCTTTCATCTTTTTTACATTTGCCATTTTTTTGAATGAGCAACTCTTCCATTCTTCCATTTTCAAATGGTCAACTTTCCCATGCGAATCCTCTCAGTCAATCTCATCCATCGATCAACTATCAAATCCAAACCATTCATCATGACAACATTTCTTATAAATTCGATTGTCATCTTTCACAATTAAACCACATTCTTTGAAATCTTACCATCATTATCGTCTTGAGAAATTTGAATTTGTGCACAAGAAGTTTAAGAGCAACACAATACCAACTTGAAGAGGGAGATGGAGAAGAGAAATGAAGGTGATTCAAGGGTGATGTGAGGAGGTACAACTGTTTTGTTTTAATATGTTTAATTTCTCATGTTATTTTGTTCTTCATTGTTAGATTAGAATCTTGTGCTTGAATCTAACAATTTTGTGGTTGTTGTTGATGGTTTAAGCACCTAACCTAATTCCTCGTCTTTAGTTTTCAATTATGAATAATTTAGGATTAATTGCATTAATGTATATCAAACAATCACCTTAATATAAATAGATATTGTATTCTTATCACATGATGTTATTAGCAAGACCTAACATACTTATTGGGATTTATGATCATATATTTTTCTCCTTTCCTCCAATTCATTACATCTTATGTACACAACTAATTAAAAGGAGCTTATAATATTCTTAAGACTTTTTAACGACCTTGATTGCATCAATTAGCTTGTAGTCACAATAATTATTACTATTTTCAAATGAAACCATGCTATTTGTCTTTTTAAATTAGGCAAACCCCTATTGTTCTTGTATTCTGGAAGGGTCCTATTATTCTTATGTTTGGATAGCATCCTTTCATAATAAGTGGATTCACTTAACCCTTATTCTATTTCGTTTATTTTTTCATTAATAGACAATGGTAACATATGATTATGCTCTTTAAATTTTTTCTTTCAAGTGATTTAATGAAGCATTCCATTTGAGGAGAATATGAATTGATATCTTTATCCATATCCTATTTATTAGTGTATTAAATTTTATTTTAAGTTGATTGTTGTAGCTCCAACAATCACCTACTTTGAAATTTCCACTTTTATATTGTGCACTCATTTAGTGTTCTTCGACTTAGTATATTTTAGCATACACTTAGCTTGTTCTTGAACTTTGTCATGTCCCCTTTTCTGATACGTTTCCATGATGATCCGTAAATCCATTTCCATTTACCAAGGACTTAGGAAAATAGTACTAGGGAAATTATTTGATAACCTTTAAGAGTGATTCTTTTTATATCCTCATAAAGTGACCACTTGAAATGATTTTATAAAGTGGGCACCTAGAGTGGGGGTGTTCATATTAATAAATTATCTTCTTAAAATGGATTCTTACAATTGGGGCTTTGTAATTATAAACAAATATTTATAAGGGGCATTAGAAGAGACACTTGAGAAATTACAAAGTTTTCTTTTTGGTAGGAGAAGTTGGGAACTTAAGGTACCTACCTTAGAAGCAAGGCTTTTGGCTAAAGGATGTATACTTGTTTACTATCTCATTCTCTTAAATATATTGGACATCTTGTTCATCTACCATTGGAAATTATGCAATCCCATTTGAAAATTGTGCTTGAGCTTCAAAGTTACAAATTATAAATGAGTTTCTTCAAGGAAAAAAATATTGTTTGTGGTGTCTAACATAACATCGACTTTTTGAGGTGATTGGCAGCTTATATAGTGCCATATTTTGGGGTTTGAGACAACTTTCATAAGTGGTAAACTTGTAGGTTTTTGGCTTCTTGTACAATGCCATACATGTTGGTTTTGGGCAACTAACTCAATGCCATTCTTGCACACTTGGGTTGGGTATTTCAACGCCATTTTGGATTTGTTCATACCTAGGATAGTTCCTTTAATTATTGTTGTTTATTCTATTTTTTTGATAAAGATTTATAATTCTAGAATTTATTTCTCTTTAATTATTGAATAGAGAATAAAGTGATAGGTTGTTTGGGCCACTATGTTATTTATTTTATAAAGCTTGTATTTCACTACTACAAATACATATGATTTCTAAAAATTTAATATTCATTTTACTAATTCTAATTTGTGAAAAAAATAATTCACTCACAACATGTTGATGTTACATAATATTCCATTTGAGGATATTACAAACCTTAATTCCTTCACTAGGATGCCAACCCAAACCATATGTTTAGCTTCTATTAATTTCCATCCTTTTGAGCAATTAGTTTCCATCTAGATAGTAGCTTGATTGCGATGGTGTTAGTACATGCAAGCCAATTTTAAAATGTATAAAAATCCATTCTTGTGCCTTTTAGTGTTTTTCAAATGACCAATTCAATACAACTTTATAATAATGTGATTTTATTTCCCTTCAACACTCTTTATTTGCTAGAAATTTCTTCTTAGTTTTTGAATTCATTCTAATTCATTGGATTTTGCTCTCCAATTTTTGGGAAGACATTCTAAAGCTTCTTTCATTAACTTTTTTGGTTGTTCAACTTGCAAACTTTTTTTATCTTAATTTTCTAGTGTATTAATTAATCAATTGATAGCACTTGGCCCAGTCAAATAAACTTTGAGCTTTAAGCCTTGAGCTAAGTATCATTTCTGTATTTTAAATTTATATATTTATTTCAATATTATTATTTGTCTCAAATATTTATCTTTATGTTGATTGTTTTCTTTAAAAGAAAAACATTACAGCAGATTGTGATACAAATTTCCAACTCCTTCTGCTATTTCTAGCAGCCTGATTACATCCTCCTCCGAGACGAGCCCAGGATTAGCCTCAAGAAAGGAGATAAAATCAGTTATATCATTCTTCTATTCAACACCCACTTTGAACAAGTTTCAAGCCTTTTCGCAGTTTGATTTTCTTCTTTTCGTGCTTGAGGTTCAGAACTCTGACCATCAGACTGGACTCAGGTTCACCTTCAACAATTTCCATTATATGCGTCACGCTGTCCACCAGAGCATTGTTCAACAACCTTTGAGCGATTTTGGTTTCGTTTGGAAAATATCCCATCACCTGGTTGTATATTACAAAGAAATGCTTCAACACAAGACCATCGTGCGCATGTCCTCCAACCCAGAAATCAACCCCAATCACCTTCTTCACAACCTTTCTCTCTCCAGCGTCCGCTCTTTGAAATAGATATGCTATTTGTTCCTCGATAGTCTCCTGCCTTGGGATTCCACCTTCTTCCAGGTTGCATCTACACTCAATCGCAAAAGCCATCGCCATTCTTCCCTGTCACTTGATAGACAAAAGGTGGTGTTCAAATCAACTGGGGTAGTATTTATATAAACTCCGTTGCGACCTGCTATTCTGCTCAGCTTCACTACCCTTAGACTATGCCAACGTGATATGGATCTATGAGTTGTGTAAATATAGTCACATGAGACGAGATTTATAGCACAACCCACCTTCTAGAAGTCTCAACACAAAACCATATGAAGGAAAATAGAATCATTTCCCATTCGTAGAGGCCCATCCAGAGAATAATCAAACAATCATCTGAAATAGATTATGCAACATTTGTCCAGTCTTCAGCCACAAATTGCGAAATCAAATCATCATTACCTATTGTAGAGGAACAAAACAAATCTTGTCAAGAGTTCACCATACCCCGAAATGAAAGCCAACACCAAGACCGAGCGACAAACAAGCAAACAGGGGCAGACCCAAGGATAGATTGGTCAGAGATCATGTTGTACCTGGCTCCCTGCCACCACCATTTCATTTTTTATGAGATTTTTTAGTTCGCTCGGTAGAGAAGACTCATCAAAAAGGTTTTCCACGTTGTTATGGAGTACACACATATTCGCCAAGAGGTCTGCCATCGGATTCACCTCTCGATACACATGTTTCAAAGAGAAGCTCTCAAGTTTATCCAATACCTTCCAAATTTTTGTTATCCATGACTTGAGCTTCCAATTATGAGACCATTTCTTGACTACCACATTAAGATTGGCTTGCAAATCCCCTTCCACCTCGACTCTCATGATGCCCTTTGCCAAACACAAATGTAGCCCACACGCCAAGGCTTCCAACTTAGCCTCATTGTCGGTGGCGACTCTAATATTTTTGGCCAAAGCAAAGATGCATCTTCCCGTACTGTCCCTTATTACACATCTAGCTCCCGAAAGGCTAGGGTTTCCCTTTGAGGAGCCATCGAAGTTTAGTTTATAATATCCTACATTTGGAATTGTCCATCTAGCCATGCTTCTCTTTTTAGACTCATTCAAAGTCAATTGTCCAGGTGACTTCAGAGAGCTCCATTCTTTTTGTAGTCTGTTGTCCCAATTAGAGAAAAATGTGGCCTTGCTCGATAACGTATTGGAATTGAGCACCTCCACAATACTAAATTTAATCTTTTTTATGGTATCGCCCACTAACAAACAATAATTTTTAAAGATCTGGTGATTGCATTCTCTCCATATATGCCACACCAACAAAGATGCCCAACTAAGCCATAGCCCAAACATTGTGTATTTTATAAGTTGGCCAACTTCGAAGGAAATGCATAAGATCATTCTATTTGGGGGTTGCCGACTCCAGGGATTGAAGCATCTAATTCCAACATTCAACAATGAAAGGATAATTAAGCAGTAGATGATTTGTTGTTTCACTGTCCTTACAACACATTACTCATATGTTCGACCCGATGAAGCCATACTTAGTCAACCTGTCTCCCGTCAAAATTCTCTGGTGTAAGGTCATCCAAAGGAAAGAGTCCGCCTTTGGAAGAACACCTTTCTTCCAGCATAGCTTAATCAACCAATCCACATTGTCAGACCTCAGCCTCTACATTTCATAGCCCATCTTGACAGAGTATTGCCCCGATTTCAGTCTGCACAAAACAATTTTGTCTAACTCCTCAAAAAGGTTGATTTTATGTGTAGCTAGTAGCTCCCTAGGAGGTTGTTTGGTAGAATCCGGTATGTTGAGCGTGTACACCAGCACCCAACAGTACGAAGCACTACACACACCATTTTCCGTGAAGACATAATCAACTACACTTCGGCCATGTCTTTTGATAGCCCACTCCAGCCAACCCGTGTTACCAAGCGATTCTATAATGGGAGGGAAGCCATCCTAGGAATCCTTCTAGAAATTCGTGATTCTCTCGTTCCCTATCCGCCATGTGAGATGATTAGTGATTAATGGGTGACTCTCCCAAATGATGTTCCAAATAGGCGAGCCACTAGGTGAATTAGCCATTGTTAAGATTCTATTCGGATCCAGGTAGTCCAGATGCTTCTTTTGTATGATTCTACACCATACTCTTCCAGGCTCTTGGCTCTTGATATAATTTCCAACCTATTTTTGCTCCTAGAGCTTTATTTTATAGGTCCATTCTACGTAGCCCCACTTCCTCAGAGCATTTATCTTTGCAAACAGTCTCCCAACTTAATAACGAAATCCTCCTACTGTCCTTAGCACCTTCCCACAAAAATTTCTTGAGAAAGCCCTCCAAGTCAGCATATGCCTTGTGTGTCAAACTGAAATTGGACATCACAAAAATTGGGACAACAGATAAAACAAATTCGATCATTTGGATCTTGCCCACCAGAGAGAGCCACTTGTTTTTCCAAGCCTCTGCCTTACTTCTACACCCACCAATGACTTCTTGCCAATGATTCGTCCTGCAAATACCTTGAAACAGTGGAGTGCCCAAGTGCTTAGAGGGAAGAGTCGCAATTGAGAATCCTAACAGGCCCGCAATTCTCCAACGGGTGGAAGCCTTTGTATTAAAGAAGTCTATCTCTGATTTTTCCTTATTTATGATTTTCCCAAAGGAATTCACATATAAATCTAGTGCCTCTATAATCACTTTTGCTTCCCTGAGCGAGGTGATGCCGAAAAGCATCGTGTCATTCACAAATTGGGAGTGAGTCACCAAATCCAAGTCCTCTATGATCTTGATACCTTTCCAACTCCCTACCGCTCTTAACTTCCTTATATGCCTCCCCATTGCCTCAACCATTATTACAAACAAGGGAGACAAGGGATCACCTTGTCTGAGGTTGTTTGTGGCTCCGAAAAAACCACAAAGAGAACCATTTACCAGTATTGAATACCGAGGTGATGAAATGCATATTTCAATCATTTCTAGCCATTCTTTTGAGAAACCAAACTTGTTCATGATAGTCAAAAGAAAACTTCAATCAACACGATCATAAGCTTTACTTACATCCAATTTAATTAACATAACTTTCCTATGCTCTGAAGCAATCGTATGTAGAGTTTCTTAGGATGTGATGATGCTGTCCAAGATCTCTCTTCCTGAAGTGAAACCATTTTGTTCCTTAGAGATTACCCGGTCCATTACCACCTTCAATCTATTCGCTAGAACCTTGGTCAATATTTTATATATTGTATTGCAGAGAGAGATTAGATGATAATCGACAAATGAGCAACATATATTCTTCTTGGGTATCAAAGCGACAATTATATTGTTTAAATCATTTATGAATCTTTTCTTTTTTCAAAAATCTTCTACCAACCTGCACAAATCAGTGCCCATGAAATGCCATTCTTTTGAGAAACCAAACTTGTTCATGATAGTCAAAAGAAAACTCCAATCAACACGATCATAAGCTTTACTTACATCCAATTTAATTAACATACCTTTCCTATGCTCTGAAGCAATCGTATGTAGAGTTTCTTAGGATGTGATGATGCTGTCCAAGATCTCTCTTCCTGGAGTGAAACCATTTTGTTCCTTAGAGATTACCTGGTCCATTACCACCTTCAATCTATTCGCTAGAACCTTGGTCAATATTTTATATATTGTATTGCAGAGAGAGATTAGATGATAATCGACAAATGAACAACATACATTCTTCTTGGGTATCAAAGCGACAATTATATTGTTTAAATCATTTATGAATCTTTTCTTTTTTCAAAAATCTTCTACCAACCTGCACAAATCAGTGCCCATGAAATGCCAAAAGTTTTGAAAAAAATTAGCCGTCGGTCCATTTGATCCCAGTGCTTTGTTTGGGTGGAGAGAAAAAACCACACATTTGACCTCTTTTAGGGAAAAAGGACCACACAAAATCTTGTTCTAAGCCACATCAATGCCTTGTGGTATATAGTCCAGAAATCGACCAATTATTGTTCCTCGAGATTGGTACTTTTGCCGCCAACAGAGATTTAAAATATCTAACTGCTTCCTCCTCAATCCCCTCACGATCCTTGGCAATCAAACCATCCAAACATGCAATGTTGTTTATTCAATTATGTTCTCTCTAAGCTTTGGAGGAATTGTGGAAAAACTTGGTGTTTGCATCGCCCTCCTTCAACCATAATTCCCTAGCCTTATCCCTCCAAAACAACTCTTCCCTGACAAGAAGTTTGGAGTGCTTGGCTTTTAAATCTGTTTCTTTTTGGTATTCATTGATTGTCATCCCCATATGCAACTCTCTCATTGAGCTCCTCCAAATCACGTTCAACCTCAACTTTCTCCACGAAAATATCTTTGAAAGTGTCTTTGTTCCATTGCCTGAGTTTATCCTTGATGAAAGCCAATTTGTGCATAAAGCAAAAACTCACCATCCCCTCAAATATATCTCCTTCCTGCCACCACTTTTCAATATTTTCCATCAATTTTATGTCACGCCACCACATAGATTTGAACTTAAAGTAGCCTCTAGCCAGTTTCTCACACAATTTGATCTCCAATTACACTAGGAAGTGATCAGACACAAAGACTTGTAAGATGCATGTAGTGAAATTGAATGTCTCTTCTAGCCAACCCCCTCGACAAAAAATCTATCCAACCATTCTTAAATGCTTGTGAACCCCAATCTCTGATTGGTCCACGTGAATGAACCATTCTTAGGCCAATAATCCACCACTCCCAAGGCAAAGACAAATTCACGGAAGTCTTGTATCGATTTATTTTCCTTTAAGAGACCACCACTCTTCTCCTTTATATCTAGGGTCGCATTAAAATCCGCACCTGAAACGATCACATTTTTGTTCAATACATCAGCTCCTGTTTTAGTTTGTTGCCAAATCAAAGCCTTATATGTTGTTCTTACTGACCCATACACATTGAAAAGAGGGAAAGTTACATTAGTTTGCCAATGAAACACTTCAGATTGCATCCAATGAGGCAAGAAAGACTCCAAAACAATGTCCATTGAACTCACCAACTACAGAACACCCAATCCACTGAAAACACCAATTGCGCTTAGAAAAAACCATACCATTTTTTATAGTATTTTAAAAATTTCCCCCCTCCTCACTTATTTTAGTCTCTTGTAGGATTACTATGTCTACTACTAATCTATCAAGGTGATGCTTAAGTAAGCGTTGCTTGTCAAGGTCGTTAGGCCCCTGACATTCCATGCTATGATCTTCATGACTTCCCAAGGGAGGCCCTGGCTCCCTTGGTTTCCAAGAAACTTTTGATGTTGAGCTATCCCAACTCTTCCACATCCTCCTCCCTCTTCTAATTCCTCAATTTCCTCCCTCACCCCTTCTTGATTTTACTCGAGAACTTAGCTTTCGATTGGTAGATACCTCACACCTTCACAATGTTTAGGGCATCCTCATCTGATTTGTCCTCTTCAGACTCCAGATCTGCCAAAACATCAGTCATAGGATCCGCGTTTAGACCCATATTGGTCATGTCCTTATCCAACTGCCCATCTTGTTTTGGAACATTACCACACACACGCTTTGCACCTATATCTTTTGAACTGCTCGTAGGAGGCGAAACAATTCTTTCTTTCACATTAATGACATCCTTTGCAATTCCTAATACTGGGCTCGACGAAGGCGACACCCCGATCCTATCATCATAGGAAGGGATTCCCAATGTCGAAATATTGTTTCCACCATTGATCACAGGTTTCGTCCCCATCAGAGCCATCTTCTCATTGGAGATCTTTGGGCGTGACACCTTTTTTGTTTTAGGCCTAGACTTGCAATTGCACTCCATGTGGCCTTTGCTACCACACCTCAAATAGAAGAATTTATCCTCTTTGTTTTCTACTGGAACCACCCTGTGACTCCCATCAACACACAACAATATTTCATCCAAGATCTTACACACTGCGACGATCTGGATCCTAAGGAATAGGTAAGAATCCCCATTAATGATCTCTTCATCTATATTGATTAGGGTTCCCAGTGTTCTTATTTTTCTATGCATTCATTGACCCAGTATTCCAGTGGCAGGTTGTAGAGCCGGATTTATAAGGGTTTGCAGTAGGGTTATAATTTCACCAGGTTGAAATTGGGAATCCAATTTTGCATGTAGATCAGATGATCCTTCATCTTGCATAGACCCCCCTTTAGAATTTTGTCCTTTTCCTTCGATGATGTAAATATGGCAACAAAGAATCCTTTCGACATAAATTTCACTATCGCCATTGATTTCCAATTTTCTGCAAGCCATTTGCAAATTGCCTCTCGATTGAATCTAGGTCCAATGATACGACAAATAATCACCAAATCGAACACCATTTGAATATCCATCTAGACCTCTTGTGTTAAGTTGATCACCTAATGCTTGTCATGGATCAAATCCCTACAAAGAGAGGAAACCTCGATCCAATTCTGCTCACCATTCTTCGCTTCATTCACCTTTGTAAATTTTCGCTCGCCACCTTTTCGTTCCATTTTCATTCTTATAATATTATTATTTTATGTTGATTGTTATTCATGGTAGATTAATTAATTTACTTTAGATATTTTACACATATTCATTAAACCTAAATTTAGTAAAAAATATTATTTTATTTCTTTAGAGGAATGAAGTAAATATATATATAGTCTCCTTAAACTTTCTAGAAAGTGATCCTACATATAAGAATTCAAGCTAGGAATATATCACAAAAGGTCTTATAGCTTAGAAAAAAAATTATAATATAAATTATATTTTTATATTAAAAAATAATCCTTAAAATTATTATTTTATACTAACTTTCTTTTATTTTATGCTAATTTTAATAATTAAAAAATATTTTAAAACTTATAAACTAAATATTTTTTTATCAATCATTTTTATAAGAACAATGACACCACTAAATAAAATAACTCCTATTTATTATTTGTTTATAATACCTAAGCCAAATCAGTTTTCTCCAACTGAAAGTTTTCTCTTGTGGAAATTTATAGCGAGTCCCCTCCATGGGACTGTAGAGTTAGTTAACCGATTTTAATAATGTTGATTTCTATTACTGGACTCCCTCGGTGGCATAAAACAATCTCAAGACAGCAGCGTCAGGCAAGCTATGTGTATCAAAGCAAAAGGTCTGTCCGCCGCCTAATAATATTGTCGGTATTCAGGGAATGAGCAGCAGCAGCAGCCATTACTTAAAAAGAGTGGTAAAAAGGCAGGTTTAGAGTGAGAATGATAAGAATGGAGGTCGAGCAAGCAGATACAGCAAGGGGTTTGGACGAGTTACGGTACTCCCGGGTAATCCACACGCTAGGCAGGGAGGGCGTGGAAGTCCTGCGGGGGAGCAGGATTTTGATAATTGGATGTGGAGGGGTTGGGGCAGAGATAGCCAAGAACGTTATCCTCTGTGGGGTGGCTGCCGTCGGATTGATGGACGACGGGGCTGTGCGCGCGGCGGACTTGGGGGCCACCTTCTTACTCGTCCAGGGAGACGTGGGCAAAAACAGAGCCCTTTCTACTGCAAATGCTTTGAAGGATCTCAACCCGGATGCATCAGTTGAGGCGTTTCCTTGTTGCGATATTGAAGCTCATTTGAAAAAGTTCAGCGTGGTCGTTGCCACAGATGGGACAGTCCCCTTCCTGGTGAAGTTGAACCACCTTTGTAGGTCCTCTGGCATTGCATTTGTGTCCGCCCGTGCTAGAGGGGTCTTTGCCTCCGTTTTTTGTGACTTCGGTGACCACTTCATTGTTCGTGACGACTCTGGTACCACCCCATTCAATATTGTCATCGAGAGCATAACTCAAGACTTCCCTGCAACTGTCAATGTTGTAGAAGAACAGAGGCACGGCCTCCAGGATGGGGATGAGGTTGTTTTTGATGGAATTAGAGGTATGGAAGAACTCAATCGCTCCTTGCCCGTGGCTGTCAATGTCACTGGATCTCGTTCATTTACCATACTCGTCGATACTCGGCAATTCGGGCGCTACTCTTCAGGAGGCTTTTTCCATAAGGTGAAAGCTAGTAAAACTGTTAAGTTCCTTCCGCTGGAGGAAGCTCTTGTAGCCCCACAATTTTGTGCTTATGACCCTGCAAAGCAACAACACATTCTTGACTTGCATGTTGCATTTCAAGCTGTTGAAACGTTCGAGAGAATGCAGTGTACCGACTCTCATTTTATCAACCCAGTAGCTATCAAAGACGAGGAAATTGACGAGGTTCTATTGCTAGCACGACAAGCCGCAGCGATTATCTCTATGCCTATGAGCAACGAGTGCACACCAATTTCTTCCAGTTTTGAAGATGAAAGATGGCATTCAACTAGTTCAAATTATAAAACTGAAACTGAAGTGGATGGGGGTATAATAAATGGACAAACCAAAGATAAGAAGACTCTTACTGGGGAACAGATTGCAGAAGCAAACAAAAATACATGTCCAGCGAAGACACATGCAGAAATTAATGAAAACATAGTTAAAGTGGTAGCTTTACAAGCACATGTGGAACTATGTCCCATTGTTTCTATTGCGGGAGGCGTTGCTGCACAAGAGGTCATAAAGGTCGGTACAAGTCCTTTCAACTTCTTTGAAGATCCTTGTAAGAATGATTCCACATCAATAAGAACTATTGTTAGTTGACATATCTACTCTTTTTCAATAGCAGGTTTTAAAGGCATTTTGTTGTCCGTATTATAATATTAAATACAGACAAGATTATGATAGTGCTCCCCAAGGACGTATCCACTACCCTTTTACCTATATGGGACGTTTTGGGGATGCTTAGGAAATGAAACCCCCAATCCCCATTTTCTTGTCAAAATTTAGGAAACATCCATGGGACTTCAAAATTTTGCAGGTTACATTGGAAGACAGCTAGCTGTCTAGACGTCTCCCATCTGTCTTGGGGATGGCTAGCCACTGCCTAACATATCCAAGGACATTTTAGTTAAAAAATTAAAATATACAACCTTTCAATGCTTGTTTGGTTTATGACATGCCCATCTAGGATTTACAAAAAAATACAAAAATGGTGCTCATCATGGTTGTCTTTGTGGTTTTGAAGGTGTTAATTTGGGCTTGATGGTGGGGGCTCTGCCTCTTGACCCCGCCTCATATTGCGATAAGGAATGCGTTAGGAGCATTGATCCTCGACCTCGCAAGGGGTGCTACCCCTTGACCTCGTTAGGGGTGCTGCTCCTCGACCTTGTTGGGGGCGTTGCTCCCAAACCCCCATCAAACTATAAGTCTAACCAAGTAATAGACCAATGATGAATCATGATCACAAAATCTACAAAAATACATATTCCTTGTTGCAAATCTCTACATCTTCACAATCAAAGCCATAATCAAAGATTATCTCGTTTCATACATTGGACAACTTGTGTAGTATACAAGGACTACCATAGACAAAGTTGGCATGCTATAGTCATTATATTGTTGAATACGAGTTAAGTCATAGTTGGCAGGAAATGCCATTTTCATAATGCAAAAAATGTATTTGCATGGACAACCCATAGAACAATCCCATCTACTAGCGTCCCATCTAAGGTCAAACCGGAACATAATCAGTTATCTTTTTACTTAACTGTTCCTCTTTGTTAATGAGTTTGACAACAAAACATGTAGTCATGAAGGCTTTAGGAAAACTTTAATAATAAATTCCTCACTTGAATATACACACGAGTCAGGCATGTCTTTATTAACTCATGCTCATATGTATATATAAAGAACATCATAATTTTTTCAATTACCCATGCTCACAAAGGTTCTATAATGTTTATGATGAATGCTTTATCAATGTTATGATATGAATATTTGAAATTTCTTCCCTATTTTTTAATAGCTGTTCCCTACCGTCCCCTTAAAAATGGCCAAAAAATACCCTCGTACCGGAAACATGTCCCGCCATCCTTTGTTGTCTCCATTCCAAAAACTTGGGGGAGCATAGGATTATGATGTTATAGGCAAGAAGTTATTCAGGTTGACATCATATGAGGCAATGACTTTATTGATCAGCACTCTTTTCTTAGCGTTTAAAGTAGCTTTTATCAGGGAAAACATTTGCAAATTAGGCTTGTTTCCGTTCCTTCAATTAGGTATCTATGCCTAGGTCTTGTAATCTGGGCTTTACTAAGATGCTTGTTTCCATTTTCAATTTTTTTGTGAAAATTATATTTGATGGGAGATTGAAATGATCCAAATCTGGAGATGCTGACATCTTCCAAGATTATGGATATGTGATAATAGCCGGCCTTTTTCAAAAATTTGCACAACCGCTTGATCTAAAACTTACCTAGCCAGTTTACTGTTGTTAGAGGTGCCATTTTGCTAAATGACAATTGTTACAATCCATCCAAGAGAGAAAGGCATAGTTCATTTCAAGGCAATTAATTCTTGTTTGATTCTCAGAAAAAAGTTCAAAACTATAGGACAATCCATAGTTTCAGGTAATTTTGAAAATTGATATAACACTAGGTTAAGAAGACATATGATCACAAAGTCAAATAATATAATTCTTTTTCAAGAATTTTGAAAGTAGCATTTTTACTTAAAGTTAAAGATACCTGGGGTCAACATACCCTCAATGTAAATGGGTTGGTGAGCTGCCGACAACTGAATGGTATTCACTCACCACACTGAGTCGATGGTCAATAGAATAAAAATGCAAACAGCCAAGGGAGTTAAAAGTTCAGTTCTATTAAAAACAAAGTGACTCATAAATGAGCTAAAGAGTAATTTGATCCATACTGTCCGGAGCATCAAACCAAAGAGATACACTTTATACTGTCATCCAAACACAACAACATAAAATGAATTATCACTGATTTACAATCTCTTATGCACTCTTCACTTTTCTATTCACATGCTTGAACTGAGATGCTTATTCAGGTCAAGACAAGCAGGCAGGTATTTATGGGGGAGGAATCACGCAAAAAAGAACACAATCCCTCACCAAAGAAATCTTCCCCTTATCCTTTTGGAGGTCTCACAAAACCTTTTGAAGGATACTGAAATCACCAATCAAACCAGACTAGAAAAGAGTAAACACTTTATAAGTTGCTGCCGTTACGGAAGAAAACCAGACTTCTAAATCTATAGAGTAGCTGAAATCCAACATAAAATAAGCTTTATTTATAGTTAATCCTCAAGTTCGTTATCACAGTCATTGCCAATCTACATTTAGAGCTCATTCTGGAGTGGAGACGCAGTATTACTGTGATCATCTGAGTCAGTTGCAAGGGCAGGAGCTGCAGTTAGGGTCACTCTCCAAGCTAATACCTTTGCATCCACTCATGCCTGAAAATGTTAAATTTGAGCTTTTGCCTATTTCATCTCACCTCTGGTTTTCCCATGGTTGACACTCTTATTGTTGTCAAAGAATTGCTCAAGATGGCTACTGGTGCATTAAGAATAAGTATCAGCAATGCCATTAATGCTCTGCCTACTCGGTCTGCATATGGTCCTGCATGATGTGAGTCACCACCTTGTCAATCTTTTAATCAATCTCAATCCCCTACCTAGCCAGCCTTGGAGATTTTTAAAGTGGCACATTAACCTACCACAATATGCTAGTGTAACGAGCAGGCCATACAGGTTTTAAACCATCCTAGCCCCACTCGAAGAGAGTTTGTGTTCATCACTTCTTTCTCAACCATGTAAAATTGGAGCAAACCGATACGGACCAGAACTCTCTTTGCTGCTTTTTGGAGGCAAGTTAGCTTTAGGGTTAAACTATACTATTGTTTACCCAGGGGTGTAAGCTTACCGTGTCATGACAAAATATATGCACCAGAGCTTCAGGTTCTTGGACTTAGAGTTGCTATAATGAATGCAGTTCTAGGTTGGGGAGTAAGAGTAGGTAGAAGAATGATGGGGAAAAGAAGAATTACTAAATTTAAGAGAGTGAGTTGCTGAAATCCAGAAATACTGAAGAGCATGGAAAATAGAAAACATCAAATATCGCTAAACTAATCTACGGTCTGTCAATTAACTCAAACACACCTCTATATGTTCTAACTTCTAAGTAATTGAACTAATTGCACACACTTACAACTGTAAAACTGTCTTTTAATCTCAATGACTAATCTATATTTGCAGAAATGAAACATAGACAGAAAATGAAATAGAGGAGACAGCCAAACAATCTTACTCAATAAGTGGACCCTTTCTTACTATGAAAAAATTTAGCTAATCCCCTTGAACTAATATTAAGAATTGCTCAGAATAACATACTTTGATTGATTATGGAACTGCAGTACAGAAATATTATGCATCATTTAAATTTGCCGTAGGAAAAACACTTTGGTACAAAACACTTTGTACTTCTCTATCTTTTTGATTAAGTCAAGCGTAGAGAGTCTACCAAAGGCAATCTATTCATGTAGATCAAATCTGTGCAATGTGGAATACTGTGCACTGGCTACAATCCTTCAGGCATTCTGCTATCCATGATGTCTTCAAAATTTTTCAGCTGTGTCTCCAATTCCTGCTCATCAGAGCTGTGCAGCTTACTCTCTTCTACTAATATAGGCTTTACAACCAATGCATAGCATTCTTGCAACTCTCCAGTTTTCTTAAGAAACTTTTTTGGCAGTTATAAACATTATCTCGCTTTCTGTGTGTCTTCTTCACTCTTAATGGGCTACAACTCAAACTTCTTTCCACCTTTGGTAATGGTGAAAACATTTTTCCTCCCACTATGGATGGTGCAAATATCATAGTACCATGGTCTATAGACCTACACATGACAAGAATCTGTAGAAGTCATCACACCAAACCTCATTTGAATAACTTCCAATATAAAATGTAACCAAGCATTGCTCTTGCACAGTCATCTTGACCCTTCTATAACCAGGAAACATGGTAAAAGATCAGGAGTCAGGACATGGTATAATTTTCAAGTTCAATTTCTGTACAATCTCAGTAGACACTAAGTTATTTGTGCTTTCTCCATCTATGATTATCTTGCAAAACTTTCTTCTTGTTTTAAACTTGGTGCAAAAAATACTTTTCCTCAGCCATGGCTCTTTGTCTTCCTTAGCAGGCTTAGGTAAAGCCTTGCGCAACATCAGGTTCTCTCCACATTTAGGTGTTACACTCTTTGTCTCATTGCTTGAATCTTCACTTCCTTGTGCAATGTGCATTCACTTCTCAATGCGTCCTTGTTCTTTTGCCATTTCTGGACATTAAAATGGGCTATGGCTTGCTTCTCCACATCTGTAATAGGCACCACTAAATGTCTTCCCATGGCCTCCTCTACCCTTGCTTTCCCTTTGCTTGTAAGTCTGTTCCTCTTCAAAGTCTTGTGCATAATTGCTGGATGTTGTAGTCTCTTTTTGTGCACACCCTGCTTATTGTTCTGCTTATCCCTTCTGCCATAGCCTTTATCCTGCACTCTACTATTTCCTGGACAGTCTTTCTCTGCCCTTAGTGTGAGCTGGTAGGCACCCTCAACAGAATAAATTGGCAATAAACAGATCTCATCTTAGATTGTAGTCTGCAACCCATTCAAATCTTGAACACCTTCTCCATGTCATCCTCCATATGACTCGCTTGGATGCTGAGTATATAAAATTCTTCGATGTACTCCTTCAATACATCTCTCTTTGGTGCAAATTCTGGAACTTCTTGAATGACTCCAAACTGTAGTTGGCAGGAACAAACTTACTTTTCAACTGCATAACCATCTGATCCCACTTATAGATCTTCAACTTATTCCCCTTGACCTTGTCTTTCTGCACATAATCCCATAATAAGGCTGCATACCCCTTCAAGTTAATGGTCTCATACTTGACCCTCGTAGGGTCTTCAATAAATTAAAAATTCAATATTTCTCTAGATTACTGATTCAATCCAGCACATCTTCAAGGCCCAAACCTTCTGAAACAAATGAGATCCAATCTTGGCATACTTCCTGCCCTCATCAATGGTCTAGCAAATTTATTTTCTGCACTTAGGTCCTCCCCTGAACTTTAAGCATCTTATTGCATGGTTCCTAAATTGGTCTCAACATCCCTAACATCTTCAGCTATGATCATTCCTCGCCATTACGCAGTCTCAAGAGCCTCCAACCTTGCTTGTATAGCTCTTAGTATGCTAGCCAATTCATTATCAAGCCACTTGCTTTGATTTATATCATCCTGCTCATCATCATGTGGTTCTTTCTGATTTCTTTTACCTCCTATTTTATTAGCCATCTTCTCCGATGGTTAACTTGTAGTGCAACATGTACACAAACTTGTGCTATGGGGTTATCACTAACCTTTCCACCAACCTAGAAAAAAACTAAGCTTTGATATGCAGTCACAGATATGGAGTCTAGTAAAAAATAGTCTATTCATTTAGCCCAAACACAAAAATAGGAAACTCAATGCAAGAGTACATAATTGAAGCTAAATTCTTAGAAATAATATTCACAAGGAAAGGATGACACAAAACCAGTATTTAATATAATGCTCTGATATGACAAAAGTCTACAAAAATCCAGGAAAAAGAGTACATGTGAACAAAAGGTAAGCCGAGATCACAACATTTGAAGCACAGATCCTCTTATATGTTTTATTTCCCTCTTCCTCCTTTTTTCCTTCTTAAAGGAAATTGTTTTTCCTTTTATAGAGAGTTCTTAGTGAATTAAGGTAACATTGACCAATCATGACACATTGCCATATGTGGCAAGATATAAGGTTTGAAACTTGATGATCCTTCCTTTATGACATCACTGGGACCAATATCCAAATATAGAACAAAGCATTTGGTGCACAATTTTTGGCATGGAGTCCTAAAATATGTCCCTTTGGCCTAAGAACATATAATAATTTACAATAAGGAAACTGATTACAGTAATTGATGTGTGGACATATTCAAAGTCCCAATACAATGTTGTTATTATAAATTGAAGCCTCTATGAGAGTACCTAATACTGCATAGTAGAAAGATTGTTGGTGACACTATGGCACTGAATTATGACAGTAACCAGAATGAACTCTGTGGTGAGAATTGGGCTTTGCAATGAAACTGAAATGAAGATGACACTTCGATGTACTTGCAAAAAGAACACAAGCATAAATGAGATATTGTTGGGTGATGTAACGTTCCCTTCCAAGGAGTAATCGGGAGTGACCAATTAGCCTATTTTATTCCCCTAGGCTAAAGTTAGGCAAAAGGGAACATTTTAATTTAATTATTTAATATTATCTGACCAAACACATTTTATGGGTAATATTATTTAATTAATTTAATAAGTTTCATAAAGTGACTTAAGTGGAATATTTAATGGAGTTTAATAAATTCATTTTATTTCCTGGATTTAAATGACATATGAAAAGTGCTGGAATTTGAAAAGTTCTAGTGGCTTTGGGAATTAATAAAAAAGTGCTTTTGGAAGCTCATTTTCTCATGCTTGATGATTTTCTTGATGTAATTGGAGAGTTCTGGGAGAAACAAACCCTTGGAGGAAAACCTAAGGGATGTTGGTTTCGGTAGTGCAAGATTCTATCCTAGCTGGTTGTTGAAGAGATCATTCAGATTTCTTGCATTGGGTTATAGCGGTTGAAGATTTAGAAATTTTGCGGAGTCTTGTTCCAAGACAAATTTCTGAGTAATATATCAAAGTAATAACAAAGGTGAGATAAAAAATATATTTTATTTTTGTCTGCAACAGTCCACACAGCCATACATATTATATTTCTGGACATTTAGCCGTACCATTTCCAATATATACTACTTGGAGAAATAAGGGTAAGTTTCAATTATTAAGTGGATATTTGAAAGAGGAGTTGTTGCAGTCAAAGTATGAATGTGCCGTACCATACTATGACTCCTTAGGAAGCTCACAGCTTGTGCTAAACCTCACATGGGCCCTCAATACTCCAGCGCAACATATGAGGGATGATGTTTGGCTATCGCAGCATTAAGGGAAGCAGTAGATTCAATACAAAGAGTCACAGCCTTTGAAATAAGCACTGTACCCTTCTTGGCAGCCTAGTAAGGGGACGTGGCAATACAAGCAGAAAGAATCTAAGTCAGATATTTCCAACACAGCACTTGGGACCACCAAAAGTTCAATCGCAGCTTTGTTTGGAGGAGTTGCGGCCTGTTAAGGAGTGCATATATTATATGAGCTGTCACACCATTGTAGAAAAGTCGCGCAGCTATGTGAATTTAAAATATGTGTTGGTGGGATTGGTCATCCAGCTTGGACTCCAGGTCAGCCATTGGAGTATTAAAACTGAAGTCTATTTGATAATATTTTGTGGTTGTAATTTCTGTGTAAACTGTTCTTTTAGTCAAAGCATAGTATTGCAGGAGTGTTAGCTGTTGATTATTTTTATGCTAAATTTGAGTGTTAAATGAATACTACTCATATGTGGAATGATGAATGCAATGTTATGCTGATTACTCCCATTGCCTATCAAATCAAGTAAAAATTCAAGCTCAGAATCAGTCAATACAAATTTTTTGACGAAATGCCTGCATAGTGAAATTGGAAAGAAAATTGCAACTCTTGGTTTAAAAGTTATCACAGGATATTATAGGTGATGCAAGATTGCTTGACCCTTGACATGCTTTTGCATCACTTCTCTATTATATTCCCTCCCTCTCTTTGCAAACTCTCTCTTGTTTTTAGCCAAACAACATTATATAGGGAAGATGAGAGTTATTAAATAACTACAATAGCTTACAACATGAGTCTGTCTTTGATTTTGTGGCAGATTTAGTAGAACAATAATGTTTCAACAAAGATATCTGTTATCAAAATAGCAGACTGGTTGCATGTAAGAAACCTGGTGTTTCTCAACCCGGTCACTGTCTAAGAATACTATATTTTGTTTTGGTTTTCTGAATTTTATGATGTTTTTTGGTTTTTTGCAGCAAACAAGGATTTGCGATTTTGCAAGGAAATGCTTTAAAAATTCATAATAAATAAATGGATAATAGATATGCATAAATATTGATCTCCAGATGAAGGCGCATACATGTACTAACTTCCAGAATACAAAGATAAAGAAAATCGATCACACAGAGGTAAAACAATATTTTTTATTTGAAAAGAACCTGTAGGCTTGCAGGCGCCAGAAAACAATGAAGAATAGTACGGCCAAAGAAGAGAAACAATCCTCAGGGCTTGAAATCAATGCTGGAGCTCCAGATACCCTAGGCGCACCAAGCTCAATGCACAGAAGTTGAGAAATGATGGCGTGATCTCCTGTGAAGGAATGTACGGCTTGCTGGTACAGAAAAGTACGGCCTAGCAGCAGCAGCAAATAAAGTACGGCCTCAATAAATAAAGTGCCAGCTCTCTGTAGAATAATCTCTGATAAGTCACCCCAGTCAACAGATGAATAAACTCTGATAAATCCTTCCTGAATCGATCCTGTAAGCTCAACTGCAACCTCTGTATGAAGTCACCAAGTATGACAATCTTCAACTGGTATTTCACAGTCTCAGTATGCCAGATCTTGAAGAGGGAACGTTCTCCAAAATCTTCTGTCTGCTGAAACCCTAGGTTTTGCAAACTCCAATGCTCAGAGCAAAATAAGACAAATTGAATAATCATAACATAAGAGTTCGATTTGTCTTGGCAGTCAATATATACCCCCTCTTGAGAAATTCGACCAAACCCTCTTTTTAATAATCATTTAAATAAATGATTAAATTTGCCTGTTTGGACTTAGGAAAAATCTTTAATAAATGGCGCCCCCACCATTAATGAATAAATACTTATTCATTATATTAATTATGCCACTTTATTATAAAGTATTAAAATACTTTATAATACGCCATTATCATAATATTTAAATACATTAATAAAGTGACTTTATAATATAAAGTCAAAATATTAATTATTTAATAAATCATTAAATACTTCGTTATTTTTCCATCTGACCAACAAACTGATGCACTGGGTCGAATTTGAGTTGACCCACTGAACCAGGTGCCCTGCCAAAAATAGCAGCTTCCGCCTGCCTGACTTACTAAAAATAGTAAGTATTTGAAAAACCTCTCCGAACGACTCTGTGAAGGCCCAACCTGAATCAACTGAAAGAATGAAGCTCCAGAACACCGGGTAACTGCCTCAAGTGATCCTCTACACATATCTGTCAGCCTACGAGGACCAGGATGATAGGCTAACCACATATCCAGTTGCGCTGACTAGGATGGGGACATCACATTGCATGATATTTGTTGTAGAAATAGTTGGAAAAGTTATAGTGTGTGAGGATCCTTGGACAAAAAGGGCATTATAGGAAAAGTGATAAATGCCCAAAACAGGTTACTTATAGTTGGCATCTCACAACATGAACAAAAAATGCTACAAGTAACCGATTAGCTATTTATTGAAACCTTCAACAAGTAATTCATAAACCTTATCAATTTCAATTAAAAGCTAATCAATTTTATCAATATTTCTAAGAAATTAAATTGTAGTAGCACAAGTGTTTTTGGGACAAAATGAACGGAAAAGCGACGGAAAGGAATGGCAAGGAATAAGGAAGAGAGAATGAAAGTGTGTTGAAAGTGTACCATATTGGGACTGATTATCACCTCCCAACTTACCAAATTGCATGTCCTTATACAATCTATAATTGTCTTACTTGAGAGCTTTGATTACTAGGTCATCACATAATTGGTTGTCACGTCCCTTTTCCATGAAACTCATGCAATGGATGAAATGCCCAAGTCAAAACTCCCATGCTTTCTGCAATCCAATTGTGTGTGCAAATCCCTCCCCCCTCATCTCCTAGGCTTCAACCTCAGCTCCCCATGGACCCTAAGTGTAAAGGCATAGGAAATCTCATGAGCCTATGTAGCTGGTCAAAGTGGCGAGGTCGCCATTCCTAAGGTACCTCCCTTCTCAAGTCCACTTCTACCTTTGATGTTGTTGGGATGTTGGATGTAATGTCCCCTTCTAGTCAGTGATCAGCTCAGTAGCTCTTCAGCCTATTCCGGAAGCTCGTAGGCTCGTTGAGGTGAAATTAGGGTTTCCTTGTTTGGAGGTTTTCTGGCATTTCTCAGAATTTACTATTTTTAGTAAGTTCTAATTTTGGTAGTGGTCCAGTTGGCAGCACTTCAGTGAGTTTCCTTTTCAGTTGGAGCAGTTGTGTGACTTTGGTTTTGACTTTAAGAGCAATTTTTGGTGAAATGATTTATCTCAAGGCATTAAATGTTATATTTTTAAATTGACCCCTTGGCCTAATGTATTAATTTGAAGTTGTGTTAAAAGGTGGTCATTAAAGGGTGGACGCCTCATGAAGGTAATATTTGATATTTTAATAATGTTTTTATTGCCTTGAAGTTTGGACGCCTATAAGGGATGGAATAAGTGTTTTTAAATTCAAAATATTTCAAAAGGAGTTTTGGCATCCCTTCGTGGAGGAGTTATGGAATTTGAAAATTCACCTCCAGTTCTATAAAAGAGAGTGTTTGCTCTAGCATTTGGTATCCATTGTTTATGCTAATGTTATGTTGTCGAAATGACTTCATGAATATGGCTTCGAGGAATGCTTACCTCCTAGCATTTGTCCAATTTCGTGTTTGAAAGATAACACTTAGTTGGGATTGTGGTTGCTTCTCATTCAGACTAGCAGATTGAGCTTCATAGATGATGAATTTTGGAGATTTCCCGAGTTTTGTATTGCTGGTTCAGTCATGGCTGCAAGGCGAATTTGACTACAGCTCTATGGGTAAAATTTATTTGCATATGGGTATTTGTCCTTTCATCTTATATGCTTGAGGCGCCTCCATTTGTGCAAGGGAAGAATTTATAGTGAAGTGGTTGAATTTTTAAGCAAGGTTGACCCCCCCTCACAGGGCCGTACCATGCATTTATTGCCTTGAAAATCATGTGGGGTGTTTTGTGGAGTTTTGAGCTTGGAAAGTGTTGGTTTCATGGTCACCTAGTCAATGAATTGAAGAGCTTTCAATTTGGAAGGAGTTTTGCGGAGTGTGGTAAGAGTTATGTTCATTTTGGTGTTTCAGAGATTGCTAGTTCAAAATTTCAGTTCACTGTTTATCATATCAGATTTACTTCAGTTTCTGATTTTGGTTTATATCTTCAATAATTGAGAGATTATGAGAGTGGGAGATCATCTACTTCATTGTGCTTTGAAAATATTGTAATAACACTTGTAATTTGCAGTTATTTGTCCTTGTAAGATTGTAAACAGTAGTACTGTTCCAGTCATTTAATTTGCTGTATATTCTTGTGTTTAATTTCACATACTTTAACCTCTGGATGGTTTACCGCCAGTGTGGAGGAAATTAATATTGTATGTACATCTCTCACCCCCATATCCATCCAATTATGGAGGATATCCACCACAACCTTGGAATAACCCTCCAAATGCCTGGCCCAACCACCAAAACTCTCCATCCCAGTGGCAACAACCTCAGGGGAACTGGCAGCAGTTTCAAGGAAACTGGCAGCCACCTCTAGGAAACTGGCAACAAACATCTCAATGGAGTGGAGGACAACAATGGCCAAACCAGACAACCAATTCCATGCAGCCACCTTCTCAGCCCAAGCAACTTGCCATAATGCCTCCTCCTGCTAGTTCAAATTCAAATGCACCTAAACCTACTCAGCTATTAGCTCAGCCCACACCTAACCCAAATAATAAACCACAATAGCAACCGGTATACTCTGCTGATCCAACTCAGTTCCCTACATATGCTGTGAGTGTAAGTAACATCCGCTTGTGTTCAGGAACTACTTTGCTAGCTCCTTCGACACTCATTATCACCGAGCTTCTTGTGGAAGAAGAGGAGCCTCTGAATGTCCCCATTCAACCAAGTGCACCTAAAAATCCTGAACCAGTCCCAGTCAAGCAGACTGAACCAGAACCACCATTTCCCCAGAGATTGGAAATTATGTAACAAAAAGAAGAGGACACAACTTTTGACATTTTAGATCAGATGAAGCATATATGTGTCCAAATACCTCTATTTCAGGCCATAAAAGATGTTCCCATATATGGCAAAGCAATCAAGGAAGCATGCCTTAAGAAGGACCCCACTACGGTTCATGTGGTGGGATAGCTGGCTGACATAATGCTTGGGAAAGTGACTATTCCCAAATATAATGACCCAGGGAGTCCTGTGGTAGGAGTTGTTATAAATGGGATCCAGATAAAGAATGCTTTGATTGATTTGGGAGTAGCAATAAATGTAATGACTAAGGACATCCTGCAACAACTAAATGTTGCAAGCACGAGACCTACTCCCACTGTCCTGCAGCTTGCTGATAGTTCTACTGTTAAGCCTGATGGTATAGTAGAAGATCTTGTGGTAACTCTAGACTCTTGGGAGTACCCAACAGATTTTATGATTCTTTCTGCTAAAGCCACACTAGGCGGGTACCCCATTATTCTTGGAAGGCCATGGTTAGCAACAACAAACACCTATATTGGATGTCGGACATGAGACATGACCATTTCTGATGGAAAGAGCACCAAAAATCTTTTTCTCTACCCTCCTGCTCAACTATCCCATGATAGGAATGATCTCGTATGGCCACATGATGGTGAAGAGGCCGAGGAAGTTAATTCTGTTGCACAACTTATGATGTTAAGCAGAAGTTCTTTCATGCAACTTCAAGATGAAGATGAAGTATTGTCTAACATAATTCAAAACCATTGTGAGCTAGAGGAAGCATCATCCTCTCATGCATCTGATTCTGTTGATCCAGTGAAGACACTCTTGACCGCTCTTCCTGCAGCCGAACTTCCTATAGCAACAGGTATGTCTCATACATTGCTGCCACATGAACTCAAGGTACCAAGCATTAGTGAAGCAACTATGGTAGAGTTAACTACACAAGTGCAGGTGTCAAAAGGAAAATATCTAAATATTAACAACAAACTGAGTGAAGAATAGCAATTGTCATTGGCAATCTTACTGAGGGCCCACCAATGTGCATTTGCGTGGGATTATCATGATATGAAGGGATTGGACCCTAAGCTTTGCACTCACAGGATATACATAAGAAATGATTGTACACTGGTGAGGCAACCTCAAAGAAGAATTAACCCTGCATTGAAAGAAATTGTAAAAGGGGAACTACAAAAATTGCTAGATGTAGGATTTATCTACCCCATTTTCGATAGCTAGTGGGTGTCCCCATTGGTGATTGTGCCCAAAAAAGGAGGGAAGTGGCGAGTTTGTGTTGATTACAGGGAACTTAATGCTGCCACCAAAAATGATCATTTTCCTTTACCTTTCATAGATCAAGTTTTGGACTCACTTGCAGGAAAGCAACACTTTTCTTTTTTAGATGGATTCAACTGCTATAACTAGATCCAAATTGCACCAGAAGACCAAGAGAAGACCACCTTTACCTGTCCATGGAGGACCTATGCCTACTCAGTGCTTCCATTTGGCTTATGCAATGCACGTGCAACTTTTCAGAGGGCAGTCATTAGCATATTTTGAGACATCTTTCATGATTGCATGGAAATCTATATGGATGACTTCACTACCTATGGTGCTGATTTTAATGAAGCATTGGAAAATCTCAGGAGAGTTCTACAGAGATGTGAAGACCACAATCTATCTTTAAATAGTGAAAAGTGCTTCATGATGATGCAGGAAGGTGTAGTTCTTGGCCACTACATCTCTCACAAAGGAATTCAGGGAGATCCTGCAAAGATTGAGGTAATCACCAATCTACCTATCCTTGCAAAACAAAAAGATGTTAGGAGTTTCTTAGGACATGCAGGTTATTATAGGAGGTTCATCAAAGACTTCAACAAAATGGCAACACCATCGTATAATCTCCTAACTAAAGATGCTGAATTCCAATGGACAAAAGACTGTGACAAGGCATTTTCTGACTTGAAAGCAGCTTTGACTCATGCTCCTGTACTCAAGGGTCCTAATTGGGAGCTTCCTTTTCACATCCATACAGATGCATCAAATTATGCTATAGGAGTAGTCTTAGGGCAGAAAAAAGGAGCTATTGAAAATGCTATTTATTTTGTCAGCAAAAATCTGCAGGGAGCTGAATTCAATTATACAGTGATAAAAAGAAATGTTGGCAGTGATCTATGCTCTAAACAAATTCAGGCACTACATAACAGGCTACCAGATCTTTGTGCACATTGATCATGCATCCATTAGATACCTCATGAATAAACTTATGATCTCAGGTAGGCTAGCAAGATGGTTATTACTGATGCAGGAGTTTGACATAACCATTGTGGATAAACCAGGGAAGGCCAATGTTGTTGCAGACTTCCTTTCGAGGCTGACTACATCAGAGGACAATCAAGTCATAGATGACTCTTTCCCTGATGAGCATTTGTTTTCCATCAGTGTGCAGACACCCTGGTATGCTGACATAGCTAATTATCTGGTCACAGGGAGAGTTCCTCACTTCTCTGCAAAAGAGAAGAGGGTGCTCATTGAAAAATCTTTTCCTTTCTCATGGATTGCTGGATGTTTGTTCTACACTGGACCATACCATGTCATGAGGAGATGTGTGAGGGAAGATGAGACATATGATATTTTGCATGCATGTCACAATGAACCTTGTGGAGGGCATTTTGCAGCTAAGAGGACAAGAATGAAGATTTTGAACATAGGATATTATTGGCCCACACTCCACAAGGATGCAGGGAGATATACAAGGAAGTATGAGAGATGCCAGAGGATGGGCCGACCAACCTAATCTGATGAGATTCCACTTTACCCCTAGGTAGTAATCACTCCATTTGATAAGTGGGGATTGGATTTTGGAGGACCCATTGATCCTCCATCAAAAGGTAAATCCTATATCTTGGTATGCACTGATTATGTAACCAAATGGGTAGAAGTTAAGGCCATGAAGCATGCAAGAGATAATAAGGTTGTAGAATTTCTTTATGAGAAAATTTTCACACGATATGGGGTTCCAAGAGAGATAGTGACTAATCAAGGGGCTCAATTCACTTCAACCCTTGTTACAGCACTGGTCAATGAGTACAACATTAGGCACAGGAAGTCTACTCCTTATCACCCTCGGGCCAATGGCCAAGTTGAGGTGATCAATAGAGAAATCGAAGCCATTCTGACCAAAATAGTGGGTATCCATAGAAAGGATTGGGCAAGCAAACTACCAGAAGCTGTTTGGGCCTACAGAACTACCTGGAAAACAACTACAGGATTCACTCCATTTGAGTTGTATGAAAATACAACTATGATGCCCATTGAATTTGAGTATAAGACTCTTAGGATTGCAGTAGACTTGGGGATGGATATCTCTGAGGCACAAAGGGACAGAATCATGCAGTTGAATGCTTTGGATGAGATGAGGAAGGCAGCCTTGCATCACACAGAGGTAGTGCAAAATCAGAGAATAAGGTGGCATGACAAATTCATCAAGGATAAGAAATTCCAGCCAAGTGACTGGGCACTGCTCTATGACTCACGGTATCAAGACAATGCAGGGAAATTGTAGACAAGGTGGTTAGGACCATATGAGGTTGCTGTAGTCTTTTCCAATGGAGCTGTTCAACTCACTACCATTGACCTTGTCAGATTTAAGCTGCTTGTCAATGGTCATTGCCTTAAGTTGTATCACAAACCAACTTCCAAAGAAGAATTCCTGCATCAATTCACTTAGCATGCAGTACCCAAACTTCCTGCAGCCGAAGGAAGCGGACCTAGTGTCCCTTCTTCTGGCTAACTAAGGAATCTAACTTGTCATAATAAAGACTAACACTTTTGTGGGAGTCCACTTCTTCACCCATCTGCCCATCCATCTCCACCTTTCTCTCTCTTCCATCATGCCGCCATCATTTCACTTCATTCCATGCCAACTCATTCCACTCCACTTTCATTAATTACTCAACTGATTTCTTGAAAAGTGATCGATACTTTCTCCATAATCTTTGCAATAAATCTTCCACGAATTCAGGTACGTGCACATCAATTTGTATATCTTAATTGTCTTTTAGTACATTCATTTAATTGTTGTACATTAATATGGACGTTCTCCATAGCATGTAATTATTCCCTGCCCCTGTCAAATCGTCATTACCGCCTTGCATGTGAGGACACATGTGGAAATTTAGGTTGAGGGGTGGGGGGGGTGGGGGAGGAAAGTGTGAATACCATGTCCGCGTGTCTGTCCATATTGGTTATTAAGGGCATTTATGTCCTGGGTATAGAACGAAGTCAGTTGGGGAAAACAGTTCAGGACTTATAGGCAAATTGAATCCAACACTCCCCTGCCCATCAGGGCTGAATCTAGAAATCCAGGAGACATTTTTCAAGGATTGGCACATAATTCTTTACCGACCAAGCTATGGTAATAGGATCCTATTTGAGAGAGAAGCAGTTTACAAAGAATATGAGGAGGTAGCAAAAACCACAGGGGAATTTGTAATGGGATACCTGTCACAAAGGTGGAACAACCTAACTGATGAATTGAAACAAGCTTAGCCTCATTCTACGCAGAACTATGCTGCAACACTTAAGAGAGTTGATAGATATATACAGATTGGAAGGAAGAAGGGACAATTTTGGCTTCCACTGAATTTTCAACCACCTATCCTACTGTGGTCTGTGCCAAACTTCAGGTATTACTGGTACGATATAGTTGCAGAGAGATAGAGATGGAGCAAGTTGGACAGACAACAAGGGTTCTATTGGGACCTTAATTCACGCACAACAGAAACAGATGTAGGACAGCTGGTAGTTGCAAATTTTAGGGGATTGACCAAGCAAAAGAGCAACTCTTCCTCTGCTGGAGGACCAACAAAACCTTAGGTTGGGGGGAGTGATGAGTCCAGTTTATGGTTCAATTATTGATAGAGTTTGTTATCCATTTGTTGCAGTTGTTATAGAATTTGATGCTTGGATGTTGATTTTTTTATGATATTTCCTTAAAACCATAGACATTGGACATGAGCTTATTTTCATAACCTTTAAATGACATTGACATGCTATATGAACTATCTATGTTAATTTTACATGTGGATTAATGAATGTCACTTTAAGATAGTTACAGATATGCAATTGTTGTGCATACTAATATTGTCATGTAGATATAATTAGAGGCCTGCAATCAAGGAAGATTCCGTCAGCTGGTCATCTGCCATACCGGTCAACAAGGTGGTCATTCAATGAAGGAAGACTCTTGACGGCGGGAGATTCCTCATTCAAATCAAAGTTGTAACCGCCTTGTAAATGGTCTTAATTGTTTGTTGAGCGAATATAGGCATTATTGTTGTGCTGGATTTGCGTTAAGGCAAACATGCTTGGACCAACACAACCTTAGGTTGGGGGGAGTGATGAGTCCAGTTTATGGTTCAATTATTGATAGAGTTTGTTATCCATTTGCTGCAGTTGTCATAGACTTTGATGCTTGGATGTTGATTTTTTCATGATATTTCCTTAAAACCATAGACATTGGACATGAGCTTATTTTCATAACCTTTAAATGACATTGACATGCTATATGAACTATCTATGTTAATTTTACATGTGGATTAATGAATGTCACTTTAAGATAGTTACAAATATGCAATTGTTGTGCATACTAATATTGTCATGCAGATATAATTAGAGGCCTGCAATCAAGGAAGATTCCGTTAGCTGGTCATCCGCCATACCGGTCAACAAGGTGGTCATTCAATGAAGGAAGACTCTTGACGGTGGGAGATTCCTCATTCAATCAAAGTTGTAACCGCCTTGTAAATGGTCTTAATTGTTTGTTGAGCGAATATAGGCGTTATTGTTGTGCTGGATTTGCGTTAAGGCAAACATGCTTGGCCAAATACCGTGCATGCGTAACCGCCTCTCCACTTTTTATGCTTTCCATAAAGTGGCGTCCTCCTGATCTATCGGAGTTGACCGCCTTGCTAGGTGATTAGTTAGTAGCTACTTTTCTTATAAATAAGACTCAAATGCTCCTTCTCAAGGGGTTGCTTAATCTGATGATGTACTCGCATTCTTAGTTTTTCAATTAATACAATCATGTTGCTCGATTGTACTCATGTTTTCCAATGAATA
Organism: Sequoiadendron giganteum; assembly: GCA_007115665.2. Classification (NCBI taxonomy): domain Eukaryota; kingdom Viridiplantae; phylum Streptophyta; class Pinopsida; order Cupressales; family Cupressaceae; genus Sequoiadendron; species Sequoiadendron giganteum. The sequence continues at coordinate 417,861,210 of CM021104.1, read as the reverse complement.
AAATGAAGTTATAAGTTCGTGCATCTGAGTTTACCTTTGTTTTAGGAGATACTCATCCAAGGGGGCCCACTTGGTGAGTATTCTGTCTTTTAGTTTACTTAGTTATTACTTTCTGTTTAGTAATTAGTTAAGAATCTGGCACTGTCTGTTCCTACAGCCACTATAATTCCATTATGTGATTGTTCCTGCAGCCAAAGCAGATAGAGTAGTTTCCTGTTTGTTCGCTCAGATTTTCATTTTTGTCATACATTTTAGCTTAGTATAGTTATTGGTTGATGGTCAACACTTATGTTATTTCCTTCCAAGCAATTTACTTTCAACATTGTGACTTTCTTAGCTGTATGATGAATATGGCTACTTTGGATTCCTAGTGCACATACTGTGCTGACCCATTTCAAGTTTACGTCCTTGGGTTGACAATTTAAATGCACCTTCATGATGATTGAGATATCTATTCAGGTTAGATGTCCAATCTCTGAATCACAGCTGCAAAGGCTTAGTTGTTAAAATCATTGTAGGATGTCGACACCTCTAAGTCAAAATTTCAATTCAAACCATTGAAAAAGGATAAGAAGAAGCTTTTCTCAAGTCAGTCTAATAAATATCCTCAAAAGATGACAAATGAGCTCCGTGAACAACTTAGAAAGGAGGGAGTTTGCTACACTTGTTGTGAGCCTTGGTCAAAGGGTCATTGTTGTTATGGAAAAGGCAAAGCACATCGAATGGAGGGTTATTCTGATGATGGATCAAAATCCGATTTTTTTGATCAACAGTACGAATTAGCAAGTAGTGATGGTGAAGAAGCTTTAGAAGCTTAAAGAGGTTGGAGATGGTAGTGCTTTAGCACAAATTTCAAATTTTCAAAAAATTGAATCCTTTCGGGTTCGCGTAGTAGTTGGTTCACAAAGAATTGTTGCTCTAATTGATACAGGAGCAACCCGCAATTTCATTGACGAAGGATTGGTAGCAAAGAGAGGTTTGAAGACTGAAGAATTTGAAGGCTGAAGGTGATGGTTGCTGATGGATTCACCATGTCTTGCACAAGGAAGATCCCTAACCTTTCCATGCAGTTGGGAAATTATGAGGTGAAAGATGATTTTTATGTTGTTGGTATTGGTGATACCGATGCTGTGTTGGGAATACAATGGCTACGATCTCTTGGAGAGATCACATTGAATTTGCAAACTATGGAATTGAAATTTCAGTCAAATGGTAGGAATATTGTTTTGAGAGGGATGTCAAATGGAGGCCCTCGAATAGTGTCTTTAAAGAGAAACGAAAGGCTGATCCCACATGATCAAATTGAATGGGCAGCAAAATGTTCAATCCTACCAACCGATCTGGTAGAGGAGAAAAGGCAATATCATCCTGATATTCAAGCCTTGCTTTCTAAGAAGAGCAAAGTCTTTGCCAATCTACTTCCTAGAAGACCTCTTGAAAGGGGGTGTGAGCATGTGATTGAGCTAGAAGAGGGAGCAAAAGCCGGTTATCACCACTCCATATCGCTATCCAAAGAAGCAAAAAGATGAGATCGAGAAGGCCATCAAGGAGCTTTTGGAGGTGGGGTTCATTCGGCCAAGCAAGAGCCCCTTTGCTTCAGCAGTAGTGCTGGTTAAAAAGAAAGATGACACAATGCGCATGTGTGTTGACTACCGTGCATTGAATCAAAAGACAATCAAGAATAGATATCTTATTCCTAGGATAGATGAGCTTATTGATGAGCTCCATGGGGCTATGTTCTCAAAAATAGATCTCAGATCAGGCTATCACCAAATCAGGATGAGAGAGACAAATATTGAGAAGATTGCTTTTAGATGCCACTATGGGCATTTTGAATTCCTTGTCATGCCATTTGGTTTGACAAATGCTCCAACAACATTTCAATCTTGTATGAACAAGATTTTCAGGCAGTAGTTGAGGAAGCTTGTGCTCATCTTCTTCGACGATATTTTTATTTTTAGCAAGTGTTGGGAGGAGCACCTCAAGCACTTGGAAGAAGTGCTTAGTATTTTGGAGGCAAAATGTTTGTTTGCCAAAGAATCAAAATGTGATTTTGGGATGACAGAGCTGCTCTATCTTGGCCACATTATCAGTTCTAAGGGGGTCAAAGTTGATTTTGAGAAGATTAGAGCCATCCTTGATGGACCACCTCCAAAGAATGTTACTCACTTGAAGGGATTTTTGGGCTTGTGTGGGTTTTACAGAAGGTTTGTTAAGGGTTATTCTCACATGGCAGCCCCCCTTATAGATCTTACAAAGAAAGGAGCGTTCCTATGGACAGATAAAGCACAAGGAGTCTTTGATAAGTTCAAGCATATCATGAGCTCGTGTCCAGTATTAGCTTTACCTGATTTCAAGAAGCCTTTTGAGTTGCAATGTGATGCTTCAGGTGAAGGAGTAGGAGCTGTTCTCATGCAAGACAAACATCCTATTGTCTTTGAGAGCAGAAAATTGAGAGGAGCAGAAAAATCATACTCAATTTATGAGAAAGAGATGCTTGCCATTATGCATGCATTGTCTAAGTTTCGTCAATATTTGGCAAGAAGCAAATTTATTGTTAAAACTGATCACAACAGTCTTAAGCATTTTATGCGCCAAAAAGATTTGAATGAAAGGCAGCAGAAGTGGGTAAGTAAGCTCCAAGCTTACGAATTTGACATTGAGTATGTCAAAGGGAAAAATAACATAGTGGCAAATGCTTTATCAAGAAGACCCTATTTGCAATCACTTTGTGAGCTTACAACAGATTGGAAGGAGTTAATTGCTGCTGATTATGCAAAAAATCAGTTTGCAACCAGCACAATAGAAGGTCATTTGCAAGATGAAAGGTATCAGCTGGTTGATAGTTTGATCATCTATAAAGGTAGAATCTTTTTACTGCCCGAATCTAAGTTTAAAAAAAAGATTCTGCAATCTTTTCATGATGTTCTCCTTGGTGGTCATCAAGGGTTTTTCAAGACTTATAAGCAGATCCGAAAAAGATTTACTTGGAAAGGGATGAAGGGAGAAGTCTTGCGCTATATAAGAGAGTGTTCAACTTGTCAAATGAATAAAAATGAACACTCTTTTCCAGCTGGTTTGTTGCAGCCCTTGCCAATTCCGAATAAAAAATGGAAGAGCATTGCAATGGGTTTCATCACAGGATTACCAAAAGTGCAAGGGGATTGCATATATGTTGTGGTAGATAGATTGACTAATTTTTCTCATTTTTATGCTATTACAACTTCATTTACAACAGCTCAAGTAGCTAAATTGTTTTTTAGAGAAGTTTTCCGTTTGCATGGTTTGCCTAAAATCATTGTCAGTGATAGGGACAACAAGTTCCTAAGTGCTTTTTGGCAGAAAATCTTCAGATCGAGTGGTATAGTGTTCACTCCAAGCACTAGTTATCACCCACAAACGGATGGGCAATCCGAGATTGTTAACAAGTGGTTAGAAGGCTACCTCAAAAATTATGTTTCGGGGCAGCAAAGAGCTTGGGTCAAGTGGCTTCATTTGGGGGAGTATTGTTATAACTCTTCCTATTATATGTCAATTAAGATGTCTCCTTTTATGGCTCTTTATGGATATGATGCTCCTAATTTTGTAGATTTGGTATTTGGTGATAGTAGAGCTCCATAGGCAAAATATATGTTATAGTAGAGCCAAGACATCTTGAAGTCATTCAAGGAAAATCTGCAACATGCTCAAAACTAGTAGAAGTTATACGTTGATCAGCAACGTGTTGAGCAATCTTTTGAAGTTGGAGATATGGTTTACTTGAGACTCCAGCCCTATAGACAGTCTTACCTTAAAAAGAGTGGTGCAAAAAAGCTAAAGCCACATTTTTATGGTCCATTCAAAGTCATCAAAAATATTGGTGAAGTGGCATATGAGTTGGAGCTTCGAGCTAATAGAAAAGTGCACAACGTTTTCCACGTGTCACGCCTCAAGAAGGCGCTTGGGCACAATGTAGTTGCTACTTCGAAGTTACCTCCATTAGATGAGGAAGGACAATTGGTGTTGATTCCAGAGGAGATCCTTGACACTAGAGAATGCTCTTTGAGAAAAAGAACAATCAAAGAGTATTTGGTGAAATGGAGGAACTTGTCAATTGAAGATGCAACATGGGAAGGTGAACAAATTTTGCAACATTCAGATTTGCGGTTGCTTGAGGACAAGCAATCTCGAGGAGGGCGGACTGTAATGTCCCCTTCTAGTCAGTGATCAACTCAATAGCTCTTCAGCCTATTCCGGAAGCCTGTAGGCTCGTTGAGGTGAAATCAGGGTTTCCTTGTTTGGAGGTTTTCTGGCATTTCTTAGAATTTACTATTTTTAGTAAGTTCTAATTTTGGCAGTGGTCCAGTTGGTAGCACTTCAGTGAGTTTCCTTTTCAGTTGGAGCAGTTGTGTGACTTTGGTTTTGGCTTTAAGAGCAATTTTTGGTGAAATGATTTATCTCAAGGCATTAAATGTTATATTTTTAAATTGACCCCTTGGCCTATTGTATTAACTTGAAGTTGTGTTAAAAGGTGGTCATTAAAGGGTGGACGCCTCATGAAGGTAATATTTGATATTTTAATAATGTTTTTATTGCCTTGAAGTTTGGATGCCTATATGGGGATGGAATAAAGTGTTTTTAAATTCAAAATATTTCAAAAAAGAGTTTTGGCGTCTCTTCTTGGAGGAGTTATGGAATTTGAAATGTCACCTCCAATTGTATAAAAGAGAGTGTTTGTTCCAGCATTTGGTATCCATTGTTTATGCTAATGTTATGTTGTCGAAATGACTTCATGAATATGGCTTCGAGGAATGCTTACCTCCTAGTATTTGTCCAATTTCGTGTTTGAAAGATAACACTTAGTTGGGATTGTGGCTACTTCTCATTGAGACTAGCAGATTGAGCTTCACAAATGATGAATTTTGGAGATTTCCTGAGTTTTGATATTGCTGGTTCAGTCATGGCTGCAAGGCGAATTTGAATACAGCTCTATGGGTAAAATTTATTTGCATATGGGTATTTGTCCTTTCATCTTATATGCTTGAGGCGCCTCCATTTGTGCAAGGGCAGAATTTATAGTGAAGTGGTTGAATTTTTAAGGAAGGTCAACCCCCCCATAGGGCCGTACCATGCATTTATTGCCTTGAAAATCGTGTGGGGTGTTTTGTGGAGTTTTGAGCTTGGAAAGTGTTGGTTTCATGGTCCCCTAGTCAGTGAATTGAAGAGCTTTCAGTTTGAAAGGAGTTTTGCGGCGAGTGGTAAGAGTTTTGTTCATTTTGGTGTTTCATAGATTGCTGGTTCAAAATTTCACTTTACTATTTATCATATCAGATTTACTTCAGTTTCTGATTTTGGTTTATATCTTCAATAATTGAGAGATTATGAGAGTGGGAGATCATCTACTCGATTGTGTATTGAAAATATTGTAATAACACTTGTAATTTGTAGTTATTTGTCATTGTATTGTAAACAGTAGTGCTGTGCCTGTCATTTAATTTGCTGCATATTCTTGTGTTTAATTTCACATACTTTAACCCTTGGATGGTTTACCGCCAGTGTGGAGGAAATTAATATTGTATGTACATCTCTCACCCACTGTTCAAGTGGAAAATTCCCACTGCTGAGTGGATGCCCGTTAAACGGATGAATTGTTTTAAATTGTAATGTTTTTCCCCCCATTGTTGGAGTGGTAGCGTGGAAACTCTTATGGTTGGACCACCGCCTACTTGCATTCAATTGTAATTCAATTTTTAGTTGTACTTAGTTTCCTTTGCCATATGCTATCACCTCGCCTTCTAAAGGATCTTGGTGAACATTCTTGGCGTAGAGTGCATTTAATTTGATTATCATTTGGAAGATAACGCTAATCAATTGGCGTAGTGCTGGTTTTTGTTGTGACAATTCAAAGAAAAAATTGGTTTGCACATTTCATCTGACTTCCCTCTTCCTTCATGCATTTTGACCATTCTTCCTTTCACTCCCCTTGTTATTGAAACTTTAGAGTTTCACGTGCAATCACCCTTGTTGCCAACCTCGAATTTCAAACGTCAACGTTCTTGCCATAATTTATTATTTCATTGCACCTACCACTGTAGACGATAAGAGTACCACTAATTCACAGAAGGTTGATACATCTCCATGTGGGCTGCCAGCTGTGGCTTTGACATCAATCCAAATACTCTTGAAGCCGAACTTCGTGGCTGTTGAGTTGGGCACGTTGAAAAGGAGCCAACAACTATCATGAATGTGGTAGGTAGGATTTTGAACCCAAATGGTGTTCATCACCATATTGTTAAGGATAGCTGTAAGTTGTAGTGGATCGTCATCTACACCTACCAAGCTTGTTTCAACATAGGTCACCATGGCTAGGTTAAAGTGAAAGGGAACGACAATCTACGTATGAGAAGCCATTCTGCGTACTAGAATTGGGACAAAGGTTATTGTGTGAGTTTCAACAATCTTTTTGAATTTCTTAAGTTTATAAAGGCAAATGGGATACTATCTTAAACAAACCACAAAACCCTAATCCAAAAATCGCAACAAGCACTTAATGTTCAAGCATCTAGGTTTTAGAACAAAAAATCGTGGATTTGGGAGGTCAAGGGATGAAAACCCCATAGATCTTGCATCGAAGGACAAAACCCCATTAGCTTTTAGGGTGGACTCTCACAAGGGCCGTGCTCTAGCTTTCATGGTGGTTGATAATGGTGATAGCAAACCCACACGACACTTCTAGTTGTCATGGGTGTAAGTTTTGTATTGAAACTACCATCAAGGCGATAATTGGTCATTGCAATACCGCATAGCTTTGTTCTTATAAGAGGTATTTTGTAACCAAAGCTTCCATATACTTAGGGCTTGTGGTTATCGACATTAACGGCCTTCACTATGATAACAACGTTTTGTAAGGGTATCTCAACCCTATTAATAAATAATATTATTTACTATTTATCTCCATTTGCAAGGTTGGTTTGTTATTTTAGTGTCCCATGCAAATGCACGAATGTAAAGAATGTATTGTGGGTTTATTGTTTTCATACAAGTGTGTTGTAAATATTTGGGTGAAAATTAGAGCTGGTTAGTAAGTTAGGGTTTGTTATTTTAGGGTTAAATTAAGGAATCTTGAAGCACATTTAGGGTGGATAACATTATTGTGTGAATATTGATATTCACTAGGGTTTTTATAAGGTTATGGTTTGGGGTAAACATTGTTATGCATTTTAGGGTTTGTATGGTTACCATTTAAATATTTTAAATCTGTTAAAATTATTTGCCCTAAATCTAGCATGAGACATTACAATGGTATTACGGTTGGTTTTCCTACTAGCCTGTTAACCACGGGATTCCTAAATTACTAATGACTGGTGGAACAAGATTTCCTGGAGTTGATAGTATCTAGAACAAAGGTGATGGAAGACCTCTTTGACCCACTTTCTTGCAATCAGGAAAAGATGCTCCTATGATAGAAGCTCCAAGTTCAATGAAGGAAGATATTATTGGGTATTATACTAAATTCCACCACAGATTCAAGAAGTAGTGCCTTTCTCATATTTCATGAATATGAATAGTGTTGGAGGTACAACTAGACAAAAGAACCAAGGTGGATGTATAAAGCTGCCAAAGCAAAATCTGGTTCTAGGTGAAACATCATAGAAAGATGAAATTGTTAGAATCTTTGAAGTATAGTAAGATAAGTCAAGAGCTTTCAAAGCTGCACGACCTTTTGACAGATACTTAGTGTTTGAAAGAGACCTCTATAACTACATCAGGAATTTGGGAAAGGAAGAAGAAATGTCAAAATTGAAAGAGGCTGCTAAGTAGGAGATTATTGGGCATGAGAATTTGAAAAGGTTCTCATAGAAAGAACAATTAAAACCAACACTTCAAAAAGCCATCAAATGTACTACAACACTAGAGCATTTAGTGCCTAGAAAAAAATTCATTATAAGGCACCTCCTTTCAACCATGAATATAATGAGGGCTCTTGTTGCAAAAAAAGAAGATAATAGCAAAATCAAGCTTAGAAGACAAAAAATTTGCTTCTCATGCAAAGAGTCTTGGGAACCAAGCCACAAAAGCTGAAGCACAGGAGAGGCAAAATTAGATGAAGAATCAGAAAAATCTGATGAAGGTCCAAGTAAGGTGGTGGTCTGGTGGATACCTTTTAGCCATCGGCTAAACAAGTAGATATTTATTTGACTTCAAACAGGTGACTTCTAGCAGAACAATGATGAAGTCAAGAAAGAAATTGTATAGCATAATCCAATAGAAGAAGAAATGCCAAAACTGGAGCTACCAAAAATTTGGAAGGAACCTAAGTTACCGGTATGCCCAAAATTGGCCTTGGGTACGAAATGAAACGGTATAGGTACGGGGTACGGTATAGATACGGTACAAAAACAGCCAGGAAATGGTTTTTAGACTGTGGATACGGGCAGGAAACGAAATGCCATGGGTATGAAAAGTTCATTTCCGGTTCGAACCCAGACATAATCCATGCCAACCTTTTTGGATATTATCTGATTTTTTCCCTTCAAAGGCTGTAAATTGTGATTTTTTTTCTCATTTCAACTTTGCTCACATTTTTCTCCAACAAAACAGATTGTTTTTTAGGGTTTCTCAAGTGCCGAATATTTTTGATATCTTTAGGATGGCTGAGATATTTGATGAAGAGCAGCTGAGTAAAATTAGGCATGAGTAAAATGTTGGAGATTCAACATCAGAAACTGTATTATATTTCTTTATGTGATTGTTTTGAGCTCTTTGTAAACTTTGCATCTTGTGTTATGGTGATGTTAAGGGCAGTTCTGTTTATTCATTGCTTTGTTAGAATTTATAATTGGGACTTGGAAGATATCACTGTTTGGGAGGGCATATGACCATAGGCCATTTGACTTCCCTAAACTTTTGAGTGCAGATTATGATGTTCTCAGTGGAAGTAAGGCGTGAGCTATGCCAGTATCCTTGCACATCTCTTCGGAAAGATGTTCTGATGGTGGTACTAGTAATATAGAATGTTCTAAGCACCATAGAAACCAAATCTTTGTTGTAAATGATGGTTTAGGATATTGAGATGGCATTGTGTTTGGTCATCATGAGAAACAGGTTGCCTTGCTATTTCTCCTTTCTACTGATTCACAACATTGAACCATAGCATGAGGATTGAGTAAAAATGTACTGGCTTTACATCAGATTGGGAGTATGAAGGCCCTTGTATTGTATTATTAAATTGACTATGAAAGTGGTGGTGTATTTTTGCTATGTTATTTGATTATTAATATGGTGGTATATTTTGAACTTCATTACTACTGCAAATATGTATATATTTATGATTTTTATTTGTTTTTGTATTAATGTACCCAAAATGAACCCAACCCCAATTTTTTTTTTGACTGAATCCACGTACCGGAATCCGGAATCTCGTACCCGAACCCAAACCCAAAAACGAACCGGTAACTTAGGAAGGAACAAATCAGTAAACAAGAACAAAAAGATTCTGCCATACAAGTTGAAGGTGAAGGGTCCTTGATAGAAAAAGGTATGCTAGCAAATTCTGACAAACAAAACGTTTGTATTAATGAAGTCAAGAAGAAACAAACATTGTAGATTGTATGTAAAATGTCTCTACTTGAAAAGAATCTTTTGAAGTTAGATTGTATGTAAAATGTCTCTACTTGAAAAGAATCTTTTGAAGTTTGAGCTCTATCCTATAAAATAGAATTTCAGAATCACCATATTGACAGGCATGTAATTGAAGAAAATGTTTCTGATTCGAGCACTAAAATTATTAAATCACAAGGATGGTTGTATTGAAGTAAATTTCTTAGCTAAAGAAGGTAAGCCATCTAGCTACTCCTATAATTTCAGCTCAAATAAGAGTACAAACTTATTGCGGTCATTCTATTATTGCCAACATGGAAGACATCCTAAGAAGGTGGAAAGAATGAAAGGCATAACTCAAGTGAAGGGAAGATAGATGCTTTGGTTCAAATCCAAAAGTATGGATACATAAGGATTTAGGAATCAGGTAATATTTTGTTTAGAGAAAATGCCGAAATGGCAGATTGCTTTCTTCAAGATTGGTTATGTGTTATGCGTTGGGATCCAAGAAGGATTTTGAGGCAAGTTGTAATGCCCCTTACCCGGACTTGCCCTAAAATCCATTTGTTGATTAGGTTTAGGGTTTCTTCCTTCCAAATGAATGTTTTTTTTAATGAAGTAATCTTGGTCTGAAATCTGCATTCACCATATTAACCACATTTCCACAAACACATATATCTATTAGCATTAATATCTAGATATCCAAAATATAAGCATAATCATAAATACAATTTAACAAGCATAATCATAAATGCAATTTAACAAGCAAGAGGAGTGCCATGGGCGGATCCACCCTAAAGCCTTCAAATAAATCTCAAGAGGTTGTCCATCCCAATCCTTCTTGCCCAATGGCTTAGTACCTACATACTCCATTCATGGCAACACCTCGAAGACACTCATCCTATCAGGGGGAGAGGAATCATGGAATCCTTAAGTAGCCTAAGGTCTACCACCTCTTATTCGCCCAATCCCTAGTCAAGGGCCTAAGGGGCTGCAAGGCCCAATCCCTTGTCTAGGGCCTAAGGGGCACAAGCCTAGGTGGGACCCCCAACCTTCTATAACCCAATCCCTAGTCAAGGGCCTAAGGGGCTGCAGGGCCCAATCCCTTGTCTAGGGCCTAAGGGGCTGAAAGTGGGGTTTTTAGACAATCTACTTAAACCATGGTTCACCCTTCCTGATAGGGTTACAAGCACAAAGAAGACAATCTTTACACGATCAGCTATATTTGCATTCATCCAAGATCTATTTCATGCCTATAATCAAATATATTTTCATGTATCAGTGATTCTTTAAGTTCATTATTTCCTAGAATGATTCTCATTATGATAAGATTAAAGAAAGCATTATATCAATAATCAAATTAGCAATATCTATTTCTTATATTCAAAATATGCTAAATATTATTGCTAAGTGAGTACATCACCTGATCAGCTATGTCTTCCCATGTCGCCTTATTCTTTAATTGTCTTCCTTCAACCTTACATTTAATCATAGGATGAGGACAATTCATAATAATACATAATCTACTTATGTTTATATTAAAGAGTCATCATTACTTATAAGTATCATTATATATATATATATATATGTTTGTATAATATATATATGTATATGTATATAATTATTCCTTATTCATATCAATTAGTATTCATATATATGTTTATTCATTGTTCAATTATATTAGTATTTATTATTCATTATTCATATATTATTACTTATTCAATTATTATTCGTTCCTTATATTAGTATTTATATATTCTTTATTCATTATAAAATTTATCCACATTCATGCACATATACTTGTATGCCCATTAAATAATATATACATATTTAATGGCTCTATATTCCAATGCATAACAATCATTGTTGCTGCTGTTCTGAATTGCAGATTGTATTTCTCAGTGGTTTTTCCCTCTTCCTTATTTTCCTTCCTTCTATTTATACCATTCAAAGTAGGTGAATCATGGGGGGGAATGTATTGTTTGGTGAAAGAGGTGACTTTTCATAAAATATATCTCTTTGTTAGGCTTATTATCACAATAATATCTCTTTTTTGAAAATAATACATTATTACTAATAATTATGATATTTCAAATTATATACTTATTTTGATGTTTTATTGAACATATTTTAACATTAAGGTATAATAATAAAACCAATTTGCTAATACCTTAGTATTATTTTATTCTAATGTTTTACAATCTTTGATATGTAATGATTATAATATTTATTTATCACATAAAGTAATAATAATAAATTGCCTATATATTATTATTATATTTGTTATTTCATATTTTTATATTGATATGGTACACATTTATTTTATATTTAACATTAATATTGCTATTTATTTTATATATTCTATTAATAATATTTAAATTGCTAATGTTTTTATTTCAATATTATATTTGATGATTGTAATACTATATTGTGATACTTATAATTACTAATTTTTTTCTTTTTATAATTTTAATATATTTTGTTATTTATTTGCATTTTCTTATGCAAATTGCATTTAAATGTTTGAGGTTATTTATTTATTTATTTTTGTGTTGCTATTTTGGGGACATGACAGTCCACCCTGCCCAAGATTGCTTGTCCTCAAGCAATCACATTTCCAAACATCTTTCCATATTGAGAGTTATGTCCTTCCCCACCTCATCACTATTCTTGAGATCCTAAATTAACTAAGGTTCTATTTTGAATCGGATTCTTCAATTGATGGTATTGAAATGCTCTCCCTTGGTATCCCAAGTTTGAGGGAGTCATACCTTTTCAATTCAATAGTTACAACTCTCCATTATTGCATTTGGATACTAATAATAATAATTCAGCTTTAGTTAATTTGTTAGTACCTCCTAGCCCCCATCGGCATTTTGACAGACAACATTAACATTTTCATAGTTTAAACATAAAGTAAACATGACGGTGAGCTCCACAAGAATAAGAAATTAAAGCAGATAACTAGGTAGCTCAAGTACACAAGCAAGTAGCTCAAGTACACAAGCAAGTAGCTCAAGCAAGCAAACAAGCAGCTAAAGCACATAGCAAAGCAACTCAAGAATATAACATTTTTCAAGTAAAACATTTTTCAATCACAATGAAAATAGAGAGGGATGTGAATTTGTAGCTTATGTTGAGTCATACATCAAATCTGATTATGGATATGATTCATAATAGGCAGAAAGATGAAGCAAAAATAATTTTCCTCACCTTTCTTTATTCAAAGTCACAACTTGCAATGGGGTGGGGGCCCTAGCTTGGTTGGCTAAACCTTTCTTGTTGTAGGAGGTGGTCACGAGGTCTAGTCTCCCCCACCCCCGTGGTACCGGAGGACGTGTTGCGCCAGCGCCGCCAGCCACGCTAAAAAGTTTACCAGGCGCACTACAGTTTATAGGGGGTTGTGCTACCCGATTCCTGCAGTCTAAAAAAAAAGAGGCACAACTTGCAAGAGAAATTATGTCTTATGAAAGAAATAATTTGACAAAAACTTTCATGGTAGTAGAAGTTTCTTCAAGTGTAGGATTTACACCTCTAGTTATATCAGAGAAGTTTGGCAAAAGCGTGGAAGTGAGAACATTCAACATATCAAATCAGCCCAAGGAAAGATTGAGAGTTGTAAGGATAGATGGAGCAACTAAATTGAGTATAGTCTTAAAGGCTATGCAAAGAACTATGGATCAACTAGTAGAACTGTTTAAAAATAAGAAAGTGGATGCATCTCACAAAGTGTTAAAAAGGGCTTCAAGGGAACCACATGAATTGACTCTCGCAAAAGTCATTTAGCTAAACAAGTATTTAAGAACAAGGATTTGTAAGTTCTTAAGGATGAGTTGGGTTATTGGATCTGCATTGCTTGAGGGTAAGCAAATTCGAGTAGAGCTGACTTGTCATGTCCCCTTTTCCACGTAACTCATGCAATGAACCAAAATGCCCAAGTCATAACTCCCATGCTTTCTGTGATCCCATTGTGTGTATAGATCCTCCCTCTTCATCTCCTAGGCATTGACCTCAACCCTCCATGGACCCTAAGTGTAAAGGCATAGGAAATCTTATGAGCCTGCATAGCTGTAACGACCCCAAAACCGGGTAAACAAAAATTTTCTACTTTCACTAATAAGATACAAGGAAATACATTTATAATGACAAAGTAAATAACTTTTCTTTTCATTCTAATTGAACATTTCATCATAAAGAAATAAATGACACAATACATCATTGTTCTATTTTCCAAGTAAATAACAGAGTACGCTTTCATCATTACTTTTCTTTCAATTAAAAAGCAAGGTAAAAATCTTACAAGTTTCAAACATAGCTCGGAAGCTTTTGAGCAAATAGGAATAAGACTGTTCAGGATCTTCCTTTTCAAACCTTGGTTCATCAGAAGTCTACTGTGGAGGAGAAACATCACTTAGGTGCTTTTCCACCAACCACGGACTTATATTGCGGTCCCCCGCACGTTTACTGTTAAGTAGACGACCCTCCCTTCTACGAGGAGATTGGTTGGGTAACCGGTTCTGTATGAACAACTGAGCATAGTGTGTAATCCTACATAACTAAATCCTTGTGCCCTCACAATCTCAATCTAGCATGTAACCTGGACTACTGTGAACTGACAGTGTAATTCGTCTCACAGTCTAAGTGGACGTTAGGTATACTACACTACTTTGGCCAAAGTATTTCGACAGTACTTATATTGACGGTTATCTATCACTTGCACTAAGTCAGGTTCAATTTGACTTAAGGCTGCCTTATCCTACGCGTAGGTTGAGTCCTTTCCGTGGGTAGTCAATCACCCTAGACTTCCTACTTCAACTACTTAAACAGGAAATGGAATACAGTCAACAAGGGGTCCCTCTGGTACTTCCTAACATGGAAATCTTTATCCATGGAGTACATAGCTTTCTCTGGTTAACCTATTTAACTCTAAAGCTTTAGACTACCTTGGTACTGAATCCACCCTCGTCCTAGTATTAATAACTAGTCCCTTTCCTTTATTTAAGGAGTTCAAGCAATATTCAAGTAATACAAAACATAAGGTACTTTTACTAAGAAGTAATCAAGCATTTCCCTTTTATGTTATTCCTTTTCAAATTTTCTTATGAAATCAAACTATTTCATTTCAACAAGCTTTTAAGCTATTTCCAATTAAACAAGCTCTTAAGCTATTTCTTAATTCAATAAGCCCTTTTCTAATGAAATTAAGCTATTCCCAATTCAACAATTCCATAGAAAAATAGAGGCTTTCTAATATTTTTCCTTTCAAACTACAACATAATGCAAAGCATATTCAGGCAAACAAATAACTCATTTTTAAATCAATGACAGAAATTCTACAAAGATATTTCTCATGCCTGATTTCCTTTTGCGAAATGAGTTCGATTGGTGGCTTCAGTTCTTCCTCTACCGTCCTTCACAGCCTTTACCAGCTACTTCTTAAGCAGGAACAAATACAACTCTCAGGTAAATGCAGTTCGGTAATGAGGGAATGTTGCTCTCAGCAATACAGTCTTAGCAAGATGATATTTGGCTCTCAGCAAAATTGTAGATGGCTTTCACAAAATGGTATATGACTCCCACAATCTAAATAGCAATGATGGATTTGCAACTCACAGTAAATGCAACAGCAGTGATGGTGAATAAAGCTCTCACAAAACTCAACAGCAAAGAGGGAATTTAACACAGAAAAAGCTACAGCAATGAAATTCGTAATTTCCAAATGCAAAGGAGAGAGGTGAAATTAGCAATGAGAGTAAACCTATATATAGGTTTCGAATTCTCATGTTTACAGAATTGTAGGCATGAGAATTCGACACCTCTCCAATTGACATTGTCAAAATGTGCAGTGGCAAACAAATGACCAGATACTCAGCAAATTTAAGTGATGAATCAAACATATTTTCAAGGAATGTTTCAACTATCACATGACGAATTCGTGAAGCAACCACGTACAAGTTTAGTCACTGAAAATGCCCTAAAAAATGGCGAACTGAAAGACAAATGGCGTTTTAAGTTTGCTGTTTGAAAACGTCAAGGGTTACACACAGATGTTTTTAGCTTCCTTCCGCCCACGCGTCCAGAATGGTGGCGTTCAAACATCTACGACCAAGTCTAAGATATGCGAGCTGGGCGCCCAAACATTCTCCATTGTTTCCATTGTTTTCTGGTTCATACAGTCGCACGATTTCTTCCCGTGAAGAAATTCGCGATTTTCAAACATTTACTTTTAAGTCTTTTAAAAGTCCATAGTTCAAACATTACATTTCCTTAATATTTTTCATGAATTTTCAATGGTCTAGTGAATTTCGAAATTCCTTTCCCCAATAATACTTTCAACGTATTTTCCAAAGGTTTGAATATTTCGAAATTCCTTTGTATGGTAATGCAAAATAATTACCAAAGACTATATAAGTCTATTTCAAATCTTTCAAAAGAAAAGTCATTTTAATATATATTTTAAAATGTTATTAATATATTTTGTATTATATTTAATATAACATATTATAGTTTTAATTTACCTTAATTTAAATATATAAATATATCTATATAATATTCGAATATTACATTAGATATATTAATATATTATCGGTAAGACTATAATAATATCTATATTAAATATATTAATAAGCATATCCATATTTACACTTAAATATATCTATACATGTTTATTTTCAATTCTCCAATTACGTGTATTATAGGCCAGTCAGAGCACCTTTAATATACGTAATTGCACAAACACGTATATAGATACATTTAACTGTAAATTCCAGGCATCAGTAACTTATCAGTTCACATTTCACTTTCAAGGTTCACAGAACAGTAAGTCAGTCAATCAAGGAACACCACTCATAAAGCATAAAGAAGTAATTAGAACTCCTAAGCCTAAGGATGACTTATCATGACGACTTAATCTGACTCAGTTCCTAAAACCCTCAGTGAAGTGTGTGTATGCTCATATGATCAACTTTACCGGTTAGCCCACCAAGTTCCTCTCCCGAGTGATGTTTCCCCTCCTCCTGGAGGAATAGTTCCTGTTCCTGCATCCATGGCACAAAACCACGGCAGTCAATTGCTCACAATATTTGCAGTATATATAAATCAAATATATAAAACAAGACTAATTACTTTCCTCTATTCATTGCTTATCCAAGAATAACATAAAACAAGAATACAGAATGAGCCAATCATAACATGTAAACAGATTCTCATATTGATAACAAGGTTCAATCACATTTTATTCGTTCAAAACCTTCGTTACAATCAGAATGCTCTAAGCATTACTAGAATAGTAACTATACAAATTTCCGGGGTGTAACAATAGCTGGTTGGAGTGGTGGGGTTGTTGTTCTTGGCATACCTCCCTCATCAAGTTTGCTTGTCTTTGATTTTGTTAGGATGTCGAACTTCCCTCTACCTCCACACCTTTTGGCCATCTCTCTCTTTCACTCCCCTCTTTATTGGAACTTCAGAGTTTCGTGTGCAACCATTCCCCATCACCAATGCTAATTTAAAATGTTAGCGTTGCTATAATTTATTATACCGCTCGACCCACCACCTTGGACGATATGAATACCGGTAATTCACAAAAGGTTGAAGCATCTCCATAGGGGGTTGGGAATTAGCTCAAATCCCAATATTTTTTTTGCAATCAACTCTATTCAATCCTTTTGGTCACCTAGTTCTTAGAATGGGCAAGGTGAGAGCTTGTATATAGAGTAAGAATGATGACATAGGAAAGTTAATTGAAAAGTGTTGGTGGCATGCCAACAAACTTTCAATTTAAAACAATCATAGAATCGCTCTAGCCAAATTAGTTGATAGTGAGTGCAAACAGACTTGCATCAATGCCAAAATGGTGGATTAACTCACTTGATTCAGATTCACAATGTGCAAGGCAGAGTAAAATAGGAAATCAGAAAGGGATTTGGTGATACTAGCATCTAAGGATCTTTTGCAATGAAAGTACTTGGAAAAGAAAGAATTTGACAAAATACCTTTTAGAATATTACAATAATGATTGATATTCATTTACAAACATAGTTGAACCGAACTTAGACACATTTTTCCCTTATTCTGAAAATGAGCTTTTTGTCAAACACTTTGCAGCCAATTGGAAAATCACAAGAAATAAATTTGTACCTTTGTTTTCTAATCAGAATTGCCTGAAAATGATGAAGCTTAATAACCAAAGGTCATTAGAAGCGAAAATGAAGAATACTCTATCATACGTAGAAGGTATGGCTCAATTGGTGTACAGTCCAAGGATAAGCAAAGGATGAACGTCAACACTTATATTCAGAAATTACACTTCCCGTAGTGGCAGCTGGGCTAGACAATGTATGCAGCCTCCATATTAACCCCAAACTGCCCCTAGATAGCTACAACCCAATCTTTTGTCGGTATGGTTTGGTAGAGGCTCGTATGACCTGAAATAAAGGAGAAGTCAAAATAGTACAGCAGTGATGAAAGGTATTGGTACATTTGGAATGAAAATAGCTAGGCACCAACACTCAAATCCTCCTCCTTTGTCATGTCCCTTCTGGTCAAGAGTAATGACATCCCTAATTTATAAAATAATTGTTTTTAAACACCACAGTAATAATATTAAATATTAAATATTAAATAATAAAATAAAATAAAAATACATAATTTAAGTTTGTGCCACAATAATTGGGCCCTTAGGACCTATTTTAAAACAGGTATTTAGTGGAGCTGCTAATTTATTTTTTCTGCATCTGATTGGGAATTTTTGTGAGCAATTCACATTTTGTACTGCTTGGGATGAAACCCTCAAGTCAGTAACAATTAGTAGGATGAAAGCCCTGCCATTGTTGTTCTTTTCTGAGCAGATTCAAATCAGGTTTGCAACTAGATTTTATCTCAAATCATTTGTATTATTTCTCTTGGTGGCGTAGTTGGTTGGGAGGAGGGTTTGAACTCATCAAGGCACAAGCTTCTAACCCTCATAGGTGGCTAGGCTTGAAGTGTTGAGAAGATTGATTTATCACCTTCCAGGCCTCAGCATGCAGCTTCCAGAAGCACAAAACCCCAGCCGCATGTTTGGCATCATCTTTATGGAGTGTGGTGAGACCTAAACATCTACACCCAGCAAACCCTAGAGGCCAGGACTGGTCTAAATCAGAACAGTAGCAGCAAACTTGCAAACACTTTGGGCAATTAACTTCACTGAGGTGCTGCTGTAAGCCAACCATAAGTCCAAACGCCTAATCAACAATTGGAATAATCAAATATAGGCGCTAGAAGGTGATTTGCTGTTGCAATCCTAGAGGGTTTAATCAAATAAACAGAGAGTCAATATCCAGTGTGGTTGAGGCCCAACCCTAGGGCATCACCCAGGAGCGCCAAACATCCATGACTAGTCAGATTGGAGAGCCTATTGTTTTGCACATGACGACAGTGTCAAATAACCAGGTGGCTACATAGACACTCTGTAAAGGGATCAACCAGTCATCTGATTGTTGGTAATTTTAATGTACTATTCTTGTAAGTTGGGTGAAATAAATGAACATTGTTATAAAGATTGCTCATTCTTTTCTAGATCTGAGTTTTGTTGTCATTTGCAAAATTGAATAGTAGTTTGATTCTATTTTGAGTACTTGATGGAGTAAATTTGTTATCTGCAGTTCTTGATTATCGTACACTAGGGTTTAATAGTGACTTGATATTTATTGTTTGATTTTATCGAAGCCGGATCTTAAGAAGTAAACTCTAGGGACATAACAGTGGTATTAGAGCAAGGAATCTTGCCAGCCTGTGGATCAATTTTGTTGTGTGGATATAAATTCATGCAGAGGAGTGACAGAGAAATCAAAGTGCAGTGAAGAGAGAAAAGGAATGAAGGAATCATTAGTAATCGAGATGAAGAGGCAAACCTTCAGGATGTCATTAGCCGTGAAAACAGGGAGTTGGCTAGAGAGTTTCAATCCTCCATGAGAAAGTTTAGGGCAGAAATAGTTTGGATCTTGAGGGAAATGAATCATCAATGGAATGCCTCTATACCAAATAATTATATGGCAGAAGGAAGCAATTCAACCAATGATAAGGTCTCAATCAACCATCCTGCAAAGACATTCTGGGCCAAATTTTTGCAAAGGGAAGAAAAAGGTCCAATTGAGGAGGATCAACAATTACCACTTTGCCAAAAAGATGAAATGGCAAGGTATCTTGAAGAATATAATGCTTTAAGTCAAGCAATTCGTAATGATTTATCTTTTGATTAGTTCTACGAATTAAAGACAAAGAGGAGCCCAAGAAGAGGAAGGAGAAGGGAGTTGGTGAAGAAAGAGGAAAGGCCAAAATCAAAATGAAAGAAGTTGTTAAGGAGATTAATGAGCATGAGTCTAGAACCCCAAAGAACAATCAAACATAGAGCAAAAGATTGATGAAGCTATTGTACCCCAAATTAAAATTTTCGCTACACTTAAGCATTTTGAAGAATTGAGTCAAGATACTGTTAAATCTGTCAGAAAAAGTCAAAATGGTGGTCTGCATGTTTTGCATGGGGGTCATTAACTTGAGATTTTCAAAATCTGTCAATCTAGGTCGGTTCAAAAAGATCAAACCTACAATACCCAGATTTCAGTTTTTCATCCCTAAATTTTAGGAAAATTTCTATTTTTAGCAGTTTTCTTTTTCTAAAAATATAAACTTTTTCTGGGTTTCTTACGAAATGGATACTTGTAAAATTTTCTAAAATAGAAAATTTCTAAAAATAGAAAGTTTGGCTGTTAGGGTTAAGATTGATTTTGATTGGCTTAAAATACTTCCTCATGAGACTGGTGCAGTCAGAATCACAAAAAGGTCAGTTTTACTCTACTGGGTCTATTCTGCTTTTTCAGAAGCTACTTCGGAGATTCAAGGTCATTCATGGAAGTCAATCAGTTGCTAGGTGTCAGAATCAAAAATTCAAGCGTCAAACAAAGACTGTCGATGAACAATGTGCACCAAAAACGAGGAACAAGCTGAGGAAGTTGAAAAATGAAAAAAGTCAAATTTTATGTAAGTTTGGAGATTTCAGGCGCCCCTATCAAGAAGAGGCGCCCATGTTTCCATGCCTTGGAAAATTTTTCATCTTGGTAGCCAAAGGTAATGGAAACACGTGTTACGAGGTATAAGTTGAAAAACTGATAAAATTTTCTAACACTGCCAGCCATGTGCGCCCCTGAAGGAGAAAGGCGCCCAGCTTTTCAAGAGGCCAAAAGCCAAAATTAGGGTTTCCTTATCCAAGACAATGTTGCTCAGATTCATCCTAGCTCCGCTACGAATCAGTCAGTATGCTCGTCGGATCATCCAGTCACTGGCAAATTCAAGACGAACAGGAGTCATGGAAAGAGATATTTTGAAGATTGAAGACAAATAACATAGAAGAAAATCTAACTCTGGAGAAGCTGGGCGCCATACTTCAAGAAGGGCGCCCAAACTTTTGAGTTAGCAGATGGTCAAATTTGCTGAAGACTTCTCCAACATAACTTCGTCAGACTGAATCCAGCTCTCCAACGAATCTGTCAGCTCGTCCGTCAGAGTCAGCAGTCATCAGATATCGCTAGGCAAACAGAGGAGAAAAAGTGTGAGAAATGGTAGAAAGTGGAAAGCAACAATGAAAATTCAAAAATAAAAACTAACACTGGAAGCTATGGGCGCCCCTGAAAGAGAAAGGCACCTAGGGTTTAAGGTCACCAGAAGTCAGTTTCCAGAAACGAGTGATCCAGAAGACCCCTTCCAGATTCATCTCAGCTATCCAGTGAACTCGATAGCCAGTCAATCTGACAAGTGCAACACCCAGAATAGTGAAATCATCTGAAGGTCAGAAGACAAGCATAAGATTGAAGATCATAAAAATGGCTAACACTGGAAGAAATAGGTGCCCTTATCAAGGATAGTCACCTGACGTTTCGAAGGGATAAATGAAGCTTTTAGCAGATGACGTCTCCAGAACAAAGTTGTTAGATATGATCAGGCTCCGCGATGGAAGAATCAGTTCGTTCATTGGGTAAATCCAGAGGCCGGGAGACAGAGCTGAAGCAGGGTCAAAAAGTGAACAAAAGTTGAAAATTATAGAAATTTGGCTAAGTCTGGGAAGACTGGGTGCCATACCTCAAGAAGGGCGCCCATTCCTTCATGCCTTAGTTTATTTTTTCGAAAGTTCTAAAATTTTCAAGTGAAGAGAAATACGCCTTTCCTCAAGGCATGAATTAGGTTTAGGGTTTCTCCAAGATTAGGGTTTGAGAAGCTGTTTTCAAAACAAAAACTTATTTAAAGACACTTCTGTGTATTATTTTTCATATTTTCTTGCAGGTGCCTTCAAAGAGAAACAGAGCAGCAGCTTCAAACCTATGTTTTTCAAGATTCAAGAACCCTAACTTGCTGGTTTCTCATATATTTTCAGATCAGCAATCAAA
Organism: Sequoiadendron giganteum; assembly: GCA_007115665.2. Classification (NCBI taxonomy): domain Eukaryota; kingdom Viridiplantae; phylum Streptophyta; class Pinopsida; order Cupressales; family Cupressaceae; genus Sequoiadendron; species Sequoiadendron giganteum. The sequence goes on along the minus strand of CM021104.1, from coordinate 417,839,212 downwards.
GAAAACCTCCTCTTTCATATTTTCTCATCAAGAACATCAAATTTAAGAAGGAGAAGGCCTATATTATCAAATTTCAGCAAGATGATCCATTATTGTTCTATCTTCTGGACAAATTGTTGAAGATTTCTCTCTAAGTTGCAGCAATTGCTTCTATTTTGCATGTCAGGGAAAACTTCATATTCATCCATGTCTAGTCTTCTGGGTCTATGCTAAACCTTCTTCTGGACAAAACCCATACCTCAACTTTTTCAGTAAAACTAAAAGTTGTTGCTTTTTCAGTCAGAAGCCAAGGTTTTCAAAATCTAATCTACTGGGTCCATTCAGATTATGCTCAAGAACAATACCCAGATGTCAGTTTTTTTCTACTTTTTTGGAAAAAATTAGGGTTTGTTGCTTTTTCAGTCTCCGCTTCACATTTTCAAAAACGGACGATCTGGGTTGGCTTGTAACGAAATTCTAGTCAAAACCCATATCTCAGAATAAATCTCAAAAATTCGTCCGTTGGAGGAAGAAAAATCAGCAAGCTAAATTTAGAAAGTTTGCCAAAATTTGTCTGAACCTAGGCATGTTTACTGTCAATCTTCAAGTCTTTCAGAATGGAATACACTCCTGCAGAGTTCAAGACCAAATCAATTCTTTACCATGATTTTATTGAAACAGCCGAGACAAACTTGCATCACATCAAGCCGGTGTTCAATATACGTCCTTTAGAAGATGCAGGCAATACCACCATCAGGCATCTCGCCCATTCGGGCCTTCTTGCAGCAGCATCCATACCTTTCTCAGTACAGAGCTTAGAGTTCATAATTGCTTGCATCAAGCATTACAATCTAGCTACAAGGGACAAACAGTCAGTTAATGGGAGAATCATTTGCAGCCTAAAACCAGACATGATTGAGAAATGCTTCTCCATTCCACCATGGCCTGGAAGCGTCATTATCAACGTGGAAGAATGTGAAAGGATATGGGAAGAACATCAAGATAAATACAGCAAGAAGATTGCACATAGGTGGCTGAAAGAAAAACATTCTACATTGCCAAAGGATGTCGGAAGAGGACAATTCAAAGAGGAATTTGCCATCATAATAACCCTACTCAATCGAGTTACAGGTCAAGCAGATGCGACAAGGTTTCAGCCTTGGATGTTCTATGTGATACCTCATATAATGAAAAAGACAGAGTTCTATGACTGGCCTACATTGATCAGTGATTGCTTACATTATCAGATAACTGAGTACTTTCATAGACATGCATTTCACATGGTCTCCTACCTAGTCTATTTGGTTGCCTATCAAGGTAAATTCAGAGGGTTAAACACAGAGGGTTCTTTGAATGTTCAACATGTCTACAACTACTATACTCAGTTGGAATTCATTGATGCATCACGTCATTACAAAAGAGTGAATGAAACATTCTTGATTTATACAGTGCGGGACCTGGACAACGAACTACATGTTCGCATCTCATCCATTGCCAGGGCTGCAATATCAGAATGGGCAGATTGGTTTATTCAGTTCGCCACTTTCACTTACCTAAGGGTGTACGGTTATTCAGGAGCTCCACTTATGTTACTGAGGTATCCATCAGATGAGGTAGTATGCATGGAATTCTTCAGGCAGATTTCAAATGTTCACACCCGTCTGCGTAACAAAAAGAGACCAGCCTTCAACTTTCCTTTCGCTTTAGGCATTTACACATGTAGATCATCCGCATAAGCTAAACTAATGGGTAACGAGTTAGATAAGTTTGGTCTCAAGCCTTTCAGCGAGAGACGATTATATGATCCCCATGGCTTCTATGCATCAAAACTTGGTCAAAACCATGCTCATACGCCCGCACTTGAAGACTTTTGGGCTAATTGTAGGGATGAGTATGAGGTGCGAAGGCGAAGTCATAGTAGGTTAACCCTTCATCAAATGAAAGATTGCTTATCAAAAGATATTGAAGGGCTGTCAGATGATGATGGGGATGTAATTCTTCCAGCCTACATTAGAAATAAGGTTGAGCAGCAACCTCTTCCACAGGTCAACTAGGCTCATAAAGAATGCATCACAGTGGAAGAAAGGACAAGACAAGTGGTGGAGTACAGTAAGACTTTCTTGATTCTAAAGAGAAGGGAGTCTATTCTAGTAGCAGAGCCACCAAAGAAACATTCATCTCTTCCCTCTTCTTCAAGAGTGCAACCAAAGAACAAAGAGAAAGTTCAGTCTCAAGAGGTAACAAAGGGCAGTAGATCAGCAAAGAGTGTTGAAAGGAGGTTGGATTATACAGGGATTGTTATACAGGAGCAGCCTACAGCTGAAACAGAAGTTCCTCAACCAGAGCCCATATTTCAAGAAGAAGTACAACATGATGAACCTTTGATACAAGAAACACTACCATCTCCTAGGTCCTTGCCAATTCACATTGATTTGGAAGACGAGGAGATAGAGGTCAATGTTACAATTACTCCTCCCTTGGATGTTAATAGAAATACATCTTGGCTTGAGAGCTCCTTGGGAAGGACAAGAAGAAGGCCTTCGTATTAGGTGAATGTTGATGACCTTAGCGTATACCAGGAAGCACCCAAGAAGAAGGCCAAGAAACAATGCATTTTGAGAGGAATCTCGAGGGTGAAATGGTCATGGAGACAGCTACGCCTTTTGAAGACAAAATTAGAGATGAGGTGGATGTTGACGATTTTATCATGGTCAAAGCAAACCTTGGTAAAAGTACTCGACATGTTGATTTAAGTTTGTTTAAGATGGTAACAGAAAACATTCAAGAAAGAGTGCAAAAGGATGGAGAAGACAAGGCAGCCCTCAATGCTGAAAATCATCAACTCCGATTATGTATATCAAATCTTATCCAAGGCACCTCACAAACAACTCAGTTGCTGCCTCAAGTCTTAGAAACACCAGCTGATCAACAGCAATTAAGGTAGTTAGTTATTTGTGGTAAACAAACTAATGAATGGGTTGAAGAGATCATCAACAGAGGAAAAGAGGTCCTGACACAAGTCTTCCATTTAAGATACAAGGCTCATGATTTACGTCAAGGTATCCAGGATTTTGAGCAGCTGATAGCCGAGTTCAAGCCCATGCACGAAATCATAATTGCAGATTTAGAGATGGCTTGTGGCTCTACAATGGCGAGAGAACATAAAAGACAAATCCTGGAGTGGAAAGAAAGTCATCTTTTCAAGGTGAACACATATATCATAATATCTGAGGAGTTTGCAGCGTATAAACAAAGAGTTGTTGATGCTCTTAGGTTCGTCAGAGAAGTAGTTGTAGCGATTCCTTGTTAGTATTGCCTTGAGGATGGTTCTTACATTGAGCTTGACGTAGTCCAAGCTGAGTTTCAGAGCATATTGCATGGCAGCGAGGGCAGTGTTGGGAGAATGATGATGATTTCCATGATGTTAGCAAGGTTCGAGAAAGCGGCCAATGAGAGTGAAGATTGCTTGAAATCAATTACAGATGGCGAAGAAATCTTGGAAATGTGGCATTTTGCTATTAATAGCATCAACACTCCTACTTCAGATGAAGTTGCCCGCTTTTTAGCGAATGTGATCGAGCTTTAAATCTGCTTTCTTCTAGAAGCATTTTCCACGTTTTCTTTCTATTCTTGTCTCAAATCTTTTCCATTCTTTGAGGATAGAAAGAAAATATTGTAGCAAGTTGTCACTTTCCTTTTTAAAAAGCTTTCTAGGGTTTAGATGTTTTAATCTTTTCTAGATTTAGAAATAAAGCTTGCATGTTGGCAAGCAGTAGTTGTAAAAGCAAGGAGATTTTAGGGTTTCCTACTCCTCTGCTTAGTTATAAATAAGAGCAGTGTTTGCTCATTTTAGTTGAACCGTGCTTGTGATAACAAGACATAAGTGTCATAGTACCTTCTCTTTGTTATCGTCTAGTATTGTTCACTTTGTGTAAAGAGCAAGTTTGCATGCCTCTTTAGTTGCAAATACTTGTTTAGTGCATGTGTTGTGTTGATTATAATTAGGTTGATCGCATGTTGCAAGCGTGTTGCTACAACTTGCTGTCCCAAAATTGTAATCCTTGTTCCAAAAACTTGAGTAAATAAAATCTTGAGCGTGCTTTGTCTACCTTGATATAAATATCTCAAATTTCTGTCTATTTGTTTTGTGTTAGAAGTATGAGTAAATAAAATCTTGAGCGTGCTTTGTCTGCCTTGAAATAAAAGTCTCGTATTTCTGTAATACTTTTATGATCTCTTTTTCAGCTTGCCTTAAAACGTATGTTGAAGAATAGTTTGTTTAAGTATCTTTGTCAGAAATCAAACTCGTCCATTTCCAAACTCTCTTGCTCCGCGATTACTTGGGAGGGTGGAAACGTTTTAAGCGTAGGTTAAGTTGTAGCTGTCTAGTTTCATTAAAGGGAAAACCTCAGCCGCAACATCTAGTGTTCTATAACCTTGTGTTCTCGTAGCTGAACCAAAAAGATAGGCGTAATTAAGTTTAGATTACTTTTCTTTATGCAACTCAGCAAAAGAAGGAGCTTCCCCTCCTAATTCGAAGAGCAGTTTATTGCACATAGCTTTCCGTTTCCAGAACGCATTCGAGAGATGCGATTTGAAACGCCAACAGAAGCTAAGGTGGAAAAAGCATTGCTTGTTGAACATGAAGAGGCCAAGATAGAAATTGGCACTCTAATCCACAAACTACCCATTGATCTACCAGAAGGAGAGCCATTGCAACAAGTAATTAATAATCAGTCAACATGTTGAGGAGCATGCAAGTGAGGAGGATGTCTTAGTTGACTCTAATGCTGAGATGCTAATTCACAAGAGTGATTGTGAAGGATCTAACTCTAAAGAAGGTAAGAACCCTAATCACCCCTATCATTTCAGCTCAAGGTATGGGAATAATAGCACAGATCTATTTTGATTTTTCCATCATGATAAACATCTTCTATGGAAAATGTGGAGCGGTACAAATATTCTTTTGCCCAAAACTGCCTATACATTTTGACATGGGATCGTGGAGATCATTTATCTTTGATGAGGGATATTTAAAAGTTTAATTTTCGTCCTTATCTCTTGCACTGTTGAAAGAGGACTTAGCCTATGTTTTCAATTGAAATCTGTTAGTTCAGTGCTCTAAATTGACTGATTGAAAGTTTGGCAACTAGCTTATCAAACAAAGTTTCAGGATGTCGTGAATATGAAGTAACCAAACACTATCTTCAGCTAAAGCAAGCAAATAAGATGAAAGGAACTTTTATATTTTTACTTGAGTAAAGACATTACATCTTTGTGCGGAGACGAGAGAAGACAGACAAGCATGGATGGATGCAATGTGTGCCACAAAAGAGTCACTTCCTAGGTGATGGACGGATTCGGTTGTCTTGATAAAGTCTTAGGGAATAGCAATTTCAATAGAAGTATGGAGAAATAACATATGCCTCATCAAAAGGTTAAGACAGCTACAGGCAGAAAAGAATGGTGAGTTCGAACAAGAGGATAAGTCTTTCCTAGTTGTCGACAAAGATTTTAATGGTCTCTTTGCAGGAGAGGGCGCAGTGGTTGGAACTATAAATGATGGAGAATTATTCACTCAATTGAACACTAGAGAAGACTGTCACAAGCACCTTAATGTGAAATCTGTACTAGCTATGAATTCTGAGCATGTTCCTACATATTATGATGACATTGAACTGGTCAATGAAGGTACACCATCTGGTCATAAACAACAAGAAAAGTGTGAAGTCAAGAACATGTTATATCAAAAAAATGGAATACAAGTTTTATATGAGGCTGAAACTAATACTGATACTGAGAGAATTAACATGGTAGGGACAAATGTTTTCAAATGCCATCATTACAATGTCTATTGATGGGTGTTTCACTTCATTCACAAGACCAAAACTTCTTTCAGTAGAAAATGCATGGGAGTATGAGGGACGGTCTTCAAGGTTTGGAGATGACAGTACATATGACAAAACAGCAAGGTTGGAGGATAAAATTAACAAGTTGAACAGGGAATGTGTCATTATTCAGCAAAAAGACTTGAGGGAAGAGTCAATGCAAGTGTTATATAGAAGAATTTCTCCATGCAACAACAACACGTTTGGAATCATGTATCCTTTGTCCAAGTCACTTTCATGTAGTGAAATTGACATGAGTTATAGTAATTGTAAACAATTGTTACACAAGAATTGTTACTCTTTGTATTTGAAAGGACTATATGACATGATATGGTTTCATACATTGAAGCTTCAAAATGTTTTAGAGTTGAATTCAAGGTCCCCTGAAGCAAAGCTTTTAGCTGGCAATATTGAAATTGGTATAGAAATCAAGGTCATAGGCATGTGCTACGAACCTGTCATTGATTATCAATTTCTGATAATTCAAATATTACACTTGTTATATGATCTTCAAACACTCAATATTTGAAATTTCATTATTCATACTCATAGTTTCAAACTTTCAAATGATAAAAGCAAACAAAAACCAAGTTTTAAACATTCATACTCATTGTTTTAAGGCGATATGAAGAGTCCTAAGTTGGGACTCGGGAGTTCGACTCTAGGACTCGCAAAGTCACTTGCCAGGACTCGGGAGTCCTAGCTTGGACTCTCTAGGATTCGGCTCGAGAGTCCTTGGCGAGTCGACTTGGTGATCCCTAGGAATCGCGAGTCCCAAGAGTCTTTTCCAAGACTCGCAAAGTCCTCAAACTATGCTCATAGGGTCCTTACCACCTTTCATGATTTAGTCTATTTTTCACTTTTTGGAAAAGAAAACCAAAAGCACGTTTCTTGAGGCACTTAACTCTCTTAAACTCACATAAAGTGCATACTTTTGAGGTTATAACAATCTCTTTTGGTACCTAGTCAATTTTATGTCTTGCAAAGTGTGTAGGAGTCATTTTCCCTTTTTGGATATTTAGTCATTTTCTGTAAGGATTGAGACCCAAAACAATCCCATGAAAATAAATAATATCTCATAAGCATGGAAAATAAATGTAACAACTTCATTAGATAAATAAATGTCATAACACATCCTAATATGTGTAGTGCATAATCTAGGTATAAGCACATAATATATAATAGACAAGAATACAACTTTGGCTCTCATGCCATGAAGTTAAATAAATATACAATCTTGAAGTACAAATGCAATCAATCATATAAGAATAATGTGAGGAATACACAATACAGTCTTCGACTTCCATCTACCCTCATAGTCATCCGCAAGTCAAGAGACGAGAACATGGCTCAGACGCTTTTTTCGCCCAACCATGAAGCTTACGCTTCCTCGGAACTCTTCCTAACATGAAGAATACTTGACCTTGCATGAAGTACCTAGCAACCTGGAAATAAAAAGGAGGGAATCCCTATGCAAGCCTGATGTATATACATGCATTTTTAACATGAACATGCAATGTCCCACTATCAGGATATGGCAGAGAAATATATAAATAAATTTGCAAGGTAAATTTCATCTATTTCAATGAACACATGGCTTTGGCCAAAGCACTAGAAGTAACCGATAGATCCCGAAAAGAGGATCAACCTTCTTTGTTAAACCATGTTTGGCACCCTATCCTAGAAGGTAAACCCAATACACAATAGAAAACATGCATAATGTTTATAAAAATAAATATTTACTTTTTTCTTTCACGCAAATGTTCAATTGTACATTTTTCATTGTTTCTATCTTTCATGCATTAAAAACAGTTAAATATATAATGAACACACAATTTTCTTTTTATAAGCGACTAATTATAAATGTACAAATTAAGTTCTCTTTACATACCAGTTGATCTTTTAATGACATTTCTCTACTTCATGCAATATTAACTTACATGCAATACTAATTACATTGCCATGCAATTCTTTAATGTAATTTTAGAACTACTTTTCATTTCATGCAATAATGACTAAATTTAATGTTCTGCAGGTTTAACCATAAAAAGTTAGCTTGCAATATGAGATGTATATTTGGCTATTTATATACACATATAATGATGCTATTTGACATGCTGATTTGGGATAAATAATCAGCCCATAACAACGAAATGACAGTTGACGTTTATACTCAGATCTAATCAAAGTAGAAGTAAATTGGTTAATGGTTTGCTACTGTTAAAGTTCGCATATTTTAAATGGAAGAATACAGTGGTTTTGAAGAAGTCAACAAGAAGAATCCAATTTCTTTTGGTTTTCATAGATCAGTAAGATCGGCAAGATTTAGATAAGATGAAGTGTATGAATAAATCACTGAATTTTATGCAAAAGTAATTTTATTAAAAGTTTGACAAATCAGAACCACACAAATGAAAACTGTATACTTGTGGCTGTTGTGGGTTTGTATTATTATACTCAAAGCAAACCATTAGATTTATGAGTAAGTGAGGAAGATAAGGCTAAAGAAACTATTTGAATTCTTCTATCTTAGCAAATTGTGACTTATCACTGAGTGCATGAATATCAAAGGGGAATATGCTTTGTATTTTCATTGAGATAAAAAGAAACGGCAGAATATGCTGATGTATCAACACGAGGAGCAAGACAATGGACACACAATGCTTTAAATTCTCAATGCAGTTTGATCAGCACGAGCAGCAATAAAAGGGGAAAAATGCTTTGAATTATCATAAATCAGTAGATTTTGTTAGCTATTAAATCAAAGCAGCCACTATCAGCAAGGAAATGCGTTATATTTGAGGGACACGGTTGAGACTCTAGCGCCAGAGCTGTGTCTAAAGTGGCACAGATTCTGTGGAGCAGCCATTGATTCAACTCAACTAACTCCCAATTTCTTTGCACATAATCTATCACATTTCATGAACAAGAGCATAGTTTATAAATAAATCCATGCCAAAGCTGGGAAAGGAAAGTAAATAGGCGATTTGGAATGGTTTGAAATTGGGGCAAGGGTAGGAATATTGCCAGTTTCAGTTTTGCTTTAGAAATGTAGATGGCTGCACAGGTGTCATAGAAGAGGGTTTGAACGAATTAAAACCAGAATTTAAAACTATTTATAAATAAATAATGCATCGAATTCATTATAACACTAAATAAATTATGCACTACATAAGGCCATCGAACTTGCCTATTAATTGATTCCTTTGTTTGCAAAAGAAATGGACGGCGCCAAATACTTGGAAAATTGTTTCTTTCTTCATATCTTCTTAAGTTGCCACCCTTTGCTCTTTGTCCCATAATGCTGCTCGCTCCTTATTCTCCCTCCCTTGTTAATCCTACGAATGCTCTAATTATGGTGGCTAGTTAAGGATTTTAGTCTTCAAATTTTAATCGCCTCCTGCTTTCTTTCATCATTTTTTTCTTAGCCTCCCTTCCATCTTCTCCATGCTGAAAATTAAATAATCGTTTTACCAAACTTGAAATTTAAATTGCCCCTTGCTTTATTTATAAACTCATGCAATAAATAAATTGGACTCCCTATGTTTAGAACATTTTACCAGGCAATTTAATTTAATTTTATAAAACTTATCTTAATTTTGTTTCATTTTCTTTTTATTTTTTCATTTAAACAAAACTAACTCCAGTTCTATTTTTAGAACTTAAACTTTACCTCGTGATTTAAATTTTAAACTTTGCTTTATTTAATTTTATATTCTTTTATTTATTTATTATTAGTTTTTAATAATAAGCTATTTACAATTTATTTATAGATTTAATTTGGTTTTTGTTTTCTTTAGCAATTTAATAATCATACAATTTATTAAAACTATTTATATTTTAAAAAACAAGCTATTTATGTAAATATTTATTTATATATATTAATAATATATATTATTTTTTTTTGATACGCAAGCTAAGTTTTTCATTAATTATAATATCAAAGCTACAAACGTCTGCAATGCAGGTATAATTTTCCATCACCAAGAAAAAACCAGAGAGCCATTCGACCATCAAATTCGTCTACCAAAGACCAGCATACAAAAAACCGCCTGACCATAGCTGCAGTAACCTCGACCAGAAAAAAGCATAGCAAAATATGCCATTTTAATGGCTATAAATAGAGCTCCATTTGAACTAACAAAACCTACACCAACCCCCACAATCCAAAAAACCACAGACTAAAGCCCGACTTACAGAAAGCCGTTCAATTTTGCAAAATCCTCGAAATCCTTTATCCACTCCACCCCAGCGGCCGCCATCAACCCAAAAAATTTCTTGAGAAACTCTATAGCCACCACCACAATCATCCGATGCCTCATTAGGCCCGGCCCACGCAAATCCAGAAGAAATGGAAAAATCTTCAGTCTGCTCCGAGCGGAGCCGCTCCAAATCATAGGGCCTCGGGCAACCCTTTCCTTCAATCACCACACTAAGCACCTCATCCACTCCTTCCACCAAGTCCTCTCTAAACATTTTAACCAGCAGCCCCTTCGCTTCTGCCTTGGGAACTTTGTTGTCCAGGAGAGAAACCAGGAAACGAGAGGAAACGTGCAAATTATTCCTCCCATACTCCTTGCACTCCAAATGGCCAGAACCCAAAATCATTTTCATGGCCACAACGACCAAAGGATCATAATTAAGCAAAATACGCTTCAATCTCTGGTCGGTAATCTCCCTGAAAGAAGTTTGTCTCGCCTTCGACCGCAACGAAATTGGTGTGTCTTCTCCAAATCTTGCGAGGCCTTCCGCCGAAGACTCAATTACAAATTTTGAGCACTTCGCCATCGACGACCCTGCTCTGTTTGCACCCAGGAAGAAGGAATGAGGTAGCTCACATACTCCGCTTCGCACCTGCAAAGAGAACTTAGCCAAAAAGCAAGACGAGCCAACAATAAATAAAATCACCGATCACTCGGCCGCCACCATCCTACGTAAATGGTACGCTATCCAGCGTGCAAGATGTCCTTGCCATGAGGAGTAAATCCTTTAGGCAGTATATGCGCTCATAACTATGCATTGAATAGGGTGTCGTAGCTGTACTCAGCTACCCTCTGTCTGCCTTACAAAAAGACTTGCATCAACCATCACTTGCTTTTCTGATTGCTAGCTTGAACTTCCCTTACCCCACCGGCTTTGCCACTATGGCATCTAATGCCACCCCCCTCCGCTAGCATGGTGGGGCGCCCTCCCTTCCGCCCACATAATATATATTATTATTACTAATATATATACATATAAATTATGCAATTCATTAAGATAATAATCATATGGCATAGTTTAATTTCTCCAATTAATTTAATTTTTACTAATCTAATAACCATAATACATAAATATTAAATTAAATCATTGCACACAAATGCAACGACGTAATCGAAATAACGCAGTGAAGTCATTTCAAACAATGCAAAAAGAATGTGACTACGTAAGTGTGTGAGCCTCAGGATTCCATCCTACTATTCATTTATCAAGTGGCTAGGATACCCCTACGTCAACCATGTTCTCGCCTTCAACATGTACTTGCACTCAGTTGCACATCAATAGGTTAGTCCTTGAAAACCATAGTCGAAGCACATACACGAAATTAAACTTATAATCATAACATGATAATTATTTCAATTTCATTTCTATGCACCTAGAGTAACCATCATTTTCAATTTTAAATTTCAAGCATTTAAAAATAACATCTAATTTAAAACACATTTATCCACAATCATAAAATGTTCAAACAATATTCTCAATCAGTTCAGATTATTTATTAATTAAGTTTATGCAAGAAAAACAAGATGTGACATTTTCACATGCCTTAGAGAAATTGTCTGCTTTAGATCTTGATTTCTAGATTCTACAATCATCCAGCGACTTGACAAAACAGTCAATACGTTCCTAGAATGATGGACTTGACCTATGACACACGAGATTGACAAAGGGGTAAATATGACACTTGACAACTATCCATGTCAAACTGATGAGAACGATAAATTATTGCAAAATGGACTTCAGTGTGGAAATTTGTGTGAATTTTTTTTCTCTATTTGAAAATTGTACTATTTTCCCTTTTTGTTAGATTTCGTGCTGCAAACATATAATTTCTTTGTCCAGCAAAATATGCAAAATGATCCACAATTTTGTTGTCATAATATGAGCCAGTAAATGAAAATTGAAGCAGAACACATTTCTTCTTGTATGGTTAGATTAATGTACTTGTTGTAGAAATAATTTATGATTTCTTGATGAAAAGAATTGGGCAAACATATGAAAAACCATAGAAACTAGATTATTTAATTTTATTTGTTTGATATGGTACAAATTGCAGGCTGTAACAGGAGTATTTTCTCCAGTTCACCAATGGCTTTACATAGATGCCATAGAATGCCTTCCACCAGCAGCCCCTAGTTTTGAAGAAAGGTCTGCTTCTGGTTCCCGTTATGATGCTTATGTAGCAATATTTGGGAAGGATCTTCAAACGAAGCTTGGTCATGGACAGGTAAATGTGGTTTCTATATTATATCTAATGAATTCTAGCATTTATCTCATGAGAATATGCATATTAGAGTGTTTTAAACTGTCTGGGTAGTATATTAACAGTCAACAATAGCAATTTGTAGTGGTTATAAATGCTGGTTAGTTCCTTTACTTATCAACTCATAACAAAGATGAATCTAAGAATTTTGAATGGTGACACATCCTATATGAGTGCCTGTGTCCAAAGGATAGATGGCACATGCATATACATGTATACATATATACATATACAGTATACACACACATATACATACGCACATTCACACACACACCTGCAGATGTATAATGATGCAAATGTGTGCTAACTACATAACGCCAAGTACAAGCAACAAACTGAAACGTAGAAAGTAAGCCTAAAAGTTGAAATTTAATTTACATTATATAAGAGATTGAATTGCATCATTTTCTATGTGCTTAGAGGAAATTGTTCCCAATCTGAATAGACAGATCAAAGATTCATCGTGGCTTTCAAGATGATCTGGGAGGAAATTGAAATTGGAAAGACTATGGAGTGCATACAGAGCTGAATCAATATCTCAATGAATGAATCAGAACCATCTTGTGGCTTTCAAGAAGTGCTAGGAGGTAATTGAAATAGTTAAGAGCATGGAGTACATTCAGTATACAAGCATTCACACACACACACACACATACGCACAGATGGACACTAACACAAGCGTTTACTAGCTGCATAAGGTCAAGCAAAAGCAACAAATCTAAAAGCAAAGAGTAAGCCTAAAAGCTGAAATTATCATGTACCTTTTTTTGAAACTTTGGAAATAATTAAATTATTAAATTTAAGTTGTTGAAAAGTAACATTTATGTTATGTCTTTAAAAGATGACTTATATTTTATTACTTAAAAAAGGTGGTTACAAGTGAATTATAAAGTGTCACTAGGCTCAAGGTCCTAAAAATGAGTGTTAAAAAAAACATTTTAATATATTTTAACTTTGAGGGAAAAATTAAAGAAAAGAATATAAAATTATATTATATTTGCTCAAAAAGTTATAAAAAAAGGTTTCGTCTCAAGAAAAGGGTTGCTTGCTCATTTTATGAATTTTCTTCTCTGGAGAATGAATGTGAGTTCTTCTTCTATTACTTGAGAATGAAAACCATTTTGGCAAGACAGTTTCAGGGATGAAAAATCTCCTAGCCATATGATGATTTCATTTAGAGATCCTTAGAGTGTTGAATGCATCTAGTTTCTAGGCATTTAGTGCTTCTTACTTGGGTTCCAGATTTGGTTGTGGTTTAATGGTATTTTCAAATTGTGAAGATTTTCAGAATTCTAGTTGATTTTCTGAGATGTCCCACCCCAAATGGGAAGTCTGCTAGCTGAATTTTCTGATTTTGCTGATTGCTTTTGGTTTGTTAACTTTTTGGTTTTTGAATGATTTTAAATGTTTTGAAGATATATGCTAGGAATGCAAATGAACATATACAAATGCAATGATAGATATATTGAAACAAACACAAATAACTATTCAGAAAATCAGATTTAATATTGATTGCTTTAACATTAACATCATATTCGGAGCCAAGCAATACAAATTTGCAAATTCTGGAAATGTATAACAGTAGACTGGCAAACCCCAGTTTGGACGTCTAGCATAGAAATTAGCTTTCTCCACCTTTATTTAGTTGCAAATTGATACCACTAACTCAGCAACCCAAGAAAGGATATTGAAAAGATAGGCGTTTCAGTCCTTGCTTCACACGCCCAGCAATGAAGAATGTACGGCCTCAACAATTAATGACTGGTACGGCCTCCAAGAAATCCATGTGGCAATGGAAGATAATTGCTAGCAACAATAAAACATTCTCCAATGTTTGTCCTTTCAATAATCTGAAATCTGCACTTCAACCCCTTGAAATCTCTTGAGATTTTCACTACAAATATGTGCAATGTGACTTCTGATGTAAAGCCACCTGATTAGCAAACCTTGGGTGTTATTTCACACCTGTAGAATGCTCAAATCATGAGAGATACTTCGTTCTCCAAGATCAGTTACAGCTGAAAACCCTTGGTTTCACCTCCAGCCAAAGTTCTTCAAAATGCCAAATGTTGAATGAATAATCAAGAATGAATGATTTGCTTTTTGAGTGCCTTATATACCCTTCACATAATGGCACGATTTCCCAAGTGCCTTTTTAGTCATTAAAATATAATAAATACATTTGCTTTTGTCACTTTATTATATCACTCAAGTGGGTGCCCATATCAAGTACTTTTATAATGTGACTTTATATAATTAAATAAACTTTTATAATAAAGTCAAGAAAATCATTTAATATCAGTGTTCCACAAGGTTTTGGGGATGGGGATGAGGGGATGGCAAGGGACACGTTTTGGGGAGATGGAGACGTGGGGTCTAAGTTTGGGGGCGGCAGGGGGACAACGGTGGGGGGGTGGTAGGGTGCTGAAATACATATAGTACTTGAAAAAATAGTTATAAAAAGATGTATAAGTATAAGAATTATACATCTTGGAGACAATTAAGAGTCCCCTAGACGTCTTGAGGACACCTCAACATCCTCAAAGTCCTAGCAGCGTCTTGGAGACAACAACACTGGTGCCGCTGGTGGTGGGCTGGTGGGGGAACGTCCCCCCCAAGTCCCCAAGTCTCCGAGACATCCTCGTCTAGGAAACACGAGGTTTTTTGGGGGGGATGCATCCCCGTGGAACACTGTTTAATATTCACCTTTATAATTAATTATTATTAAAGTATTACTTTAATAATAATTAAAACATCATAACTCCATTAATAATCAACATTTATTAATTCTAACTTCACCACCGGCTAACCGACTGTTCACTTTGCCCATCTGGATGCCTTACTATAAATAGTAAGGTTGGCCCTCGACATCCCACTGACTTATTAAAAATAGTAAGTGTGCATAAATGGAGCCATAAACCCATGCAAAAGATCACCCCTAAAAAGGCCAACGAACTGGAGAAGAAAACACCAACAACTGCCATCTGTAGAACTCATTAACACCCACAAAAGGCCCTCTAATCACCATATTAGCCTACGAGGACCTGATGATAGGCTAGGACCTGATGATAGGCTAATCGATCGAACTTTGATGCTTGCTAAAAAGGGGACATTACATTCCGCCCTCCTCGAAACTGCTTGTCCCCAATCAATCTCAACTGAAAAGAAAACTCCACTCCACTTGGGTCCCAAGGGAAGCATTGTGAAATGTCCCTCCTGTCTCCAAATAATATCTGTAGCACTAGCCTAAGCACAACTGACAAAAATGATGACCAAGGTCAATCCCTGTATCATGTGTCTCAGAAGTATGATCGTCACAAGGAAGCAACTTTGGAAACTAGCATGGTTTGCTTCCCTCATCTGCACAAGGAAAAACATCATTCCAACTGTCCAACTCATGCGCATGAGATTTGTGCATCGAAAACAAATCATGTACAAGTGGGTTAAAGGTAAAACTATATGCACTCTGCACAATGTACACACTGTGAAACTCATCTGTAAGCCCTGTCTGGAATCCTGATGCACAAGAATGATCCCAAACTCTATAATCATCGCTCAATTCCGCGCTATGGTCAAGAGGAAGATCGTCATTCAACTCAAAGAGTGGATTATTTTAAGTCAAACCAACATCGCACTCAAACAACAGATTGTTAACAAATTGTAAACTATCCATGTGCTGATTTGAACTACCTCATCTGGACCTATGGAGCAATGAATGGAGCTATACTCTCCTGGTATTGCTCGTGCTTCTCCACCACCTGCTCAATTTCTTCCTCTTTCCTTTTACTCTTCTTCCCACTGAGAGAGATGGCACACAAACTCCCTTCAACTATTCCCGTCAACACATTTCCTCCCATTTGCCTCGTACTTCATTTCCATTTTCTGCAAGTTGAGGGAAAATTCTCCAATGGCATGAAGCCACGCCATGCCCAACACAATGTCCATCTCACCCATGCCAATGGCATACAAATCATCTTGAAATTCATAATCATTCAGCAACAAAGTGAGACCAAGCATCCTCTTGGTACAGGTAAAAGTGAAACCATTTGCTACTCTTACTCGAAACCTCTCAAAGTTCTCTTCCTAATGACCATGCCTGACAACCAATCCCTCATCAATGAAATTATGCGTAACTCCAGTATCAATCAAAGTGATACAATGCTACCCATTCACAACCCCTCTGATTCTGAATGATACCTGATTGTGAAGGCTAGAGTAAAATGCCAAAAGAGATAACTTAGCATCTTTTCTTGACCTTGTGGATGCTCTTCCTACCTCATTGTCCTTTGGATCAGCTCGTTGGTCTGAAATTTCAGAATCAGAATCATTAGCAAAATACCACTCCATATGATTTGCCTTGCCTTTAGGCTTCATAAGACAATCATGATCTCTATTGTAGGGTCCTTTGCACCAGTAGCATAATTTCTTTTTTCTCATCTCATCACATGACTCATCTTCAAGTCTAATCGCTGATTTCTTTTTTTGATCTGCAACTTGTTGATGGCTCTCTTTTGCTGGAGGAGTCATGGATTTAGGTAGAAGTTGCTTTTTTGGAGTAGCTAGCTCCATACTCTGTGCCTTTTTCATTGCTTATTGTAGAGTGGGAGGGTCAAATGCTTTGATCCAACCTCTCAATGGCTCAAGCAATCCCTCACTAAACAAAATTACCAATCTCCTCTCTGAAATGCTTGGCACCATCACTGACAATCGCTGAAATTCACTAATGTATGACTCCAAACTGCCAACCTGTTTGAGCTGATCTAACTCTCTAAAGTATAACTCCGGGTCCTTCCGATTGAAGCGCTCAATGAGTCTGTTTGTGAACTCATGGTAGGTAGTGATGAGATGGTGCTGTAAAGTAATCATGCCTTGATACCACCACTCGTGTGCAAGTCCATCTAAGTGCAATGTAGCGAACTTAATTGCCTCATCCTTTGGCATGGACCTCAAAGGTAGGTAGTTGTCCAATTTCTAGACCCAAGATCTAGCAGTGCATTTATCATTGCCATCAAAGTGTGGCAAGGTGACCTTGCTCACAGCCTACTGAAAGTCACTTGTAGCATGTGGTGTCTGGGGTGCCTTGTGCTCAGTCCCAATTGTACCACCACCTCTAGGCCTCTTAAGACCCAAGAAGTGATTTAGAGTCAACATTTCCCTGACCTCAGCTGGTAGGGTCATATACTCAACATAATGGCGTGTGATATCACCAGCTGTGATATTTTATATGGCTCCTGCACTGGGACCTCTGGTGCTTGTGGCGCCTCCCGAGGAGCAAAGGTTGGCTGGTTGGGTCTAAAGATTGAACCGATAGAAGATGTAGACCGCTGTACTGTCACATTAGGTTGACCATATCCCTATGTACCACTAGTCTCACTAGGATTACCCATGTGCTATGGTGGGGTAAACTGCCTCATTGTGCCCATAAGCTGAGACATCATATCCATCATATTCTTAAACTGCCTTTTGGCTCTAGAGGCAGGACTAACTAAATTTGCCCGTCTCTTTTCCCTATCAACCATGTCACCTGTAATACTCCTTGTGTCATTGTCACTATCAATGTTGTGAATACCCAGAATACCTAAAACTATTTCACCTTTTGGAATTGGAGGTGGTTTACACTGTGCTGCATCTTTGGTATACTGAATGTGCTCTTTACTCATAAAATATTATTAGCAGCACAGGATGGTAGGAAGACTGTGCTTTGATACCACTGAAATGTCCCACCCCAAATGGGAAATCTGCTAATTGAATTTTCTGATTTTGCTGATTGCTTTTGGTTTTGTAACTTTTTGGTTTTTGAATGATTTTAAATGTTTTGAAGATACATGCAAATGAACATATACAAATGCAATGATAAATATATTGAAACAAACACAAATAACTATTCAGAAAATCAGATTTAATATTGATTGCTTTAACATTAACATCATACCCGGAGCCAAGCAATACAGATTTGCAAATTCTGGAAATGTATAACAGTAGACTGGCAAACCCCAGTTTGGATGTCTAGCATAAAAATTAGCTTTCTCCAGCTTTATTTAGTTGCAAATTGATACCACTAACTCAACCACCCTCAATGAAGAAGAAAGGATGCTGAAAAGATAGGCGTTTCAGTCCTTGCTTCACATGCACAACAATGAAGAATGTATGGCCTCAACAATTAATGACTGGTACAACCTCCAAGAAACCCACGTGGTAATTGCTAGCAACAATAAAACGTCCTCCAATGTTTGTCCTTTCAATAATCTGAAATCTGCACTTGAACCCCTTGAAATCTCTTGAGATTTTCACTACAAATATGCACAATGTGATTTCTGATGTAAAGCCACCTGATTAGCAAACCTTGGGTGTTATTTTACACCTGTAGAATGCTCAAATCATGAGAGATACTTCGTTCTCCAAGATTAGTTACAACTAAAAACCCTTTGTTTCACCTCCAGCCAAAGTTCTTCAAAATGCCAAATGTTGAATGAATAATCAAGAATGAATGATTTGCTTTTTGAGTGCCTTATATACCCTTCACATAATGGCACGATTTCCCAAGTGCCTTTTTAGTCATTAAAATATAATAAATACATTTGCCTTTGTCACTTTAAAATATCACTCAAGTGGGCGCCCATATCAAGTACTTTTATAATTTGACTTTATATAATGAAATAATTTTTTATAATAAAGTCAATAAAATCATTTAATATTCACCTTTATAATTAATTATTATTAAAGTATTACACCATAACTCCATTAATAATCAACATTTATTAATTTTGACTTAACCACCGGCTAACCCACTGCTCACTCCGCTCATCATTCTACCCGTAAGGATGCCTTACTATAAATAGTAAGGTTGGCCCCCAACATCCCACTGACTTACTAAAAATAGTAAGTATTCATAAACGGAGCTAGAAACCCTTGCAAAAGATCACCCCTGAAAAAGCCAACGAACGTGAGGAGAAAACACCAACTGCCATCTGGAGATCTCATTAATACCCACATAAGGCCTTCTAATCACCATTATTAGCCTACGAGGACTTGATGATAGGCTAATCAATCGAACTTTGACGCTTGCTGTTTTTGGTATTGTTGAAGGGTTTAATGTTAATCTATAGATGATTCAGATGTATTGTAAAGAAATCAATTTATATTAATTTAGAGTCAAAAGCGGTGCAGTTTATTTCCCTAATTATTATTTTTTCGCTTGCTTGCACAACACCATATTCCTTTGCATTAGTATTTTAAAAGAACTGAACGAGGTTGTAAGGGAACCACTACTTTATCATTTCCAAGAATGTTTCTTATTGTTTTCAGATTGTAGCCTTTGGTAAGTGGGTCCAAGCTAAAAATGGAGCAGTACCACTCAGCCACAGCTAAAGGAGATAAGGAAATTACACAGTTTAAAGATAAACTCTTTAATATTTATTTGTTGTAGTCTGTGGGCCCTACCATACAGACAGAAATTTCAAATAAAGCGAAACAACTTAATGATTTTTTTTTTGTTAGGCTGGTCTCTAAAGCTCCAACTGCAGCCCATATAAAAGAGGTAATTGTAGTATTATATTTTTTAATGGATAGTGCAGGAAGTTTATGTTCATTTTGGGGTGTTACTGTCTTAAAGAGGGACAACAATCTGACATAAACTGATTTGTTCTTTCTGCTATCATTTAATAGTACTCTTTTTTGTTGCATAAAGTGTTGAATTATTCTGTAAGAACTGATTCAAAGTTAATATATGTTGTTGCTATGGGTATGCTGTGTTGAAAGGATGAAGACAAATAATATTGTTTGAATATCTTGGCTGCTAATATATTTTTCTTGATCGTCGTATTCTTCCTCTTATTGGTCATATCTTGGGAGGAAGGTAGTAACATATTGTTACTAGTTGGACGCCTTACTATGGAGTAGTTGATTGTATAACCAATTAGTTTTTAGATCCTTTAGCAATCATTTGTGAATATCTTCCAATGTTACATCGGAGTTAGGAGCATGTGGAACATAGTTTCCAGACCTTCTTTCTAGCCAGCTACAACAGCAACAAATTTTTATTCTGATTGCAATCATTTGGGTAATCTTCCATTTCCTGCAATTTGCTTTCCAACTGTTTGATGAAATGTCATCTTTGAGGATGATGGATAGTAGTTTGACTGACTTTGACATACTACCTTCAATCAACAATGATGTTCACAAAATGGATAGAATGTTAATGTTGAAAGGGTGGACTTAGGAAGTGTGGGAATGAAATATTTTGAAGATGAAATGCTTTGTGAATGCCAAAAGAATGCTCATATGAGAATGCAAGCTCCAAGTATTGATGAAATTTATGGAAGATCTTTAAATTGATAAGATAGTAACTTAAGTTGTGTAAGGTTTTGATCTAGGCTATAGAACTCTACCATATGCAGGGTCATTGATTGCGAAGCTGTTGGTTGTACTCCCCACTTAACAAAAAACCTATGGAAACTAGTGAAACAGGAGGAGAAAACACTTATAGGAAAGCTGTGAAAAGATTTTGGAATTGTGAGGAAGCTCGTTTTCGATTAGGACCCATTGTCAATTGAGGATGGGGATTATCAGCAGTAAAAGATACATGAAATTCATCATCAGTCAGCTTGATTTCTGCTAGTCTTCACAAAGAAGAGTGAATTAAATTTAGAGAGATAGGGACATACTAGATGTGGTGCTCATGGTTCTGTCCAATGGATTTAGTCATTGAAGGCAAAAGTGTGGCGTGCAAGCTGTTGGTCAAAAGATTTGTTCACAATTGGAACCTGTTTTTAAAGAACTATGGTCCATAAGAATATCTTTAACATAATTTGTGTGGCAAATAATTGGAGGTGGTATTATTCTCCGTGTTTAAAATGATGGTGATTTTTAACAATTGTAGGAAGTGAAGGTGCCATGCTTGATTGAGTAAATGGAGCAAAATTGTTTGGTGGAACTGTATGTGCATTAGAATTATTTAAGTGCATGGAAGTCAACTTGTATTTTTTGGAGAGGGATCATTGTGGAGATGTTATATGGTTATGATCATTTAATTTATTGTTAGAACATGCTTGTCATCTGTTGCATAAGTTGGAGATTGAATTAATCTGTTGTTATTATTGGTCATGTAGTTTTTGTGCAATAAGCTGGATCGAGTCAAGCGTCTGGGTTAACTTGAGGGACTTTTGGGACTGATAAAAACATCCTTAAAAATAATATGCATTTAAATTGTAAAAACACAAGATTTACACAAAATACAATTATTTTATTGCTTTGTACTTTATTAAAAATACAAAGAAATAACTGAAAATTAGTATATTAATATAAGCTTTGTAATAATAATGTTAATATTATGTGATAGATGTTAGTGTTATAGAGGTTTAGTTTTAAGTTTTTTTTTTGGTACTATCAGTACGACATTGTTATAAGTTGTTTTATGTATGTTGTGGGAAGTTTCTTCCTAAATCATAGGGTTTTTTTTTTTGTAATTCCTTGGCCTATATAATAAGCCATTCTTCAATGTGATATGTAATGCTCCCTTTTCCTAGGCAGTGGTCAGACGTAGTGGTTAGTCTACCAATTGGTCCCCATGGGCTAATAGGGTGTTCGGGGGACCCCTTTGAATGTGATCTTTGGTTCTTCAGCTGGCCTTTTGGTGTTTATTTTAGTACTCTTTAGCTCAGTGTCCTAGTTTATTTGTGGTGTGCCTTCCGGAGGCCATTCAGGACACTTTGACACACACTTACTATTTTTAGGAAGTCACTTGGATGTGTTGCTCATACTCACTATTTATAGTAAGTCATGGGTATGGTCAACTGGTGGAGTTACTACTTTTGGCTTGATCCCGTAATTATATCCTGGAGTTATATTGGTTAATATTGGTCCTATGCATTTAATATTAATAATGCCAAATAATAAAGTTAAATTAAATAATTTAACTTTATGCATTATTAAAATATATTAAAATGGGACTTTATATTTAAAAGGATATAAGTGATTTTTTAAGTGCACTTATAATATAATGTTAAGTGCCAATTTAAAAGGGAGACATAAGGACTTTATTAAAAAGGGATTTAAATAATTTAAAAGAAAATTTTATTTTATAAAGTATTGTGCTCAATTAAATAAAATATTAAATGGAGCTATAAGGCAGGAAATGTAAATGAAATGAAATGTAATTCAAATGCAAATTAGGGCGTGGAGTTTGGGAATTATAAAAAGGCATTTGGAGCTCATTTGCATATTCATTCATTGATTATTTGAAGAAGATTATTTTGATAAGGGTTTTGCTGAAGACTGGAGAGTCTGAAAATCTTAAGCTTTTTGAGGACGAAATCCCTCAAGAAGAACAACTTAGTATAGGAGTGAGAGATCTCCCAAGCCAACTTGCAAACAACGTCACTCAAAGGTTGTGCATGTGCTTCAACGAATCTGCGGGAGAGTTTCATATTCAAGGGGTTTGAAGGATTTATCAGAGTATTGCACATATATTGTTCATCATTGCCAGGCAAGGGTTTGATGATTTAATTGTTGCCATATATTGGACGCCAACTTCAGGGTTTGATGATATTCTTTATGTTGTTAATGGTGAAGACCTAGTTTGGACTATGTATGGGTTTTGAGGAGTATATAGAATGAATGTTTGGGGAGCTGTGCATAGCATAATTTGTATTTCAAAGAGGTGTTTGTTGGACTCAAAGGAACACTGAGAGGGGGGGGTGAATCAGTGTTCAACAAATTTTAAACTCCATCAATCTAAAACTTGAAACCATTTCAACATTGCATTGAAGAAAAGATGTATGCATTCAAAGTAATCATTCATGACACTGTAACACAGATTTTTGCATGGAAACCCTGTTAGGGGAAAAACCACGATGGAGGTTAATCCACAATTTGAGTACTCAAATATAACTGTTTACAAAAGGAATGCACTTGCATTCAGACACACTGCCTAGAGCTCACTGCTCAAAAGAAAAAGGCTCACTGCCATACAAAAGTTCAGATTAAGACCATTTGAAGGTTGAACTGATATGATAGCATCTATTTATGCCAGGTGATAGTTCCGATGAAGCTCATAGATTGAATTCTAGATCTGCAGATTGATTCTGCTCTTTGCTCTACTCTGCTCTACTCTTTTCTGTTCTTCGCATCACACATGGACAAGTTTGCACTATTGTTCTGTTGAATCTCGTACTACACACTTATTCGCATGCTTACACAGTTCTTCGCTTCCGATCACATACCTTGCACACCTTACACGATAGAACCGATCTCATATATATACCCGCTCACAAGGATTTAGTCATTCAACAGTCGGCTTCATAGAATGTTAAGTTACTTTCAACTTGTCGGCCAGATCCATCATTAATTGTTTATGCGCATCTTCCAAAGTCGGTTAAGACAAAGAGAGGACCCAAACAAACATAATCGAGCACAAAGACATTTAATTAATTACTCCTTATACATCCGTGATTACTATATTCGTCGGGTCGGCCTTCTAGCACAGATAACTAACAAATTAGTACACTGGATCTCCTAGATCACGTACTAGTGAGTGCGCATCAAAACAAGCTTTCACCAAGATATTGCAAACATCAACAAACCTTCCTCAGAGATCCACAACCCAAAATATCTGTCCGGTGAGGTGTTCAGATCAACTTTTATGCTTGTAACCGGATGCCCTGTTCTTCACTCTGTTCTACCGGTAGAAACCAAAACTATATTGCAGACCGGATGTCATTAAGGCTGCCTAGGTTGCCAGGGTTGCCAGGGTTGCCTTCAATGACAACACTTACATGCCATATGCCAACTGTGTCTACTCTGCTGTATGACTGCTGCAAACTTTATACTTCATTCTGCCATCCATTTTCAGAGGGTTTCAAGGCATATCTTACCTGTGAGTGCATGAATTGTAACCCCCAATTTATTTGGGCATTGTTGTTTTAGATAATAGGGGATATTTTATGAACTGGTTTGTCAATATTTTGTGAAAATACTGAGTATCTAAGTTGATATAAAATCTGGAATTTTCAGCTGTGTATTTCCTATGTAATGTGCAATTTTTGAGTGGAAAATTATTATTGCAATATCTTCTATTTTACTGCATTATATTGTTGTATCAAACATTGCAAATATATCACAAAACATTCAATAAAAGCAAATAAAGACACAGGTAAAATAGGGCGGCACACTACATAATATGAACGTCTTAACAATATAATCGTTATATGGTATCAAAGCCTCATCAATAGCTGAGCATATGAGGGAAATTTTTGCTCTGTTGAAGAGGTAGTGAGAAGTCTGAGGAAGAGGAGTATTTGCTGTGAATGACTGTAACAGTGCAGAAGAGAGGGTGTCTAAATTTACTGCTTTGCTAGCTTTGTATGGAAGGCTTTCATTCAGATTCAAGCAACACCTTTTTCTTCTGCTCTCCCAATAAATCCAAAGTAGACCCATGCAAAGAAGGCCTGGTTGGTGGTGTGAAAGATTGCCGAGTATTGCGAATTTGGCATGTCATTCCTATTTTCTGCATATCATATTGGAATTACTATGTAATATCATTTGTGTGCCATATCAATATTGGCATATAAGATTGCTGTGCTGCTACGTAAGGAAAGTTTAGAAAATACCAAGCAATTATGGAATAGCTTAGAGACATCAGAGAGGTGTTGAGCTGCAGCAGAAGGGAGCACATCAGTAGTGTATTTTTGAAAAGAACAACAGCAAGCAAGCAAACCAGGTGTGAGAATTTCTTTGCAGTCTTGGCATAGGATTTTTTGTAGTTGACATGATTTTGTTATATAGTTTCTAAAACTATATAAATTTAGGCTGCAATCCTTTTCAAGTTTTTTCAATTTATAAACTTTATTATAATTTTAAATATTTGCTTTGAGATTACTTGGCTGGGTTCTTTTTAATTCTGTAACTTTTGACTGGGAGGCTATTTTTGCCTGAAATTTGGCTACACTTTGAATATTTGTATAATACACATCACTGTTAACGTGTTTTGCTACACCATTGCTGAAACTCCTGTTTTTAATGTTTCCATAAATTGCCTAAACATGATATTAATAATATAAATCTTGCAAACCATGGTGAATTTTCTTTGGAGTATTAAACAACCCTATAAAGTGGTTATGTTCTAGCTCTAACTGATCTCCCGATTTAATTGTTTCTATAAACCTATAGTCTAGGGTAGAGTGTTGATGCAACAGGGATTCAAACCTTTCTTTTGCTTGAATCTTGGAATTTGACTGGCAAGAGTTTTATATATGGAGTTATAAAATACTAACCAATTGTGAGTATCATGATCTTGATAAAATTGTATTGAATAAGGAGGCACAACTTGCAAATAATCATGATATTAATAATATAAATCTTGCAAACCATGGTGAATTTTCTTTGGAGTATTAAACAACCCTATAAAGTGGTTATGTTCTAGCTCTAAACGATCTCCCGATTTAATTGTTTCTATAAACCTATAGTCTAGGGTAGAGTGTTGATGCAACAGGGATTCAAACCTTTCTTTTGCTTGAATCTTGGAATTTGACTGGCAAGAGTTTTATATATGGAGTTATAAAATACTAACCAATTGTGAGTATCATGATCTTGATAAAATTGTATTGAATAAGGAGGCACAACTTGCAAATAATCTAGAGGACTATGACAAAAGGCATAAGGAAGCTTTAATGCTTCTAAGATTGTTTGCTGCTGATGACTTAGTGGTAGAGGGTAGAAATGTCACTTTAGCTTCAGCATTGTGGGAGAGTCTCAAAACCAAATATCAAGCATTAGAAGTTGGGAGAGCTTTGTATCTAAAAAGTGTTGTTGTCCACTAAGTTGCAAAAAGCAAGATTTGTTTCTGACTATCTTTTGCATTTGAAGGATTTTAGTGATCAACTACCAGCCATTGAAAAGTGGTATGTGATCAGTTTTTGGCTGCTTCAGTAATATAAAATTTTCCAACATCATTTGCTTCCTTTGTTGAGTCTTTGCACCTACTTATAGAGACTCAAGAACTTGATTTTGAGAGGTTATCAACACTTATTTTACAAAAGGAACAAAGGCAAGCATAGTTAGAGGCAACCATTTCAAACCCCACAAAGAATGCATTAGGTGACTCTTCAAAGGGAAGTAATTCCACATAGAGATCTAAGTGGAAGTGTTACTATTGTAAGAGTTAGGACAATTCAAGAAAGATGTCGAAAGCAACAAGGAGATCTTGCTAGTGATCAGAAGAAGTCATGATATGCAAATGTTGCTGCAGATGAACAAGGAGCAATAGCTGACTTTGCTGTTGTGGCATCACATAATCAATCTATTGAGTCTACAATTCAGTATTCTGACTTTGCTGCATCTTGACACTATATGTATCACAAAGAATGGTGTGTAAGTTTTGTTGAGTATAAGAGTAGTAGCGAATCTATTTCTTTGAGTGATGGTTGGACTCACTTTGCAAGAGGATGTGGGAATTTTAGGGTGACATTGAAGAATGGTTTAAGTTGTACCTTTTAGAATGTTTAGCATCATGCCCTTGACATGAACAAAAACCTATTATCTATAAGTGAGATCACTAAGAATCTCCTAATCTGTGTGTAAAGTTTCAAGGAAATGAATTATCATAACAACTCTTTACAATAACAGAGTGATTTCTATTGGCATAAGTGTAAAGGGATTGAAAAAAAATGGTTTATCTTGGGATAGCAAAGCCACATGCACTAGCAATGGTTGAGAGTACCACTAAACTTTAGCATGAAAAATTTGTTCATTTGAATTATTAGTATTTGCCAATGCTTAGTAAGGCTAATATGATTCATGGGTTTCCATCCATTTAGTAAAGTCATAATGTATGCACAAGTAGTCAGATGGGTAAACAAAGCCGACATCTATTTGATATTGATAAGGCATTGCGACCCAAAGGGTAAACAAAGTTCGAGCCAGAGACTCAGTGAGACTCGGCTCACGAGTCTATGTCGAGTTGACTCGGCCAGGCTTAGGACTCGTGAGTCCGCCTAGTCCACGGCGAGTCCTGTCGAGTTTTCCAACTATGATATCAACAATATGTTGATTTCATGCTAAAAGGATATACTGACTTTGATTGGATTGGTTCGGTTGATACTAGAAAGTCTATAATAGGTTATGTTTTTGCCCTTGGTTCAAGAGTAATTTCTTAGCACAACAATTGTTCGAAGTTGTTCAACGTAGGTTGTAGGTTGTTGGGAGGTTGTTCTTAAATAATAAGGTGCTTTGTTCAATTCCTTGGCTTATCTAATAAGTGTTAATGTTCAGCTTCAGTCAAATACATTCCAGGCTCGATTTGAATAAATTGAATATAGCCTAAGTGGTTATTCAATTTATATCGATATGCGATCATATGAAGGAGCGCTTCATTCATAAATAATTTAATAATTATTTATTTTTATTTAATTAACAAAGCCGACTTCACTTGGAAATTCGCGCCTCCTTCCAAATGGACGTGTTTCTTAAATAAGGGCCGACTTGTCATTATGAAGGGGTGCAATTCTTCCTTTGTGCATACATATATGAGATCTCTCCTTCATTTGCAATGATCAAGTTCATTTCATGATAGTTAACATATCTAGAAGAAGTTCGCACTTACAACAGATCTTAATTCTGTGGCAGCAGATCGACTTAAAGGAGAATTATATTCATTTGTATTTCGCATCTAAGAGAGGTGCTGTCATTCATTGTATCAAATAGGCATTGTGTTATGCCTGAGTTGTAAGCAAATCTTTGCTCTTATTCTATCAATAATAAATATATAGGAAATATATTGGCTGTGTTTTTCTCCCTCAAGTTGGAGGGTTTTCCCAGGGTATTTTGCTGTGTCTATTGTCTTATATGCTGCATTTTCTGATCATTAAAAACTAACATGGTATCAAAGTGGGTATAAGAAGATCTAGATCAGATTTCATTCAAGCAACAATATCCTCCATTATTGTTCACATTTCAGTTACATTTATCTTATCATCAAGATGGTGAACGGACTCAAGGTTGAGGACAGACTTGAGGGTGCATTAAAATTCGCATCCTGGGAGTTTAGAGTGATGGTCGCTTTGGAGGAAAATGAGTTAGCTGAGTTTGTGAAGAATGATGTTCCTGAACCAACCGAAGAGAATGAGAAGCCTCAATGGAAGAGAAATAACACTAAGGTGAAAAACATGTTGGTTGATTCCGTGAAAGATCACATTGTGCCAATCATCTCCTAATTGAAAACAACAAGTGATATGCTCAAGACCTTAGAGGAGATGTATGAGATCAACAACACAAGTCGAGCTCTTGCATTAAAGCAACAACTTCATCATATCAAGATGGCGAAAGGAAATTCCATCACCTCATATTTCATGAAGATCACCGAGTTGAGAGATCAACTCTCTACCATTGGGCACATTATTGATAGCAAGGATCTGACTATGTTGGCTCTCAATGGCCTTCCTAAATCTTGGGAGTCATACATTCAAGGAATCAGTGCAAGATCAAAACTTCTTAAGTTTGATCAATTGAGAGCAGATTGTATTCAAGAAGAATCAAAGTTGGCTGCAAGAGGCATTGGTCAAAGCTCTACAAATGAAGACATTCATGTTCTTTCCATTCAATCCTCAAAGAAGATAGGAAAAGGAGGAAAGAAAGGATACTTCAAGAGGAATAGAAACAAAGGGTCAGATGGTGTCCCTGCATTCAAGAAGAAGAGGGATCTATCTCGTGTTCAATGTTTTAGATGTGACAAATTTGGTCACTATGCAAAGGATTGCCCAACCAGATCTAAGCAACATGCTTCATTTGTGGATGTGGATGAAATCTCTCCTCAAAAGGATTCAAGGGAATTCCTATTCTATTCTGCCTTATCAAGCAATGTTCCTATAGACAACACTTGGTTGATTGATAGTGGTGCCTCCCGTCACATCATCGGGTTTAGAGAACATCTTACAAATTTGGTGATGAGAGATTTAAGTGTCCAAGTCATAATTGCAGATGATGCTTGCTATTTTGTAAAAGGTGTCGAGACCTCCTCTATCCATTTAGATTCTAGCATCATCTTGCAACTGAGTGATGTACTATTTGTACCTAGCATCAAGAGGAAACTTGTCTCAATTTCAGCATTGGAAGACAAGGGGTATCAAGTAGCATTCTCTGAAGGTAAAGTTATTGCATGGCCAAAGAACTCTAACATAAAGACAACCAGTGTGATTGGTGTTCGACAAGATTGTCTCTACAGACTTTCCACCCGTCCTCTACAAGCCTTGTTGCATGATGCTTCAAGTTCATGTGATCTTTGGCATAGAAGATTTGGTCACATTCACTTTCGTGCACTTCCTACCTTGGAGAAGATGGTTACCGACATTCCTAAACTGAGCCAGGAGCATGAAGGTACTTGTCGAGGCTGCACATTAGGTAAGAATATTAAAAGACCCTTTCATAGTAGTGAAAGTAGATCTAAATACATTCTAGATCTTGTTTATTCTGATTTATGTGGTCCAATGTCTATTACTTCTTTGAGTGGTTTCTTGTATTATGTAATATTTATTAATGACTACTCTAAAAAGACTTGGATTTATTTCTTAAAGACTAAAGAATCAGAGGAAGTACTTCAGAGATTCAAGGAATTCAAAGCTCAAGTAGAAAACTTGTTCGGGAAGAGAATCAAAGTGTTGAGATCTCACAACGGAGGATAATACATCTCTGGGAGCTTTCGTAACTTTTGTATTGAAGCAGGAATTAAGAGGGAGTTTTGTGTTCCCTACAATCCACAACAAAACGGTGTAGCAGAAAGGAAGAACAAATCTATTGTAGAAGCAACTAAGGCCATGATTCATGATCAGGATTTGCAAAACCTTCCTTTGGGCCGAAGCTTCTAGGATAGCTGTGTATGTTTTGAATCGAAGCCCTCATCGTATCTTGGAGAACATGACTCTTGAAGAAGCTTTCACAGGTGTGAAGCCTGAAGTCAGTCATTTGAGAATATTTGGTTGTCCTGTGTACATGTCCCTAAAGACAAATGGACAAAGTTGGAACCTTCTAGTAAGAGGGGAATATTTGTGGGCTACAGTGAGAGTTCAAAAGCCTACAAAGTTTACATTCTTGGTCAGAAATTGATTGAGGTCAGCAGGGATGTTACATTTGAAGAAGATGTTGCATTCAGAAGATCCAAAGGTTCTCACACGAAGCTAGATTATGAAGACCAAGAGTCTCCTCAGGACATGGAAGTTGACCATCCTGAGATTCAGAGGGAGGCTCCTGATTCTAAAGAAGAAGATGATCTAGTTGAACCTTTGGAACCCACTGATGGGCCTACTGACATTGTTATTGGTAGAAAAAGACCTCTATGGGCTAGGAAAACAATGCAGGAGGCTGAAAAGTTTGCAGCTCCTAGAGGAACATTTAGGGAAAGCAAAAGACCCTTGAAGTTTTCAGGCTATGTTGCTTTGATGAGTCAGATGATTGAGTCTGAACCTTCCAGTGTTGAGGAAGCTACAAGTCAGCAAGTATGGAAAGATGCTATGGCTGAAGAGTATCAATCCATTCTCAAGAATGATGTTTGGGATATCATACCTAGACATGAAGGAAAATTTGTGGTATCTTCTAAATGGCTCTTCAAAATCAAGCATGCGGCTGATGGGAGTATCGAGAAGTACAAGGCTAGGTTCGTGGCTAGGGGATTCTCTCAAAAAGAGGGAGTACACTATGAGGAAACCTTTGCCCTAGTTGCTCGTTATACATTTGTCAAGACCATCATTGCTCTTGCAGCATCTAAGGGATGGAAGATACATCAGATGGACGTGAAGACAACATTTCTAAATGGTGTAATTGAGGAAGAGGTATATATTGAGCAACCTGATGGCTTTGAGGTTCATGGGAAGGAGTCTCATGTATGCAGGCTGAAGAAGGCAATGTATGGCGTTAAGCAGGCTCCTCGTGCTTGGTACGAAAGAATTGATCAATATCTGATGAGTTTGGGTTTCTCTAAGAATGATGCTGATTCAAACCATTACTTCAAGGTGATTGATGGCGAAGCATTGATCCTAGTTCTATATGTTGATGATCTAATTCTTACTGGAGAAGAACACCTCATTTTCAAATGCAAGAAGGAGCTAGCTTCTGAATTTGAAATGAAGGATCTTGGTCTCATGCACAACTTCCTTGGTCTAGAAGCATGGCAGAAGCCGAATGAGATTATTCTAAGTCAAGAGAAGTATACTATTGACATCTTGAAGAGATTTGGTATGATGGATTGTAAATCCATGTCTACGCCTATGGAGACCAACTTTCAGAAGCTTAAGGAGGCTGCAGCTAGTTCAGATCTTGTGGATCCTACTATGTACAGGCAATTGATTGGATCGTTGATGTATCTAGTCAATACTAGACTAGATATTTGCTATGTAGTGAGTGCACTTAGTTAGTTCATGTGTGAACCAAGGTAAATACATCTAGTTGCAACAAAGCATATCCTGAGATACTTGTGTGGCACAGTTGGATATGGCTTGAGATATTCTTCTGGTGTGGACTTGAAGCTGCATGGTTATACTGATTCCGATTGGGCAAGGTGTGTCACTGATCGGAAGAGCACCTCTGGATGTTGTTTCAGTTTGGGGTCTGCTATGATCTCCTGGTGTACCATGAAGCAGTCTTTAGTGGCACTAAGCACCGTAGAGGCAGAGTATATTGCAGCATGTGTGGCATCTCGAGAAGCAGTGTGGCTTCGAAAGCTCCTTGTAGGATTGTTTGGACAATCATTGGAGCCCACTATCATTCATTGTGATAATAAAAGTTGTGTGAAGCTTTTTGTCAATCCAGTGTTTCATGACAGGACCAAGCATGTTGAGATCAAATACCACTATATCAAAGATATGGTATTGAGGAAAGCAATTCAGTTGAAATACATTAGCACTGATGAGCAGACGACAGACATTCTCACCAAGCCCCTCTCCAGAGTAAAGTTTGTGTACTTCCGAGACAAGCTTGGTATTGTGGAGAATGAAGCCCTAGCTGAGAGGGAGTCTCAGCTTTAGTGATCTTCTATGATTTGGTTTAATGCATTTCTCTCTATAAGAGAGATTTGAGGTGCAAGCCCTTGTTTCCACCCTCTGGGAGTAGCCAAGGTGGATGTCATGTGTGTGACTCCATGACAACATCACGTGAGAGTCCGTGATGATCTTTTCTTGTACTTGTGTTTATTCACCCTCTAGGAGTATCTATGGTGAACGTCATGATGAGGTGACGACATCATGTTAAGTGATGGACACTTGCGCACATATACCATTCATGGGAGTAGCCATAATGGTTGATATCACGATGAGGTGATAAGCTCCTTTCCACACATGGGTGTAGCCATGGTGGTCGATATCACGATGAGGTGATATGCTCTGCCCTACATGGGAGTAGCCATAGTGGTTGACATCACAATGAGGTGATATGTCTTGTGCAGATGGAAGTATTCCTCCCTAGCTAAGAGGGAGTGTTAATGTTCAGCTTCAGTCAAATACATTCCAGGCTCGATTTGAATAAATTGAATATAGCCTAAGCGGCTATTCAATTTATATCGATATGCAATCATATGAAGGAGCGCTTCATTCATATTATTTATTTTTTATTTAATTAACAAAGCCGACTTGACTTGGAAATTTGCGCCTCCTTCCTAATGGGTGTGTTACTTAAATAAGGGCTGACTTGTCATTATGAAGGGGTGCGATTCTTCCTTTGTGCATATATATATGAGATCTCTCCTTCATTTGCAATGATCAAGTTCATTTCATGATAGTTCGCATATCTATAAGAAGTTCGCACTTACAGCAGATCATAATTCTGTGGCAGCAGATCGACTTCAAGGAGAATTATATTCATTTGTATTTTGCATCTAAGAGAGGTGCTGTCATTCATTGTATCAAATAGGCATTGCGTTATGCCTGAGTTGTAAGCAGATCTCTGCTCTTATTCTATCAATATATAGTAGATATATTGGCTGGGTTTTTCTCCCTCAAGTTGGAGGGTTTTCCCAGGGTATTTTGCTGTGTCTATTGTCTTATATGCTGGATTTTCTGATTACTTTCAGTTTTGAAATATTCCGATCATTAAAAACTAACAATAAGTCATTCTTCAATGCAATAGGAATGGCTCAACAATTTAATCATCATAAATTAGCAGCGATTTATGTCTGCCAGCAGAAGAAACAAGTAATAAGAATAATGAAATCAACCTCCTGCCAAGGGTTTAGCTTTAACCATAAATTTTGTTATTAAGTCCAAGGCCATCAAAAGTGCTGTGTAATTTGAATTTATGTTTGCTGCAGGAGATGTTCATAGTGAAATCTTCCTTCCAGTGGAATTTCAGGCAAAAAAGACAACTTAGATTTTGGCAAATCTTTTAAGGTCGTAAAAATAAAATAAGCTTTGTTTGGAGCCTGAATGTTTTTCTGCTGCAGGACTGAATGATCTATGCATTCAAATATACCTATGGATAAATCATAAAATCCTAAGCTAAACATGGGAAGTTAAATCCCGATGTACTTCTCAAGGATGAAGTATGAGTTAAATTTTAGATGCAAATAAGATATTCCAGGAAAACCAGAATATAGGTTTGATTACAGGCTCAGAGACTGACATAATCCACCCAAAATGCACAGTAGAAACTAAAAATCAACATCAGTCTTTATTGTGATATGTATAATAACTTAGATATCTATTGTGAATACACATCCCATTTTCACACAGCATGGTTATGAAAATCCTTGATAACTGACTGGATTTATTTTCTTGTCAATTTTGATACATGAACAACCGAGAGCATGAGAGTGATATGTTGCAAAGTAATGCACTTACACATTACTTGAACAACTGGGAATACAAGAGAGGTTTGCTGCAGATCTCTGTGTTTACACTTTTCAATAATGTGGAATAAATAGACTTACAATGATCAGGATGTCTGCTGGCTCCCTAATGGCAAGCACAAGCAACAAACAAAAACTAAAAAGCTAACTTAAAACCTAAAATCTAAAAGCTACAAGCCAAAGCTAAAGCTGAAAGCTCATCTACATAAATTTACAATTGAGAGTCTCTTCAGAAAACCTGTTTTTAGTTTCCGGCTTGTCCAAAAGAAATATTTAGTAAGTTATGAGAAGTTTGTAATTAAAGGATCCAGAAAGGTTTAAGTCCCTAGTATGTTCTTTTCCAATAGTGAAACTACAATCTTGCTATGTAGTTATCTGCTCTATATGGTATTTGAGTTCTTCCTGCCATTAGATATTTTCTTGTCTGGAATTTTCACATCTTGTTCTCTGATGATTCAAGCATTTTATTTATTGTCATTGTTAGTAAATTTAGGGCTGAGAATAAATTTATTCCTTTTAGTGGCATTAGAGCTTTGAGCTATTATGTGGAATACAAATGATACAATGTTATCTTTTTAGTGGTGTTATTCTCAATTCTATTTATGCCATTTTGAAGTCTGTAATGTAAGACACATTGTATAATGTTAATATCACTTTTCCAGCCTTTTTGGTGCAGTTACTTCTTTGATAAGCCTTTGCATATCAATACTTGCTTTGAATCTCATGTACATATTTGTGGGGTGTGCTGCCCTATTTTTTGATTGACCTTATTAAATTAAAAAGAGGAAGAGCAAGCTTGAGGAGGAAGATACATTAAAGAACTTTTGACAGAGGCTCTAAATCCTATACTAAATGAGAAGGTTACAAGCTATGGACATTGCAGATAAATTGCACTAGTCAAGGAAAAGCAAGGCAATACCCAGCTTAATGGGAGGAAGTTTTGGTGAAGAGTAACTTTTTTGGCCCTACTTTTGAAGATGCTATTTCTTTTGGTTCTGCAAGAAAAAAATTCTGATCATGCAAGGGGTCAAGGTTGATCTGAAGTCATCCAGCATGAATTCACAAACATTCCAAACTCCAGACAGAATTTACAATGCATTGTAAGCTCCTTGCAATTGAGCTGACCTTCTTTGCCAATTGTGAATGACACCGTGATTTGACTGCCCACTGCAAATATTTATTGCCGATAACACCTCAACATGTTGGGTATGGGACAAAAATCAAAATTCTGTGTGGACACATACCTCAGGTTATCATTCAGGGAGCATCTTTAATGCCTGGAAGCCAAGCAACACATCATCGCCTGAATCAAGAATCGGTTTGGGAAACCAAATTGGTTGGAATGCTAACCAAATGGTAACTGATCTGGTGCTGCATATTTGCCATCTGTTTGAATTTTATTAGGTTGGACATTCGTTAACTTCAATCTTGCAAGCACATCTTTATGCCAGAGTCTATCTCTAGACTAGGCTCACGGGGATATACAGTATTGCACTTAGTTCAGCATTGTAATCATATGTATTTTACCTTGTTTCACTTGAATGTGTATAGTGCTTCAACCTTTGTTTTTATACGAAATAGTTAATTTGTATGCTGTCCTCTGTGTCACTTCTAGGCTTGATGCAAAGGGATACTATGAAATAGTTAATTTTGATATTATAAGAAGTCGTGAAGTGTATGGTAAATACTTGTTTATGTTGCTAAATGAAATAGCGAAGTCTTAATGATTAGTCATGTAAAGGCATCATCAACGGCTTTCAAGTTTCAACCTGTGGTTGCTCTTGATGATAGCCTTTGAGATGTCTATATGAACATTTAAAAAGTTTGACCATTGATCTATAGAAGTTAATAAGGGGCAATACACTGACAGATGACAAATACAAGTCATACCGAGTCTAAAAATCAGTCCAAGTGGGGAGAAAGAATCACTGAAATGACATTCACGTAAATCAGATTTCTATTTCTAAAGTTGATGTAGGACAGATATCCTCTCAATTCGGAGACACATATAGAATTTATCATGATGGTTAATTGCATTGTAATGCTTTTCCTTTTATGGGTGTCACTTATCTTTAATTAATAAATAGGACAGCAGAAGGTGCTTCTACATGAATAGGTGCAGTTGAAATCTTTAGTTAGCATTGCAAAGTGGAAGAAACAAATTGTATCAAAAAATAGTGATAAGTTGAGACAAACGTTAATTTTATTACTTTAGGAAAGGTGCACCTTTACTTGGACTACTAGGTTTGTTACCTAAAAGTTAAAACCATAGCATTGAGACTAGGCAAGTATTGGCGACTAGTCAGTCATGAGCTGAGGTGGTCTCTGCTATTACTTGCTGAGTCTGATAAAAAAAAGAAGAAAAAAAATTGAAACAACAATAAAAAATATGAAAAAATCATTAATAATATTTCTGAGGTTTAACGGATTATTACCCAAGTTTTTGACAATGTCCAAGTCAATCAAAAATCAGCTTGCTGAGTCCAAGTCTCAACACTGTGCTTAAAAACAAAGTGGGTGGGTGGGAACTTTGCTTTCAATCTTTTGGTCTAGCTTCTGTTGCTGCATTAAACTGGATTGATTCTGATACCCTAGGGATGAAAAGTATAGTTTGATTTGTGTTAGCTGCCTGTTCCTCTGCACTTATCTCTTTGTTTTGTGTGGCAAGTAGAAGTAGTATGTACTATGGTGTTTAATTGTGCTACTTGTGATGTGTATTTTTTTGATCAACATTAAATTTCAGTTGGCTCTATTAGCTTAAGACCTTTTCAGTTTTCTTCTGTAGGCTATTCTAGTTTATACTTTTCAAAAATTGTCAACAAGACGTGAATTGGATTTTAGTGTATGATTGCACATTTTATGAATTGAATATTGATTTTTGAGTGTTGATCTGTTATGCCCTTCTAGTGGCTAGTTGTAGGTGCAGGGGCTATTGGATGCGAAGTCATGAAAAATCTGGTATTAATGGGCATTGGTTGCAGCCCAAATGGAAGCATAACAGTATCTGATATGGATAATGTATCAAAGCCAAACTTATCAAATCAGGTTTTATACCAAATAGATGACTTGGGGAGACTGAAAACAGCCTCAGCATCGAGGGCTCTGCGAAAAATCAATCCTGCAGCCCAAGTACGTGCACTGAATGTGAAGTTCAGTATGGAGGCTGAGAATATATTTGACTCATCCTTCTTCAATTCAATTTCTGGTAAGAATTATTGTTTGACCGAACATCTAATCAGTTTGTTGATACCTATGATGGTTTTTATGAATTGGTAGCCTTTTTTATAAAGTTTATTGTCTCTCAATAGAATGCTTTTGCCAAATTTTTTGTTGGAATGATGTTTTTCATAACAATCTTCATTTTCTCATCTTAAATGTTTTTACTCTTGGTGATATTTTCTGCCAAGAGGTGCATTTTACACCTCACATCAACTTGGAATTTTGTTGTGTATGTGTGTTGGGGCGAAGGGGGCTGATTTTTGATGGCTGATGCTTTAATAGATATGTAACTCTTGGTAATAAGAAAAAGAGAAAATATAATATAAGCACCTGGTACTGTAAATCAAACTTTTCGAAGAAGGTGACCCATTGGAGGCCCAAAAAACTAGGTAACTGCATTACAACTATCTCTACGGACTCATAGAATTGAGCAGTGAAGGAGCTAAGAAAAGTCTGTGACTAGCGCAGGTTCATCTTAATGTTGCTCTGACATACACTGGTACCTATCCAAAAGACATGAGGTGACAATCCAACCACAACATATATAAAAAAATTAAGGATTGACAAAGATTTATTGTTTGGTTGCCTCTTGGTGCATATCAGATCCATATTAAGATGGTCTATGCTAGTAATATGGGGTTTTAAGTTTAATCCTGTGTGTGCGTGTATAGGCAAACTATTTAAGTATATAGTGAACTCTAACATCTTTCCTGTAACTTGTGATTCCCTTCCTTCCCCCTTTTGGCTATACATTCATAATAATATACATGTTATTGGTGACTGCACATCTGATTTTATTTTAGGACTTTTGAATATTTGCCATTCTTGCAGGAAACACGGTGGAGATTATATTGCACATATACTAGATCCATCATCCCTATCGAATCCAATAATTGAATAAAGCTACAGGTGCTACTGTTATTCTATGTTTGCATATGGTCTCATGTAGAGCAATTAGAATGTCAAATTACAGGTTTCCTGCATATATGTAGAAATGTAGTCTAGTGGTGTTGGTTAGTAGAGACTAGAGTATCTCATGTTGACACATTAACTGAAACTTCTTACTTGTGCTACCCACTTCCTTTGGTTGATAGGAACTAAGTACAAGTAACAAGAAAAGACTAACAACAATGTCCAAAATTTGAATTAATTCACCTAGAGAAGCTGCATAATGCTTGCATATCATGCTTAGTATGTACATTTACATGGATTATTTCTCTCCTCTTTTCAAATTGTTGGTTAATTTAATTCCAAAATAGAGACTATGTTGTGGGACACGGTTTATTTTTCTTGTAAATTCCTTTGTTAGCCATGCAATACAAATGTACAGAGATACCCTTATTAGATTGTTCTCTGCCATCAGTCAAGCAATACTACCTTTGATATAGGAAGTACCATATACTGCAGGGTTTGGTGAAGTAGGCTCTTGTACTCTGCCTGAATGGGTTTGGATCTAGATCAAACTCAGGTTCCTGGGGGGTTTCATCTAGGTTACTTGTATTGGGGTGCTCAACCAATGCCTTGAGTGTACCCGAGGGTACCCATAGGGCAGTTGACCCAAATTTCACTTTAAAATGTTAAAAAAACAATTTTTAAAAAGCTAAAAAAGCCTAAAATGTAATTCTAAATGTAAAAACAGAAAACACAAACACAAAACACATTTTAACTTACCTATCACTCCAACTTTCAAAAATTTATTGTTATTCATTGCTCAGGGTTGCTGTATTTTTGAGTGTTGAAGGAGTGCAAAGATGTTGTTGATTAGTGCTGTAGGGATAAAATAACATGCATCAAGGACAGTCATCATTCTAGGTGGTAAGTTATATAATTTTTTTTTGACAAGTTTTTTAATTTATTTCAAAGCTTCCTATTTATTAAAAATGTATTTTTTTGATTAGATAATGGGACTCCTAAAGGGGTCCCTGCCCAAAAGAGAACTTTTTTACATAAAAATGACCATAATGGTTGGCTTTGAAAGCAATTCCCTAAAACAAACTAACAAAAACTAACACTAGATGGATCACTACCCACCACCTAAATGCTACCCAACAATTAAAATGCAAGGACTTGGAAGAAATAGATGCTAGCACCCAATAACCAAAACCTCCCTCACCATCGAGCAAATAGGAGCTACAACCTTTAGATTAACAAACATTCTAGCCTCCAATCCTTCCCGCGACATTTGCTCTCTAACTTGCCCATTCCTACACAGTTATTGATTCCAAAGCAATCCTCCCCACTAAGGAGGAAGGACTAGGAGCAAAGGCACCTAGGGAGGGAAATTTGATGTGAAAGATTTCTTTGCTTTTTTGTTCCTAACCAATTTCTTTGCATGAAAGAAAGGGATAGTGAAAGCACTAAAACCCTCCAAATGCCCCTTTTTGTGTGTAACCATTAGGCTTTCTGTGAACCCCTATCCTGTACTTGCACGAAAAGAACAAACAATCACAAGATTAAATCATATGCAAGTAAGAATGAAGGATTCCCCATGAAATCCATTTACTAAAACTCAAACTAGGAAAATGAAGAACAAAGTAAGTAAATCCTAATTAAATAAGCAAATTTGTGATCCCATGGGGGAATTGGTGCCAATTGGTGTGTCGAAATCAGCCCTTTCCCAACTCCTTTGTAAAGTTTGATGATTTGATAAGTGATCCACCTTGATGAAGATTCAATCAACCTCCATGATAAAAATCTGCATAACCTAGCTAAGAATTTGATGAAATGGATGAAATTAGATATACTTGAGGATGAAGTTGAGTATAGTAAGTTTACTCAAATTGTGGATGTTAGAATGAGAGGAAGAGCCTCTCATTTATAGATTTCAAGAATGGAAGATTAAAAGATTTGGATGAATGTGGGACAAAAGACCAACTAATGAGAAGAGGCCACTTGTCCACATGTGATTGGATGAGGAATGAACACATTTTGGTCAATGTGCATGATAAATGCCATGAGATTCAAATTTGAAATTTGAATGTGGCATGTTGGAGGGAGAAAAAAATGAAGTTAATGTCACTTGGCTCAAGGCCAAGGACATGTAAGAGGCCTTAAATGCCTTGTTGGATGTACAAGTCCATTTGGATTTTGAATTCAAATTTGAAGGAATATTCCTCCCTTATTCCATGTTGAGAGAAAATAGGCAATTAAATAAATCAAAAGAATTGATTTATTGTGCAAGTTGCATTCTCTAGAGGATTGAGATTAAATTAATCAAGATTTGATCAATTTAATCAGAGATTAGGTGATTTGACCATTTTGATTTAGATTTTAGGATTGATTTAAATCAAAATGAGAGGAAAATGATTAAAGACTTAATTAAATAAAGATTTGATTTATTTAATTAAAGAGGGATGATATTGGATTTAAACCAAATAAAGATTTATTTAATTTAAATAAGATGACTTTAGGGATTAATTAAATAAAATGATTTATTTAATTAAAAGGGGGATTACAAAAATAATAAAATAAAATTGATTTATTTAATTAACAAGAGATGATGATTTAATTAGATAAAGTTGATTTATTTAATTAAGAGATGAAAAGTGATGAATTTAATCAAATACAGATTATTCGATTAAATGGCTAGCAAAGGAGATGATTCATGATGAAATGGTGTTAGTAAATCAGGTTCCAATGTGTCAGATCAAATTGTATATTTTCCATGTCTACATTTTGCCCCTCTTTGAAACAATGTACTTGTTGCATTGGTTCAAAGAATAATTTGCTGTGATCAAAGTTCAAAATTTCTTGATTTTCCAAATGCCCCATTGTTGCCCCAGCGAAAGGATTATGCTGGTATATTGCCCCCTTGAGAGATCGAGCGGAAATGTTCGATTTTTCGATCGAGATCGTGATAAAATGTGAGAGGAGTGGTTTTATTGATTAGAGGACAAAAGATAATTCTTTGATGTAGATAATTCTGATGATGTATAGACAGTCATCGGCTATGGGTAGCCTCATGTATATTTTGAGATCTCACACCTACCTTAGACATAAATGTTAATAAAGATAGAAGAATAAGAAGAATAAGATGGATGCAAGGAGGATCCAACAAGCCTACGTTATTAATGATGATGATGATTTTCTTACCAGGAGTTGGGATTTTCGAAGGGCAAATTATTTTATGTTTGATAACACACGTAGGTACGATGCATCAAGGTATAAAGGACCGGGATGGTGTTGTACCTAGTGTGATGGACTTTGATTCGACAATTAGATAGGAGTATTCATGTTCACACTTGACATACGAAAACCTCGCTAGGACGGACCTAACAAAGCAAGTATTCGCCAAGTTATTTTAGAAGAACGTTTAACAAGCATAACAGATAAAAAAGGTACTGATCATTGCCCCATTCCTTTCTCTCTAAACCTGTTTTGTTTAGGCATCATCGAGAGGTCCTTGGAATGGGCGCAAAATAAGATAAGTCAAAAAGACCAAGATAAAGTAAACAAACAAGCTAATGTACTTCATACCGCTAGCCAAAACTTAAACTACTGTGAGGTACTTGATGGTTATGTCCATCGTGAGAAGGATACATCCTAGGATATGTTGTGATCAGGGTTTTGGTGAGACTGATTGGATGATAAGCTATTGATACTCTGAGTTGATTAACTTGCATGCTTACTGACTTAGACTTGAGACTTTAACAATTAGGTGTTCACTTTGGAACCTGCTAGACTTGCTTCTAATTGACTCACCAAAGGATGAAGGCGACGTTTGATTTATTATGAACGGTGACTATTACAGGTGAAAGCGAGATTGAGATGGATGCACCATTTTGGATTTTTCAAATATTTTGAGGCTATTTTTGGTATTTTTGAAAATTTTCAATGTTTTTGAATTTTCGAGATTTATGATGAAGAGACTAACCTAAAGACCTATCCTAGGGGTCTCGGGAGCTAATCCATAGATTAACCTTGTCTACGTTATACACGTAGAGACCACGTAGTTCGACTGTCGACAAACTTGATTGCTGATGAAATAGATGGGCAAACGGATTGCCATTTTATTGCGTCGGACGCCTAAAGATTGACCTAAAATGTGAAATAAATGGGCAACAGATTGCCATTGCGACGGACGCCTAAAGGACTGACCTAAAATGTCTCGTGGGATGATCATAGATCAACCTTTCTTACGTTCAAGCTCAGAGACGACGTAGTTCAACCGATGACTGTTTTTGATTTTTTGGATTTTGACATGTTTTGGATTTTGAATTTTGATGTGGATATGTGATGATATCAGTGCTCTGTTTTAGGCTCTTTTTGAAAACCAAGCTTAATGTTGATCGATTAGATTGATGAATTGATAGTTTGACTAAGTTTGTTAAGTCAAACAAAAGTGATAATGCACTTGTAAATTCTAGGAAGTTGTGTTATCCTAGAGTAGACTTGTACATAAGAGGATGGTTTGACTAAGTGTGTTAAGTGAAACAAGGTGATAATTGATTGGATTTGATTGATCAAGATTGATGAAACTTGATTTAGAACAAAATTGTTTTGATGATTTAATGTGTCGCTGACGTACACATTAGATGCAACTGATGTGGATTGTTTGGATTGATGTTGGACGAAAGATAAAGCTTAATAAGGAACACCGTCTTGTCAAAATATGCCATGGGCTAGTGATTTTACTTGGTGCTCACAAATGATTGACCAATTTGATTTCATGTTTGCCAATGTTCGGATCACCACATAAGTTAGAGGATATATATCAAGATTTATTCCCGCAACAAGATGCAAATATCTGCCCCCAGTGTCTAGCAATGCAGGGAATGTCATGGGTAGATTCTTGGACGAATGGATATAGATTATCTTGTGATAAGATAAGGGTGTTCAAATAGAGGATTCTCATTCGGATAATGCTTCAAAACTCAAATAACGTTTGGATTGGATAGGATCAGTGAAAAATGACCTATGTCAAGATGTTTATCATAAACATGTGTGAAGTCTGCACCAAACTTGGTCAAGATCAAGATAAGGTAGATAGATGGTAATGGGTTGGATAAGTGGTTTATGGATGAATGGATGATACGAATGGAATACTTGCTTTATTATGGATGTGATAAGATGCTTTCTCCTGAAATGGCGCACGTAGATGCTTGATTCTACAGATGACGCCTGTTTGCCAGGTTTTCATCATGGTACTTGCCCAAAGTGCCGCCCATGCGGTTTTCATTTAGAGGACGATTTTTATTTTTACTATTTTTTATTTTTTTTTGGATTTTTGTATTTTTGATTTTTTTGTATTTTTCCATGAAATATTTTAAGCTCGTGCTGAACCACCTGGTGGTGCTGATGTTGATGCTTCTGTCAAAATGTGCCATCGATATCTTTCTTGAAGAAGTTGCTTTGCTAAGATACGTGCACTTGGAAACAACTTTTGAGATTCTTGATCTGCTTTGCTGATACCGGAGTTAACTCTGTCTTTGTGCGCACATCGCGATAGAGTGCCTTCTGAATCCTTATGATGAAGGGTCGTTGCCAACACATGGTCAATGCGAGAATTGGATATCATGCGTGGAAGAGTGGATGGTGTTGTGTGTTTAGGAATAAGAGATGGATTGGTTGACAGTTTGGAACCTTTAACTCTCCAAA
Source organism: Sequoiadendron giganteum (assembly GCA_007115665.2). NCBI lineage: Eukaryota > Viridiplantae > Streptophyta > Pinopsida > Cupressales > Cupressaceae > Sequoiadendron > Sequoiadendron giganteum. The sequence goes on along the minus strand of CM021104.1, from coordinate 417,795,189 downwards.
CTTGGGAAGATGAGCAATGATGGGTGGATATGGAAGTGTGTGTGGAATTAGGACCAACTTCCTGATATACTTTGTACGTTGCTTGAGAAACTTGATTTTTCCTTTGTGGACATCTTTGATGAATACTTTTCCCTTTTTTATTTTGCCCCATAGTTTCTTTGACTAATGGAGTTTGATAGGGATAATCATTCTTTGTATTCTTTGGTATCCACTTGTATTTGATTTGTCTGATATGGTTCTTAGCTTCTTTTTCTTTGATAATGTTTTTCATGCTTTGATTCAAATATCCCTTTTGAGGTTGGTCCCAATTTGTGGATGGGGTGATTGGTCGATGGAGATTCATGGCGTGGCGGGTTGTAGTATTGGCATTGGTTTCATCATAAGGATTCTTCATGCCCCCTATGTTGACGTTTGCTTAAGACGAAGTTGCCCCCAGTATTGAATGACCAAGACCTTGATGCTTAGGATTACCAATAATCTGCACTGGTTCCAGGATACCCTGTTCATGTAGGCCTAATCCTCTACTTTGATAATTCATCCGTTGAAACGTTTTATTTGCAATAGGTTATGATTTACCTTGGAAACAAGGTGCTACTCCTTCTCTGCTCTATGGTGGATCTTCAAAAGTGCCAGCTACTTTATCGATGAGATAGCTTGCTCTTAGAAAGGTAAGTGATCCAAGTTTATAAGTGATTGGATCCTCCATATGCGGGATGAATGCCATCTTTGGCTTGATTTTGTGAGATATCAGATTGCAATGCTTCTTCAAGAAGTGTGTATGATTCATTGTCCTCATAAAACTCTTCCTCATGATTCATTTCACAGGATGTTTCTGATTCACAACTTCTGTAGGAGCCGTCGTCATGACCTATTTTTGCTATGTCTCCATAGGATGTTTCTGATTTGCAACTTTTGTAGAAGCCTTCTGATATGTCTCCATATGATGTCTCTGATTCATAACTTCTGTAGAAGTCTTCTTCATGATCCACTTTTGGTATGTCTTTAGATTTTTCTATACTTTGATCATGTGTACAAATGTTAAAAGTAGGAGACTCTTGTTCCTTGGTAATGATATCAAGAGTATGAGACTCTTGTTTTGAATGAAGATCATCTACGGGTCCATTCAAAGAAAGTATCTCATGGGTAGATGGAGAGGTATGTGCTATATGGATATGATCATCATTTGCGACATCTTGTATAGGTAGAAGAGTGCCCATTAGATCATTGTAGTATTTTGGAGATACAAATTCTTGATCTCGAATGATTTTGGAATTGCTTTCGACATGCGCTTTGGATCAAGTTCTTGACATGGGTCAATTTCAAAGAATGGATTGATTATAAAGGGCTCTTGGATATCTTCATTAGGTAGAGGAGGTTGCTCAAATGCCATAAGGTCAAAGGATGTCCATATGTTTTGGAAAGGATCATTGCTAGACCTTGGTAAAAGATGTTGATCATGCTTTGGAATAAATTCTTGAGATATGTCCTCTAACTTATTAGGTGATGTAGAGACATTGTCAACATGATCATTGGTAGATGAATCTTGATCATCATTCTCAATGATTGTGGTGGGAATTTGTTTCAAGCTTTGCTGAGCGAGTGGGGCTTGTTGATATGCCTGCATTTTTTGTGCCAACAATGCTTGTTGTTGGTCTTGTTGTTGATGTGCCAACAAAACTTGTTGTTGGGCTAGTAATTGGGCTGCTTCCTGTTGTGCTTGATACTATTGTAGGCCTTGTTGAAATTTTTGTTGTCGAGCTGCTTGCAATTGTGCACGTTATTAAGCGTGGGTTTGAGCATGCATTTGTTGTACTACTTGCAACGTGATGTTGGATGAATTTGCCATTTTTTGTTTTGGCCTTATTGCAAAAGTGAACCCCTAAGGTGTTTAGGACCAATGATGAGATGAAGGATGAAACGGTTAGGGGTATCGGTGTTTAAACTTTTAGGAACTTTGGATCAATGCTAGATTTTAGGACTTGATTTGATTTGATTTTGATTGATGATAATTTGACTAGGTGTGTTAAGTCAAACAAGGTGGTTTTGGATAATGCACTCGTAGACTCTAGGAAGTTGTGTTATCTTAAAACAAATTTGTACACAAGATGATTTGACTAGGTGTGTTAAGTCAAACAAAGTGATGATGAACTTGTAAACCCTAGGAAGTTGTGTTATCTTAGAGTAACTCGTACACAAAAAGATAATTTGGCTAGGTGTGTTAAGCCAAACAAGGTGATGTTAATTTTTCCTAAAGTCTAGCAGAAGTGATGTTTCCAAAGTTCCCAAGAATTTGTTGGTGAGATGGAATTTCGATAAATGTTTGGATGGATGAAGTGGACTTGATCCTAGATGACCCTAGGAGGACCTGCTTACAAGACCAAGGTATTGAAGAACATGCTTTTCCCTAAAAGTGGTTCAAACCAAAAGACCAATGTTTGCATGAAAACCCAACGACTCAAAAGGGACCAAACACATGTGTGGTTCAATTGTCTGTTATTTTTCTTAGATTTTGTTCTTTTTACTACAAACACTTTTTTTGATTATTCTTTTCAAACTGAATGTCTATGTCTCAATTTCTTTTCATTCCACAATGTCCATTATGTGAAAATCAAGGTTTCAAGAGCATAGTTTCCTAGGTTGACTTTAGTATGAGAAAATTATGATGTAAATCCAAATGCTTAGAGACCTCTAAGGATAAAATCCCTAGGGAAAACAACAACACTTGGATTTGGTCAAAGGTATTTGCCCCTCCTAAAGGGTTTGAAATTTGAAGATTTTGTGGATGTTTGTTTTTGAATGTTTCCGATCAAAGCAATGTGTTTTCGATTCTAAGAACATGTACAATCCTAGGATAAAGAGACAATATTTGTTGGGATCCCACTTGGATAAATCCAGCTGCGCATATTCAGTGCGGATGATTAGATGTTTAACCACACAAACTCCCTCTTACAGTGCACTCACTTCTTGGGTCAATCAAGCATCAGTACCCCTGAATCTCCCATGACATACTTTTCATCTCTACAACAAAATCGCATGTATACGTGGGGCGGCTTCAAAGGATATGATCTTTTGCACCAACAAATAGTTAAAGATTTTGGTCTTTGGTAAACAAGGGTTTTAATGCGGACATTTCGTTCGTGGGGTACTATGTAGTACAGCGAGAGGCCATTGCTGCCCTTCTTGTCGGAATAATCTTCGCGATTCTTGAACTTTCCTCAAAAATCCACACTTATATACCGGTTGGAAGTCACTTGGCTTTAGTGTGTTCCCGGTTGGGTCGTTTCTGTTGACGTGTTTTTTATGACGACATCAACACAGAATAAAATGTCCAACGGTCACTCTATTCTCTCTTGATCAAAGTGTTCCGCATGCTAAGATTGCGTGAAAGTTCATGGGTTCGACTCCAAGGTTCCTTTAATGTGAATAGACTCAGTTGGTTGATGTGAATATGCTGGGTATTCTAAGGGGACTTACGTAATCGTTCAACTTTATATGTTCAAGCAAGTGAAGGATTTTGACTATGATGCTCTGGTATTTGAATGGATCGGGAAATGCTGAATTTAAAGGAGGTAAGGATAGGAATTCTACAGTCTACTTCTACAGGTGGAATGCAAGGATTAGCTTTGACAGTCTTCAAACCAAACTTCGTTTTGTCTCCCGTTCAGACAACTCTGACAAAGCTGGTGCAATCTTCAAAGGATGGATGAGATATTCAAATTGAGATTCACCATGCACACCCCTTCACAACGAAGCAAGTGGGCACATTGAATACAATCGAAGTTAAGTGCTGAGATTCCAGTCGACCACGTAGGAGCAGACTTACTGTCAGCAAGTCCGCCAGTGGTATGGATACGGGAAGATATGCCCAAACTAATGTCGCATTCCACAATTAACTCTACTTGCATGAAAACAAATCTACTTTACTTTACTCTATTCAAATTGGAAAGACGAAAAGATCTCCTCAACCGCCCACAACACAAGATGAAGTCACCAATCAATGAAATCTTTATATCATGAGAGTCTTACACAACAATCTTTTGCAAAAACTTTCAAAGGGAAAGTCTTTCTTTCCTTTCCAACTAAGCTAACTCCTAGCTCTACTTTAACTTCTATCAATCTCTATCTCTAATCTAACTGATTCTAATTCTAAATTACAAATGAGGGGGGATGCCCCTTTTATAGTTGCCCAGTCCAATGGACGGACTCAGATTGATTACAATGAAGGGCTTAGATCGAGCCACATATGCCCTAATTAGGGTTTTTTCCCTAAAAACCGCCACAGAGAGGAGTGGGGCAATGAATGCACAGAATATTCTCCACTCCTCTGCAGGAACCATTATCTGCAATTAATGCCCACTATCTTCTTCTAGAAGATTCCGTCCAGAAACGCATTCCCACTGTTCTTCTCTGCCAATTCTGTTGCGTTAGGAGGAAGCAACAACACTTGGTTCAAATCCTCCTTGCAAAAAGCTCTTCTGCGTTAATTCTTCTTGTTGCTTTCATTCCTAGATGCATTTCCTTCCTGTAGCTTTCACATTTCTCTAGCCCACTGCCTTGGGCGCATTTGCCTCTTTTGCATCACGTTCTTAGTGTCTTAGCCAAATCTTCACTGTCGTTTCTTCTTCCCAAAGTTGCAACGTTGTCTAGCTTCATCAAGTCCTCATGCCTTGGCTTCAACGTTCATCCTGCAAAACAAAAGAAGAGTATCAGAACACTTTATAATCTAAATTCACTTTACTTACCTTATTTCCATGTTCTGACTGATTGATCTCCGGATCTGGTAGAATTCATCACTTTTCTAGCAAACTTTCATCATGGGCGTATCCACCACCTTGCCTGGAGTTTGTGCCTTAGAAGATATTTCATCTTGGGGGGTGCATTTGAACGCTTGATGTTCGAGCTTCAGTTCATTTTCAAATTCCTCCATGCCTTAGACAAATTTCTTTCCTATGAGTGTATTTGACCTCCTGTTGCTTTATTTTCCTTTAGACAATTTATCCCTCGGAGCCTTAGGAAACTTGTTAAATGGGCACTAGGCTAAAATCTTTGTCGAAACAACACGAGCAAGACGTGGAAGAGTTTTAAACCATCTCCTAATTGGAAATGTCCAATACCCAGAAGAAAATTCCCCTCAGAAATCATAATTTCCATGTGTATCCAGATGAAGGGGTAAGTTTAATTTTTATTATTTTTGAAAAATAATAAAAATTACTAAGGTTGACTCTATTTTTTGTTCTGAACGTCTTCCACATCTGCAGTCTTCAATTTCTTGCCTTGTCGTTGCCCTTGATTTTCCTGAGAAATTTCCTTGTTGTCCCCAGCACATTTCATGTGTCATGAGGGAATTTCCAACTTCATCTCTGCCTTAGAGAATTTTTATTTTACCTTGCAAAATGCCTTTAGACAAATTTTAATTTCAAATCACCCATGAAGGGCATTTCACCCCATGCATTTATTTTCACTTTATTCTTCCACGCCTAGGCTTCATGCCTTAGCATTTTTCTCTCCTTGGCATCATCTCTTCTAGGCTTGGGCGCATTTCCTAGGTGGAGGAGGAATCTTTTAATGTCTTGGGCGCATTTGAGGGTGGTGAAGGAAATCCACACCTTAGAAACCTTTTTTTTTGTGCTTTTCCATGCCTTGGCGCATTTCACACATACCCCTTCTATTTTCCACGCCTAGGAATTTTTGTCTCCACCTCATGTTGCCTTGGGCACATTTTGCCCATCAAGCTTCTATTCTCAATGCCTTAGGCATTTACCTTTTACCCTTCTCAACCTTGCTGGGCGCATTTGCATGTGTTGACTTCCATTCCACTCCTAGCCTTTCCACGCCTTGGGAACTTGTCCTCACATTTAGCAAATTTTTTTTTTTTTTTAAAAATCTCAACTCCCTTGGGCGCATTTCATGTGGTGTGTAGGAATTTCCCACGCCTTGGGTGACTCTTCACCTTCCCTAGGCGCATATGGTATGTGCAACTTCCAACCTTGAACGCATATCACACATGCAAAAGGAAAGCGCCACAACTTAGTGACCCTTCATCTCCCTTGGGCGCATTTAGCCCATGCAACTTCCATCTTCACCTTGGGCGCATATCACTCATGCTACTTCCATTCTTGGGCGCATTTGAGGGTGTGTGAGGGAAAAATCCATGCCTTAGAAACTTTTTAAACACTTCCTTCCTTGGGCGCAAATAGCATTAGGTGGAGAAACTTTTGGGCGCATTTGCTATAGGGAGGAGGAAGATGCCTATGCCTTGGGCGCATTTCTCCATGTCAACCTCCATCTTCAACCTTGGGCGCATATGGCACATGCTGCTTCCATATGAGGGCGCATTTAGCATGTGAAGAGGGAACTCATGGGCACATCTGGCATGTGGTGAGGAAAAGTTTCACCTTGAGGGCGCATTTCTCATAGGGTGAAGGAACTTTTTGCCTTAGAAACTTTTTCAAGTCTTCCTCTATGCCTTGAGGGCGCATTTCACTGTATGTGAGAGAAATTTCTCAATACTTAGAGAATTTCATCAAGCTTTCTTCATGAGGGCGCATTTTCCATATCCTCCTGCCAGTTTCCATTCTTAGTAATTTTTTTTTGGAGAACTGTGCCTTCCCATGCCTTTTCACATGTTCTGAAACTGGAGTTGGCGCGATTATGTCTTCTGAGACCTCGCCACCTTGTCTATACTTGTTGCCCATGTTGACATGCTATTTTTAGCATTCCCGCTATTTTTAGCAAACCCTAGAATTGGTTGACTTTTGTAGCTCCGTTTGATCTGAAATTTGTTCCATCGGATCTTGATGACCTAAGTGTCCTGTTCACACTTGCCTCTTGTGCTGACCTGCTATTTATAGCCATGTTTTGGAGACGACTTACTATAAATAGTAAATGCTCAGATTGAGCCCAAATTTCACCAGTAGATTGCTTGAAGGATGCTGATCGTGATGGGATATCTTCGTTTTTCAAAATTCTGGCTTTTTACCCCTCTTTTTAGGCATCGAAGCTGGAAACCCTAATTTGATATGCATTTGCCCTGAATGGTCTCCGTTTGACCTCGTTTCTGTTGCTTGCCACTCTGCTTGCTGGACTGAAGTGTTGGGTAGCTGTTGGGATAAAACTGCTATTTATAGTAAGTGTCTGGAAAATGGTCAATCGGACGTCGGATGAGTTTGCATGTTACAATGCCCGTGGGATCTCGAAAAACCCAAAAAAACCCAGAAAACTGGTCGTCATGCGGGCATTGGCTAAAAATAGTAAGTCCCTGAAAACTGATCCGTTCTGCTTGCATGTCACATCATTGCGAACGTCTCGCAAAACCCACATGGAATATCCGGACATGCACTGAAAATTATTGCATGCAAACCCTAAATTAGCCTCGGAAGGCTAAACTCTGAAAGTCACCATCTCGGTTTGCATGTTACACCATCGCGAAGGTCTTGAAAAACCCAGATCCATTCTCTTGTTATCCATCGGAGAATTGTATGTTTAAATCCTAAAAATAGCCTCTGAAGGCTGAACTGCTAAAAATAGCCAGTTGTCTGAATCTGTTCAGACTTCATGTGTAGGCACTTTGAAGCTGCCTGAATGTGCTGAAGTAGTTAGAATCCCGAAATTTTGAGGAAAAAGACCTCAAATTAGGTACTTACTAAAAATAGTAAGTTGTCAGATTTCAATAAGATTTCAGTGGGATCCTGTTTTGGGCCCTCTAACTGCACGGCTGCACTCAGATGTCAATTTATCAACTTGATTTAATCTTAATCCAGCCTGAAAACCCTAACTTCACAGATTCACTTCAGACCCAGCCAAAATTTCAAATTAGGTCAAAGAACGGGGACATCCCCAGAAGGATAGAACGATCAGAGAGAGAGAGAGAGAGAACGAAAGCCAAAAGACCAGAACCCAAAAGACTAGAATGGAGCGAGAATTGGGGGTCCCCATCTGGATGGGGCGATGTGTGAACAGGTCACAACAGTTTCCTTGGGTGATTACTTTTTCTCACAAAGCAGACCCGCTAAGATAAACAATAGCAAGCTAGCATATCCCGTAGTTCGATCAACCTTTGTTGAAAAACAAAGGGAGAACACTCGCAATATACCATGCTCACACTCACATGTTTGGTTCAATTTTAACTCCAAAAAATGAAATGTGGAGGCAATTATTTTATTCAATTTAAGATCACCAAAAAAACTTTTGATTTTCAAAATCGTTGTGAGGCGCGAGAGAAGCGCATACGCCCTTTTAATGATATTAACTTGAATAAATAATTACAAAACAAAATAGCACTTGTTCATTTTAATCCCACAAAGCAAAATAAATTCTTTTTAGAGCACCGAATTCAAGTGTGGGAGTTGCCTTGTTCAATTTGTTAAACCTTAAACCAAATCTAGTAGATTGTTTCTAAGGTTCTTTTTAAGCCCTTTTGCAAACTTTTGAAAAAGAAAATTTGTTGTTCTTTTTAAAACCCAAAGAAAAATTTATTGTTTCCTTAGGTATGAAAGATAACAAATTCCTTTTAAAATAGGATTAAAGATCCTCTAAAAGTGTTAAACAACACTATAGTGTTTAAAAACACTTTGTGTATGATGAAAATGATGCTATGATGAAACCTCCTATTTTGCTTCCTTTCCTTGCTTTTTTCTACAAAATGACAGAAACCGGAAAGTACAGAGTCAGTAAATAAGTCAAAATACCAAAAGACCAGAAATTAAAAAACACATGTCAAAATAATCAAATTTGAATTATCCACTGTCAGCAAGTGGCGCAATCCGCAAATGTGGCGTAGTTTGGAAATGATGCGGGGCTATATAGCGCCGCACTTTGATTGGGTGCGACACTCTGCAGGAAACAGAGAGCGCGTTGGCGGCGCAATTTAAGCATGCGGCGCAGTTTGTAGAGTGGTGAAGTTTGAAAATTCAAAATTCTTAGGTGAGAAACAGGTGCAGTGGAGTTTGGAGTAGGTGCGGTGCAATACATCGCCGTAGTTTAGAATGGGTGCAGTGCAATACTACGCCACATCTCTGTAAGTGGTGCAATACAACGCCGCATCTCTGCAAGCGGTGCAATACGCCACATGAACTATCTGCGGTGCAGTTTCCTGTGTGCAGACAAAAACGTTAAAAACCACCGCATTTTCACAAAAACGTGATGAAATTCTTGAGATAACCCTCCTTCTAGTGCCAAAATGTGAACCCCTATCCTGTACTTGCACAAAAACAATAAACAATCACAAGATTAGATCATATGCAAACAAGAATGAAGGAGTCGCCATGAAATCCATTTACTAAAACTCAAACTAGGAAAATGAAGAACAAAGTAAGTAAATCCTAATTAAATAAGCAAACTTGTGATCCCATGGGGGAATTGGTGCCAATTGGTGTGTCGAAATCAGCCATTTCCCAACTCCTTTGTAAGCTTTGATGATTTCATAAGTGATCCACTTTGATGAAGATTCAATCAACCTCCATGATAAAAATCTGCATAACCTAGCTAAGAATTTGATGAAATGGATGAAACTAGATATGCTTGAGGATGAAGTTGAGTATAGTAAGTTTACTCAAATTGTGGATGTTAGAATGAGAGGAAGAGTCTCTCATTTATAGATTTGAAGAATGGAAGGTTAAAGGATTTGGATGAATGTGGGACAAAAGACCAACTAATGAGAAGAGGCCACTTGTCCACATGTGATTGGATGAGGAATGAACACATTTTGGTCAATGTGCATGATAAATGCCATGAGATTCAAATTTGAAATTTGAATGTGGCATGTTGGAGGGAGAAAGAAATGGAGTTGGTGTCATTTGGCTCAAGGCCAAGGACATATAAGAAGCCTTAAATGCCTTGTTGGATGTACAAGTCCACTTGGATTTTGAATTCAAATTTGAAGGAATATTCCTCCCTTATTCCATGTTGAGAGAAAATAGGCAATTAAATAAATCAAAGTAATTGATTTATTGTGCAAGTTGCATTCTCTAGAGGATTGAGATTAAATTAATCAAGATTTGATCAATTTAATGAGAGATTAGGTGATTTGACCATTTTGATTTAGATTTTAGGATTGAATTAAATTAAAATGAGAGGAAAATGATTAAAAACTTAATTAAATAAAGATTTGATTTATTTAATTAAAGAGGGATGATATTGGATTTAAACCAAATAAAATTTTATTTAATTTAAATGAGATGACTTTAGGGATTAATTAAATAAAATGATTTATTTAATTAATAGGGGAATTACAGAAATAATTAAATAAAATTGATTTATATAATTAAGAGGAGATGATGACTTAATTGGATAAAGTTGATTTATTTAATTAAGAGATGAAAAGTGATGAATTTAATCAAATATAGATTATTCGATTAAATGGCTAGCAAATGAGATGATTCAGGATGAAATGGTGTTAGTAAATTAGGATCCAGTGTGTTAGATCAAATTTTATATTCTCCATGACCTTTCCCAAGCTCTCATAGTATGGCTTCAGTTCTTGTAACTCCTTTGGAACAAGCAACCATGATAGGGATTTTGAAAGCCACGAACTACACTCTCTTCAATGCGTCTAGAATCTAGATTATCATACAACACCTTAGAATGGTTGAAATGATGGGGAAGCAAAGGCATAGTAACAAAATCTAAGAGCAAAATTTTGCATTACCTCAACCAATTTCTAAACGAAATCTTCACTTATTGATGCCTTGGAGGGAGGAGGCCTCGTTGCACCCATCCTAGAACCAGTGAGAACTGTTTTCATGACCCACAGAGTTGCCATAGTTGACAGTTGAAAATAGAGCACAACATTTGTTTGAAATCCAACCACAAAGGTAAGGGTCTCTAGGCTTGAGAGCCTTCCTTTTTCGAGTCATGCTATAAAACAATACACTTGAGGTGCCTACTAAAAATAAGCACTTAGCAATCCAACACCATGCATTGGAGTGCAGACAATCATGTTAAATAGGAGCTCACATGCATCTCTAGGGATGTTGAGCTACCATCACACATATTGCATGGATGAACCACTTAAAGGCTTCCTTGTTATCATCATTAAGCACAAGTGGGCCTTCATACAAATACATCAGTTAGCATGAGAAGGGCCCAAATAGCCCCTTAGAATAAATCAAACATCAATACAAAATTTGAGCCCCATCTGTAATGTCCCCTAGTTGGGGTTTGCCTGATTTTGCCCTAAATTAACAAATCCAACAATATAATTGGTTTTAAAAATAATATTCAAAAATTAAATCACACAAAAGTTATTGAACTTAAGAGTAAATGAACAATAAATATAAATAACATTGCCTAATTGGGTCTAATCTATAGTTTGATTTCCAATAACCAATCATAGAAAGGATTGGAAAGGATAGCACGGGGATAGGGTGCCGAGAGATAAATCATCACAATTAAGCCCAAGACCGTGGAAATCACCCCTTGGCCCCAACTGGCAGGAACTCCTGTTACCATCCAACATGGGGTGGTCCACTTGCATTGTGAAACCTAGAGACTGTTCATCTGTAATATCCCACTCCTCATGTGATATTTAACTTACAATATTGGCTCGATTAATTCAGTTTGGTAGATGGGACATTTTGTCGAACACATTGCATACTAGGGTCTGAATGTATAGTGAACATATGTTTTGCAATAACATATGATAATGAATATGCACATTCAGAAATTTAAATGAGCACAACCATTACAATAGGTGGAAACCAAATATCTTCAGTCGTAACCTTTTTGAGCAATGAGATGACAGCAGATGAATATGCACAGCAGCAGGGTTAATATCAAGTATTACATCCTCATATAGTGGTGTTACAAGCATATGGAACTAGATGAAAGCTTCAGTCACTAGAATGCTTAGTTTGAACAATAACAGTGAGCAGATTGTCACATGAATAATATTCTGAAATATCTGACAGCACTTTCTGAGTTTATATCAGATTTAAATAATCACAATAAAATACTAAAATGCTCGTTAATAGCTTCCAAAGAATGATGCCGGGCTGCCAGCAGTGATCCACGTTGGCTGTAGCACAAGATTGGTGACTGGAGCTGCAGTTTGCACTCCCATCTACCCATAGAAGCGCCCAGCTATGCACAAAAAGTATGCAACAGCAATATAGGCGGCTGAGTGCACAGTTATACACCTGAACAGGCCCTCACGGCTCCTTGTTGGAGACTTACGACCTCCCAACACCTTGAGCAATGCCCTTAAATCTGTACAAAACCTTCAATATGAATACGGTGTTTCAAATGAGACTTGCACACTCCCCGTAGAAACCCACGATAAGATTTATTTATAACAATTAAATTGCCAAATCCTTGCTTGGCACACTCTTGATATTTTCTTTCTAAGGGGTTTCGTCCTCAAAAAGTCTATGGCTTTCAACCAGCAAACCCTTGCTGGAGTTCTTAACCAAGTTTCTCCAAAACAAGAATAATATTCATCAATCGATAAAATGAGTTTCAAATGCCCTTTTATAATACTCAATTTGCATTTGCCTTCATTTAATTTAATTTACTTTAATTTCATTTACTTTTCCCACCTTTTTGGTGCACAACTTAATAATATAAAGTATACTTTAAAACTCACTTATATCTCCCCTTTTAAAATGACACTTTAACTTATATTATAAAGTATACTTTAAAATCACTTAAATCCTTTTTCAATAAAGTCCTTGTCTCCCTTTGATTTCTTTTTAATAATGTCCTTATGATTATATAAAACCATATATTATAAAGGTCATTCATTAATCCACTTTATATTTAATCATTATTAAAGTGAATACTTTAATAATAAATTAATAACTCCATAAAAACTCATCATTAACTGATTCTGCCAACACCACGAAGTTACTCACTGCTTCCTGTGCTCGTCAGAATGGCTTACTATAAATAGTAAGGTTGGACCCAAATGTCCAAATGACTTACTAAAAATAGTAAGTGTGCGTCAAATGGTCTTGAATGGCCTCCAGAAGGCGCACTGCAAATAAACTAGGACAAAGAGTTGAAGAATACCGAAATAACCACCAAAGGGTTTGTTGAAGAGCCCAAGATTTCTCTAAAAAGGGTCGTCCCCAAAACACTTTGTTAGCCTACGGGGACCAGTTGGTAGACTAACCATTGTGTCTGACCACTGCCTAGGAAAACGAGACATTACAATCCGCCCTCCCCAAGATTGCTTGTCCCCAAGCAATCCTCACCTAGATGCCCTGGCCTGTCACGTGAATACCAGGACCCCAAATCAATCCGTAGAATGCCCAACAACATATCTTTTGCACCTATTGGGTAGAGATAAAGCCATGCTCAACATCACTGTAGGCAACTACCCCAATGTAGAGCAATCTACCAAACATAGGAATCCTTGGATCCCATAAGCAAAATGGGTGTCCTCCATACACATCACCTGCTGACTTCACCTGTGCCACTCTGTTATAATTTTCACCATGCTGAGAGTGGTGAAGCAACACAACAGAATCCCATCGAGTTGTCATGCCACACTTATCACCCCCTGGATCCCAACACACTAGAAATTCACATCCATCAAACACGAGAGGATGGAAATAATTCGAAGTGCTAGCAACACAACACACCACTCGAAACTCTACAAATCTCTCATGGATTTGATGAGTATCCCTCATAGGTGCCGAAAGTGGTGTAACAACTCCTAGGTTGCTGATATGGGATAGATCAACAGCCTCGAGACTAGAAATCCAACCTATGGGAATGCATACCAAATTGCCAGGATCATAGGGTACCAAACTACCAACGCTATGCCACTCTCCAATGCTGAGGAGATGATACAACTCTCCTCCAAACTCTCGAACAACTGCTGTCCTCCAAAGATTACGACAGAAAACCTTGTCCCAAACAATAGAACAGTCGTCCCCTCCCAACTTATGGAGTAAAAATCCATCATTGCGGGCTCGACTAACAATGCCATCATGCTCATTGAAATCACAACTTCCCTCTAGCCTCGCTTCTGTCGGAAATCCCTGAATCAAGGAAGTTGCAAACTTTGCCAAGGACATATCTGCATGATGAAAATCTAATTCTTGTCCTTGTAAACAATGGCTGATATGAATCTTGAGCCAATCTAGACCGCACCATGAAATCATCTGTGGGTGGACTAAAAGAGAATTGATGAGCGCTCCTTACTATGCAGTCAAGATGGAATGCACTTGCTTGCACCAATGGTTGACCAACATAGTCATCAGGAATGCATGCCTCTTCACTCTCATCACCTGAATCAGGAGGTGGCTCACGTCTTCGATTCTGAAGGGATGATTGGGTAGATGCTCTGCAAGTCTTCTCTACGAACCCAATAGCAAAGTTCCCTTTTGATAGCAATTGGAGGTATTATGACTTAATTCCCTTTAGGGCACACATGATAGTTTGTAGACTAGATATGGAAGTCCCGACTACTACCCCTGTCTGCCTTTCCTCCAATTGTGCTAACCACAAGAGGTACTCTACAAACTTGTGTGTGCTATCGAAATGAGATAAGGTTTGGACAACCTTATCCTCAGTGACTATCAGCTGTTCATTGAGTCTCGATGACTCATTAGGCTCAAGCCTAACATCCACCTCAACCAATGCATTACTCGATCTTTTGGTAGATGTAGGAGACATGCTCCCACTAGTAGACACCCTACAATCCTCATGCAAATAAGATGGGATAGCGTGATGATTCAACACGTAGTCACACAAGACCCTGCCTCCTTAGCACAAGACTCACCAATAGAAATCTCTACTCTGCCAATGTAGAGACTAGTAACCTTGTCACGTGCGGATGCATGCACCTCACTGCTAGTTGGCCCACACGGTGTATGCATCTCTGCCTCCGTCATTTTTGTATCCCGGGCCCTCAACTCATAAGTACCACTCTTGTTTGCAGGCGTCATGGCAGCCCTGGAAGATTGAATTTCTGCTGTGGATGATATTGATCGAGCCAAGCTCAATTCCTCATAGAGCTTGTCTATCTGAATCTCCTATTCTTGAAGGGCCTTCTAAGTGCTCTTCAGAGAATCTTTGGTAACCTCAAGCTCGTAGGAAAGCTTGTCAACCTCCTCCTCTTTCCCTTTCATCACATCGAAATAGATCTCACCAAGTATGAGTAGGTGATCTCTATTTGAGAGTAGCTGTAGGTAGTTGGTCTAAGTTACCATCAACGCCTCTCTGACTGCATGGAAACGTACAAGGGAAAGTCCTCCAGGATTGTTTTGTATCCATGGAATCCTCCAACAATACTTTGCCATCAACTTGAGAGTGTCATCAAAGTGTCTAATGGATTCGGCAATCTGATCTTCATTCATCTTCAGTTGTCCTACCAACTGATTGGACTCGTGGGACCCATAAATCTCATTTAAATTTTTTGATTTAGGATCAACGTCATG
Source organism: Sequoiadendron giganteum (assembly GCA_007115665.2). Taxonomy (NCBI): domain Eukaryota; kingdom Viridiplantae; phylum Streptophyta; class Pinopsida; order Cupressales; family Cupressaceae; genus Sequoiadendron; species Sequoiadendron giganteum. The sequence continues at coordinate 417,779,806 of CM021104.1, read as the reverse complement.
CAACATACAATCTGATTTGTTTTCAAGGCTGATATCAATTTCATGAGCATTGAAAATGTCATCCTGGGGTTTTGTAAAACAACTATCATGATGTAAGGCATTCTCGTCATCAACCACTTCTGATTTGAACCCTTTTCTTCCACTTGCTCCTCATCCAACAAGCAGGGCCTCATCTTACCCTCACATTGTTTGAAAACATTGTGAACCAAGTTATAAGTAGTTGTAGATGTCACCTGTACCTGGTTTAGAACAGCCAACAATAGAGATAAGATAGGCTGGAAAATTTCATCACTTTCATTAATAATTGTAGCCATAATGATCCTCATGTAGTCTTGAATAGATTTATCATGTTCCTCACTGATAGAATTCACGAAAAGACGAAACATTTGTAAAATAAGGTCATTGCAATCATAGTCAATCATAACAACTTACGATCTCACCTTTGCCATCAATTCTAGGTCTTTGATCCTCTTCCCAAAAGAAGGATTTCTGACATCACCTATCCCATCAAAGCTTTCAATAATCAGCTGCAATACCTCCCTTATTTTGCCAACATTATAAGGTACTTGAGGAACTGTAATCCTTATAATTTCATTGAGGCAAAGAGTAACAACGAGCCTTATCTCCTTGTTTTCGTGTTTGAATGACTCGTGCTCACCCAAAAAAGTCACTGCTGGAGTCATTGTTATCTGCAACAAATCAGAAGGCGACTATCCAACAAGACTCAAACATTCTTCTATTCTTTTCAGCGTGACCAAAGTATCATCCCCAAATCGAGGTTGATTGCCAAGCTTACTACTTGTTTCGTAGAGTATTCTTGCTAACCACTTTCCATCATCTGATACCAACTCTTTTTCATTGCTTGAATCCATAGTTTAAATCTAATTCTGAAAACTATGAGTGCTAGTCACTCAACAAAGCAAAGATGTGAACCCACTAAGTATTTCTGATTCACCCAACAAGATGGCAGGAAAATTGTGCTCTGATACCATTGTAATATCCCACCCTTGATAGGATATTTAACTTGCAATATTGGCTCAATTATTTTCAGTTTGGTAGATGGGACATTTTGTCGAACACATTACATACTAGGGTCTGAATGCATAGTAAATAGATGTTTTGTGATAACATATGATAATGAATATCCACATTCACAACTTTAAATGAGCACAACCATTACAATAGGTGGAAACCAGGTATCTTCAGTCTTAACCTTTTTGAGCAATGAGATGACAGCAGATGAATATGCACAGCAGATGAATATGCACAGCAGCAGGGTTAATATCAAGTATTACATCCTCATATAGTGGTGTTACAAGCATATGGAACTAGATGAAAGCTTCAGTCACTAGAATGCTTAGTTTGAACAATAACAGTGAGCAGATTGTCACATGAATAATATTCTGAAATATGTGACAGCACTTTCTGAGTTTATATCAGATTTAAATAATCACAATAAAATGCTAAAATACCCGTTAATAGCTTCCAAAGAATGATGCCAGGCTGTCAGCATTGATCCACGTTGGCTGTAGCACAAGATTGGTGACTGTAGCTGCAGATTGCATCAGATATTCACTCCCAACTACCCATAGAAGCGCCCAGCTATGCACAGAAAGTATGCAATAGCAGTATAGGCGGCTGAGTGCACAGTTATACACTTGAACAGGCCCTGACGGCTCCTTATTGGAGACTCACAACCTCCCAACACCTTGAGCAATGCCCTTAAATCTGTACAAGTCCTTCAATATGAATATGTTATTTCAAAGCAGACTTGCAAACTACCTGTAGAAACCCATGATCAAATTTATTTGTAACAATTAAATTGCCAAACCCTTGCTTGGCAAACACTTGATAATTTCTTGAAAAACTCTGTAATTTCTTTGAAGCACAAGCACAATCCTTGCAGTGGAATTGTTTGCAAGCTGGCTTAGGAGATCTCTCACTCCTATACCGAGCTATTCTTCCTGAGGGGTTTCATCCTCAAAAAGTCTATGGCTTTCAACCAGCAAACCCTTGCTGAAGCTCTTCGCCATGTTTCTCCAAAACAAGAATAATATTCATCAATCAATAAAATGAGCTCCAAATGCCCTTTTATAGTACTCAATTTGCATTTGCCTTCATTTCATTTAATTTACTTTAATTTCATTTACTTTTCCCACCTTTTTGGTGCACAACTTAATAATATAAAGTATACTTTAAACTCATTTATATCTCCCCTTTTAAAATGACACTTTAACTTATATTATAAAGTATACTTTAAAATCACTTAAATGACTTTTTAATAGAGTCTTTGTCTCCCTTTAATTGCTTTTTAATAATGACCTTATGATTATATAAAACCATACATTATAAAGATGATTCATTAATCCACTTTATATTTAATCATTATTAAAGTTAATATTTTAATAATAATTAATAAACCATAACTCCATAAAAACTCATCATTAATTGATTCTGCCAACACCATGAGGTTACTCACTATTTACTTTGCTCATTAGAATCGCTTACTATAAATAGTAAGGTTGGACCCAAATGTCCAAGTGACTTACTTAAAATAGTAAATGTGCATCAAATGTTCCTGAATGGCCTTCGAAAGGCGCACCACAAATAAACTGGGACGAAGAGTTGAAGAATACTGAAATAAGCATCAAAGGGTCTGCTGAAGAGCCAATGATTTCCCTCAAAAAGGTCCCTTGAACACTCTATTAGCTTACGGGGACTAGTTGGTAGACTAACCATTGCGTCTATCCACTGCCTAGGAAAAAGGGACATTGCAAGCCGCCCTCCCCAAGATTGTTTGTCCCCAAGCAATCCTTACCTGGATGCCTTGGCCTGTCACTTGAATACTAGGATCCCAAATCAATCTATAGAATGCCCAACAACATATCCTCTACATCTGCTGGCTAGAGATAAAGCCATGCTCAACATCACTGTAGGTAACTACCCCAATGTAGCGCAATCTACCAAACGTAGGAATCCCTGGATCCCATAACCAAAATGGTAGTCCGCCATACACATCACCCGTTGACTTCCTCTATGCCACTATGGTATAATCTTCACCATGCTGATAGTGGTGAAGCAACACATTGGAATCCCATCGAGCTGTCATGCCACACTTATCGCCATCTAGATCCCAACACACCAGTAACTCACATCCATCAAACATGAGATGGTGGAAATAAGTCAAAGTGCTAGCAACACAACACCCCACTCGAAACTCTGCAAATCTCTTGTGCTTGTGATGAGTATCCCTCATAGGTGCCGAAAGCGGTGTAACAACTCCTAGGTTGCTGATATGGGACAAATCAACAACCTCGAGACTGGAAATCCAACCTAGGGGAATGCAAACCAAACTGCTAGGATCATAGGGTGCCAGAGTACCAACCCTATGCCACTCTCCAATGTTGAGGAGATGATACATCTCTCCTCCAAACTGTCGAACAACTGCTGTCATCCAAAGATTACGATAGAAAACCTTGTCCCAAACAATAGAACAGTCGTCCGCTACCAACTTATGAAGCAAAACTCCATCACTGTAGGGTGAACTAACAATGCCATCATGCTCATTGAAACCACAACTTCCTTGTTGCCTTTCCTTCGACGGAAATCCCTGAAATAGGGAAGTTACAAACTCTGCCGAGGACATCTGCATGATGAAAATCTAATCCTTGTCCATGTAAACAAGAATCTGTAAGGAACAGAGTCGAATATCTAGAGTCTTTGGTTCCATCTTTTGGAGATGGACTCTATCCTACAATGGCTGATATGAATCCTCAACCAATCTACACCTACGCACCATCACATCATCTGTGCGTGGACTAAAAGAGAAATGATGAGCACTCCTTACTACATAGTCAAGATGGAATGTACCTGCTTGCGCCAATGGTTGACCAACATAGTCATCGGGAATACACCTCTTGTCACTCTCATCACTTGAATTAGGAGGTGGATCACGTCTCCGATTTTGAAGGGCTGATTTGGTAGATACTCTGCAAGTTCTCTTTGCAAACCCAATAGCAAAGTCCCTATTTGATAGTAACTGGAGGTATTCTAACTTAATTCCCTCTAGGGTACGCATGATAGTTTGCTTTTATAGATTTAGCATTTTCATGATTGTTAAGCATAAAGTAATCATAGACACACTGCTGTAGAGACATTAGGCATGAAGCAAACACATAGATATACGTTAGACATGAAGCATACACATAAATACACGTAGGACACGAAGCGTACACATAAATACACGTAATACATGAAGCATACACATAAATACACGTAGGGCACGGAGCATAAATGAATGCACATAGGAAAAGCATACACATAAACACACATAAGACATGAAGCATACATACATATAGAAATGCAATGTTGGTTTACTTGATTTTATTTATTTTTGACTTACTTAAGAAGAGGGCTGAATAGTTAATCTTAATTGAATGGCGGTTAATGTAGGTTTTTCCCGCAGGTGGGAAGGATTAAAGCTCTGATATCAATTGTAATGTTCCCTAGTTGGGGTATGCCTTATTTTGCCCAAAAGTAACAATCCCAGCAATATAATTTGTTTTACAAATAGTGTTCAAAAATTAAATGATATAAAAGTTATTGAACTTAAGAGGAAATGAACAATTTGTTGTACTCAAAATTAAAATATTTGGTTCATTAAGGCATTGTGTAAAAATGGTTAAAATCTTGTGAAAATGGTCGTCGAAAGTCAAAAAATGGTCAAAATTTCTAAAAATAGCAATTTTCTATTTTTAGAAATTTTTGAAAAAATAAACGAACTATAGGGTTTTTTTGGGTTTATTGTCAAAAGGATGCTTGGAAATTTTTTCTAAACATAAATTTTTGCATATCAAACCCTATTTTTTAGGAAATCACGCATGGTGGTGAAATACTCCGATTTTTCAAAATCTGACGATCTGGGTCTCTTCAGAATCGTGAAAAAAGTCTATTTTTCTTTGATGGGTCTGTTTCACCTTTTTGAAAGAAAAATCAGGACCTCCGAGGTCATCAATGGAGGATGGCCATTTGCCAGGTGTTAGAATTAAAGTCTCAAGTTGCTGCACAGATTGATCCACGACAAAAGATGCTCGAAAAATGGTGAACGGAGAAGGGGAATCTAAAAATAGAAAAAATTGTGAAAAATATTCTAAGTTTGGAAAGTAAAGGCACCTTATTGCAAGTGAGGCGCTTGGCAATCAATGGCTTAGCCAATTTTTCAGTTTTCGTAGATCATGCACGCACGACAGTGAACACAATCAACCCGTCAACGACGACGGTTGACGCAGTTGACAAAGGTGGTGAACGGTTGGCGAGGAATGTCGGAAATCATCAAAAAATGGTTAAGTATGGAGAAGTTGGGTGCCTTATTTCAATGAGGGCGCCCATGAGCTCATGCCTTAGATTTTTTTTTCGCACTTTTCGGAAAACGTGTAGTTTAACCTATCAGCCCCTGTTCAGATCTAGTCAAATGAAGTCAAAGGCAGTTTTAGGGTTGACAAAAGCTGGAGGTCGTCATCAGATATGTTCACTTGAGCACTTGAATGACAATTTCTTGAGCGTAAGCATATGTTCAACTATAATTGAGCATTTGAATGACAATTTCTTGTGCATAAGCATAACTTCAACTATAATTGAGATATATCATACTCAAAACAGTTACTAGTAAATTTACTATATCCAATCTTTGGTATTTTAGGGTAGTCATTAATTAATCCTAAAAAATCAATGTCTTTAAAGAAAAACACTAAAAACAATTGAAAAAGCTGGCAATAAAACAATTTATAGTATAAAACTAATCTAAACAATGTTTAAATAAAAGCATCTCTTAAAGCAACCTAAAAATAAGACTTCTCAACAACTTGTCCAAAAATGTGACCTCTCTAAATATAGAATTAGCTAGAAATAGCTAATATTAAAATTCTTTTGAGTCTGTAGAATTTGGAGCTAGTGTTTCGTTCTTATCTTGAGCAAGTTGAGCTTTCTCTATGAAGCTTTTCATCCTATCATCTACGGGCATGGAAGTGACTCTTTCTCTAGCAAGCTGACTGTGTACAAAGCCTTTGCTTTCTTTAATCAAATCATTGATAACTGACATCTCCTTTTTTGGCAAGGTTCGTTAACTCATCCGTACTCTTTGGACCAAAAGAAGAGCTTCCAAGTTTTTCTCAAACCAGCTAAAAAAAATCAACTTTTCTTCCAAATAATTCTCTATGAAGAAATAGATGAACCAAAAGTAACAATAGCTTGTACTGTAGTCTGCAATTTCTTGATATGTTCTTTGATTACCTTAATTTCTGGCACCCAAAGCTGTATCACCAACTGATAAGCATCCTTTCTAGAAGGAGATTCACATTTGAATTAACAATGACTTTCAATTTGATTGGCTCCTTCGTGCCCAGAGACACAATAGGCTCCAAATGATTAATAACATTTATGCAAGCTAAAATTTCAGTGTGCATGGCATTCTCTAACTTTATAACTTGCTCTTTTGCTCCCTTAATGTTCTTCAACAATTCATATAATTCACCAAAGTAGCCTTAGTCCACTATCATACAATCGACCAATTCACTATTGGGTACCCCTGTTGCATGAAAGTAAACCACCCGATTGTTTTCTTTGAGTGCCCTCTGCAACTTTATGTGGTGAAGAAGGACTATATTATAGCCAATTGACAAAATGTAATTGTGTCAGTACTAATGTTGGCACCTCTACAAAATTGTCTGTAGTCAAAATTATTGTTTGTAAACATGTCATTCCCATCATATTATCAATGTTAGCTAAGTTGTCTCCCTTGTCAAATTTTTGAGTCATGAAGTTTTGGTCCATTTTTCATGGGTCGTGTCATTTAAAAATGGCGAAGTCAATGGTAGAGTGAGTAAAATCATCATCAACATGAATGAGTTTGAGTATTTAATGGGATTGTAACTTTTGGTGTTCAATGCCAGTGTAAACAGTGACACAGGTAAGTAGTTTCTTATGAAACTGGGCCAATCTTCAAGGATGAAATATGTATAAGGAAATCACACATGTTTAGTGGTTGAGCTAGTGAAAAAGCATGATTTACTTGGCAGGTGATGATGAAAAGCATGAACAGCATGAAGGTTATTGAAAGTAGAGACTAAGTTGCACCTTTTCAATGGTAATGCCATCCCAAAATGGTGACTAAAGTGGTAGAGAGGTTATAAAAACATGAGAAGTAAGCAAACTTTAGAAATCACAACTTTTAAGTGGTGCTTCTAAACTGAGAACATACCCACGTTTTTCGTTGGCGGGGTACTTATCTCGAGTCAATCCACTCTCTTTCTTCCCCCCTTAGTGTGTTCACAACTTTCGATCTACTCAAGTTGAACTCCAAGCAATCACTTGCTTCTTGGAGTAGGATTTGTCATTCCTTCTTGTTGACTTTCCATTGCCTTCTCTTGCCTCAATAGCATACTTATACTTTTTCCTAAAGTTAGATTCACCGTTGTTTTCTATCTCACAAATTTCAACAATTTGGATCATCCAATAGGATATCTAATGAATAATCAGAAACTTTAGAAGTTTAAGAAGCACACTAATATTCCCCATTTCTTTCCAATATCCTTTTTGGTGAAGAAACACCCATACTCACAAACCTCTTTTGTTGATGTTCTTTTTGTTATTTTCCTTACAACTTCAATCGCTTTGACACTTGCTACTTATTGTATTCTATTTCCTTTTGGAACCACTAAATGATGGTGAGTTCTACTTATAACTCAACTTGGTTGAAAGTGACTTTATTCCAATGCTTGGAATCTTATTCTCTCATAACCTTTTAGAGATACCAAAGTTGTTTGGTCTTTTTTTTTTTCTTATCACAATCAAAACTCCAATAATCTCATTGATTTTGGTTGGTGGAATCATGCCCACACCATTGATTACTTTGTTTCAAACTATTCCGGTCTTTTCTCTTTTTCCTAAGTACTAACTCTTTTCTTTATAAGATCCTATTTTTACACAAGAATTAGGTTTATGTCAAGAGTTCTCCAACCCTTGTGGATACTTCCTTCGTTGACTTTCTACTTCGAACTAATTATGCCGTCTTGTATATGCATAGATTCGTAGGTGTTTCCACTAATCCAAGAGTTCTTGACTCTTTACACTATAGTTTGCTACTATAAAAGGATTATCTCATTCCTTCTCATTTCCTTAGTCATATAAATATATTGTAGGATAAGGTATATATAGGTTATTTTTCCTAACCTTCCTACATAACCTGATTGCATAATCTTCCGCAATCCTAGGTATTATCATAAGTTATTGGTTTAGAAGTTCCTACTCTAGGGATAATTCTTAACTAATCCCAATTTACACAAGTTACTAGGGATCATGTTTTCCTTTTCACTTCTCTAAGTTCTTTTCTCTTGCCGTTGTGGCACAAGAACTTTTCAACCATTATCCTCTAATAAGGTTTACGTATTGTTGCATACTGAGCTCATAGGTTATAGTGTAGAACCTGGTAACTCTGATACCACATGTAACGTCCTGACCCTTCGATAAAATAAAAATTTCCAATTTTACATAAAACGAGTAAATAAACGTGCTAACAAGTCATTGCAATATAATTTTTCTTTCCTTTATTGATAATATATGAACAAGATTTTATATTAAAAATTACAATAAAGATTCCATTTCATTACAATAACTTCACAAGTATAAATAACGAGAAAATGTACATTAACTAACATAGCTCCAATGAGCTTTAGAACAAATAGTAGTAAGATGGTCCAAGATCTTCCTTTTCAAATCTTGGTACTTCAGTAGCCTGTTGTAGAGGAGAAGCATCACTCAGGCGCTTTTCCGTCAACCACGGAATTATAATGCGGTCCCCCGCACATCTATTATTCAATAGATGACCCTCCCTTCAACGAAGAGATTGGTAGAGTAACCGATACTGTTGACCAACTGAGCATAGTGGTGTGTCCTACATAACTAGATCCTTTTAATACCACAATCCCGAACTATCATGTACTATTGGATCACGATGAACTGACAGTGTAATCATCGCCCAGTCTAAGAGGATGTAGGTACATTACATTACTTTGGCCAAAGTGTTCCATACAATATTTCTATTGAGGGTCATCTATCACATACACCATTAAGGGTCGATTTGACTTAGGGCTATCTTACACTATGCATAGGTTATGTCCTTCAATGGATAATCAGTCACCCCAGACTAACCTACGACATACTAACTGCTAGAAATGAATCAGCACAAGTAATTCACATAATCCCTCCTATACTGGAAATCTTTATCCTAGGAGTAACTCAAGCTTATCTAAGTTAACCCAATAACTTAAGCTGATAGAATTTACTTGACTTCTGTCCTCATTTCCGTCCTAGTATTTAGTAACTAATGCAATCGGTATTCCCCTTATATGGAGATCATACAATTAATGCAAAATACAACTAGAATGCAACATTTCATTTCCTATGTACAGACAGTAAATACAAACATAAAACATCCTATGTTCAAACATAGCTAGTATAATTAAATACTTATGTTGTACCTTATGTAATCTAGTTGAATTCCTCAGTCAAGTACTTTCTCCTATCATGGAGTACTTAAAACACATTATAATAGCGACTCTAAGGCTTCAATACCTTTTATTCGAAAGCAATCAGGTTTAGAAAATAGTATCCATGCAAACAACATTCTCCTATTATGGAGATAATTACAAACAATGCAGATTACCACTAGTATGCCTCTTTTATCCTTTAACATTTCAATTCCTAGGCACAAACATACATACAGTTCATAAAGCAGTTACTTCCTATGCACAAACAGTAATACATTTCATGAAGTAATTCACTATCTATGCACAAACAACAAATACAATTTCAGAAGTATTCATGAGAATATTCATAGAAATGGATAGTAGAAGAATATCTCATGCCTGTAGTTAGCTTTTCCTCAGATGATAGCGACTCAGCCTACACTCGCAACAAATTCCAGTGCCTCCAAACAGTAGACAATTGCCTCTCAAAAACTCTACTTTCCTCACACAAAAATAAACACTCAGACAGGGATAATCAAACTGATAATGGTTGCATTTGATAATATATATGAAGCTCTGGTAATTCAATAATGGAAAATGGAAGTAATAAACTAAACTCAATTCTTAGAATAATACGTCTACAAAAAATATGGTGAATTCTCAAAAAGCTGAATGATTTCTCTTGAAAAAGATAAGTAAACCAAAGATAAGTAGTGAAGAATGAAGAATTGGGCTGCTATTTATAAAGCCCCAGCCCCCATCGAATTCCTTCTAATAAGGCATGTAATTTGCCAGCACTGTAATTTGAATAATTTAACTCAATATGTGGCATGATTTTAATCCCATACTCAATTTCAATGAGTTGAGTCGACTTCCATTGATTGACAGTAGAAAGGAGACTATTTCATAATCACATGTTGAAAATGGTGTCAATCGAGACCTATAGGTCTGAGGCGCTAGTCTACAGGAAATGGCGGATTAAGATATATACAAAGAAAAAGTCCATTGCAAAAATAGAAACACATTGCCAGTTTGCAGCTGTGTTGGATTTTACCAGAGACTTGGTCATGGTGCGAATGATACAGGGCGCACGATTTCCTCATGCCGTTTATTTCATATTTTGCTTGCCAAGACAATTGATATATTTTATCGATTCAAATGTTTATTTGTTTTAAAGTTCAAAAGATAGCAATGGAAATATTTCAACTTTCATAAGATTGATATGCGATTAATTCACTTTTCCAAAGTTGCAATATAAATATTTAAAGAATTGGAAACTATTCAATTTCCATAGTTTGGTGATTAATATTCAATTGAATATGATATAACCCGATTCCCGTAGTTAAAAGATTAAATATTAAATCATTTATGGGAAATAATTCGATTTCCAACTATGAGAGTTTAATATTAAATATATATATTTAAAATACCAATAATATACATATATATATATAATATTAATATATATTTACACATATATATATGTATATATGTATCCCATTATAAGCATATCCTAAGCCAGTCAGTGTGTTGTACCCAAAATGAAATTTTTGGCATCCTGCTTAAATTGAGCTAAAGAACGTAAAAATGCCATTGAAAGTATGTTTTAGGTCAAACCAAACTTGAAGTCTTTGTGGGTTTCTGTTGAAGAACCTATGGTTAAAATTTTGAAAATGTGAAAATTAGGGTTTTACGCCCCTATTTTTAAGGAAACCCTTAAAAATAGGACCTTCTCGGAAATGATTGAAAATAATTCTGATAGGGTTAATTGCCTTCATGATCACACTGATCAAGTCAGAACTATCAAAAGACATGTTTTTCTCTGGTGGGTCTATTCTTGTTTTTCAGGAACAAAGTTAGGAGCTCCGCAACCATTAATGGCAGACTGGCCAGTACCAGGTGCTGAAAGCTAAACCTCAAAAGCTCCAATGAAGAAGCCATGGCAGAAAAGGTCAAAAAGATGCTGTTATAGCGAGGGAGTTTCTCAAAACGAAAAAGGCCAAAATTTGGCTAACTCTAGAAGGTGCAAGTTTTGCTACCAAGGCAAAACACAGTCTAAAGGTGAAAAAGGCGCCCCTCTTGAAGAAAGGCACCCTTGAATCTCAGAGGGCAAATCAAATCACTTTGCTCCTTTAGATCATTCATCTCCTTCGCGTATGTGCTGTCTTGACAACATAATCACCAGCAAGATCATCTGATTCAGGGATCACTGGCAAAGCATGAACAAAGTATGGAAGATCTACAAACAACAAAGATGCCAAATCAAAGAAATTCATGGTAAAGGCGCCACTAATAGCCAGGGGCGCCCCTCAGTTGCAGGCACCAGATGAATGAATCTGCTGTAGCTCTATACATGTCATCTTTCCAGCTTCCTCCCAACTATGTGATCAATTTGATAGGAGGTTCACAGGACACGCCAAACAATCACACGCTGAGATCAAGCAGAAAAAGCCAGAATTGAAGAACTGGAAAGACAAGACAAAAATTGGCTAAGGCATGATCAAAAGCGCCCCTCTTGAAGAAAGGCGCCCATTCTTGAAGGCATCCAAATTCAACTAGAACCTTTACTGCCTCCCAGGATGATCTTCTCAGCTATGACCAGTCTTGCTAGTGAAACCATCAGCAAGAACTTCTGACAAATCAGTCATCTGATAGAGGAGGTCAAAGGCAGGCAGTTCACAGCATAAGTAAAACCAATCAAAAGCTAAAAGCACCCCTGCTGGCCAGGGGCGCCCTTAAGTTTGAAAGATCAAAACTTGCCTTCTTCAACTGAGAAGTCAGTCATCCTAAGCAAGACTGAGCTGGCTACCCAATGCCTCGTCAAGCAGAGTCATCTGATTCATCTAGCATCGAGAACATCAGATCAAAGCAAAGAGGGTCTGAAAAGGTCAAAACTGTCTGACATTGTCAAAAGTGCCCCTCTCAAGGAAAGGCACCCTTCTTTCTTGAAGCCTAATCTCAGTTTTTTGAGTTGATCTCTCTCTGACATATTTCATCAGATCAATCCCACCTCAACAACGGAAATGCCAGCCACTGCCAGAGATCAGCTGAATAGCCTGAATCAAAGATCAAACGGAGGCACCTCAGCTTGCAAAATGAACAAAAAAAAGATCAACTTCAAAGATGGACGCCTAAAGGAAGTCAAAGCAAAAATGTTGACTTGAGTTAGCAAATTTGGAGCCAAAAAGAGGCCAAACACTCCACAATTAGTGGAAATCACCTTTTGGAACTCCAAATCAGACCTAAATCATGAGTTGTCTTCCATACTTGGTGGATCTCAACCCTAATCACCATATATTCTTGCTAGGTGTCCTATTCTTCATTATTCTTTTGCAAGTTGAAGGATAAAACAACAAATAGCTCCCAAGAGCACATTTTCAAGATTTGGCAAAGGTTTTGGACGAATCTTCAATATTTCTGAAGATCGGTGGCAGTAAAAGTATTCTTCCTTGAGGATTGTTTCCAAAAGCAAATTATAGCAAAGTGGCAGTTTATAACTTCCAATCCACCTTCTGTCTACTTCCTCTATTTCTGTCTATATTTGTTTGCATGTCACAGGAAACGACAGATTACTTCAGATTTGACCAACTGGGTATGATCATCGCATTTTTCCAGCAAAACCCATCTTCTTAGATTTGCCAGAATCAACAAAGTTGCTGCCCCTATTTTTAGGGATCTTTCCGAAAAAATCTCCAAATGAAAAATCCAAGGAACTGGGTCTGTTCAACTTCCAAGCACGAACAAAACCCATGTGCCAGATTTTTCCCGGAGAAATACTTTTCAGCAGGCGCTATATTTAAGGGTTTCGGGAAAGTGTCAGAACAAGGTCAAGTGCCCAGTCAATCTTTAAGTCTTGCAGAATGCAGTACTCCCAGGTACAATACAAGACCAAGACGGTCTTGTACCATGATTATCTGAAAACAACTGACACAGACTTATGGCAGAAAAATTTAGAAGTCAGATCTGAGGAATTGGAGGGCATGAACCAAATTACATTGTAGAACTTGAAGAGTCCGACTTATTCCAAGTTGCATCCATTCCTATCACTTTGCAAAGCATTGAGCTTGTAACTGCTTGCACAAAGCATTACAACCCTACTACAAGAGAGATCTTGTCAGTGGATGGAAAGGTGATTTGCAGCTTAAAGCCGAAGGACATAGAGACGTGTTTTGCAATTCCACCATGCCCTACCAGGAAGGTTGTATCCGTGACAGAATGCCTAAAGGCATTCGAGGCTTCAAGGGATGAGTGTTCACTTATAATGGCTGAACATTGGTTAAAAACGAAGAAAACTAGCTTGCCCAAATTGGTTGGGCGAGGAGAATTCAAAGATGAGTATGGAGTGTTAATCACTCTACTCAATAGAATCACTGGACAAGAGGAGGGAAAATCTTTCCAGCCGTGGATGTTCTTTATTATTGGCAAAATAATCAGCAGGAAAAAACATTACGACTGGGCCTCTCTGATCAGTGACACACTCCACCAACAATTTACCAGGTTTCTAGAAGAGCACTGTTTCCACATGTGTTCCTACCTGGTATACCTGATAGCCTTCCAAGGCGATTTCAGAACACTAAACACAGTGGGAAGCTTGGGCATGCAAAAGGTCCAAGAATACTTTCCTTGCCTTGAGTTCACTCTAGCGGAAAGACATTTCAAGAAGATGAACGACCTTTTTACTATGCACACTTTGCGTGAGCTAGACCATGAGATGCATGTCCGTATTTCACCAGTAGCCAAGGCGGCAATGGTGGACTAGGCGGATTGGTTCATCCAATTCCCCACTTTCACATACATACGCGTGTATGGCTACAATGGCCACCTTGCCATGATGCCACGCTACCCCTCTGATAGGGTAGTGTTCATGGAATTCCTGAGGCAGTTGGCCGAGGTTCAGTCTTACCTTCGCCTAAAGAAGAAGTCTGCTGCAAACTTTCCTTTTCAGATGGGATTCTGCAGATGCAGGACTGCAGCCGATGCTAGGTTGATAAGCGAGGAAATAGTGAGATTTAATTTGAAGTACTTGATTGACAGGAGGTCATCATATGATCCTAGAGGAATCTTCGCAGCAGATTCAAACTCTCGCAAATTGCAGAATTCATCTCAGAAGACATCGAGGGTTTATCTGATGACGAAGAAGAGGTCATCCTTTCATCCTTCTTTACGGGTCAAGTAGATGCACAACCACTTGGCAAAGTAGACTGGTACGCGAAAGAGAGTATGTCTATTGAGGAAAGAACTAGTAGAGTAGTTCGACACAGTCAACTCTACCTTGATAGTAAAAGGACAAGGAAGGTAGTACTTCCCCGATCAAAGCCGCCAACGGTTCAGTCTACACTACCTTTCTCGTCTAGGAGGAAATCCAGACAGAAGAAGATGAGCATTCTTCTAGAAGGAATGTGAATTTCAGGGAGCGCATGGGGAAGAAGAGGAATTGCTGGTAAAAGCCAGCAAGAGGTACAAGTGGAGACAACCACCAATTTACCTGAAACAGTTGAGAATGCTGCAGCTACACCAAAGCTAGTGATTGAAATAATCGCTGCAGAGATGGAATCTATTGTAGAAGAAATTGCAGCAGAAGCAGTGCCTGTGATAGAACCAGAGCCACAGGCTTCACCATCATCATAGAGTTCGCAAAGTCCCATTGATTTGGACTCGCCACCACGAGACATTGCTACGAGACAGTTTCGTTCTTCCAGCATTCAGGGGGCCTATGTTCCTCCTCCCAGCGAGGCTAGCTGAGATTCTATCTAGCTAGAAATCCCGCTTGGAAGGAAAAGGGAGAGACCTTCTTATTAGCTTGACTTCTCTTAATTCCACCATGTCCCACAAGACATGTCGGCAAATAAGTTGAAGAAGTAGACACATGTAGAGAGCAATGCAGAGAACGAGGTTGTCATAGAGACTGCTGCCCCGCCTGAAGATAAAGACATACACAATGTGAGGGTTGAGGATTTCACGCTTTCAAAGGTGAACCTTGGAAAGACCACTCGACAGGTGGAGGCACACCTTCTCGGAATCGCCTCAGCGACTCTCAAGGAAAGAATGACCAAGGATGGACAAGACAAAGCAGCCTTGAAGGCTGAAAAACGTCAACTAAGATTGTACATTTCTAGTTTGATGCATGACACTCCCAACTCCTCGGCCTTGCCTCAAGGACTATTGGATCTCGCAGCTAAAAGAAACCATCATCAGTTGATTACATACAACAAACACTTGAGACGTCAAGTGGATGAGTTTTTCTCCAGAGGACGGTGTGTATTAGCAGAAGCATATCAGCTGAGAGACAAAGCACATGGTCTTTGATCAAAAATCCAAAAGTCAGATTTGATGGCAGCTCAAGAGAGGCCGAGACAGGAAGCGACAGTTGCTGATTTACAACACGCATACCAATCAGTTACAACCACCGAGAACAAACACCATCTCTTTGAGTGGATAGAACAATTGGCATACAAGGTGAGAGCCTACGATGCCAATTCAGTGGAGCTGATTGACTAGAGACGCTTTGTCGCTAATATTATCAACTTCGCAAGAACGTTGGTAATATTCTTCTTTGAGTTAGAATATCAGCGAGAAGGAGGGGAATATGGTGAGCTTGAAACAGTACAGACACGGTTTCAAGACGTCATCCGTGTTTCATTCCTTGAAGATCCCAATGGTT